>JALJVW010000168.1:3543123-4193141 GCA_024865655.1 Emberiza elegans
CTTGTACCAAAACACCCTCATGCATTTTAAAGGCCTTTCCCAAAAAACCGAAACACTGCTTTATAGCTAAAAATATATCAGTCCAAATTAAATATTTGCATGACAAGGGTGACTTTAATTAAAACCTTTGGCATAATTTAAATCACATCCATGAAAACAGTCATTGCAGAATGAAATGACTCAGAGCAATTGAGTCTTCAGTTCAGGGTAATTGGAAGGAATGGATGGCTGGGGCATCACTCCCTGCAGTGATTTTATACCCTGAAAAAGCTGATTCTCAGATCCTTTTCATAGACACTGAAGCAGCTGAGCCCAAACTGATACATGATCATGGAAAGTCCTAAGTTTCTCTTTGCTTGCAGGGGAATGGTTTTGCTCAGGTACAGATGGGTTTGGATAAAAGCCCCCAGGTGCAGAGGAAGCTGCTCCCAGGAGGTTTGCAGGATGCTCAGCCAAAGGAAAGTGAACATGCACAAGTTCCTTCCCTCCACTCCCTCTCCCAGGCCGAGAGGGTCTGAGCACCCTGCATCTCAGCTGCCTCCTGCAGGGGCTGGCTCTTCCTGGGCCCAGAGCTGGGCTTTACAAACTGTAAAAGCTGCTTTTCCTCACCGCAAACCTGTGCAGTGAATGCGCACGGAATGGAGAGACAGCCAAGGGCTGCTGTCACTAAAACCATGGGACACACACTGCGGGCTGTGTTGGGGCTGAGAAGGGCCCTGCTGCAGTCTGGGGGTCTCAGGGGTGAATTCAGGGGTTTGTGCTCCCAGGCAGGCACAAGGGGGGCTCTCTGCCCTCTCCTCCTGCCTGCGAGCCCCTCAGTGCTCAGGGAGAAGCAGGATGGGAACCTGCACCAGGTGCCACCCCAGAGGGATTTCTCCTGCCTGTCCCTCTCCTGTGGCCACAGCTTTGCCTCCCATCCCCAGCCTCCCATGGCTGGGAGGAGTTGGGAGGAACACCCAGGCTTGGGATGGAGCTGGGCACAAAGGCTCAGAGGAACACTCAGGGTTAGGGTTTGAGCTGGGCACAGAGGCTCAGAGGAACACTCAGGGTGAGGGTTTGAGCTGGGCACAGAGGCTCAGAGGAACATTCAGGGTTAGGGTTTGAGCTGGGCACAAAGGCTCACAGGAACACTCAGGGTTAGGGTTTGAGCTGGGCACAAGGGCTCACAGGAACACTCAGGGTTAGGGTTTGAGCTGGATACAGAGGCTGAGAGGAACACTCAGGGTTAGGGTTTGAGCTGGGCACAGAGGCTCACAGGAACACTCAGGGTGAGGGTTTGAGCTGGGCACAAAGGCTCACAGGAACACTCAGGGTTAGGGTTTGAGCTGGGCACAAAGGCTCACAGGAACACTCAGGGTGAGGGTTTGAGCTGGGCACAGAGGCTCAGAGGAACACTCAGGGTGAGGGTTTGAGCTGGGCACAGAGGCTCACAGGAACACTCAGGGTGAGGGTTTGAGCTGGGCACAGAGGCTCACAGGAACACTCAGGGTTAGGGTTTGAGCTGGGCACAAAGGCTCACAGGAACACTCAGGGTTAGGGTTTGAGCTGGGCACAAAGGCTCACAGGAACACTCAGGGTGAGGGTTTGAGCTGGGCACAGAGGCTCAGAGGAACACTCAGGGTGAGGGTTTGAGCTGGGCACAAAGGCTCAGAGGAACATTCAGGGTTAGGGTTTGAGCCGGATACAGAGGCTTAGATCAACACTCAGATTTAGGATGGAGCTGGACACAAAAGCTCAGGGAATCACTCAGATTTAGGATGGAGCTGAGCACAGAGGAACACTCAGGTTTAGGATGGAGATGGACACAAAGGTTGAGAAGACGTTCAGGTTTTGGATGGAGCTGGGCACAGGGGCTCAGAGGAACACTCAGGTTTAGGATTTGAGCTGAGCACAAAGGCTGGGAGGAACACTCATGGTTAGGGTTTGAGCTGGATACAGAGGCTTAGATGAACACCCAGATTTAGGATGGAGCTGGACACAAAAGCTCAGGGAAACACTCAGATTTAGGATGGAGCTGAGCACAGAGGAACACCCAGATTTAGGGTTTGAGCTGAGCACAAACACTCAGGGTTAGGGTTTGAGCTGGGCACAGCTGGGCACAAACACTCAGGGTTTGGGTCTGAACTAAACACAAAGGCTGAGAGGAACAAGCAGCCCCAGACAAAGCAGGAGGTGGAACACTCAGCACAGCACATTGCTGTATCCCAAGGAGTGGCCCAGGCTCTCCAGAACGCAAATCAGGCAAGCAAAGAACATCATGCTGCTGTCAGAACTTTGTCTGCAGCCCGTGTGACTGCGAGAGGGTGTAATTATTTCACATTTTGAGCTGAACTTCCCCAAGTGGCGCAGCCCTTCCTGCCTGTGCAGCTGCTGCAGGCACATTCAGAGAGCAAATCTCAGCTCCACAGCAGCTGAGGAGGCACAGGGCTGTCAGAAATGCATTAATCACCTGCCAGGCTGTGCCTGCACTCAACAACACCGCGCTGGGGTTTGTGCACACCACTCACACGCACGGGCTGTGCTTGCATTTCCAACTCCTGCAGCCTCTCCTGAGAGATGCTCCAGACCCCTCAGCCTCTTGGTGGCCTCCAGCAGCTCCACATCTTTGGATCTCCTTGCTAACTGTGCTGCTCCTTCCAGCTAATCAAGGGACAAACCCCTATTCTCATTTTTACCCCAAACAAGAATATCTCCCCTGTCAGAGCTGGCAGCTCACAGCCTCTGTGTGCCCCGGCTCCCTGGGAAGAGCAAGGCTCAAGGGAGGCCAGGGCAAGGGAGCAACTGTGTGCTTAGAAGGGACCCAGTGCACATCTGCCAGCGAGCACCACAATCCTTCCCCTAAAACAATCCCCTGCAGCTGCACACAGAGCTCTGTGGGACGCATGCCTTTCCTGATGCCACACAGCACCAACTGAAACCACAGGAGATTTCACAGCCTCTGGGCAGGACAGAAAGCTGAAAATGGGACTATTCTTACTTTATCTTCAGGAGTTTAGAAGTTTATAGTGTTATTCCTTCCTTTCCTGTGAGTGTCCAGCCATTTCCAGATGTTCCTTATTCCCCCTGCCCTGGCTCCAGATGTGGCAGCATTTTTGGGATCCAGATTTATCACCCACACAACCCTTATAAATCATCCAGGCTTGCTGAAGACCCAACACTTCCAAAAGAAGGACAAGATGTTTTTCCTTTTTGCTCAATGTTGAGGCTCAGCCGTGACAAATCATCTTTTCCAGGGAAGCAGTTGGCCATTGGAAAGGCCACATTTCTCCTCAGTGACAGCCCATTCCTTGGAGAAAGACCAATGTACATGCATATGCAGATTATGCAGCAATTTTGGCCCACGTTGGCCTCTGAATTTGCTGACCCAGCCACCCACTTATTGGAAGTGACACCTAATCATTTTGCAAATTTTTGACTTTCTGGTTGTCTGTTTAGATTTTTTTTGGTGTGTGTGTAAGATGTGTCCTTGAAAGCAACAAGGGAAAAGCCCAGCACAGAAAATAAAAATGTTTCTGTTGCTTGATCAGCTCTCTTTGCTCTCACATGTGCACAGATGTGCTGCAGCTCTGCAATCTTGTTTGTGTGGAAAAGCAAACACCTGCTTGTTAATGCGAAAATCTTGCTAATTTTAGACTGAAAACTCTCAGAATCTGCAGCCCCAAAATTCCTGCATGTGAGAGGGCTGAGGAGGAGACTCAGAGCACACAGGGCTTGCAGAACTCCCAAATATTTGTGAGTTTTGACACTCGTGCGGGCCGTGTCATGAAGACACTTGTTTGAAATGCCAGCTGAGGGGGTCTGAACAGCACCCACACCTCTAGAGCCAAACAGTGACCAGCCCAAGGCAGCCTGGAGATAAAGGAATATCCTAATATCCTTTTTCATGGCTTTCACCTCTGCTTGTAGCAGGTCAGAGGCTGAACTCACTGCCAGTGAAGTGGGGCACCGTCCAAATTTTGGCTTCTTTGGGAAGCCTTGTTTGGCTAAGGGATGCTGGGCAGAGCAGAAAGACAATGAAGGCATTTTAGAAAGATCACAGATGCCGTCTACTAAAAATAATTAAGACTAATTCAGAGTTTTTTGAGGAAAAATAAAAAAGGATGTATCTTTTGGTATTCATATGTTACAACTGCAAAAGAATTAGGAAAGCAAGAGGATCTGACAATGGACTGGAGATCCTTATCAGCTACTAAACCAGATTAGCTCATTTTTCCCAGCTGTTAATGAAATATTTACAATTCCATGTGCTAGGACAAGCTTTGACCCAAGAAACAAGGATGCAGCCCAAAGCAGGCTGGAGTACAACGAAGACACGAGTGTGAGAAGATCCCATTTCCCTGGAGCCAGGAGGGACTGGGCTGGTGCCAGGCTGCATTTCCAGCAGTGACCCTGATGTCCCGGGTGTTTCCCAGGGATCCCTGCAGGGATTTCTTCCCCAGCCCGAGATGCTGCTGCAAGCACAGAGCCTGGCAAGGCAGGGCTGGGCTCTTTCAGAGGAACCCCACGACCGGGGCTGAGCCTGCAGCCCTTTGCACCCCCAGGTGTCAGAAATGGGTTTGGAAAGGACTCACAAACCTGACAGAAAGCTCACACTGCCCACCTGTATGCAAACCCTGAGACGAGGTGTGCTGGCCTAAAAAAACCACAGAGCAGAGATGGCATTGCTGAGAGACAGACTGAGCTAGAAACAAACTTCAGCGAGTTTCAAAATACAGCCTTACAAAAAGATCAGATGTGTGAGAGAATTAGAACTGTGAAAGGTGCATTGTAGCAAGACCAGGTAGAGAAAAAATAGAGATGATTAGTGATAGAAGCAATAACAGCATAAGCCAAGAGGCTAAAAAGCATTTATAAAGTATTATAAGCAAAAAAAGTTAGATTCTGAGTTTTGCCTCTCTTGTGTCTCACTATCCATCAAGACTGGTAATAAAATAAAATCTATTAAAATGCCCCTCAGTCATCCCCTCTCTGTAAAAGCTAAGGAAACCAACACCATGGGGATTGTTTCATCCTGCCTGGAAAGCAGAACTGCAGCTGCTCCCACCCCTGGCAGCAGCCCTGGTGGGTATTGCAGCCCTGGGACAAACAGGGACATTCTGCACTCCCCTCTCTTCCCTGTCATTTCAGATACTCTGGAGTGGGGTACCCCCACACCTCTCGCTGATTCCGTGCATTCTTCCATCACTGAATGTCACCAACAGTCAGGAGACTGGAAACACAGAACTGTGAGCCTGAGTTTAGAGACTGAAACAAAGGCCCTACACCCAAAACACCCCAAATCAGGGATTTTCTTGCTTTACCTAAATACGAATGATGGAACAATCATGGGGAGTTTGTTTGACTGCTGTTTCCTCAGGGTAAACAGTGCTTGGAAAAGAACTCTGAGCTCCTCAATGATGCTGAGGTCTGTCCAAAAGGAATGGGACCTTCCTGGGATCCCTGAGACCTTCCCCGAGACACTCCAATTTATTACTGGGTACAGGGCTGGGGCAATGAATCTTGTGCAGTGTTTTAAGGTTACAGAGATCTCTTTGCACTACGCAGCAGAGCCTGCTTCCTGCCAGAGAGAATTATCTATGCTACCTGAGTAGAAAGGAACTGAGGCAGCTTAAAAAACAGCTCTAAATCAAAATAAACACCCAGTCATTAAAATGCTACAATGAATTAAGAAATTATTTGCTTTAATACATTGACTTTTGTGGTTTACTAAATCAAGAGCTGCTGTGGTCTCCACGGAAAACAAGCTCCATTTGTCGACCTTTGTATTTATGTGCAAAAATACTGGAAAGGGACCAGAACACTGTCTGCCTGTAAATCAGCTTTTTCTCATTCGGAACTTTTACAAATGAAATACATTATTTTGACACCTTTAGCATTGATGCAGGTACCGAGTCCTGCACGTTCCTTGCTCGGCCATGAATTCAGGATGACACGGCTGAAGGCAAACCCATTTCTGACAGGAGTGCTCAGAGCAGGCCCTGTGACGCCATGGGCAGAGGGGTGGCCGTGACCAGCGTGCCCTGGAACCCCTGGGGAAGGGACACAGCCCTTCCCTGGGGCTGCAGGACTCTGTCCCCTGCAGCAGGAGGGCTCCCAGGCTGCTCCTGCTGCCCAGGGCTGGGGGCTGCTGTCTCCCCCTGAGCCAATCCATCACCCTGAGCACCGAGCAGGGCTCTTGTTTCACTCCTCTCCCCGTTCCTTTCATTTCTGTCTCAGCACATGCAGGACTACATTTGTCACATCACAGCCACTACAGAGGAGCTCCTGAGGCAGGCCCTGGGGCTGCTCCTCAAAGCAGGAATACAGCGGGAATACAGCTGGAATAAAGCTGCTGCCTGTGTGGATCCATCTGCAGGGGCTGAGGATCCCATCCTTAAACAGGCCTGCACAAGCAGGGACACAGAGGCACCTGGTGCTGCTCCCCCTGCGCAGGGAAACACCTTCCAAACCCAGCCTGAAACGGGATCAGCCACGATTTCTGTCTCAGGCTGGATCAGCCTAAAACAGGACCTAGCCATGGTTTCTGTCTCAGGCTGCAGTGAACCCAGCCTAAAACAGGATGAACCCAGCCTAAACCAGGACCTAGCCATGGTTTGTCTCAGGCTGCAGTGAACCCAGCCTAAAACAGGATCCAGCCCTAATTTCTGACTCAGGCTGCAGTGAACCCAGCCTAAACCAGGACCCAGCCACGATTTCTGCCTCAGGCTGCAGTGACCCAGCCTAAAATGGGATCAGCCATGATTTCTGCCTCAGGCTGCAGTAAACCAAACAGCCATTTCTGTCTCCTGCAGTGAACCCCTAAAATGGGATCAGCCATGATTTCTGTCTCAGGCTGCAGTGAACCCAGCCTAAATTGGGATCAGCCACGATTTCTGTCTCAGGCTGCAGGTGATTTCTGTCTCAGCCTGCAAACCCCAAAATCAGAGCCAGCCATTTCTGTCTCAGGCTGCAGTGAACCCAGCCTAAAAAAATCAGATCAGCCATGGTTTCTGTCTCAGGCTGCAGTGAACCCTAAACCAGGACCCAGCCAATTTCTGTCTCAGGCTGCAGTAGACCCAAACCAGGACCTGGCCATGATTTCTGTCTCAGGCTACAGTGAACCCAGCCTAAACCAGGACCTGGCCAGATCTCAGCCAGTGAACCCAGCCATGGTTTCTGTCTCAGGCTGCAGTGCTCCTCTCTGCTCGCTGCTCTCTGGGGGCTTCTTTATTTCAAAATATTGAAAGCACAATTGCCCACAACTCCCATTATAAAAGTGCCTAAACCCCATCCTGAGGCTGTTTAGACTAGGACTAAAACCCCACAGTTTTCCCTGGCATCAGTTACAGTGTGGGGAAAAGGGCATGTTCAGCACCAGATATTACCATCATTTGCTTCACTAATTACAAACCAAGAGCTGTACCCGGCAGAAATCACCAGGTCACTAATTAGGAAGCAGAAATGTGGTTTGTAGCAAGGCTTTGCTGCCTGCTAAGCCGGAGGAGCTGGGCATTGCGCACGGGAAGAGCGGAGTCAATGCACTTTTATTAAGTGCACCTTTTACGGGAGCACTCAGACAATGCGCTGGAATAGTGATTTCCCGTGAAGCAGCATTCAGCGTGCTCCTCACTTGGCCCTGGGTGCTGGGAAAGCACCCAGACAGGCCCTGGGAAGTGTTCGCTGCCCAGACTGACTGCAGGGACACAGGGGACTCCTGGCACCTCTGCTCCTGCACTGGGCAAGGGTCTGTGTTTGAAACGCCAGCTGTAGGAGGCTGAACAGCACCCACGCCTCTACAGCCACACAGTGACCAGCCCAAGGCAGCCTGGAGATAAAGGAATATCCTTTTCCATGGCTTTCACCTCTGCTTGTAGCAGGTCAGAGGCTGAACTCGCTGGAAGCGAAGTGGGGCACCGTCCAAATTTTGGCTTCTTTGGGAAGCCTTGTTTGGCTAAGGGATGCTGGGCAGAGCAGAAAGACAATAAAGGCATTTTAGAAAGATCACAGATGCACGTCTACTAAAAATAATTAAGACTAATTCAGAGTTTTTGAGGAAAAATAAAAAAAGGATCTATCTTTTGGTATTCATATGTCACAACTGCAAAAGAATTAGGAAAGCAAGAGGATCTGACAATAGATGGGAGATCCTTATCAGCTACTAAGCCAGATTAGCTCAAGCTTTGACCCAAGAAACAAGGATGCAGCCCAAAGCAGGCTGAGTACAACAAAGACACGAGTGTGAGAAGATGCCATTCCCCTGGAGCCAGGAGGGACTGGGCTGGTGCCAGAGCTGCATTTCCAGCAGTGACCCTGATGTCCCCGGGTGTTTCCCGTGGATTCCTGCAGGGAGGGCTGGGGGCTGCAGTCCTGGGGCACACTGAGCACAGGGAAGGCAGGACACACATCTGGGGGGTCTGGGGACATGGGAGGTGGAACATCACCTGTGCCAGGTGGGTTTGTGAGGGATTCAGACAGCTCCTGCACTGGGGAAGGGTTTGTTGGCTGCATCCCCTGCCCCACAAGGTGGGTGGGTTCCTGAGGCACTGGGGACAGCCTGGCAATGACAGGCTGCAGTGCTAGCTGTGCTGGGCTCACAGGGAAGGCACAGCTCAGGGCGCTGCTGCCAGCTCGGGTACAGCTGTGCCTTCCCAAAGAATCTGATTGCAGAAAAGAGCAAAACAAATCTTTGCTATCTCCCCCTTTCAAGGCATAATGCTCACATCTCTCCATGTCCTCACACGTGTCTGGAGGGGCTGCAGAGCCAGCCCTCACTCCACAGCCACCCTGCCGGTCTGGCCCTTCACTGGAGTGTTCCCTGGGGGGATCCTGCTCCGTTGCTCTCGGTAACGCACTGCCTCAGCACTGCTGAGGGACGGCACAAAGGCTCCTCGGCTCCTCTTGGATTCCAACTCCCTCCACATCTGCACGCACAATAAAAACACCTCTGTTGCTGGAGGGGTGTGACAAGAAATTGATCCAGGGGATATGAAACTCAGTTTCAGGTCAATGCCGAACCATTGCAGGAAGACAGTTTTGCTTTAGTTATTGCAAACAAAATGCTGTGCAGGATTTTAATGCCCCCTCCTGTGCCTTTTTTGCTATTTATGGTCAGAAGCAGGTAGAACTCCCCCTATTCCTCTCTGTCTCAGCTGCAGCTCTGACACATACACCAGGTAGCTGATGGCAAGCATGGCATAACTTACGTCGTTTGGTTCAACTGTGAAAAATTATGTCCACAGCTGTGCCACCTGCAAAGGAAATATTTACACACAGGCTACTCCTTCCACCTAGAATGCTAAAACTCATTTCCAGATGAGAAACACTTTTCCCATAAAGCTCTAAGCCATTCCAAGGCTTGTGTTCATTCTTGTGTACACAAAGCAGCAAAGGGAGCACAAAACCACCCCACTAAGGGCATGTGACCAGCAACAGAGAGGCACTGGGAGCTGGATCCCCATTTTGGTTCATCTTGGCTGCAGCCCTGGCTGGGCTCTCGTGCTGCCCAAGGTGGGTCCATGGAGGAGATGCTTTGAGCAAATCCCTGCTTTATTCTGTAGCTCTGTCCAGCCTCTGCTCCAGGGCGGCCTGCACAGCGCATCAGCAGCAGGGCTGTGCTGGGGAGGCACAGAAGAGATGGGGATCAGCGCCAGCAGGGCTGTGCTGGAGCTGGGGAGGCACAGAAAAGATGGGGATCAGCCTCAGTAGGGCTGTGCTGGAGCTGGGGAGGCACAGAAAAGATGGGGATCAGCGCCAGCAGGGCTGTGCTGGGGCTGGGGAGGCACAGAAAAGATGGGGATCAGCGCCAGCAGGGCTGTGCTGGGGCTGGGGAGGCACAGAAAAGATGGGGATCAGCGCCAGCAGGGCTGTGCTGGGGCTGGGGAGGCACAGAAAAGATGGGGATCAGCGTCAGCAGGGCTGTGCTGGAGCTGGGGAGGCGCGAGCAGGTTTGGGCTCCCCAGGGCTCCAGGTGGAGGGGCAGAACCCCAGCCCTGCACGGAAAACACAAAGGACGGGGACAGCTGCGATCCCAGAGGATCCCAGCACGGGGGCTGGGAATTAAGACTGAGGGGGTGCAAAGCTGAAAGGATGTGGGGAGCATGTTCAGTGCAGGATTGTGCCCTCCCAGGGTGGGAAATGCTGATTTGTCAGGGACAGAGATGGCTGGAACAGAGGCACAGCACAGTGACAGCAAAGTGCAAGGGAAGCAGGAGATGGATGTGCCTGTGTGCTCAGTGCCACAGCTGCCGCAGAAAACCCACACAATGAACTGGGGGACAGCACAGAAAATGGGGGGCCTCGGGCCAGGCCTGGCTTCAGGGAGGAGGCACAGGATTTAAAGATGGGGAATCCGAAAGGCCAAAAGTTCTGTGAGCACTGGTGTGGCTGGCATGGAGATGAATTTTGGGGTCTTTATGTATCTGGGTTACCCCACCAAAGGCCTTTTTGCTTCTTGTTCCCCTCACAAGTCCCCAGCATGGGGTCCCTGGCTGTGTCCCCTTGGGGCTCCCTGAGGGAACACAGCCCTCCCTACACAAGGACCAGGAGCCCCCAGGGAAGTCCCAGGCTCTGTAAAAACCCCGTTCTCCTTTGCCTCCCATCCCCTGCTGGTCTCTGCAGAAACCTCTGAGACAAGCACAGAGAAGGAGGCAAAGTTCTGCCGCCCACAGCCCAGGGATGAGCAGAAATGAGACATCCGAACAGAGCCTGGATAAATAACCACACAGACAGAGCACGAGAAGTCTTTTAGGGGGATAGAGGAAGTTTCATCGTTGCCCTGAAGGGTTTATGAGAGCAACCTTTAGGCTACAAAACAGATAAATTATCTAGAAAAAGCTTAATTCTGAAGAGAACTACTAAAAATGGACCTCTCCAATGAATCTATTTTGCTGAGAGAAGACAACCCTAAACAGCCACTTCTGTGTGTTCTGGAAGGTTCCTAAACGCTGCTCTTGGCGCGTTCCCTGCGCGGGTGAGGAGGAGAGGCTGGAGGAGCAGCCCCTGAGCACTCCGAGGCAGGGACAGCCCCTCTGTGAGCACGGCTGGGGCTGCCATGGAGCCGAGGCAGGGACAGCCCCTCTGTGAGCACGGCTGGGGCTGCCATGGAAGTAAAGGCAGGGACAAAGCTGTGAGAGGCTGGGGCTGCCATGGATGTGGCAGGGACAGCCCCTCTGTGAGCACAGGCTGGGGCTGCCATGGGCCAGGCCGAGGGGTGGGACAGCCCCTCCGTGAGCACGGCTGGGGCTGCCATGGACGGGCAGGAACAGCCCCACAGCACTGGGGCTGCCAGCAAAGCCCAGCCGAACAAGGGACAGCAGGAGATGGCTGGGGCTGCCATGTGCTCGAGGCCAGGCAGGGACTTCCCCACAGAAAACGGCTGGGGCTGCCATGAACCCAGGGGGCAGGACAGCCCCTCCGTGAGGGGCTGGGGCTGCCATGGGCCTGAGGCCGCTTCAGGGACAGCCCCTCTGGATTTACGGCTGGGGCTGCCATGGAAAAGGCAGGGATGTTCTGTGAGCACTGCTGGGGCTGCCATGGAGCTGAGGCAGGGGCCTCTTTATGTATCTGGCTGGGGCTGCCCCACAAAAGGCAGGACAGCCCTTCTGTCTTCCTGGGGCTGCCACAAGGCAGGGACAGCCCCTCCGTGAGCACGGCTTCCTGCCATGTCCCCTTAGGGGGGGACAGCCCCCTCTGTGAGCAAGGACCTGGGGCCCATGGAGCCCCAGGCTCAGGACAGCCCCTCTGTGTTCTCGGCTGGGGCTGCCATGGAGCCCGAGGCAGGGGCCCCCCCTCTGTGAGAAAACCTGGGGCTGCCATGCACGAGAAGGAGGCAAGGTTCAGCCCCTCTGTGAGCACGGCTGGGGGCCATGGAGCAGAAAGGCAGGGACAGCCCGAACAGAGCCTGGGGCTGCCAAATAGGCCGAGGCAGACAGAGCACGAGCTGGGGCTGCCATGGAGGGGAGGCCGAGAAGGGACAGCCCCTCTGTTGCCCGGCTGGGTTTATGATGGCAGCCTTTAGGCTACAAACCAGGGATAAATTATCTGTGAAAACGGCTGGGGCTGCCATGGAGCCGAGAACTAGGCAGGGACAGCCCCTCTGTGAATCTATTTGGGGCTGCCATGGAGCCGAGCAGGGACAGCCCCTCTGTGAGCACGGCTGGGGCTGCCATGGAGCCGAGGCAGGGACAGCCCCTCTGTGAGCACGGCTGGGGCTGCCATGGAGCCGAGGCCGAGGCAGGGACAGCCCCTCCGTGAGCACGGCTGGGGCTGCCATGGAGCCGAGGCAGGGACAGCCCCTCCTGTGAGCACGGCTGGGGCTGCCATGGAGCCGAGGCCGAGGCAGGGACAGCCCCCTGTGAGCACGGCTGGGGCTGCCATGGAGCCGAGGCCGAGGCAGGGACAGCCCCTCTGTGAGCACGGCTGGGGCTGCCATGGAGCCGAGGCGAGGCAGGGACAGCCCCTCCGTGAGCACGGCTGGGGCTGCCATGGAGCCGAGGCCGAGGCAGGGACAGCCCCCTGTGAGCACGGCTGGGGCTGCCATGGGCCGAGGCCGAGGCAGGGACAGCCCTCTGTGAGCACGGCTGGGGCTGCCATGGAGCCGAGGCAGGGACAGCCCCTCCGTGAGCACGGCTGGGGCTGCCATGGAGCCGAGGCAGGGACAGCCCCTCTGTGAGCACGGCTGGGGCTGCCATGGAGCCGAGGCCGAGGCAGGGACAGCCCCTCTGTGAGCACGGCTGGGGCTGCCATGGAGCCGAGGCCGAGGCAGGGACAGCCCCCTGTGAGCACGGCTGGGGCTGCCATGGAGCCGAGGCCGAGGCAGGGACAGCCCCTCTGTGAGCACGGCTGGGGCTGCCCCTCTGGCAGGGACAGCACGGCTGGGGCTGCCATGGAGCCGAGGCAGGGACAGCCCCTCTGTGAGCACGGCTGGGGCTGCCATGGAGCCGAGGCAGGGACAGCCCCTCTGTGAGCACGGCTGGGGCTGCCATGGGCAGGGAGGCAGGGACCCCCTGTGAGCACGGCTGGGGCTGCCATGGAGCCGAGGCCGAGGCAGGGACAGCCCCTCTGTGAGCACGGCTGGGGCTGCCATGGAGCCGAGGCAGGGACAGCCCCTCTGTGAGCACGGCTGGGGCTGCCATGGAGCCGAGGCTTGGCCCTGGCTTTGCGCTGACAAGGACCCAGCGCCCGGCAGGGCAGGGCCCCTCGCAGGCAGTATGAATTTAAACACTGTCAGGGATTGCTTCTTCAATTAATTGGCCCCAAAACCCACAGAGGAAAAGCCATTCTTGATTTAGTTTCAAGCAGAGTATGTGACCTGTTTCAAGAGGAAAAGCCATTCTTGACTTAGTTTCAAGCAGAGTATGTGACCTGTTTCAAGATGCAGCCACTGAACTTTTTCTCAGCAAAAGAGGCCATAAAGAATTCAAATCTGACCTTTTGGGAGGCTGGGAAGTCAAAACACAAACCCATGATAATAACATTTAACTTAAGAAGTGGAATTACAATCAGGGGAGAAAAAAAGACGATTGAACAGCCATGAACAGGAGCCACTGGAAAGATAAAATGTTTGCAGGTAACCTAAAGAGCACTTCAGGCATCACCATATCCCAGGCAGGGAATAACATTTTTTAAAGGCTTTTCCAGAGGGGAAAACCCCCACCACAAATGCACCCTAGCAGGAATGATCCACAGGGAGGAAATAAAAAATCTCTGTTCAGAAAGGGGAGCTTTATCAGTGTTTGGGAAATAATAGATCAGTGAATCCTTGGCACCCAGCATGAGATATTCCAGAGTTGGCAACCACAGGTGAGGCACTGAGTGATTCCAAAGGGATTCACACACACAGCAGGTCCCTAAAGCCTCACAGCAAGAGACAGGGATGCATGTAAAGACATCTAAAACAAATACAGAATTAATCCTGGACAGGAGGAGTTCAGCAATTCCAAAGAAAACCCCAAAGCCCTGCAGGTTCTGTGTGGTAAATCAGTCTGAACAAGGATAAAACCAACTCTGCACAGGAATAAACGCAAACTGGGCACATATTGCCCTGGCTTCTGTGCAGGGGAGAAATGCCTGGTGAATTTGTGAGACTCCTTTCAAATTAGCAATAACCGTAACACCACATAACAAAAGGCAGATGACTTTTTGTCTTTTGGTTTTTTTAGCTGGCTGGCAGAGAATCTGAGTCTCTGCACGTTCCTGATTTAATTTGGAACAGTTTCTACAACAGCTCAGCATTTCAGAACTGCCCCAGAGTGCACCAAGCTGGCAGCAGAGCCCTGGCACATCACAAGCAAACATATGCCTGCCCTGAAACACAGCCCACATCCTCCCACGTGCAGCACTGCAGGGACGGCACTGCCTGCTGCGAAGCACGGGGAATGAAAAACACACTCCAGGACTTGAGATCGTTAAAGGTTTGGTGTGATAAACTCAGAATTCACCACCAATTTAACCCTCTTTTCTTCCCCCAATAACTACACTATCTAATTATTTAGTTTTAGTATTTTTGCTCTAGACTTTGATTTTATTTTCTATATTATTATTATTATCCATTTTATCTATTATCTATTTTATCTATATTATTCTATTTCATTTTCTATTTTCTACATGTCTGAAGCTATGTTCTGGTCTTTTCTTGTTCCAGAAGCATGGAAAATTCCTGTTGTTGCTGAACTTTTCTGAAGTTGGTTTTTTTTTTTTCATTTCTCCAAGGAGAGTACAGATTGTATCAGACTCATTGTTTTAATTTATGCATCCTATAATTCCAAATCAAACCTAAGTAGACTATTTCATCAGAGGAAAGCAAGAACATTGCTCAAAAAGAAAAAAAAAAGCCAGAAGAATAATGGCAAACCCAACAAATAGTTTCATAAGGGGCTTTAAATGTTTACTCCAGTGCGTTCTGATTGTGCCTGGGAGCAGTAAAATGTAAATTAAATTAGTACTCAAGCTTATCATTAGGAAACAAGCTGGTTTTTTAAAGATGAGGAGGAAACACCATAAATTAAGCCCGATGTGGGTTAGGCCCAGCCGTTACATAAGCCCCTAATCCACATTAAAACCCCTTCAGTAACATATGGGCCACAATAACTCCCGGTGCTCTTTGCTCCTTAAGCATAACAAGCTGTTAACTGGGGCCTTGCCCTGCCACTGGGAGCTCCTACGCTGGGATTTGCCCCATTTTCCCATCGGGACCCCAGGAGAGACTCTGGGATTCTCAGCTCCCAGCGCCCGTGTTGGGGCATCGGGAATGGGGAGCCCACGCCCAGCCACGAACTGCGGGGTCTCAGAGGGTTTGGGGCTGGCAGGGACACGAGGGGGCTCCCACTGTGCCCCTGCCATGGCAGGGACAGCCCCCACTGTCCCAGGGTGTCCCTGCCCTGTGCAGCCCGGCCTGGGGCACTGCCAGGGATCCAGGGGCAGCCACGGCTGTGCTCACAGGCAGGAATTCCTTCCTAATACCAAATCTACACCTACTCTCTCAGTCTGAGCCCATTCCCTGTGTCCTGTCCCTCCATGCCCTGTCCCCAGTCCCTCTGCAGCTCTCCTGGAGCCCCTTCAGGCCCTGCCAGGGCTCTGAGCTCTCCCTGGAGCCTTCTCCTCTCCAGGTGAGCACCCCCAGCTCTCCCAGCCTGGCTCCAGCCCTCAGAGCATCCCCATGGCCTCCTCTGGGCTCTCTGCAGCCGCTCCAGGTGCTGCTGCTGTGTGCCCAGGGCTGCAGGTGGGCTCTCACCTGGGCACATGGACAGAATCCCCCCTGTCCTGCTGTCCCATGGGCACACAAAACACCTCAGGGGCTGCTGCTTTCCTTGGGTTTTAGAATCAGATGCCCTGTGTGAGAATGCTCTGGGGCACCTGGGAGCAAGCTCAGATTTCCATCCTGCAGAACACAGCCCCTGCTCTGCAAACAGCCCTTGAGGAGAGGGCCCAGGGATTGCTCACTCCCCAGGCATTCAGAAATCATTCAAATGCTCCGAGTAACGCCGCTGGTGATGGGAGCAGGCCACAGCTCTCCTGTCCCACACTCAGAGCACCCTCCTCCTTCCACTGATTCTCCTGCACCTCCCAGACCTTCTCCCTTCTCTCATCAAGCAGAGCTGATCCCCAGGCTCAGATGAATGGGGCAGCCACTGCTCCTCACCAGCGCCAGGATTCACTGTCACTGCTGCAATATTTGCAAGAGCAGCCTGAACAAGGCTCTTTTTTCCCTTTTTTTTTTTCCTGAAGCTGTTCAGGGGCACGGAGGGACACGAGTGAAACATTTAAGGTGTCCCTGCAGGGAGGAGAGCCCAGGCCTTTGCTCTGCGCTCCGTGAAAGGGCTCTGAAAACACAGAATGGGAGCTGCACATTGAAATGTTGAGCTCTGCAGAGAAGAGGTGCCCTTTTCATTCCCCCACAAAGGGCCAGGCCCACCCACAGGGCTGCACAAACCAGAATAATAGTCATGATTGCAAATGGGAAATATAGGCCAGAACCTGGCATTAACAAAACTCCAAAAGCTGCTGCACTGCCTGCCATCCAGACAAAAGAGATGAAACCTGGGCACACCGGTGAGGAAGGGGAGAGGGCCTCCAGGCACAACGCTGATTTTTGCCCTTTATTGGTATTTAGCTCATCTAAAGTGAAGCTGAAGGTTTAAAAGCCATTTTTCAAAATGGGAAATGATTCATTTCTTTTCCCCCCAACAATACGGTCTAATCTTGTTCCCTTCATGGAGAACATGGTGACACATGGGGAAGGGCTGTGCAGCAATGCCTTTCCTGAACGGAAAGGAAATGTCACACAGGATTCTTCTGCTTGCACATGTGACATTTCCCTGCCCTCTCCCAGCAGAAAAAGCAAAAAGTCACAGGTGACAGCCTTGGCCACATCTTGCCAGGAATGCTGGGTTCCTCCAGCACCACGCTGAGCAGGGACCTCCTTTTCCTGCTTTCCAAAGCACAGACTCAGCCCTGGCTGATGCAAAATTCTGGGCCGAGGGTTTTCTTTATGTATCTGGAGTTACCCCACACCAAAAGGCCTTTTTGCTTCTTGTTCCCCTCTCACAAGTCCCCAGCACCCCCATCCCTGGCTCTGTCCCCTTGGGGCTCCCTGAGGGAACACAGCCCTCCCTACACAAGCACCAGGAGCCCCCAGGGAAGCCCCAGACTCTGTAAAAACCCCGTTCTCCTTGCCCTCCCATCCCCTGCTGGTCTCTGCAGAAACCTCTGAGACAAGCACAGAGAAGGAGGCAAAGTTCTGCCGCCCACAGCCCAGGGATGAGCAGAAATGAGACATCTGAACAGAACCTGGACAAACAACCATAACCCACGGCCATAGCTGCTTGCCTTGGGAGGGAGATGCACCACCCAGGGCCAGCACAGCCCCTGCGCACCCCAGAACTGTCCCTTGAGAGGTGCCAGCACCCACAGGCCCCCAGAGGTCAGCAAGGACAGAAACCAAGCCTGCATTTCAAAGTCACAAAGCTGGCGCCGCACAGGGCCCAGCTGCCATCTCCCGACACCAAAAAGGCATCATGGAGATGGCACCAATTAATTGTGACATGAAGGTGAAACACTTTTCATGAAGGCAAAGCTGCTGAAAGCTCAGCTTCAAGGGACGTATGGGCTGAAGGGAATTCTGGTGGTGTCCATCTGTGACACCATTCCCTCCCACCCTTTCCTCCTGTCAGCAGCTCCTGCCTTCCCTCACACACCTCAGATGGAGATGGCAGCAATGGATAAAGCACCCCAAATCCTTAGGATAACGCAGAAACGGAACAGCTCACAGGTTTTTTCCGCTTGCTCTGTTCAAGGATTCACAGGAGCAGAAAACTGAAGGACACATAATGAGAGAATTTTGTGTACCCCAGTCACTCAGCGCATTTCAATCCTCCTAATAAAATCAAATTATCCTTCCTACCTCTCTTGCCCCCTTTAATTCCCAGCACAGCATTTAACACTCTAACAGAAAAGATGTTGAAGTTATGACAGTGGTGCCACTAACAATTAACCCTTCCTTTTCAGAGAAACCCTGCTCATCACCCTAGCCCTGAAAACCTTTACCTGTTTCTCAGGTTAATGCTGAATTTGGAAAAACCAGTCCCTGTGTGGTGCCTCTGAGCGTGGCTGAGGCAAAACAGAGATAATAAAGAATAGAAATGATAAAATGGCACTTTCCATCAGTACCTCTCTGCAGAGGGTGCTCCTGTCAGCCACACCTGAGCACTTCCCCAGCTCACCTGAATTTCTGTCCCTGTCTGAGGTGTCAGCACACCATCCTGCAGTGCTTTAGATAAACACAGCTTGGGCTGGATGATCCCAAAGGCCTTTTCCACCCTAGTTAATTCTCTGGTTTTTCAGGGTTATTATTAATTTCACTAAGCCTCAATACAGATTCAGCTCCTCTCTGGAAGCATTGTTAGAAGCACAATTCATTGTTACAAATAACCCCATTACAAACAGCCAAGGCCTCCCAATTAAGCAAGTGCAGGATAATAGCAGAGCACATTTTCCTGAGGTTATGTGGCAAATGGCAAAGTTTTGTCATTGTCTCCACGTCCTGCAATGCCACTGACATCCCAATACACTGAAATAAATCCCCTGCTGGAGTATTTGAGCCTCTGCCCCCTGCAATGGGGATTTCACCAGGCTGACAAAGCAGGAATTAAATCTCACCTCTGTGGCACATGGCTGCAGTGTGCTTTTGTGCAGGAAGATATTTCTTCTGACATTTTCGATGAAAGGAACACATTTGGGGTTGTTCTACAGGTATTTCACACAAGGGCAAGGTGCTGCTCTACCTGCAGAGTGCAGGGGGGTTATAATTCCCTTTTCTCTCTCTGAACACACAGTTCTGTGCTGTAGCAGCATCCAGAGTCCTTCTGCCACAGGCAAAACCTGGTTTATTTTTGTGTCAGCAGAAAGCTTTGCTTTCCTACATTGCTTAGGGTTAAAACAGCCCGACTCGGTTGCAAAAGTCACAACTTGGTATGGCTGGCAGGTTATTCAGGTGAGAACAGCGAGAGCCCAGTGCAGATTTCACTGGAAAAGAAAAGCGATTGTTTCTGAGACAGCACAAACTTCCCTCGAGATGATGGGATGGCCTGGGTTGGGAGGGACCTTAAAGCCACCCAGTGCCTCCCCTGCCATGGCAGGGACACCTTCCCCTGCCCCAGGGTGCTCCCAGCCCATCCAGCCTGGCCTGGGGCACTGCCAGAAGGCGCCAAGGCCCTCAGCTACAAGACCTTCCAAGGAGTTACTGATTAATAAAACTCTGCCAACAAGGATATTTATGGCTTTGACCCAATCCTTAAATATTTTGTCTTATGGACCCAGTGTGAGCTTTCTTAGCCAATCAGGTTGTGACACACAAACCCACAGTGCTGCATTCTAAACTTCTTGTTCACTTCTGTAACTACCTTCATGTCTCCATATCTTAAACTCTAAACTTTACTTAATTAACTCTAAGTATCTCTGCTTTAACTATAAATTCACATTCCTGCTTCCAGCACCTCCGTTTGGGAGCCTTCTCCAAGGTCTCCGAGCAAATCCTATGTTTAATTCTTCCCTTACAGGCCCAAAGTTCTGAGAATCGCCTGCATTTCAGATTCCAGCACCCCCTGAGCAGCCAGATGGAAACAGCCCTGCAAAATTCATGCTCTGGAACATGAAGGAACAATTCAAAGAAATACCTGTAAGATTTGATTGTTGTTTGATAACCTTGGGGAAATACAGACATTTTTCTCCCAGAAATGGCCAGGCTGCTTCTTGTTAACTTTTCCAGAAAGAAGAAGCTAAAAAGCAAATTTATTCAAGCCCTAAGAAATTGCCTTTAGAATTTTACCTGTACCTCCACTAGATCATCATTAGTGACAAAATAAATCTTCAGCGATTGCCGAATTCCTGTTTAATTTATGGACATCTTTTTGAAAAATGAAGGCTAAAATATACACAGGTACACGATAATAAATTATGGATTTGAAAAGGGATATGCAAAGGCGGCAATCTGAGCTATCATTTTTCTCTCTCCCTTCATCTCAGATGGAGAATCACCAAACTGCAATGAGCTGCATGCATCACAACCCTGCCTGGGAGACTTTTAGCTATAATTATTAAAATTAGCAAATACTAAACAATGCAAATGTTTTCCCCTTGTTCTGTGCAGGCCACACTATTGCACACAGTGAATTTCTTTGTTATGAGTGTTCAGTCTTTGTTTTTATACCCAATTCCTTGCCAGCCAGTCTGGGTTTGCTTTTTTTCTGGTTTTCCTATGTATTTCTAGGGACCTGGCACTGGGAATTGCTGTTCCTGCACTCAACAGGTTGTTAAAAGTCAGATTTTACACAGGGCACTCGTTCTGTAAAACCCAGGAAAGCCCCAACTTCACCTCTGGGTTTTTAATAGAAATGCTGTCCACAGTTCTGTGTGGGCTTCTTTCCCCTCTGTCAATTCAAGATTAATGAGACTCAACATGAATTAATGTGGACACCTCAGAAACTCAGAGAGGACTCTGTGATCTTAGAAGTCTTTTCAGACCTAAATGATTCTGATTTATGGGATGTGAGCAAAGGTTTGGAGCTCAACAAACAAGCAAGAGCAGATGTAGGTCACCCCTTGTGCAGCTCACGCTTTTCCTGCTGCTGAATAAAGGAAGACAATATTTTTTACCTCATTTTGCTGTTGCACAGAGGAAGTTTTTAGTATTTTTAGAAGATTTTGCAGCACCAAGCCTTTGTCCCATTTTTAATCTGGTTTAAGATGGCTCCTCACCTGGATCTGACTTGTGAGCCTAAGAAAAGATGTTTTCCCTGTCAGAGCCATCAAACCCTGGCACAGGCTGCCCCTGTCCTGGGAGATGCTGAAAACCACTGGGAGTGACCTGAGCATCCCAAAAACGGGTTTGGGTGGAGGCAAAGGATTCCCAGGGACGTCCCCCAGCTTCAGCCACTCTGGGATGCAGAGGGGATGCTGGGCTGGTGCTGTGGATCCCACATCCCTCAGTTTGGTGGCAATCTTGGTTCATCAGGCCACGAGAAGTGACTATTTTTGCAGGCCAGGTGGAAACACAAGCATGGGAACATGTCATCCTGGCACAGCCTTCCCAAGCTTTCTCCTCCCAGAAATCCCAGGCGATTTTCAGAAGGGGACCTGCTAGCCAGAACACCTTAACAACAGCACCACTTCCATCTCCTTTTGTCAACATTTTAAATCAGGAATCTCCCTAAAATATTCCCACATGGAGATGGCCCAGCAAGGTTATCATAAAATGAGGAAAGCTGATAAAAACCCCTGTGCAGGAGCTAATGCCACCAGAAGTAACATCGGGGTGAATGTTAACCAGCAGCTCAGAATAAAGCCAACCCCACTGGGGCTAAATTCACTGCAGTGGGCACCTGGGTGAGCATAAAATATCAGAAGAGCACGTGAAGGATTTTGGCCTCTGCCTGCTCTCAGTGCTATGTCTAATAGGAGAGAAAACAAAAATCGTTTTGAGGCCAGTCCCAAATCCCAAAGGGCCAGAGGGAAAGGCCTCATTGCCTCTGGTGAGGATGGATTTATTTGGGTTTTTGAGTGCCCCACAGCTGAATCTGGTGTTGCACCAGGACCCTGGGAATTCCCTTCCCTGCCAGCAGCCCCTCATTTTCAATGGCACTCCTGCAGGGACAGAGGCTGGGTTTCTGGGTCCCTGCAGCTCAGGACAAGAATCTGATTGATTCCCCATCGCCATGTGTGCCTTCCCAGTTGTTTCAGCTTGCAGCACTGGAATGTTACACCACGCGGGCCAACTCCATGGGTTTGGGGATGGGATATTCCCTCTGCCACTCTCACTGCCCAAGGGCTGGGTGGCACAGCAGCTGTGCCCTCAGCAGCACAGCCTGGCACACAGAGCTGCTCAGTTATCCTGCCCTGCTGCTGTGCACTGTTTTATGCAGTTAATGTGGATAATCATTGTAAGCAGATCCACTCACAGGCACAAAATAATGAAGCTTTCTCCGCTGCTTTGGGGCTTTTTTCCAATATTTCATGTGATGCCTCTCCATTCTTCTCTCCTCCTCGGCCAAACACACACAACCAGGAGGGAGAAGCAATTTATTTACCATGGTGAGAAAATCAGATTTGTATAAATTACACGAGCAGGAGAGAATCAGGAATTAGTGCTGTGAAGGAAGACTTAAGTAACCCAAAGCAATAAAAAGCACTGCGCTGATTAACTTCTCAGCTTGGGCATTTCATTCATTCCTCAAAGACACTGCCCTGCATCAACTGGAATATTTCATTTGCACTTCAAGCTACTTAAAAACTGCAAAAAAAAAAAAAAAAAGAGATCTAGGAGCGCTGGCCTTGGGTTTCTCAGTTACAACTTCATGGTTTCAGAGCTGACCGTCTCCTCCTGCCCCTGCCTGGGGTCACAGAATGTCAGTGCCAAGGCTGGAGAGGAAAAGATGCCCAGAGGCACCCGAGTTTGTCATGACAGGGCTTTTTCCTAAGGGACATTTCAGCAATTGATGATGCCAGCCCTAATTTTTTGACACAGCAGAGGGGAGAAAAAGAGGGAGTTTGGCTGGAATGCGTTGTCCTGTCCTGTTTCCAGCAGGAAAGTGCCTCCAGTGTGTGGTGAGACACAGTAAGGCGTCTCGGAAGATCTCGCGATGTCGCGGGAAGACAGCTGGCTTGATAAGATCACCTGAGAATGTAGTTTTCCCCTAGTTCCAGCAAAGAATTCCACCAACCCCGTTAGTTTTCTACCCTCTTTTGACCATAGATGGATCGTAGCACTGTCCCCTGACCTATAGAACCCCTCTGAACAAGACGCTTTTTGACCGTCTGCCATGTTGGTGTTTGCGTTTTTTGAGGCCGAGCGGCCCTGGAATTTGGGGTCACCATGCTGTTCTTCTGAGCCAGGCCACCTGCTTGTCTTTGCAACAAAGGCAACACCAGTGGCACTCGTGGTCTCTCATCAGCTGGCTGCAGAGAGCACCCATGCAGCAGCACAATGGAGCGGGCAGAATGTGAACCAGCCAGGACAAGAAAAGCCCCCAACACGGCCCAACCAGGCGGGAATGGAGGGCAGAGGGAATGGGGCTCTTCTCACCTCAGAACACAACGCTCCCACCCAAGCCCTCAGCATCCCTGAAGGTGCCAGAGGCAAAGGGCACCAGCTGCAAGGAAGGGTTTGCAGACGCACCGGGGCAGCTGGAGAGCCGTGAGAACTCGTGCACCTCGGGAACACCGCGGGGTGCTGGCTTTGGGCTGCCATCCGCCAGTGTCCCGGTCACACCCAGCTTTGGGATCCATCCCACAACCTGCCTGCTCCCTCCCGGCCACCCCTGCAAGGAGCTCTCCTCATCCCGCTGCATTTAACAGCCGGACAGGGAATGTTTAATGCCTACAGCAGGACAGGGAATGTTTAATACCCACAGCAGGACAGGGAGGGTCCAGTCCCAGTCCCAGTGGCAGGACTGGGAATGCTCAATCCCAGTCCCAGTGGCAGGACAGGGAAGGTCCAGTCCCAGTCCCAATGGCAGGACAGGGAATGCTCAATCCCAGTCCCAACAGCAGGACAGGGAATGCTCAATCCCAATGGCAGGACAGGGAATGCTCAATCCCAGTCCCAGTGGCAGGACAGGGAAGGCTCAATCCCAAAAGCAGGAGAGGGAAGGCTCAATCCCAACGGCAGGACAGGGAATGCTCAATCCCAAAAGCAGGAGAGGGAATGCTCAGTCCCAGCAGCAGGACAGGGAATGCTCAATCCCAGTCCCAACAGCAGGACAGGGAATGCTCAATCCCAGTCCCAGTATCAGGACAGGAATGCTCAATCCCAATGGCAGGACAGGGAATGCTCAATCCCAGTCCCACCAGCAGGAGAGGGAATGCTCAATCCCAACAGCAGGACAGGGAATGCTCAATCCCAGTAGCAGGACAGGGAATGCTCAGTCCCAGTCCCAGCAGTCCCAGCAGGGAAGGAGCAGGAGCCCTGGCAGGCTGTCACTGCTCATTGGGGCTGGCACACCAGGGCTCCAGGCTGAGCTGAGGCCCTGCTGAGCCCTGGCAGGGGTCACTGAGCAGTAACGAGACCCAGGGGCTCCTCAGGCTGCGCCACAAATGGCATTGCAAATTAAACTCTCTGTTCTTCCTCCCAGGAATCCAATCCCTCTCCTTCCCCCCTGCCACGTGCCAACCCAGGGGCTCCCTGCCCGTGGTGGCGGCCACAGGAGCAGGATATTCCCAGACACATCCCTGCCAAAGAATTCCTGCCTCCCCAGGGCCTCCCTGCAGCTCCACTCCCCTTCCTCCCCCCAGTTCCTGCTCAGATCCAGCCCACAGGAGAAAAGTGACACATTTATATATAATACACACGCAGATTATATCTTATATATGTGTAATACACACATCTTAAAGTATTCTACGTGTCCCTTCAGTTGTGTGCTGACACACATAAATTTAAAGCTGTTTATACACATCCTCAAAAGCCCATCTATTGTTTTTATCACGCATTTGACTGTGTGTGGGTATATAAAATAGATCATGCAAAAGCCAAGGGAGAGACAAAACACTCACAGAGTCATCCTTAGAATGCAGAGATTTAAACCCAAAACCTGCAGCTGCCTGTGGGTTCCATTTTGCCAGGTGCTAGGTAAATGATGACATGGGCTATCAAAGCACATATTCCACATGTTCAAACGGAAACATTCCTGATTGTGAGCAAACTTTTAGTAGTTCTTAAGCAGTGAAGCATTCCTCCCCAAAATCCTGTCCCACATCTGTGGATAAGTGGAAGAGAGTCTATAATAGCAGGACCAAGGTGAACAGAGTGAATAAAGTGAAATACTCTCTTGTTGAGATTTAAGTCACTCTTTTGAAATAAGTGTGGAAGGAGGAAAATGAGTTAGGGCACATTGAAATGACGCTGGCAGAGATTTGGGACAGTCATTAATTTACCAGCTTGCTCATAATTAATAGTAACTAATGGCAGAAAAGAGAAACATGCACTGGGGAAACAGAGCAGTGGAATAAAAACATGAAATGAATTCTTCTCCCTCCCTCATTATCTGCTAGGAGGCTGTTGGTTTGGGGTTTGTTTCTGTAGAAAAGGAGGAGGTCCAGGGAGCAGAAACCGTGCCCTGGGTCACAGGCTGGAGGCTCCCACTCGTTCCAGGGAACGTTCCAGGTTCCTGTGAGTGTGACCAAGCAGAACGGGACAGAACCGAGCACAAGCCCCTCCCGGGATGCAGGATGTGCAGGATTCTCTGTGCATGTACAGGGGATTCTCCCCAGAGCCCAGCAGGGCCCAGGCTCACTGTGATGTTTAACCTCACCGTGATCACAGTGATCTGCTCATTCGTCTTTGCTTTCTTATGTGTCATGGTGCTCCAGCAAAAGTACTTGGGAATTAACAGTTTTGAGTTTAAAAACTAATTTTACCTCCTCACTTCAATGGAACTCAGGGGTGTTTTGGTCACGTGCAGTTAAAGAGAGAGGGGAAAAACTCATAAAAATATTCTGTAGTACCTTAAAATGAGTAAGGGCTGCTAAAGTCCTAAGGGCAACAGAGTTAAAACTTCTCAGAACTTGACCAAGAAATTGAGAAAACTTCCACATTTCCCAACATGTTACAATACACCTGTTTTTCTGATACTGTGGCTGCTTCCAAACTCAAAACATAATTCTGGAATGATACAGAGGGGGAAGGAGGTGTTTTACATCCCCAAATTCAGTCACAAGGCCCTGATACCAGACAAGGCTTTAGCTATCAGCCTATCAATATTATATAAACTGCAATTTGTCTGATAATCACATATTATATCCAACTGGAATTCCACATTGTGGAACAAGAATAAAAGACTTCAAATTCCTGTGCAAAGGACCCTGTCACCATGGATAATATCAACATGCTACATGCTTATCCTCAGGAAAACAAACAAGAAATCAACATTGCGCATTTCAGGGGAAATTGCCCCTGCAGAACCCAAAACATGCTGGGAAAAAATTCAAATTGGAGCTCTGACCCCCCAAAACATGAGAAATGCACAGTGGGCTGTGACCCCCAAACATGAGAAATGCACAGTGGGGCTGTGACCCCCAAAACATGAGAAATGCACAGTGGGGCTGTGACCCACCCCAAACATGAGAATGCACACAGGGGTGACCCCCAAAACATGAGAAATGCACAGTGGGGCTGTGACCCCCCCAAACATGAGAAATGCACAGTGGGGCTGTGACCCCCAAAACATGAGAAATGCACAGTGGGGCTGTGACCCCCAAACATGAGAAATGCACAGTGGGGCTGTGACCCCCAAAACATAAGAAATGCACAGTGGGGCTGTGACCCCCCAAACATGAGAAATGCACAGTGGGGCTGTGACCCCCAAACATGAGAAATGCACAGTGGGGCTGTGACCCCAAAACATGCCTGAGAAATGCACAGTGGGGCTGTGACCCCCAAACATGAGAAATGCACAGTGGGGCTGTGACCCCCAAACATGAGAAATGCACAGTGGGGCTGTGACCCCCAACACATGAGAAATGCACTGTGGGGCTGTGACCCCCCCAAACATGAGAAATGCACAGTGGGGCTGTGACCCCCAAAACATGAGAAATGCACAGTGGGGCTGTGACCCCCAACACATGAGAAATGCACAGTGGGGCTGTGACCCCAAAACATGAGAAATGCACTGTGGGCTCTGACCCAAAAGTAGGCTTGAGATCACTCAAAAAGTCAAGGGTATGAGGAAAAGTCAGAATTAATACTGAACTACAAAGCTCAACAGGTTCTCTGGCAAGTTTCACTCTACTCACAAAGTCCAGCTGAGGCGCAAGGAGGAAAGCAAGCAACAGCAAAACCAAACAAAATCCAGGCAATCAGAGCAGGAATTAATCGAAACCACCCAGGTGTGTGTGTGTAGAGCAAGGATAGGAAACTTAACAACACTTACAATTAGCAGCACTTTAACTTAACTTATACCTTAATTTATAGCTTAACCACAACAATCTAACAGAGGAGCGATATTTAACAGCATTAGGGCTAAATTAGAAGTACAACTTCACTTAATTCCCAGATCGCTGTGGCATAGGGCCAAGGGCGTGCACACACAGACACAACTGGTGCGAGATAAAAAAACTTGCCAAAAAAACGGTGCAAGTGTAAAAACCCCGCTCAGGGGCGGGTGAAGCGCTCACCTGGGATGTCTCGGCACCTCCTGAGGGCCGGCCGATTGCTGGGCACAGCCTGGCGGCCCGGGCGACACCAAAGGGCCCCGAGGCCCGGCCTGCGGGCACACCGAGGGCTCATCCCGGCCACTGTCGGGCCGGGCACTGCTTTGGCAGCGTGGGACGGGAACGTGGTGCCACGCGGGGCACGGCGGTGTTTTCCAGCACCAGGAAAGCAGGAGGAGCTGCTCGGAGCGGCCGGGGCTGTGTGCCGAGCGCGGAGCCGGGCCCAGGCCCCAGCCCAGGGTACCCCGCGCCCGGAGCAGTTAAAGGGCCCGCCCCACAAACACACTGGGAAAGGCCCGGCCCGGCTCCGGGAGTCCGGCCCGGGAATCCGGGCCCTGGGAGCCTGCACGGCCTGGGCAGCTCTGTGACCCTTGCCAGGATCCCTTTCCCGGATCCCTGGAGGCTGACATCGTGCGGGCGCCGCTCCTGCCATCGCGCTCCAGCGGGTGCCGCCGCGGCTCGGAGGAGTTCATTTCTGCAACAATAGCTGGGCAGGCTGGAGAGGAATACTAAATAAACAAATGGGAATGATTTCACGTTTGGATCTCAGCTCTGCAGTTTTAGTTCTGTTGCTAGGTGGGAGTCATTCTCCTCTGGTGGTGTGTTCTTTTTTCAGAGCAGCCCAGGACCCATATGTTTGCTATATGGGGGAGTGCTCCGAGCCCCACGGAACCCGCAAAAACCAAATTTAAACATTCACTTGGCAACTCCCAGTCACCGGGGAAGCGACCTGGGGGCCGAGCCAGGGCCAGGGGATGTTGTAATCCCTGTGAGTGAGAGTTCCAAACCGGCCTCGAGCATCCATCGCTCTGTGCACAGACACTGCTGGACGTGCTTCCTTCCCTCCGCTGTCCCACACTGTCCCTCAGCCGCACCCCTGTGCGTGTCACCTGTCCCAGGGCTGTCCCTCAGCCCGCACACCTGAGCGTGTCACCTGTCCCTGGGCTGTCCCTCAGCCGCACACCTGAGCGTGTCACCTGTCCCAGGGCTGTCCCTCAGCCCGCACACCTGAGCGTGTCACCTGTCCCTGGGCTGTCCCTCAGTCGCACACCTGAGCGTGTCACCTGTCCCACGCTGTCCCTCAGCCGCACACCTGTGTGTGTCACCTGCCCCACGCTGTCCCTCAGCCACACACCTGAGCGTGTCACCTGTCCCAGGGCTGTCCCTCAGCCGCACACCTGTGTGTGTCACCTGCCCCACGCTGTCCCTCAGCCGCACCCCTGAGCGTGTCACCTGTCCCAGGGCTGTCCCTCAGCCCGCACACCTGAGCGTGTCACCTGTCCCTGGGCTGTCCCTCAGTCGCACACCCGTGTCACCTGTCCCACGCTGTCCCTCAGTCACCTGTGTGTGTCACCTGCCCCCCTGTCCCTCAGCCCACACCTGAGCGTGTCCCTGTCCCAGGGCTGTCCCTCAGCCGCACACCTGTGTGTGTCCCTGTCCCTGGGCTGTCCCTCAGTCACACCCCTGAGCGTGTCACCTGTCCCACGCTGTCCCTCAGCCGCACCCCTGAGCGTGTCACCTGTCCCACGCTGTCCCTCAGTCACACCCCTGTGCGTGTCACCTGTCCCTGGGCTGTCCCTCAGCCCACACCCCTGTGTGTGTCACCTGTCCCACGCTGTCCCTCAGCCGCACCCCTGTGCGTGTCACCTGTCCCAGGGCTGTCCCTCAGCCGCACCCCTGAGCGTGTCACCTGTCCCAGGGCTGTCCCTCGGCACACCTGGGATGTCCCTGTCCCACGCTGTCCCTCAGCCACACACCTGGCGTGTCACCTGTCCCACGCTGTCCCTCAGGGCAGCTGTGTCACCTGGGGCTGTCCCTGTCCCTGCACCCCCGTGTCACCTGTCCCACGCTGTCCCTCAGCCACACACCTGAGCGTGTCACCTGTCCCAGGGCTGTCCCTCAGCCGCACCCCTGAGCGTGTCACCTGTCCCACGCTGTCCCTCAGCCGCACCCCTGAGCGTGTCACCTGTCCCACGCTGTCCCTCAGCTGCACACCTGTGCGTGTCACCTGTCCCACTCTGTCCCTCAGCCGCACCCCTGTGCGTGTCACCTGTCCCTGGGCTGTCCCTCAGTCACACCCCTGTCCGTGTCCCTGTCCGTGTCCGTGTCCCTGTCCCTGTCCGTGTCCCTGTCCCTGTCCCTGTCCCTGTCCGTGTCCCTGTCCCTGTCCCTGTCCGTGTCCCAGAATCCCAGGACGGCTGGGGTTGGAAGGGACCTCTGGGGAGCATCCACACTGAACCCCCGTCGCCCCCCGGAGCGGGTGGCACAGGCACGCGTCCGGGTGGCTTTGGGATGTCCCCAGAGCTGGAACGGAGACTCCTGCGCGCCCTCCCTGGGCAGCTGTTCCGGGGCTTGTCCCTGTCCGTGTCCGTGTCCGCGTCCGTGTCCCCGGGGGCGCGCAGAGCCCGGAGCCGCCTGGCCCCGCCCGGGGCCGCCCCGCGGGAGGATCCTCCCGCTCCATCCCTCCCTCCCCATCCCTCCCGCTCCGTCCCTCCCGCTCCGTCCCTCCCTCCGTCCCTGGGCGCGGGGGGCGCGGCGGCGGCGGCGGCAGCGCGGAGCCCCCGCGCCATGGGCGGGCGGCGGGATGCGGCTCGCAGGGAGCCCGCCGAGATGTTCAGGCATGAACGGGCATGTTCAGGATGCGGCCTCGGCCCGCGGGATGCCGAGGGCCACGGGGCGGCGGAGATGTTGCTGGGATGTTCTGGGCCGCGGCCGGGATGCTCGGGGGATGTTCAGGATGCTGCGGATCGGAGATGTTCAGGCCGGCCGGGGATGCAGGACCAGGATGCTCCGGGCCGGGATGCTCGGGGATGCTCGGGGATGCTCGAGATGTTCAGGGATGCTCGGGGATGCTCGGGGATGTTCAGGATGCTCAGGGATGCTCGGGATGTTCAGGGATGCTCGGGGATGTTCAGGATGCTCGGGGATGTTCAGGGATGCTCGGGGATGTTCAGGATGTTCAGGGATGCTCGGGATGCTCGGGGATGTTCAGGATGCTCGGGGATGTTCAGGGACGCTCGGAGATGTTTAGGGATGTTCAGGGATGCTCGGGGATGTTCAGGATGTTCAGGGATGTTCAGGGATGTTCAGGATGCTCGGGGATGCTCGGGGACGCTCGGCTGCCCGAAGCTGGCCCCGGTGAGCGGCGCCAGGGAAGTTGGGCGCGGGGGTCCCGCGGGTGTCGGCGCCGGGCGCTCCGCGGGGCGCGCTGCGAGGGCCCCGGAGGCGCAGGAAGGGCTCGGTGACCCTGGAATCGGTGCCGAGGGTGCGGAGAGTCCCGGCTCGGAGCGCAGGGCGGGCGCACCGGGGGCATGCGGGACGCGTTTGCCGCTACCCCCGGGCAGGGGCAGCTCCGCGGGGCTGCGCGGAAAACTCCGCGGAGCGGGGATTTTTATGAGTAGAAAACTCCGCGCCATGGAAACGGGGCTCGGCTCCCAGGAAGCCTCTCTTCCTACAGTGGCTTTCTTGTGTCAGTCAAGTGAGACGGTGCATACAAAGTGTCGGAAGAGTTCGGGGTTAGGAGAGACTGTGGGAAAGATGTAGGCAGAATCTGGCACGCCGCTGTTTCTGTTTATCCCTCTTTCGCTTGGCAAACACTGAACATGAGGCGGGGGAGAAAGGAAACAAACAAGCGAAAAAAGAAAATTTGAAAAAGGGAAAGACGCTGTTTAGGGCGCCGGCGGGAGCCTCCCGCAATGCCAAGGGCGCGCCGCCGTGCGGAGCCGAAGATCGGAGCCTCTTGCCCCGCAAGCCCCAGCCCCGCTCCCTGGGGCCGGGGGCAGGCTCCTTGTGCCCGGAGAGCGAGGGAGCGCGGCCGGAGCGCTGGAATGGGGAGGGCGCCTCCCTCCCGAGCGCCGGGCAGCGCTTGAGCGGGCGGAGCGGGGGCGCTGAGCCGGGGATGTGCCCCGGTCCGGCTGTGCCGCTCGGGGGGCGCTCACCTTTCCCTGGGCTCGGGGGCAGCCCGCTGCTCCCCGCTCAGCCCTGCCCGGAGCACGCACCACGCAAAGCTGGGCGATCCCGCAACACCTGCGGGGATCCAGGGACATTTCCCCCGGCGAAACCTGCCGAGGGAAATCCTGCTCGAATCCCTGAGCCGCAGGCACCAGCGGGACGCTCTGGCCACGCACAAAATGCTGCCTTCACTTCCTCTGGTTTGGTGGGAAGAGCTCTGAAGGGAGGAGCAGCGTGCCCGTGTTTAAAGGGCTTGAGCTGAGCCTAAATGCCGTGTGCCGGACGAAGGCTCGGAGGCTTTGCCCTGCCTCCGGGCTGGCAGGGAGCCGGGCAGAGCTTTGGGGTGCCCCCTGCGCCCAGCGAGGCTCCCTCCCCGCGTTGCTGCTTCCCCTGACGTGCGCTGCGAGGGCCGCTGAACCTCGGGGTCAGGTTTGCCCTCCCGGGGCACGCAGGGACGGGAGCTCAGCGCTTGCTGCCCTGGCACTGCCAGCCGGGCACAGCGGGGCACAGAGCTGAGCGAGGGCTCGGCTTTCAGAGCGAGGTGCGGGGCAGTCCGTGTGTCAGGGGCTGGGAATGCGTAAAATATTGAGCGGATCCTTCCTGCCGTGCCTCTGCTGCCGGTGGAGTAATGGTGTTATAAAATATTAATCCCCCACATCCGAAGTTCCTCCGTGGAAGCTGTCGCTCTCGGAGGTGGCAGAGAGGAGTAATGGCAGCAACTCCTCCAAATCTCTTTGTGATAACATCATAAAATCATCCCCAGCGTTTCTGACAGCGAAGGAAATGCCATTAAGCCATCAGATTGTTTTCCCCGTGTTTTAGTTAATTAAGGGAAGAAAGTGCAGCAGTTTGTGCCCGGATTCATATGCTCGGAGTTTAATTGCATTTTCCGCTGTCAGGGAGCTTTCAGATTTGTTTTTTATTAATTTTTTTTTCTGGCTTGTAATAGGAATGAATGGATTGTCTTGGTGGTGTTTAATTAGTTGAGAAAGGACGTGTGAGTGATATGAATTCCAGTTATCCCTCAGCACTGACTAACGACTCCTTTTCCAGCTCCCTAAACAAAAGATGAGGGATGGCAATGTGACCAAGTAAAACTGACTCATTAGGATAAAACTAATGGATTTGGAGATAAGATGGAGCTTGAAGTTTCAGTGATAAAAGAAAATAAAATAAAATGCTGATGTCTTATTGGGTATTTCTTCCCCACTCCTGCTCAAAAGCTTTTCCCTTGACACAGGAGCTAATGGAGCTGTCCAAGGAAATACCATCTTTATCTGCACATTACCCACCAGACTGTATTACATTAAAGTGTGTTTAAAGTTCATGGCCTCAATATTTCTTACTGAATTTCAAGGAATTTTCAGTTTTTACACCAAGTCCTTCCTTTCTATGCTACTTGTACCACTTGTGTGAAATAAATGATCTCCAAGGAAGAATGGTAATGAACTGGAGCAGATGCTCAGGTGCAGAAACAGCTTCCAAAGACATCTCAGCAGCAACAGAATAATCCATTTGTTGGTGCTGGGAGCAGAGCTCTCATTCCTGGACAGATTACAGATTCTGAACAGGTTAAAAGGGTAAAATCCAGTGATATTATGTGAAAATTTACAGATGGTTGTCATCTGAGCTCCATCCTGGGTTAGAACTGACCAACAGCAAGTTCTTGACAAAGCTCTGGAGTTATTAAAAGAATAATGGATGAATCTTGGGATTCTCTCTGAAATTCCCAACTACTGGAAATTAACAAATGGGCTGTTTTCAGGAATTGCTCAGGGTGAGGAGACAGAAAGCAGAAGGATTTTCAGTAATTTGTGTGCTTCTGTAAATGGAATATTTACATAAGGGTTTGTCCTTTGCACTGAGTTCCTCCTTACTCAAGCAAAACTCCCAAATCTAGTGGATTGTGTTTTCCACAATAGAGGACTAGCCCCATAACATTTATCTCCAACTGAGAAATAGCAGATTAAAACCAAGAACATGCAAGTCAACCTCGCCCACCAAATACCAATGTCTGATAAGTTGGAATTTTCAATATAGATTTCAAACTCTCTGTTGGATTTCCCCCAGCAGGGCTAGAGCTGTGAGTTCTCTTCCTGTGTGAAATTGCCATTTTCCCCTCATGAGAATGATAAAGGCAGAAACCTCATTAATTTCTCTGCAAATCTGCTACTTTTCACCAACTCTTTTTGAGATTTTGTTTGTGAAGGGAATGGTGCTAACACACGTCTGAGCTTCATCAGTGTGAAATGGCAAAAACCCTTATTGGAAAGTCTCTTATCATATCTGAACATGATGGAAAATGTTCGTTTACAGTATTTGTTACTAGGTATCTACAAGTTATTCTATTTTATGATATGATAGGAAGCGCAGCTGCATTTTTCTCACCAGATGATGACACATTGAATACATTTTGTTCACTAGACTCTGAGTGCTCAGTGGTTTATCAATTCTTTGTGATTCACTTTACCTAAGTTTCCTTATTCTACACTTAGGGAAAACTATTTTACTGCAAATATTTCTAAAGGATTGTCCCCAAAGCATCCAAAATCTGATTTTCACGCCTCTCCCTCCCCACTGGATTTGACAGCACTGTACACGTGGGAGGCAGGGCAAGGTTTGGCTGAGTTCAAACGGGTAATTGAGTTAAAAATCCCTAAAAATGCTGCTGAGAAATGCTTTGCAGCCCCTCAGCAGGGGAGCTCCCGCTGCCTCGGTGAGTGGCTGTGCCAGGACAGGGAGCCTGTCCCAGAAAATGCCCAGCCTGGGCCTCCACTGCCAGCACCTCCCAAACACCTGCTTGGGCAGGAGGAGATGCGCTGGGAGGTGCAGGGCGGCGCTCAGATGCTCCACAGTGCAGGGGGTTGGCAGCAGCCAGCCAGGGCTGTGGTGACAAAACCTGAGGGGCGAGTGCCTTCTGTCCTGCACCACCCGTCCCCAGAGGCTGGGGGAACAGCCAAGGGGGGTCCTGAGGCCAGGCAGGGCAAACTGAGGGAGGCAGGACCAGAGCCGGGCTGGTTTAGGCGCGGCTGAGGGACTGAGAAACCTGAGAAACGCATGATAAAGTCCAATGTGGATGTGGCGGTGCTGCATTTCCCGGAGCTCCGCGGGTGAGCAGCCCCTGGGCTGTGTGCTGTGCTGGGGAATTCCCGATCGCCCTCACTGGCACAGGGCTGGGAAATGGGGCACGCTGCAGCCCCCCTCTGTAACCCCAGGGGCAGCTCCAGCCCAGGACGGGGCCCTGGCAGTGCTGGAACTGCCCAAATTCCACCAGGGAGGAGAGTTTGCCAGCGGGGGCTTGGGCAGGGGGAGCCTTCCTCGCAAACAGAATAAAAAGCCATTTCCCAGAGCTCATCTCTTGCCCAGCAGGCTGTTTGTGGTGCGCTAATTGTTGTTTTAGTCCCCTGGCTTCCCCACAACACCCCATTTCAGATTTCCAGGGCATTTCCCCTTGCCTGAGCTCTAAGCTCCTCCATATGGCCCTGTCCTCTCTCAACATTTTCCATTTGGGCTGCAAGTACAATCCCAATACTGTTTTTTCATTACAGTCTGTTTTGTATGTCCTGGGCAGTAATAAAGCTTAAATCCTGCTCCCCCCTCAATACTTTAAACAACTGCCTCTAATCTTCTTTTCTCAGAAAGGCTTGATTTGACCAACTAAACTAGAGATTGTACTGCAGCAAAGGAAGCAAATCCCATCCCAGAACTGATTAGTTTTACTGTGACCAGCAGGCCCAGTCTGTCCTAGTTTGGGTTGACTTTAGGTTTTAGTTTGCAGTAATGAGTTTATGATCTTGGGCAAGCTTTGCAGAGGGAGGTTATTACCCTTGCCTCTCTCTCCCTGCTGAAGGTTAGAGGGTATTTTCCAGGAAATTGTGAGCTCTCAATCGATGAATTTGCTTTCTCAGGGCAAAATCAAAATTCCAAATCCAAACAGCTTCATTATTCCACACTGGCATTGTTTTCACTTGAGCTACAGGGCTGTTAAAGTAACTTCTTCTTTTCTTTCTTTTCAAATTCCTCTGACAGTGCAGAAAGTTCCTTACATACTCCTGGAGCTTCACTAAATTAGGGTGGCACAAACAGTGGGAGATGGGAATGGGCTCTGTGGCCAGAGAGGCAGAACTGCTGTCAAAGGCTCAGTTCTGAGCTTCTTTTCCTGGTCCGTCAGCCTTTTTGCAATCACACCTTCTAGCTGGGTTTTGTTTTCCCTTTGAGCCTTCAGACTGCACAAGTTCAAAAGAGGAGAGTTATAAATTCTTTTAGCACTGAGGTTGTTCCCACGTCCTGCACACCCAAACTTGGCCCATTTCAAGGCAAATTCTGTTTGCAGCACACCGGTTCTGCCTGGGGCCCAGGAGCAGCCCCCTCCCACCCTGATGGGGGCAGCGACAGCCAGGGGGCAGAGGCACCTCCCCAAAGGCAGCATTTGGGTGAGATGGTATAATTAGAAGGAAAATTAATGGAAATTGGTGCTCTTGAGGCCTTACAATACAATTTTTCCCCCCATTTTGGCACTCCCATGGATTTCTCTGCTGCAGAGAGCTCAGGCTGCTCGGGGCAGGATGAGCAGGCACAGACATCCCTGGGTGCTCTCCATCAGAGGGTTTGAGGGGGGAATCTGTTCCACAGGGGCAGCACCAGGCAGCTGCAAGAAAAGAAGGAGAACCTTGTGAAGGTAATTGTCCTCCTCCCATGGTGGGGGGAAAGAGCAGAGTCCTGCCAGGTGTTCTGGATGGGAAAAGCCAGGTTTGGTGTGATTCAGCAAGCCAGTACTGAGAAGAGAAACTTCTACACCTTCAACTCTGGGATGGTATAATCAGAAGGCAAATTCATGGAAATTGGTGCTTTTGGGGTCTTATAATGCAAATTTTTCCCCCGTTTTGCACTCCCACAGACTTCTCCACTGTGGCATGCAGGCCCTCTGTAATTGCAGGTGTTTTGGACACAGCAGCAGCATTTGGGGTTTTCAGGCCTTTCCAGAAGGGTATTGTGCACTTTGGGAAGGTAGTGAAGGGTTTTCCTGGCCTGTTGCTCAGTGGCAAACACAGAACTGCCCTGATTTGTTCTCTTGCACCCTGCCTGTTCCAGCACAGGGTTTGCTTTTGGGGCATCCCCAGGGATGTGGGCTGTGCCTCCAGATGCTGAGGCGCCCATCAGAGCTGCCCATGTCCTCATGCCACCCTGCAGCCAGGCTGGCTGGGCTGAGCCCTGCCTTTGGGGAGGCTCAGCTCCGTGCTCACAGCCCTTGGCTTCACTGCCTCCCTCCCAGCCCTGACAAAGATCAGAGAGCTGGGAACGGGATGCCATGACATGCAAACACCCAGAGGGAAAACAGCCCCCAAACACACGTCTCCTGCTTGCCCATAAAACCACCTTTCCTGTGCTCACACTCAGGAAAGAATCCACCACAAGCCAAACCCGTGTTAGAGCCCCTGCAGTGGCACACAGAGGTTTCTCGTGACGGTCCTGGGGCCCTGTGCCGGCCCAGCCGTGCCCACGGAGGCTCTGGGTGAGGGAGGAATCTCGGGAGCGCTTTCCCTTCGTTCTGGAATCCCAGTTGGCACAGTCCCGGGGGATCAGTCGGAGCTGTGCCCGTCAGCACTCAGAGCAGCCGGGCTGCTGCAGCAACAGGCTGGCACGGAAAGCTCCCTTTGGTCGTGCCACTGGCACTCGGGAGGCTGCCTGAGAGCTGGGTCAGGTTTGGAGCTGTGCTGCACTTTTCCAGGGACTGGCAGCCACTGCCACGTCGGGGCTGGGCACTGGAAATGCACCCTGAACAACCTCAGCAGTCCCATAGGGATCACAGCTTAGCTGGCCACTGAAAATAAGGCAGCAATAAACCCCCAAGAACTTTTAGCAAACCATGAGTAACCTACCTCAGAATTCCTTCCTGCAATTTGGAGACTAGATTGCAATTTCTGACCAAAACATTTTTGTTTTGGTTTGCCTTTGCTTGGTTTTATTCATCTTAGAATTCAGAAAGCGCATAGGAAAAGACTTAAAAATCAAAGAGATGATCCTCAATAGCCTGTGGGAATGGGAGAGGAATGAGTAAATACCTGGTACAGGGCACAGGAAGGACGTGGAGCCACTGCTGGGCTGTTTTTGCCCAGAATTGTTCGGACACATTTTGTGTGACAAACTGGGCTTGTGCCAATCCCTCCAAGGCTGTCTGAGTGCGAGGAGGGCTGGGACAGCCAGGACAGGGTGGGGGTCTGGGGTGTCAGTGCAGGACCGGGTGATCCCTTGGAGCCCTTCCCTGTGGAGCTCAGCGTGTGCTGTGATTGCCAGCAAAACACCCTAAAGCCCCAATTCATTTGCCTGTCCTTACAAATATTAAATGCAAAATCCGCAGGGAAAGGCTGCCGTAAAGGGAGCAGGAATCCTGTGGAGCTGCTGTGCAGCTGGCTGACAAAAGTGGGGCTTTGGAGTTGCTCAGTCAACGTTAGTGTGGTGTTTCCCATCCCTGGGCTTTCACTTTTAAATCTCACATGTTTGTAGGGAAGGTTTGAGTCCAGCTCTCCGTCCCTGTGTGCGACAGCGCCAGAAATGTCCCCTGAGCTTCCCAGCCTGTCCCCCTGTGTGTGTCCCCCTGGGGCTGCCCAGCTGCCCCGTGATGGGCTCTGTGCCCGAGCCTCACCGTGCCACCGAGGCCGCCCCGAGAGCTCTCCTGTGAAAATGGTGTCTTTCTCCTCGCTATCTCTGATCCAACAACTCGTACACAAACAGCTTTTTGTTCCTCCGGCGCCGCTTCCTTTCAGCTGTGCCCAGCCACCCCAAAACCTTATCAGTGGGGCTCTGCAGCTGCAGCCTGGGGCAGCTCCTGCTTCCCTGGCTGTGACTATCTCAGAAAGTCCCAAATTGTTTACTTATCTGCCACAAACACACGCCGAGGGCACTTCAGGCTCTGCTGCCCAAGGTGCATTTTCAATCAGGGGGAGAGCTGCTTCGGATATTTCACATTACATCTCCCAGCTTTATCTGCTGCTGTAAATTACGAGGCTGCTCCATTGAGCTGCATGGAGATTCAGTTTTTGAGCAGTGTTTTGTGAAGAATGGAGGTTTTTCTCTGTGCAGTGAAGAGCCTGTCGTGCCCCAGCGCGGCTGGCCCTGGCCCTGCTGCCCGAGCCTTTCCCATCCCACACAGCCTGGGGCTGAGCCACGTCCTGCCCCTAAAGCACCTGCAGAGCTGCCATGCTGCTGCCCATGCAGGCACGCCAGCTGCTGTGAGCAAGAGCAGCTGGGGAAATGCATCCTGTGCAGCCCCGTGCAGCCCTTCCCCTTCAGGCAGCCCCTGTGCTGGGATGCAGGGGTTTAAACAACCCAGACGTGTGAAACACTCCTGAACCACTGCATTCCTGCCCGCAGCCCTCTCCTCTGGCTCTCCGTGCCGGGGACATCCCAGCGTGGTTACTGGAATTGGTGACTTTTAGCAAGTCCTAATCAGAAGAGACTGAAGCTTTCAGCTGGGGCTGAGCTGCTCTGTGGTACCAGAGCATCTGCACAGTGAGAACTGGGGGGTTTAAAGACTTTAAATAAGGTAGTTTAGGAGATGTGGAGCAAACTTTGCTGGGGAGCTTTAATTAACGCTAAAAATCCAGACTTTTATGTCTGCACTCATCTGTTTCCCACACCAAGAGTGTATTTTATGGCATTATAGAATAAGGCTCAATTCCTGCTAAGGAAAGTGGTGCTGACAAGCTCATGCCTCACATTTAAAATCATTTTCTGCTCTTGGCAGGGCTGAATAAAGGGGGCACAGGCTTTCAAAGAGTCAGAACTTGGTCCTTGTCCCATAGGAGTCACCTTGTTAGAAACCTCCTTGGCCACAGGTAGAGCCCAATGAATTCACATCCAGCTTCTCCAGGAAATTTCAGTGACAGGAGCTTTAAATTTAGTAAATTTAACTGCAAAACCTCTTTCAAATCCAAGCCCTTGCTCTTCTCAGTGAGCTCTTGCAGAAAATCTGTGAGAAAATTTGGTACAAGATCATCTCTTCTGGCTGCCTGCCCTTTGTTTTAAGTGGCAGAACACTTTTTCTCAGGGAGAAAAAAAAGAACAAATGACCCAAAGACTCCTTCAGCTCTGCCTGTGCCGGAGTCAATGGAGCTGCAGCAGTTTATAGTGCTGAGGTTCTGGCAAGTGCATTATTCTGGCAGAGGAGAACAGTTGGGCAATTTACTGCAGCTCATCCAAACTGCAAATGAAGGTTCTGTATTCCCTCCGCTCCAGGAAATCAGCAGGAAAAGGCCTCCTCCTCTTTCTTTTGTGTCCCCAGCCGCTGATTTTGCCCAGGTTCCCCACTCCTGCAAAGGCTTCCCTCTCTGCCCTGCCTTGCTGAGCCCAGCAGAGGCAGGGAAGGAGGCCCAAGTTCCCTGGTCTGGAGCAGGAAGCAGGGAGTTGTTCCAGCCAGGATGGAATGAGGAGGCTGGCATTGAAGAGCTGGGCTGTCTTTGAGCCACAGTCTCTAGAAATAACATTATTATTTACATGCAATCCCATGGCTGGAGCAGTAAAAGCACAAAGCTGCCTCTAGATGGGAAAATGTGTGGCCCTGCTCTGTGCAGCTCAGCACAGATTCTGTGCACGGATCTATCAAATAGGGTCAAGCATGACACAATTCTGGAGCTAATATTGTTACAGCCCTGTTGTGGCTGACATAAAGCTGTCACTTCTTCAGGAGGGTGATTCATGAGAGACACGGGAGAATCAATGGAGATAAAAATAGGGAGTGCAGTACCAGCATCCATCTCATCACCATTTGCTTGTGTTACACGCAGTAACCTGATTAAAAGGGTCATATTTAAACATCACCTGGCACACTGCTCAGAGAGGCGGGAGTGGGACAGGAGGAGCCTTGGCGTGGGGTCCCTCAGCCGGCCCAGGGCAGCAGGGGAGGAGGGGGCAGTGGGCAGCCCCCACCATTCCCAGAGCCTGGACTCGGCTAAGAGCTGCAGGCAGCCTGGCACATTCCTGCTTGGGGAGGGCCAAAGTGATGTTTAAACGCCAGAGTGGTGAGCCACACAAAGTAGAAAATCCCCTTTGTATTCATGCCTAGTGAATATTAAAAAAATAAAATTCCCTCCAGAATCAATCTCTAAATGCACACAGATACTTTTCCCTAGAAAACCTGTCTGAAAAGGGACTTAAAGTGTTTGGATTAACCTTGCCCATGGATTAGATTACACCTAGAACAGCCAACATGCAGGTTTGCCCACGCTGAAGATGTGCCATCGGAACCACGTTGCACATGGAGTTGGTGCTTTTGCTGAAGGTGGGGCCTGGGGGATCCTGGTTCCTCCTGGTTCCACCCAAGCCGTCAGAAGCAGCCCAGCATCCCTTCCGTCCCCTGCGGCCTGGCTGAGGGCACAGAGCCGGGGCAGGGCTGGGGCAGCAGCTCCTGGGCCAGCAGCACAGGCAAACCTGTCCGGGAAATCCGGGAGCAGGGCAGCTCAGCAGTGCCCTGGTGGTGTCACTCCTTCCAGGAGTGAGATCTGCGCCCTCCCCACAGCTCAGTCTGCCTCCTCTCTTGGCGATGATGAGCACAAAGTCAGAGGGAGAATTTCCCCTGCCCTTCTGGAGGTGCTGTTTTTATGGGATTCAGGATTGATAGCTCTGGACTGCAGGCTCATGATCTCCTGTCATCATGGGCTCAAGCACCAGCTCAATACACAGAGGGGATAAAGAGAAGGAAACAGAATGGGAAAGTCTCAGATAAGAGGGAATTGGCAGGTTGATGATAATCTTAAGTATGTGGGAGCTGTGTTTATGCCTGGTTTTTAGTGGAACTCCAGTGCTTTCCAGCATGCCACGTGCTTAAGGGATTACAGGGTGTGGGATTTAGTGCCAGAACTGTCTGGAAACTCTCAAACGCTCTTCTCTCATCCTGGCACACTGTGCTGTGCCCCCAGCTTGAGAGGACACTGCAGTGGGAACTCAGACATCCAGCAACTCACGGGATGTGCTCAGGAAACCTCCAAGGCAGTGCCAGAATGGGTTTGCAGCTAACAGGGAGTAAAGGTTTCTGATTTTGCTTTCGGGGATACCTTTGAATTCAGACTCAAGACGTTCAGCGTTTCTTGCCAGGGTGAGGAAAAGCTGTGGCCCAGCTGGGAGGAGCCAGGGAGTTTGCTGACTCTGGGAGTGCTAAGGCTGAGCTGAGTGGGGTGTCCAGGCACCCAGAGTGCTGCTGCCAGCCTGTCACTGTCACCTTGCGGGGCTTCGCCGCCGTGCAGCACAGCCAGAGCAGTTGGAGCACACAGGCTGCTGCAGATGACAGCATCTTTACAAGGGGCAATCACGATGGCATCGGTGTTCATCCTCTGCAGCAAGCGGATCAATCACAGCAAACGGGCTTCCCCTCCGAGCTGGAATCTGCTGCGTTATTTCTGCCCAGCCACAAATGTTTCTCCAGCACGTGGTGCCGTGCCAGGCACAGCCCAGGCACAAACTCCTGCCCTCTGAGCAAAGCTGGGAGCAGGACGGCCCTGCAGGCACAGATGCTCCATCAGAGGAGGTTTGGGCACTCACTGAGAGGTGTGCCACCTTCCTGGGAGCCAGAGGGGCTCTGCAGTGTGCCAGGGGGAATGAACACAGGTTTAAGGGGGGCTCCTCCTCTAAGGAGGCCTTTGGGGGAGACTGAGGTCACACACGCTGGCCAGGGGGCCGCAGGTGGGCCCCAGGGCACGGATCAGATTCACTGTTGGCTCAGAAACAGAAGGTTCATTTTACCCAGGTAAATGCTGGAATGCAGTTTTACCTCCACGCTCAGGCAGTTTGTTTTCAGAGAATAGGCACTTCCCAGAAATGGTTACATAAATCAGAGGAATTACAATATGAGCATCCTCTGGAGCTTTTTCATTTCAGTTTTCAATGTCAAGCAGTGTTCAGGGGTAGAGGTTTGAAAGGATGAAATTAGAAGCCCTGTAATGGAGTATTATGGAAAGATATCCCTCAAGAAAGCTCATTCCCAGCTCCTCACCCTCTGGTGTTTCGCCCATTACCAGCGAGCATGAATTCTGCATTTAATCTTATCTGATGTAATCGAGCTGTTCTCACCCTCCCAGTCTCCCCCCGAACCCTGAGCTCTCGGGATCACCTTGCAGGCACACATTCCCCGAGTTAATTATCCCTCGTATCCAACTGCATTTCCCTTTATCCCTCTCAAATGCAGTGCGCTCCCATTTCTCCGAGCATCTGCCCGTACCCACACAAATGAAAAGGATCAACTGGAGAGGATAATCTTCTGCCTGTTTCCCTCTTGCTATTTTCTCTAGCTGCATCCCATTTGCTCTGCTCTGTTCCATCTGTTGGCTGCTCCATCCCCAAAGGCTGGGAGCCTCCATTGCCCTCCGTATTAACTCAGAGCCCAGTTTTAGTTCTGGTTAAACAAGATGCTGAGAGGGAAGGAAAGAACCAGCTGAGAGAACAGAGAGAGGTTGCTTTTCTTTCTGGAGCCATCCCAATGGCAATTTTTTTGGTCCTGAAGGAAGATTCCAAGGTTAAACAAGAGCAGCAGGAATTTCACAGCTTGGGGTGTGCATCTGTGCTGTTGGTTGTGCTCTCTGTCCTCCCTTTGTCAGAAAAGGATGCCCTGGGAGGAGCAGCATCTCCTGATCTCCCAAAAAATCCCCTTTTCCTGAGTGCCCTGCTGAGGTGACGTCTCTCCTTGGCTTTGTAGATTTTTGGACACAGCACTTCAAGGTCACCCACCAAAGTAAAAAAGTGCTCATTTTCCATGTGTAAATTGGGACATCAGGGACAACACCAGGCTTTGCAGCCCACACGAAGCTCCCTCCTCTCCAGGTGGGCTGTCCCACCTGGCAGGCAAGGTTTTCCTTGAAAACAACCCCCTGCCTTTGATTCAACACTCTGCTTCCTCTCCATGTTCCTGTTCTGAAGGGGTCTGGTCACTTTGTGAGACAGAAAAGTTGGGCTCTGGCTCTCTGTGCTTGTCTCAGATACTGCTGTAATAGGTATTTATGCACCTACATAAAAAACCACAGGGGCTTTGTGGTTGTCCAGTCCTGTCCAGCTATATTAATATTTACCAACATTGCTTTTAATTCCCATGCAGGAATTCTGGCAGCTGCACAGCTGCTGAGAATCCGTTTTTTTTAACATGAAAAGGAGAGCGGTTCTTTAGATCCTGAAAGCCACATCAGGAAGAGATTCTTGGATTGTGGGATTTTATGGGCAAGAGGGATAACAGCAGGAGGAATTCACATGGAAGGGTTCCTGCGATCATGACAGTCGATTATGTACCTGTTCCTAAAGGATTAGGCATTTAAAACTGCATTGTACAGCCCCAGTGGGAGCAGAGTGCTCCTCACATGAGAACTGGAATGGTGAATCAGGGTTCCTTTCCCCAGGGTGGGGGGATGGCAGAGCAAAGAGCAAATTCCCTGAGCAATGCACAGACATGGGGACACTCCCTGCTGTGTGCCAAGGCACCACACAATTATTCCGTTTGGAAAAGGCCTCTGAAAGAGTCGGGTTCAGCCCCTAACCCAGCACTGCCCAGCCTGCCACTAAACCACGTGTGCTAAAATCACCTTTGCTTCCCTTGCCTTTCACTTCCCTGAGAAGCCTGGCTTTTCTGCCCGCTGAGAAGCAGGAAACATTGCAGATCTCCCTGTGGCGGTCCCCAGAGGGCTGTGAGGATGCACTTGCGTGGCTGAGCGCGCGGAGCCGAGCCCAGAGGAGGTGTCAGTAAATCACTGCAGAGCGGCCCAGGCTGCCGAGCTGTGCAAAGGGAGCGTTCCCTGGCTCCTGTGCAGCCCCTGCCCTCATCCCCCTCCTGGGATGCTGATAAAGATGTTTCATAGCTGTGCAGACAAGCCCTAACAGGATGGCTGCTGAGCCAGGGGCTGGCCAGGCACACAGGAGCAAATGGGAAATGCAGCTCCAAACTGCAGCGACATCCAACAGCTCCGAGGTTCTGTCTCCTAATGGTGTAGAGATTGCAGATAACAGAAATGGAGATGCTTAGGGGGCTTTGGCCCAGGCCAGCACAGGTGGGTACAGAGGAAACACTGGGGGTTCCTTCATTTCTACCCATTGGAAACAGAAATTACCCTGTCCTGAAATAAAAATAACCCTTTACTGGGCTCAGAAATAGCTCTTTACTGGGCACAGAAATAGCTCTTTACTGGGCAAAGAAATATCCTTCACTGGGCACAGAGATAGCCCTTTACTGGGCACAGAAATAACCCTGGGCACAGAAATAGCTCTTTGCTGGGCACAGAAATAACCCTGGGCACAGAAATAGCCCTTTACTGGGCACAGAAATAACACTTCACTGGGCACAGAAATAACCCTTTGCTGGGCACAGAAATAGCCCTTTACTGGGCACAGAAATAGCCTTCACTGGGCACAGAAATAACACTTCACTGGGCACAGAAATAGCCCTTCACTGGGCACAGAAATAACCCTTTGCTGGGCACAGAAATAGCTCTTTACTGGGCACAGAAATAGCCTTCACTGGGCACAGAAATAACCCTTTATGGGATACAGAAATAGCCCTTCACTGGGCACAGAAATAGCCCTTTACGGTGCACAGAAATAGCCCTTTACGGGGCACAGAAATAGCCCTTTACGGGGCACAGAAATAGCCCTTTACGGTGCACAGAAATAGCCCTTCACTGGGCACAGAAATAGCCCTTTACGGGGCACAGAAATAGCCCTTTACTGGGCACAGAAATAGCCCTTTACTGGGCACAGAAATAGCCCTTCACTGGGCACAGAAATAGCCCTTTACTGGGCACAGAAATAGCCCTTTACTGGGCACAGAAATAGCCCTTCACTGGGCACAGAAATAACCCTTCACTGGGCACAGAAATAGCCTTCACTGGGCACAGAAATAGCCCTTCACTGGGCACAGAAATAGCCCTTTACGGGGCACAGAAATAGCCCTTTACGGTGCACAGAAATAGCCCTTCACTGGGCACAGAAATAGCCCTTTACGGTGCACAGAAATAGCCCTTTACTGGGCACAGAAATAGCCCTTTACTGGGCACAGAAATAGCCCTTCACTGGGCACAGAAATAGCCCTTTACTGGGCACAGAAATAGCCCTTTACGGTGCACAGAAATAGCCCTTCACTGGGCACAGAAATAGCCCTTTACGGTGCACAGAAATAGCCCTTCACTGGGCACAGAAATAGCCCTTTACGGTGCACAGAAATAGCCCTTCACTGGGCACAGAAATAGCCCTTCACTGGTGCACAGAAATAACCCTGGGCACAGAAATAGCCCTTTACTGCCCAGGCCAACAGTTCACTTGTCCAACAGCCCATTCTGATTCCTGAGACATTTCTGTCCCTCTTAGGAGGTACATGAGGGCTCAAAGAGACAGGAGACACGCTGTGTATTTTCATTTTGCACTCCCTGCCTCAGCTGAAAGGCTCAGTGAGCCGGTTCCACACCCGATCCAGCTTTCCTGTTCCAAGGTAGATGTGGGAGTTTTCCGGTGCCCTGTTTGGGGTTAGCCCCACATCAGGGCAGCTGCAGCAGGGCGGATTTTTGAGCTTCCCAACAATTTCTCCCGCGGGCTGTTCCTGCAGGGAGCGCTTGGGGAAAGGAGAGCACAAACCAGGCTGTTTGCCTTCGTTCATGCCCTGGCTCGTGGGGCTTTCCAGAGCTGCGCAGGTTCAGGGCATTCTAAAAAAAATCCTCCTTTGCCCTTTTATTTTTTCCCTTGTCACAGTGTAAGATGCTGGCTTGGACACTTTGTTCTCCTTTGCTGGATGTATTTCCTAAAATAAGCTCAGAAAGGATCTGAGAACCTTCCCCTGTGGAAAATCCAGGGCAGTGTGAACGCTGGGGTGGTTTTTCCCTAGGAGGCTGTCCTGGGAAGCCGTTTGCTGCTCCCTGGGCTTCAGCCACACAGAAGCTGGAGAAATGGAAGTTTTACTCATGCCTGGAAGATTAAACCCCTATTTATATACCTCAATCCTATGAGCTATAAAGCTCTTTTTGGCTTCTTTGTTTTGTATTATTTTTTTCTCCCTGAGCTTTGTTTTCACTCTGTTTGTCTGGGTTCCTTTGAGGTGTCAGTCACTCAGGTTTGGGAAATGTGCTGGAGCTGTTTGTTGTACAAAGGAGAGCATCGTGGGGAAAGAGATGAGATGGGAAGCTTCAGACAGAAGCTCACCAGGAGTGCCTTTGCAATGTGCAAACACATTATCCCCCCCAAGCCTGTCTACATAGAGAGGAAAAAGTAATGGCTAAATAAACTAATAAAATAAAACAGGCAAATAAAATACTTAGTGAGCCTCCAGAGAATGTCCATCCTTCTCCTGGACCCTGCACTAGGTGGCTCAGCACTGCCTGGCCTGATGTAGTTGTAAGCACTGAAATGTCACTTTTTGAATTTAAACTTTAATAGTTTTTCCAAAATAAATGCCTGTGGGGCAGAGAGCAGAGTGTGGCAGGTCACCCGGGGACAGTCCCTGCCCATGGGACTGGAGTGAGCAGGGAGGGAATCCCACCCCAACCTCTGCCCGTGTCCCACTTTCAGCTCTCTGTTTTGGAGAAGTCCCTCCAGGAGCCACAGATTTGTTCCAGGATTATGGGAACACAGTGCTTTTGCTGAAGAATGGCACCCCTCAACATCCCTCAATAACCTGGGGCTCTCCCAGCTGCCTCCAGCCTAAATGTGCTTACAGTTCTCCCTCCTGGGTTATTCCTTCTTGTGTGTGTGCCTAGAGATGAACATAAGTCTGCTGTCCTCACACTGAAACATTTCCTTGTTTATAAATAAGTGTGTTCTGCTGTGGGGGTGTTCGTCTGCTAAAAGCAGAGTTTGTTATGTTTGATCCATGCGTGAATAAATCATGAATCTGATGGTTTGTTTTCCATTTCACTCAATGCCTCCTATTTTCCCATTCCTTGGTCAAAGAAAATGGAAGGGTAAATTGCAGCTTGATCTGATGGGGATAGCTTTGGTCCAATGAGGCATTTCCTAGAGGCTGGGCCGGCCTCAGGACACAAACTGACCACAGAGGATGTTTGTGGGGGAAAAAAGCAGCCCCTTTGACAGGACTCATTTGTCAAGATCAATGGTGTGCAGCCCAGGTGGAAAACTGGTAACTGCAGGTTGTCCGTGTGGAATTGTAGTGGTTTTCTCTGCTGCTCTCCTAAGAAATATGAACAGTGCCAGCAGTACCTGTCCAGGCTGAGAGTTATTTAAGTGGCAAATAAAACCTAATTCTCTGAAGAGGTTTTTGTTGTAAGTATGGATTTCACTTAATGGCTTGAACACTGAAAAATTGCCTCAAATTGCATTTTGTGCATTGGTTCTGGTCCAGATATTTCTAAGCAAATGTGGTGCTCGAGCAAAAATTAAGTTGTTTGCTCTTTCCTGTGTTTATTTGGTTTTCCTTGCTGCCTTGTGGATGCACGCAGTGGCTTTTTCTGAAGGGATGCAGCTTCTTTTCAGACACGCAGCAAACTGGGCACTCCTCTCCAAGCCAGCCCTGGGGGGACTCAGCAGGGGCAGGAAAAGGCAGCCTCTGGCACAAGAATGTTTCTGCTTCTCTTTCTGGGTGTGCTGGATGCCAGAGGAGGGGGAGCCTGCTCACGTGCTGGGTTTGCAGAGCTGTTCACATTTGGAAGGGATAAACTGTGTGCCTCCAGATATCCTGGATCCTGCAGGGATCTTGGCTGCTCCTGAGGTTCCTCTGCCACTCCTTGGAGAGGTGGGAGGACAGAGTCCCTTGGAAGCACTGTCTAAGCAAACAATGGAGTCATCTGGTGGAATCATTTCAATTTTAATTAGTTTGAGGAAGAATTTTTTCATGGGAGAATTCTACAGGCTTGCCCCAGGAGGTGTGGAGTCCCTATCCCTGGAGATGGCCAAGGAATTCCTGGATGTGGCACTCAGTGCTCTGGGCTGGGGACAAGGCGGGGACTGGGCACAGCTGGGACTTTACCTTGGAGAATCACAGAATCAGGTTGGCCACATCTTCCTGGTGTTTCCCTTTCCTCAGGCACAAATTCTTGTAAAGCTGGCAGCTTTCTTCACCAGGCACAGGGTAATGGCATCGTTGACATATCCTGTGATGTGTGTCCAGCTCTTTCCAAAGGGACCATCTACTTTAAGGAATTAATTTCCATTTGGGATAGTCAGAACCCTTTTAGTGTTATTTCATTGCACTCACTTGCCTTTCAGACAGTGCTCCCTGACCTCTGTAGCACTGTCCTTTGTGCCAGAATTAGATGATGTGCTGCTTAGAGCAAGAACTAATATCCTCTTCCCAAATGCCCTTCTGTGTTTTTCCCTTCCTGGTTTTATTTCCCCCACCTTGCCCATCATGGCACTGGCACCACACTGGCTCATTTGCTGTTGGATGCATGGGTTGTTTCCCTGGTTTGGATGGATTTCACCTCCTCCTGTGTAACGCTGGCGCCCATCCACGCCTCCCAAGTGCCCCTGAGCAGAGTCCTGGGCGCTGCACGGAGTGCCTGAGGTAACAGATGCCCTTGCCCTGCCAGTGAGCCCCCTGCCCTGCATGCCACCCTGCAGAGCCACATCCAGCTCTCCTCTGTCCCAGCGGCCCCACAGAGCTGGGGCACAAACACGAGGCTCGCCATGCCCCTCTCAAAGCATTTCCCCAAGGAGGTTTCCTGTCCTGCAGCAGAAAACATCTTTCAGTGGGAAATACCTTTCGTTTTGTAGTCATCGGCTTGGAGCTGGTGAACAGCTGGGAAGAAAAGTGAATGCAGAAAATAATTATATAGATGGATATCTAACATGAGAAAGATCCCTTCTGAGAAATCAGGCTTTTCTTCAGTGCTGCTGTGCATGCTTGCAAAGCCATGAAAATCAGTGTGCTAATGTACCTGAAGACACAGAAAACATCTCCTTGTTTCCCTCCCAGAGAGGTAACATCATTATTTCAGGGAAAATTTGTGTGGACAACACAAATATATATTCAAATTGTGCTCTCAGGGATGCCAGGGTGTGATCCTATTTCTGCCTCTCCCAGTCCCATTGCCACTTGGCCATTCTGACCTGGTTCAGAGGAGTCTCCAGCAAAAATAAAATCCCAGGGAACCCCCTCCCTAAATCTTTGGAGGAAAATGAAAACAGTGATCCAAAGGTTATATTTCTCCCATGTTCTTCTGAGCTGATTTTATTTCTCTTTCTGAGGAACATGAAAGAAATGGATGAGCCACAAATTCAATTTCTTCCTGATGTTCTTATCACAGACATCTCAATGTGGTGTATTTTTTCTCATCTTGTGTTTACTGTAAAACTGGGAAGTTGAAAAGGACAAGTATGAGATCTGTCCCCCCTACACAAAATCTCTTATGACCCCCAAAAAATAAAACTTTAATCCCAAAAAATGGATTATTTGCTCTTGTGGCAAGATAAGGAATTTTGTTGTGCTGATAAATCCATGATTTTGCATCCTACTTAATAAAAAGGAACAAATAAAAATCAGTTTGCAAATGGCTAGAATTCATTAAAACACAATTATTTGTGAACTTCCCTGAACTGATGTTCCTGATGAGATGAGCTAATCCTGTGCCACTTCCAACCTGAACAGAATTGAAATGTAAAAATCAGGACTCAGGGAATGCTTGGGGAGTTTTGGGCAGATGCAAAGCATGAAATGATGAAATATTTCCTGGGAGTTACAGGCTGAGCCAAAGAGCCACAAAAATCTTTAGGCCTTATAACTTCACTGTAGTTTTTCAACATTTAAAATGGAATGTGGTTTTTGTTCTGAGGCTAAGTGTGACTTGGTTAGGTGGCACATTTTAGAGGGATTGGGGTTTGGATCCCAACTCTTGCTGTGGGATCAGCACTGTGTTTCCATGGATGGTTCTCCCAGGGATAGACACTGATAATCCCTCTTTGCATCCCTTCCTGCTGCCCATCAAAGTCCCTGCAGACAGAACAGACACAGAACAGAAATCCTCTGTGCAGAATCCGTTGTTTTCTATCACAATTTTGGAATAAATAGGAGAGGTAAAGGCAAGAGTCCAGGCTGAGCTAATTAATGACATCCTTAAATAATGATGGATTGATATCCTAATACAGAGGCTGCTTTTTCCCCTCGGTGCAGGAAGTTCCTCTTAAACCTCAGTGTTCCTCTGTCCAGCTTATCTACTTTTGTGTGTGTTGATGGAAGAAAATTGACTGTTGGTCCTGCCCTAACACCTCATTCAGGTGCCTGTGCCAGTGTCTGATATGTGTCTGGATCTCTCTGGAGTGTGAAGGTGGGCAGAAAGGCAGAGGGAATGGGCAGATTCTTTTCCAGAGCCTGTTCTCGGGTGAAGAGCAATGCCCCGTGCTGGAGGCACTGCTGGCACTCAGCATTTCTGTGCTGATTTGTTTCCTGCGCGGGTGAGATGGTTCCCTGTGGCCAGATGGCCTCCGCGTGCTGGTGCTGGGTGTGTGGCAGGGCTGTCAGAAAACATTGTTCTGCAAGGCAGCATGTGCAGAAAACATGGCTCTGCAAGGCATTGTATTCAGAAAGCAGTGCCCTGGAAGGCTGCTCAGAATTCCCCACATGTTTTCCCACTCCTGCCAGACCATATGCACGCAGACAGTTTGCATCAGGAGCCAGTGCCAATGTCTGAATTACTGCAGAAATAGGGAATATTTGATAAAAGCAGGGAGCTTTCTGATGGCATTTCACAGCCCATTAGAAGCTCGAGGGGCAGTCACTGGGGAGGTTATCCCAGATGGGCAGTGGTTCACGTTCTGTCCCTCCCTGTGCCAAGGTCCCTGGCCGTGCCCAGCCTGGCCATCGGAGTGAGGTGAATCCATGCTGAGAGTGCAGGAGAGCTCTGATGCTGTGGGAGGGAAGTGTCACTGCTAACTGAGCCTGGCAGCTCTCTGCACAGCCTCCTGACAGCTTCCCGTGCTGGAGAGGCCCTGGTGATGCAGAAATTCCTCTGCATCAGCTCCTTGAGCCTCTGCTTGGGTGGCAGGCTCAGCACTTGGGAGGGAAGTGCCACCCACGGGTGCTGCTGGAGTGCAGAGGAAGGACAGCGGAGTTCTGGGCTGTTTCTGGAACTCTGAGCCTCAAAAGCTGCTCTGGTGGAGAGTTCTCCTCTAGCTCAAAACCCTGGAGAGTCTCTGCTCTGGCCCAAAAGCACCTCCAGCCAAGATCCAGGTGCCTTTGGCACAGTAGCCCCGGGCTTGGGCACCGACCACCTCTCCAGGAAACCTGTGCCAGTGTTTGAGCACCTTCTTGGTGGGAAAATGCTGCCTAAGGTCAGGTCCAAACACTGCTCCTAAACTCCTGCATGCCCTTTCAGCCCCAGCTGCCAGTGCTGGCTCCCCAGTCTCCTGGAGCCCCAGGGGTGGTGCAGCAGGGACGTGCAGTGGCTGTGACCTGCAGCAAAGCAGAGACCTGGGGCTGGAGTCCTGTCACCTGAGCGTGTTTATGTTACAAAATTATGGCCAAGAGAGAGTCAGCAGAGTTAAATCCACCCTGCACCCACAGCTCGTGGGGCTGTGCCTGTTTGCACCCCAGCAGGGATCCACAAGAAGGAGGGACAGAGAATATTTACAAGGACCTGGAGGGACAGGACAAAGGGAACAGCTTCAGCCTGACAGAGGACAGGGATGGATGGGATATTGGGAAGGAATTCCTGCCTGGCAGGGCGGGCAGGCCCTGGCACAGCTGGGGCTGCCCTGGATCCCTGGCAGTGCCCAAGGCCAGGCTGGACACTGGGGCTGGGAGCACCTGGGACAGTGGGAGTGTCCCTGCCATGGCTGGGCATGGGATGGGATGGCTTTAAGGTCCCTGCCACCAAACCATTCCGTGGTTCCATGATCTCCCACAGTCACTGCGTGTTGGCACAACATCTGCCCCAGAGCTGCAATGGGAGCAGATCCAGGTTTTGGCCCAAAGATGCAGCTGAGTGCTCTTTGTGAGTCTCTCTGAGTTTGAAAGTTCATTTTATCCATGAAGTGGTTTAAGCATTCTGGAGGAACACTCCTGTGTACCCTGCTCAGTGATTCCTTGCCATTCCAGGACCATAACAACAAGGTTTATTATGTTCTTACCCAGCGCGTTGTGACATTATTGCAAAATTATTGGTTTGTTTCTCCTAAACTCAAGATTTTTTTGTAATGGTAATAATAATAAAAGACATACAGGCTGATGAATTATCCACCATGTGCAGCACAGCAGAGTCTGAAATAGCTGAGAGAGTAAAACAGAAAGATATCTCAATTTACGAGTGAAATGCTAACACACACTAAACTTTTGCTGCACTATTCCTCATCTGATTTTTAGTTTTCTCTTCACAAGCAGACAAGACTTACACTTCTCAGGTGATAAATCTTAACCAGATTAGAGGGATATTCAGCACAGGCCTTTGGAAAGCATAAACTGCGGGGTTTGTGCAGGCCAGGCTCAGAGGAAAGCACTGGTGAGAAATGCATTTCCAAATGAACAAACAATCACTGCTGGTGCACAGGTAGGTAATAGCTAATTTCTTGTGTGATGTATCAGGTAGGATGATTTGGCATTGAATTGCTGCTCCTGGCCACGTGCAGTGAGTCTTTTGCATTTCCTGGCAAATATATCTGTCTTCCAAAAGGAACCAGGTGAGGTTTGAGATCTCTTTCTGTGAAAAAATTCCTCCTTTACGTCCAAAACCACAACTTATGCAAATCTGCTTCCCTTCTCTTCCTATTCATCTGCCATATGCTCCCTGTCCTCCTGTGTGCTTCCCTGTGCGCAGAGCTAACAGGAGTCCTCACTCTGCCCTGCAGAATTGGGAAGACAATTTAGCTTTGATTAATTCTAGCTGCCAGTGATTGCAGAACATGCATGGGGACAGCTAGCCTCTAATCTGTGCTCAGGCCCAAAGTTCCCAGCACGGAAATACTAATCATTATCTCCCCAATTGCACAGGATGAAATGCTCTCTGATTATGGGGGAAATAACTTTATCAGCTGCAATTGGGAAGGTAATCCTTAGTGTTATTACACTGGAATGAAAAGGTGCTTTTCTGTGCAGACATCCTTGAGGATTGTAAGAGAAAAAAGGCCAGGAAAACCTGCAGCTTCTTTCTTCCATTCACCCCTCCTCTTCCAGCTTGGCTGGTGCCACAGAGCACTGTGGGTGAGTGGGTCTTTGATCACCTGATACTGGAACAAATGGTCAGGCTTTTAGGTGCACCATCCCTCCCACATGGGGTTTTAGTGTGGCCACCTCTGCTCTGCCTCCGTGCACATCCTTTCTCCAGGTGTGAGCCATCAGGCCCCCTGCCATGGGCTTCTGTTCTTACTGACGATTACTGCAGTTCATTTCATTAAGAATCAAAGTGTCATTAACTCTGCTGCTGGAAGCAGGTTCACAGTGAAGGTGTGATGAGGCCATGGCACTCTCTGTGCCCCCCAGTCCTGTGCCAGGTTTACCAGAGCAAAGCAGCCTTTTCCTGTCCCAAGCTCTCTGTGCCCCCAGTCCTGTGTCACATTTACCAGAGCAAAGCAGCCTTTTCCTGTCCCAAGCTCTCTGTGCCCCCAGTCCTGTGTCAGGTTTACCAGAGCAAAGCAGCCTTTTCCTGTCCCAAGCTCTCTGTGCATTCTGAGGCTCAGGGGGGTTTCTCTCCTGTCCCTCATCATCACTGGAAGCAGCCAAATTCTGCCCTCGGCTCCCTCTGGGCAGCCCTGCTGCCCTCCAGGTGCATCCAGGATGTACAACCTCGCTGGGACTGAGGCAATGTCCAAAGGTTTCTCCAAAGGCAAGGTCTGGCAGGGATGGACTCATGGAATATTGCATTAATTGCAGAATATCCTGCTGCTGCTGCTGCTGAGCAGGACCCAGATGTGCTGGCTGAACTTCTGAGGGGGGACAAAACACTCAGAAGGAAAATATCAGCTGAAGTAAGTGGGACACAGTAATTGCAAGGCTTTGATCTGTTTTTACAGCCCATTTGAAACTGATTTTCGTAGCAACACTTCTCCCTAAGCTGGGGTTTGGTAAAATGAGGAGTTACTGGAGCTGCTGGTGATTTACATTTGCATGGCATCTTTTCTGTGTCTCTATTAAAGAAGGCATTTTGAAGTGTCCCAAGTGGTTCAAGCACCTGATTAAGAGACTCAGAAGTGCTAAGCAAAAGTAAACACCAAAAGTCACATGTCACAGAGGAAAATGAAGGATATATTAAAGGCAGCTTAATTTTTAATAAGAGTTTTAATTACTTTTTGTTCCACTATGTCAACATTTCCAGAGGAAATCCAAGCTTTGCCTCCTTGTATGCCCTTTCAAAAAAAGACCTGCAAAGAATCATTTTTCTCCTCTGTGAGATTGGAGTACAGATCAAGTTCAGTAAAACTTGTCTCTGATCAGACTGCAATAATTTCTCCAAATGGCTCTATAAATTAAAATATTTGTTCTGTGTTGAGCGCCAAGGGAAGACAGATTGTAGCTCATTCACCAGGAAAGGTCAGCAGACCCAAATGAAAATGCAAAAACATCAATTGTTTCCATTCACTAATCACATATAATTGGTCTGGCTCACCTGAACTAGAACACATTTGTTATTATAATGCATAATTAAGGTTCTTTTCATTTTGCTGCTTTCCAGATGCAATTATCTTTCTTTTAACAAATGCAGAGAAGGAAACTTCTTGTAAAACTGAAGATACATTTGACAAATTAGTATAATTAAGAAAATGTCCCTGAAAGAGGAAAAACTTTCTAAGTAGGAGCGCTGTCAGTTCCCAGTACTTATTGCTGTCCTTTGTGACTTCCATCGACAGCAGAAATCCTGATTTACGTGCGGGATGGAAGTGCCCAAATCAGCCGGGCTGAAACATGAGCGTCTTTGTTTTTGCTCTTCACTTCCAATCCTCTCATGAAGCAGAGATTTTTCCTTTTCTTTCCCCCATTCCTGGAGCACAGAGTGTGCCCATCTCTGCTGAGTTCTCCCAGTGCCAGCCCTCCTCCCCGGTCCCCCCTGGGCAGAGGCAGGGACATGGGAGCTGCACAGAATGGACTCAGGGGAAAGATGAGGTTTTTGGGGGGGAAAATCCTCACAAATTGCACCTCTAAAGTGAGATCAGGCATTGGGGCAGAAGGTTTTGCTGTCAGGCTTTTAGCGTGGGCTGGGCTTGAGCCCCTGAACCAGAGGTTCCTGACCCCAGTTGAACATCCCGGGGTTTCTGCTCCTCTGCCCAAATTGCCTTCTGGAGACCTGCACATGTGCTGCACACAGTAGGTGTAATAATGTGTTAAAAGTATAAAATGCCATAGAATCTGTGCCCATGGGCTCCTGGGAGCCAGAACAAACCTCTGATGCTGTCCCTGCAGTCCCCCATGGGACATCCAGGGAGATGGAGCCACGGCAGGACAAGGACACAGCCTCCGGCTGGGCCAGGGCAGGCCCAGCTCAGGCATCAGCAGGATTTCCTCACGGAGAGGGTGCCCAGGCCCTGGCAGGCCCAGCTCAGGCATCAGCAGGGATTTCCTCACGGAGAGGGTGCCCAGGCCCTGGCAGGCCCAGCTCAGGCATCAGCAGGGATTTCCTCACGGAGAGGGTGCCCAGGCCCTGGCAGGCCCAGCTCAGGCATCAGCAAGGATTTCCTCACGGAGAGGGTGCTCAGGCCTTGGCAGGCCCAGCTCAGGCATCAGCAGGGATTTCCTCACGGAGAGGGTGCTCAGGCCCTGGCAGGCCCAGCTCAGGCATCAGCAGGGATTTCCTCATGGAGAGGGTGCTCAGGCCCTGGCAGGCCCAGCTCAGGCATCAGCAGGGATTTCCTCACGGAGAGGGTGCTCAGGCCCTGGCAGGCCCAGCTCAGGCATCAGCAGGGATTTCCTCACGGAGAGGGTGCTCAGGCCCTGGCAGGGCTGCCCAGGGAGGTGCCCAGGAAAGCCTGGAGGTGGCACTCAGGGCTCTGGGCCGGGCACGAGGCGGGCATGGGGCACAGCGTGCACTCGCTGATCCTGGGGGCTCCTCCAGCCTGGGCAACTCTGTGAAACTTTGCAGAGAGCATCTCCTGACAGAAGGCACTTGTTCTCAAAGCTGGATGTGTCCCCGTGCACGGAGGGACATGAGGGCAGTGGGAACAGGGACATCTCTCCCTAAATTCCAGCCAGCTGCTCCCTGCCATCCCATATTTGCAATACCAACACAACAGGTTCACTTAAATCTCACATTCTGAACAAGCTTACCTCTTTCTGGGGCATAATTTTCACTTTTTCTGATGCATAATTACTTCCTGTAACTTAAAGCTGATTTTAAATAATGATGTTAAAGTCAGTGATGGTTAGAGGCTTATTAGTATCTTCAGGGATCTAAGATTAAAGATTTTAATATTAGGAAAATGCATGCAGTCATTAATGTGTTTTTGAAGTGTAAAGCCTGTCTAATCTAATTTACTATATTACAGTATGAGCTATAATTTTGACTAATTAAATGTCTCTAATATTTTTGCTAGCTTAAGCTTCGATTAACCAATATTTACTTTATTAGGCTAAGATTAAACACCTCAAGAAGAATCTAAAAAGTTGAACATACCAATTTCCAATGGAGCAATGGGGCACAGGGAAGCCAAGATCCATTTTAGAGCACCAAAGTGTGCTCAAAGATTGAGCACACCCTTTCCCTAACAGTCACTATTAAGCTGGTAAAATGAATTTAATAGAATGTTGTAAGCACAATACTTTGTAATGCAGAATTTATTAGGGTGCAGGAGAAGCAAATTGCTTTATTCTGGCCTGTTTGTGCAGCCCACAAAGCGAGGCAGGTCTGAGACAGGTGGAGGCTCACCTTCTGTGGGTTCTCAGAATGAATAATGACTATTTCTGTGTGCAAATAGGAGGCACTGCAGAGAGAAAACGCAGCGTGACTGGAAGGCAATTTATTGAGCTCCTCAGCACCGTTAAGTGCAGAATGAAAGCTGCATTTCCAGGCCAGGGAATGCATCAGACAGGACAGGAGCTCACAGTGATAAACAAAGGAGCAAGCAGAAGGTTCTGCGCAGAGACAGCAGAGGCATCTGAGCAGAGCCCTGCCTCCAAACGGGCCTGCCCGCAGATATTTCACACTTGGGGCCTGTCAAGCACACCTCTCCTCTGGGTAATAAAATTGCCCACAGCACCACAAACAGTTTGTGAGCAGCCACCAAAGGGAGGCGAGTGCCTGGGAACCATTGCCTGTGCCTCCTGCTGAGGGATGAGCCCGCAGGAACACGGCTCCTGTTCGTTCCCCAGCACTACCAGAGTGCTCAGTGCTCCCTGCTCCTTCACCCAAACCTGGGGTTCTTAGCAGGGGACAAGCAGGGGTGGAAAAAGAGGAGTTTTTCCCCCCTTTTTCACCCCACTGCCCTCTGAGAACTCAGTTTTTAATCTGAGCCCGCTGGGATGGGAGCCTGGTCCAGAAGTGCCTTTGGTTTATTCCTTTACAGCCACATCTCCTGTGCTGGTTGTGTCCCTTCCCTCCCTTTGTGCCCCACTCCACACCACCAAAGCTGGGATTGGAAGGAGAATCACTGCTCTTGCGGGCTGCTTTGCTCTCTGGTCGAGCCTTTGTCACCCATCCCCTGCTCTGAGGCTGGATTTTCCCTCCTCCTGGCTCCTTGGCAGCTGTCTCTGCTCAGCTTTTTGGGATGTGTGGGTGATGGGGACTGTGTGCTGTGCTCCTGGGGAGCTCTCAGGAGCAGGTTACCCTTTCTAGGGGACAGAGCGCTCAGAGAGTTCATTTTCCTTGCTGGTGGGGGCCCAACCCAATCAGACAGTAAATTTCCACGCAAACACCAGCCTGCTGCAACTTTGCCACTTTCTTTAGAGGCTGCACTTTGTTCCAAAGGGAACATTCTGTTTTGGAAGCAGCTGTGGCGCTCCGAGGGAAATCAGGCTGCTCCTGCCCAGTCCCCATCTGGCTCTGACGGCACAGGAGTCAGAGCTGCATTATGTGAGAGGTGCAGAGCAAAGCCAGGCTTGCCAGGAGGGGAGGATGGCAGGGGTCCATGGAGAAAGGAGATTTGGGGAGAGCCAGGGGTGTTGGTAGCCCCATCCCACCCCACAGCACCTGGATCCCTGGCAGTGCCCAAGGCCAGGCTGGACACTGGGGCAGCACCTGGTGCCACTGGGTGGGCTTTTAAGCAGGATTTTTCAAGGTCAGGGCTTCCCAGCAGAGAGTGCTTCAGAGCACTGGCTGCAGGCCAGCTGGGGTTTTTGCTTGTTTGTTTGTTTGTTTGTTTGTTTGTTTAAAAGGTGTTTTTTCACATCTGCCCTGCCTGTGTTTGTTCTGCTTGGGTGTTCTCTGCAGGCAGCCCTGACCTTGAAAAAATCCTGGAATGGTTTGGGTTGGAAAGGACTCAAAGCCCACCCAGTGCCACCCCTGCCATGGGCAGGGACACCTCCCACTGTCCCAGGCTGCTCCCAGCCCCATCCAGCCTGGCCTGGGGCACTGCCAGGGATCCAGGGGCAGCCCCAGCTGCTCTGGGCACCCTGGGCTTTTCCACCCTCCCAGGGAACAATTCCTCATTCCCAGTCTCCCATCCATCCCTGCCCTCTGGCACTGGGAGCCATTCCCTGGGTCCTGTCCCTCCATCCCTTGTCCTCTCCAGCTCTCTTTGGGCTCCCCTCAGGAAGCCACACACTGAGAAGCATTTCAGTACAATCTACAGCAATAACCTCATTTTGAAGCCTGCTGTGGAATAACACTTACTGGTTTTTTACTAATGTTCCTTATCCCTTACAATTCTGGCTCAACAGACCATAGCTGGCCTATGAGGTGCAGAGCAACTACAAACAAAACAAAGGGAATTTTCCCCCCCCCGAATATAATGCAATTTAAAAGCATTTTCCTCACCTTTTGCAGTGCAATGTGCACCAGTTCAGGAGTGTTTACAATAATTATTTTTGTTTGCTTTAGTAAGGTGTAACCAATGGTGCCATGAAGCAGTGCGCTGTCTGTTTTGGCCATGGCAGTGGAACATAAATGATCAAATTAAATGGACATGATTGCAGTAAATATTACTGGGATGGAAAGAGAAGTTAGAGCAATTATCCTGAAATGAAGTTAAACCTGAAACAGAAAATTTTTGTACCATATTGCAAAAAATACTTCCATAAATTAACCTGGATCTTCCCAGCCCTTGTCATCTCTTGCAGTGCTTGCACCTTACTTGGAAAATGCTGTTTTCACTCCAGAGCGCTTTGTGAGAGGAGATGTCTTGGCCCATTGCTGCTCACAGCAGTGCCAGGAACGATGTACAGAATCTTTAGCAGAGGGCTGGGGATCCATAGAAGACGCTGCACGTGACAGGAGTGGCCCAGGGGATGTGTGTGGGGACAGAAGCTCTGGGAGCCCTGGGTGTGACACGGCGAGGAGGGAGGTGACAAAGGGCTCTCTCCTCCCTGCACACTCACAAGTGCTGCTCTTCCCCTGCCGATCCAAGCCCTGGCACGGCACAGGGAGAGCAGGGTCAGCTCCTGCATGGCCTCTCCCCGGGAATCTGCCGCTCAGGAGGGGGCACAGCTACCTGGAGGGAACTGAGGAGGGCACCTGCAAGTCCTCTAAAGGGAGCTTTGGGCCAGAAGTTGCCCATGGTGCGAATCTGAGAGCAAACATCCTCTTGCCGATGGAGCACACTTTGGAGGAGGTATCACTGCTAATAACGATGCCTGAGGGAATGGGCTCGTATATCATCACGCTAAGGATATTTATAAATATATTTTAAAAGCAGGAGGGGAAGTAGCAGGCAATTTTGCTTCCAGAACATAAGTCAAGTGTGTATTATTAAGCCTAAATAGCCTGGATTAATCAAATGTCATACTGGCACTTCTAATAATGGCTTTACATTGCAAATTCCATTACCTGGCTTTGCCAGCCAGGAGAGAAGCTACAGAAGATCAATTAAACAAACAGGAAATTACCTTTTCTCTTTATAGTCCGTGACTTTCAGCACTTGCAATGGTGCCAGGATCCTGAAAATTAAACAGGCATTTGCATAAGATTAATAACTCACTTGCTTTCTCCCCTAGTCACTGTGGCTTATTTAGGACCCCAGAGTTATCCCATGTCTGCTGGAGAGGCTGGGGACGATGGGAGCAAATTAAAAATGGCTTAGTGTGTCAGAGAGGATCCCAACACATGACCAGGGGCTCTGCTGTTAACAAATGCACCTGCAGCATCCCAGAGATGGATGAGCAAGGTCTCTGCAGAACTGACTGGGGTAGGGCTGTGCCTGCACTTGTTCCTGGGAATGCTTCCCTCCCTGGAGCATCCCTGTCCTGCAGGGGCTGGGAATGGTCACCCTCAGGCCTGCAGGGAAGCTTTTGGGGACAAAACCCAAAACCTTTTGCTGTGCCATGAGCAGGGAGCTGCTGCAGGGAGCTGGGTTAGGGCTGCATCTCAAACAGGGCTCGTTTCCCTGGTTCTGCTGATGGTGGAGGATAGATTTTAAAGGTGGGTGGTAGATTTTAAAGGATACCCTTCAGGGGGACTTTTTCTGTCCCACAGAAGAGCAAGGGGTGAATTGTGCAGCCCCAAGTTCTGCCTGCCTTTGCTCAGGATGGGGTTTGTGCCAGCAGCACCAGGCACACAAGCTCAGCAGGTCTGGGTGCTCAGAACTCTGGCAGCCCAGAGTTTGGGGGAGGCTGGCTGGGAGCAGCCTGCAGGAAGGCACGGGGTCCCTTGTGGGACACAGGAATTGCTGTAGGGGAGAGCCAGGCTGGCAGCTGGAGGGGAACAGCCATTCTGGTGGCTGATCTGCACATCCTCACCCAGCAGGGCTGTGGGTTTCTCTGGCCAGGAGTAAAGGCTGAGGTCATTCCTGCTGGAGCTGCTTACCGTGCTTGTGAGAAGAGGGATGCTCCTGGCGCTCCCAGAGCTGGGTGCTGCAGGCTCCTGGCCAGGGGCTGCCCTGAGGCTCCTGGGGGATCATTTCCAGAGGGAGCTGAGCTGCAGTTCCAGGTGCCCTGTCTGGAAACCAGAGCACAGCATGAGTTCAGAGGAGGCACTGCCAGGCTGTCCCCAAACCCTGCACACTTCCCTGGGGTTCCTGGAGCCCCAGCAGAATCCTCATCCCTCCAAGGAGGGCGTGTGGAGGGCTGCAGGGAGGCAAAAGTGTCCTTTAGGGGCAGTTCTAGAGAACAGCCACAGAAGGTGGGAAGGCAGGAGGGCAGAGATCTTTATCCAGTCCAAATGAGAATTCACTTTTGCTTAGCATGAAGGATTATGGGCAGCTTCATGAAAAAAAAAAAAAAAAAAAAAAAAGAAAAAACCAAACCCCTATAATTCCTCATTTTGGTACATGAAATGAATATCCTTAAAAAAAAACAAAAACAAACAAAAAAACAAACAAACAAAAAACCAAACCTAAACCAACCAATGAACCAAACAAAAATGCCCCAGCAGGATTTGGCAGTTAATTCCTCCGTGATTAAAGGATGCCCAAACATGTGAGGCAAACCCAGGCTCTGAGGGTGATTAAATGCTGAAATGAACCCAGAGACATTTGATAACTGCACAAGCAATTTACTGAGAATGTTCCTTCTAATTCTGATGGCTGCCAGAGTCTCCAGTGAAAGAAAATGGGTTTGAGCAACCCCCAAACACAGATTTTTATATGTGTAATGGCTGTAACAGCGGGAGTTTGGGAGGCTGCTGCTGCTGGGGTTGGGTTTGTTTGTATTCTGTGTTTGCCACACTGCGCCGGGGCTCAGCTGAGCAGTGGTGGGCCTGGAGCTCACCGAAGGGCTCAGGGTGGTGAGACACAGTAAGGTGTTTCGGAAGATTTTGCGATGTCACGGGAAGAGAGTTGAGATTCTTTTCTTCTTTAACTTTTCTTTTGATAAGATCACTTAAGAATGTAGTTTTTTCTAGTTCTAGTAAACAATTTCACTAACTCTGTTAGTTTTCTACTTTCTTTTGACTATAGATGGTAATGTAAGGTTCTTTTTATCGTAGTACTCTCTTTTGACTTATATAACTCTTCTGAACAAAAAATAAATGTTTTTTGACTGTTTGTTATGTTGGTGTTTGCGTTTTTGTCATAGGCCCGAGCGGCCCTGGAATTTGGGGTCGCCGTGCTGCTCTTCTGAGCCAGGCCACCTGCTTGTCTTTACAATAAAGGCAACAGTTCAGCCCGGAGAGCAGGATTGAAAAGGCAGCCCCAGCCAGGGAGGAACGCTGGAGCTGGGCAGGAGCTGGGTTTGCCCGGCCACTCGGTGCCAGAGCATGTGCGTTATCTGGGACGGCACTGCCAGGGTTCCAGCAGCGAGGGAGGCACAGCTGGCACAGCTGGAAGCACGACAGGAAGGAGTGCAGAGCCTTCCTGGGCTGGGAAATCACCGCAGGGCGGGGGAGAAGGTGAGCACAGAATGAGCTTTCCTGGCCTTGCTGAACACAGGGACTGGGGTGCACCAATGGCAGCTGCCCAGCGCCCAGGCTGGAGCAGGGGCGATGGAAAGGGCTCCTCACACAACCTGCAGCTCTGACACCTCTTGCCACAGGGCACCGAGGAAGCTCACAGCCTTGCACGGGTTCAGAAGGACCCTGGGAAAACCCTGGGGAAATATTCTGGCTGATTGCAGAGCCATGGCCTCTGGCTGTGGGGCTGCGGGAGCTGCACTTGCCAGGCACTCAGGGCAAAAACTCCTGTGAGGACAGGGCTCACACCCCATGGCACCAGGCAGCTGAAACCTGCTCCACCCAGAACTGAAAATGCATCCCAGGGAAACCTAGGAATGCTCACATTTGGAAATATTCAGTGATTCCATGAAGTCATTCTGGCTAATGGCTTTAAATTAACGAGGTGTAGGCACAACCTTTATGCCATCTTAATATGCTTTTGTCCCAGCATCTCCTTGGTTTTATTAAGATTTTAATAACTTTCAAAGCAGGGGAATTATGTCTGCTATTGACTGAGTTATGGCTAAGTCAGAAGCCAATGAGTCTGGAGTCTGATACTTCATTTAATTCCTGGTTCCAAACTTGATTGTCACAGACTGCTTTTACTCTCCTCCAAAGTTACAGTCTCTTTTTGGGCTGGAATCTCTGTCTACAGTTGATTTTGAGGATAATAGCAAATTAGGGCTCTTGTCTCTGTTCCACTACCCAGCCTCAGGCACCCACTGCTCTGGGATGCAGGGTGAGCATCTCTCTTTCCTCGGCAAAAGCTGTGCCAGGAGAAGGAACAAACTCTTGGATCCTCATGGAAAAGGAGGGGGAGAGAGGTGAGGCTGCAGGAGAGATGCAATTGGGAAATGCAAGAAAAGCTGAGTGGCTGAGTAATGGAAACTTAAGGGGAACACTGAAGGGGAGGAGGTGAAAGTGAAACGCAAAGTGAGAGGGAAGGGAGGATAACAGAAGGATGATGCAAGCTAAAAACCAAGGCGAGGAACAGAACAGCTGAATAAGGGCCTGAGAGGAAAACTGTGCAAGCTGTTGCCACTTTGGGGCTTTTTAGGAAAGGAGCCTCAATTTTATGCAAGAATAAAGAATAAAATATGAGATTCAAAGCAATGTTGGTTGGGATGCGCTGGAAAGGGAATAAAGTGATTTAGGAAGGAAAATACTGGCAAGGAAAGTAAATATTGGCACAGGGTGAAAGACCAGAAGTGATGAGTAAATAAAAGTAGGGATGAGAAACAAACTGGGGCACAGAAAGAAACCAAATGGCTTTTTTGGGAGCAGGGAGCAAGGCAGTGGCAGGAAGGAACAAGGGCACCCAGGGAAAGGAAACAAAATGCCACGGATTCAGTTCTTGTTTTGGAAAAGAAGGGATGGGGGGAAGGAAGGACAGAGCAGAGGTCTGAGAGGACCCTGAGTCCAGCTTCCCCAGTCCTGGGGGTGTGCAGGCAGGGCAGGGGGCCTGTGGCAGCCCCAGATTCCTGCTCACACTTGGCTGCCCCCACGCTGCTCCTTTCTGGCGCTCTGACATGTGCCATGGCCCCAGATCCGTGAGGAAGCCTCCCTCCATGGGCAGGGGAAGCTGGGGCACCTGTGCTTTGGATTGCTCTGATCCCAGCGCTGCCCAGGACAGGTCGATGGAGCACATTGACTCCAACACTTGTGTGTCACTGCCCTCAGTAAAGAATTTTTCCTAATACCCAATCTGAACTTAGCCTCTCTCAGTTTGATTGTGCATTTGGACATTGATGCAAAACACTATTACCCAAATTCACTGTAATTCTCCAGCACCATCTGCACTATGGCTAGGACTTGAATAAATTTAAAGAGCCCTTCAATTTTTGTGACTAAAATGTTGCTGCTATTTAATATTCCCCAGTTTTCTTGCTGCACTTCCCCCGTGTCTAGATCAGGCAAGGGCTCTGTGACAGCTTTAGCATATTTGCAAAAATGAACTGATTCTTTTTTTAATGTATATACTTTGAATAGAACATTAATTCCCTCTCCATTTTGGATGGAATTCCTACTTTTAAAACACATTTTCTATTGATTGAAGTGTCTCCTGTCTGCATTCTCCAGTAGTACCAAATGGAGGATATGGTGAAAATATTAACAGTCTTATTCCAAATATTTCAGTGGAGATCACGGTTTGAATCCATCCACTAAATCCTGCCCTGTGGCAGCTTTTCCTGGGAAATCCAGGGCCTGTTTGTGGTGTGTGCCATTTTGGAAGCTTGTGGATACATCTATGGCAATTACATCTCCCCAGTTCTGTGGTGCTCACATGAAATTTCACTGTAGCTGCCGCCATCTCTGGGAAAATAAAACATCACCCAATCAAAGAGCAAAGAGAGGGGCAAACCTCAGAATGGAAGCTCAGCAGGAGACAAAAATCTTGTTTCTCTGAGGGGATTAGTCCAGGAAGCTGGCCCTGGGTGTTCTGAGCAGGTCAGAGAAGGGGATCTGTCAGAAAATACAAAGAGGTTTTGCTCCGAGGAGCTGTTCCACACCTGAGTGGAATCGGCAGCACTCAGGGCAGGGAATATCTCAGCTCCCCAGGGTTTATTGGGCAGCATCCCCTTGCTGCCTCAGTGTCTCACTGCCTGCACATTTACCCACCTGAGTGGGTAAGGATGGCATCATTTACATTTGCAAAAGCCAGCTTTTATTTTTCTCCAGGAGAGTTAACAGCCCTGACAAGATTTTCCAGCTGCACAGTGGCCTCATGGAGGGGAAAAGCCCATTTCAGCATCTCGGGCCTCCTTTGCATGTTAAACAGCATTGCTGGGGAGGGTGCATTAAACCTCTGTCACATGGGGTGTGAAGCTGAATTACTCAAAATATTTAGTTGTAAGCACTCTCAAGCCTATGGAGAAGAGTGGAAATTAAGTTTTATAAAACCCCTGATGCTTTGCTTCCTTTAGCATAATACCTTTCATTTTTGTTGTTGTGCTTCTTTTATTTTTTACTTGATGGGGGCCCTGTTTACTTTTTGTAAGTCTACTACTTTAAAATAAAATTTTAGAATACATATAGCCCATGCTTCATAAATCCAAATGCTGGAACATGGAAATAGTTTTTAGAACAACATTAAGGATGATCTGTCTTTTTTAATGTGTGCCAAAGGCACCACAGTGATGTTTTTAGGTAATGCACCGTAAGTTTGCCAGTGCAGCAGACCCCAGGGAAATTATTATAACAATAAAGCACATATTTAAAGAAGGATTTTTAGAGCTGTGTTGCAAAAATAGATATAGAGTAATTGTATAATTACCATTTTACTTTTTCTGGGAGGTGGTTTTTTTTGAGAGGACTTCAGGTCAGGCTCTGATTTTATGGGAGCAATTTGCCAGAGACAGATTATTCTGGGAACATTCCATAGCACAGAGCCATCTTTTTGTGGGATAATCAGGTGGGCAGAGATCTCCTGCCAGAAAGTGCCCTTGCCCCTATCTGCTTTGAATGGTACCTGTAATTATTTACAGGAACAGAGGCTAATCCTGAAAAGTGGGGCCATAACACCTTGAATCATTTATTGCAGATGGGTTGGGTAGGTTGGAAGGTTGTACAGAATCCTAAAATCCAGGGCATTTCCTATCAGCATGTGGACATTGCTCAGTGTGGGCCCAGCCCCTGCAGCACAAGGCACATTCTGCACAGGGTGCTGGCTGAGGAAATTGTGATTAATCACCACCAAGTCTGAATAATGCAAAGGAAGCACTTTCATAACAGAAGTCTCCACATGAAGAAAAACTTCATTTCTTCAAGAAAGAATAAATCTTTAAGTGATTTGATCTTTAAAACCCCCTTGCTGTTTGCAGATGATTTAGATATAGGAACATCTCCAGCACATGCATGATTCAAAGACTCTTTTCAAATAAAGTCTTTTGATGGAATAAGGGAATTAAACATCAAACCCAACATCTCCCAGTTGCCAAAGAGTCCTTGGTGTGACAGCTGGTCAGCTGAGCAGCAGAGAGCTGACAGCTCCATCACTCAGTTCATTACCCAAATGTTTCGGAACACGAGATGATTTTATTAAACCAGTGCTGTCTCAGAGTGGTTAAGAAAGCCAGCAGAAAATACCCCCTAAAAGCAAAAAAGAAAACACCAAAAATGTGTTTGGCACTCTGGATGGAGCCACACAGCTTCTAGCTGAGCTTTGCTCTTTTTATTATCCTAATGCCACAATATAATTTTGTGTGCTAAGGAAAAATCAGTCTCACTGCTAGAACATCAAAGCAAGCCCAGGCCATGCTGTGTTTTAAATAAAAGGACAAACCTTTGGTCTCTCCATTTCCTCCTTGCTGGAAAGCTGCATCAGCAATCTTCCAAAGGCTTGAAATGTGGAAAACACTTTATTTTCATTTCTGCAAATTCCACTGGTTTCAGATGGTTCTCACATCTCTCCATTTTCAGCAGAGAAAAAAAAAGGGAGAAAATGAATTAATTTAAGGTTGCATTGCTATTGTACACCCCTCCTGATTTTTAGTGTTTAATTTGATGAATGTCATGGGGCAGGTTGGGTAAAGTTCACGTCACAATTCCCAGGTTCATTTGAATTTAGGTAGGGCATGGGGCAAGATTCCTTCCAGGGCAGAAGCAGCGTGAAATTCATTTTTACATCTTGGTGTAAAAAATGCCCAACGTCCTCGTGAGGAGATTTTGGAGATCTCCACCCCTTTGGAAAGATCCCAGGAGCTCACCAGAAAACACCTGCAAAAACCAACAGTGGATTGAGGCAGCAGGAGTTTGCCAGTCAGTAACTTCTGGATGATATTTTTAATTTTCTCCTGCTCTTCATTTCTTGCCAGTTCTCACACATTGATCGAAATGTGTTAAGGACCAGCAGCAATTTCTTATATTAATAAGCTAACTCGGCTCCCTGCTGCAGCTTGATTGAACAAAAATGAGTTCTAAATGCCTAATAATGTACTTTTACTGCCTTTTCTGGAATTCAAACCTTCAGTCTGCCTCTGCTCACACTTTTGGGGATGGAATTTCCCTGATATCCTGTCTATCCTTCCTGCCCTCCAGCAGATCAGCTCTCCCACCCAGTCTGGAGTCATCTGGGAGTTAAAGGGTGCCCTCATTTCCCTTTTCTGAAACAGTTTTGTGTTTCAAAGATTTCATTTGCTACAGTGGATATGAAGGCAATGGTTCCTCTCAGGAAATACTCCGTATTTTGTGCAAGGGAGATGAAATAATCATCAGGGAGCAAAGAGGAATCAGAATGAAGCTTTACAAGTTATCCACATGCAGAAAAGTGTGAAATTTCACACTTCCATGTTCTAACTCTTTTATTTAAAGAAGCTTAGTGTTTGTTCTCCTCTCAAAGCCATTTAGCTGATTTCTATTTAATGCTCTCTCAAATCCCAGGTGGTTTCATGTACAGGTTTCACTGAGCAAGAGGTTTTTGATGCAGCACAGAGCTCAAGCTGGCTCCCTTCCTCTCAGGAAAATCAGCATTTCCAGAATGTTCCTAGGCTAGGGAGGAGTGCGGATCTCCTCTGCAGGGGCTGGGTTTGTAAGAAAAAGGGGTTTGGGGAGGTTTGGAGTGCCCAAGGAAGGGCAGGAGGTGGCTCTGGGCTGGGGACAGGGTGGGGATGGGGCACAGCTGGGACTGGGTGATCCTGGAGGGCTTTTCCAGCCTCAGTGGCCCTGGGGTTCTCTGATAGTGGCATCAGCAGTGCTTCAGGGTCCCTGGGCCTTTCCCAAGGGGAAATGACGCACTCGTTCTGTTACTGACCCCCAGCTGTCCCTGATGTCGCCGGCATTGCTGCCAAGCAGGCCAGGGGAGTGCGTGGAATGCCCTTCCAAACGGGATCAAACCCCACCCTGACCCCCAGGCGGCTCAGGGGAGCTGGGGATCTCTGATAGTGGCATCAGCAGTGCTTCAGGGTCCCTGGGCCTCTCCCAAGGGGAAATGACGCACTCGTTCTGTTACTGACCCCCAGCTGTCCCTGATGTCGCCGGCATCGCTGCCAAGCAGGCCAGGGGAGTGCGTGGAATGCCCTTCCAAACGGGATCAAACCCCGTCCTCACCCCCAGGCGGCTCAGGGGAGCTGGGCACTGCCCTCCCACTCCTTCCAGCCCGGGCCTGCAGGTTCTGTGGCTGCTGGGCCGTGGGGTTTGCCATGGGACTTGTGACATGCCAGGGAATCCCCTGGCAGCTGCAGCCCACACTGAGCTCAGGCTGCCACCAGATTCCATGGGGACACTTGAGAGCCTCCAGGTCCCTTCACTCAGCAGCTCTTGATGAGCCCTGGGAGACAGGAATGGAAAAGGTTCCGAAGGGGGGGAGAGCCAGTTCTTCCCAATTCTCATGGGAACAGACATCCAAAACCCGTTGCCAAGGTGGCTCTAAAAACTGCAGACATGACAATGAAACAAATAATAAATACCAGGGTGGGGTGATTTTGCTGTGGCTCCTGGTTCCACAGCAGGTTCTGCTTGCTCTGGGAAGTGGCTGCGCGAGTGTACGGAGGCACAGAGCGTGGCAGGAGCCCGCAGCTGAGATCCTGCAGGACACAAATGGGATGCAGGCAGCGGATGATCCTCAGCTGAGCACAAGCTGCAGGGGAAAACATAAGCTTCAATCAACTCTTGGAAATAATTTGAGCCCAATGCCATAAGTGCCTTAAATTAAATCCCTCTCCAGAGCAGCCAATCTGAATCATTAGACATATGTCACGTAGCGAGCCATAATCACCACAAGAGTGGTGCACACTGCGTTCCATTTACAAAGGGGATGTATTGCACTGGGTAATTTCACCACTTTTCAGCGTTCTGTGTCTCAGGAAACACAGAGTGGGAGCAAGGCTGGTGTTGTCACATCACTCTGTGCTGCAGCCTCCCCCTCCTGTCTGAGCATTCATTGCTGCTCCAGGGTCTCAGAAAGTTTCAGGCCAGGCAGGAGCATTCAAGGATCTGATCTCCAAGGATCTCAGGGTCTCCAAGGAAAGGATCTTTCAAGGCCAGGCAGGAGCAGCAGAGGATCTCCAAGGATCTCCAAGGATCTCCAAGGATCTCCAAGGATCTCCAAGGATCTCCAAGGATCTCAAGGAAGGGAGCCCAGTCAGTTCTGTCAAAAAGCATAAACCTGTTCAAATGTGTCCATGGAATACCCTGAGTAGGAAATCTCACACACGCCGAGGAAAACTGAGCAGGGAAAAATAGCAGCTGCATTTTTAATTTTGTTTTGAAATTTAAGTTGTTCAATCAGGAGATTGGTGGTAACACATGGAAATGATGGCCATTATGTGCCATCATTTGTTTCATCAGTTATGGAAATATTTAATTGAATTGAAGCCATCTTTACACACTGTACTAATTACAGTTTCCTCTTCACGGCAAGGGTATTTTATGGATTTTTGATGGAAATTATGAAGCTTAAAATAACCCCTACAATATTTATGCCCAGTAGCATAAACTTTCATGTTTTAAAAATATGAGTAAGAATTTATTAACTCAAATATTCACCTTGTGGGGCCTGGAGATACTGTATCAGTTTTTCAGATAATTGTCTTTTTCTTTGTTTGATTTTTTATTAATTTTTTAACACAGTTTTAACCCCTGGGTAAAATTACCCAGGATTTTCCAGGCAGTTTTTTCAAAGTACGTATCTAACTTCCCTATCCATAAGTGTAATAATTACAACTAAGAAGACCTTTAAAATAATAAATGGAATAACTGTAACTTCCACCGCTAACCAATGCCAATAATTCCTGATAACGCTGTTCCCAGTGAGGCTGCTGCAGTGGAGTGTCTCAATCTGAGTGTGATTTGTGGTGAAGGACATTCTGAGTTCTCTTTGAGGGAAGCATTACAAGGAGAAAGCGTTCCTGGAGTTGTTTGGGTTCCCATCCCATATTTCTCTTGGAGTTGTGCAATTTAGCACTTGATGTACAGTTGTCATCAGGTGCAGCAGCGTTTTGTTTACACTTGGTGCTTTAATATTTGCAAATGTAGACATTGAATAAGGCATCCTTCAGACTCAAATGGCCCTCAGAAGGTGGAGGAATAGAAATGTTCCAGATTGATAATTACCAGGGAAGCTTTAAGCTGCAGGCACCTCCAGCCATCATCATGATGAGGAAATGTGGCAGCTCCGAGCACAGGTGCTGATTAAACATCGCTCATGAGAGTGGAACTGTTGGAAAATCTGCACCCCCCGCCCTTTAGAGCATTGTCTCACCTGAGCTCCTCAGGCATTACACTTCCCAGGGCTGGAAACGTGCCTTGGCTTTCTCTAAAACAGCTGCTGCCGAGGCTGCAGGGTAAATACTGGAGAATGGCAGCCCGTTTTCTCTCTGTCCCTTCCTGATACCTGAGGAATTAAGGATCAAACTGCATTAATGGCGCTTAAAGGGAGGCAGAATAATGATGCAGCAGCCCAGGGAAAACAAGCTGCTGTAAGGTTTAAAGAAAATCCTGAGCAAAACATGCACATTTCCTCATGTCCCCCAAACACCAAATGAGTGTCTGGAGCTTCAGGAGAAACAAAGCCATGGATCCAGTGGGAAACCTGGTAACATTTGGGTTTATAACCTTCCTCCATGCCAAGGAAAGATAAAGGAGGGGATTTATTTCTTATCATGAAAACCAATCAAATCACTTATGTCTCTTTGCTGTTTTTATTATTTTTAAACTTCAGGTTTGTCCTCCCTTAATGCCAGGCCTGGCACAACCCGGGGAGAAGGAGGGATGGGAACAATCACAGACAAAGTCCTCTCCAGCTTAGCTGAATGATTTTAAGGCTTTTCCCCAGAGTGAGAGGAGCCCCTCCAGCCTCAGAGCAATCTGCCATCAGCAATTGTTGGGATGGAGGGCAAAGCCAGAGTTCCCCCTGGCCTCGTGCAGAGGGTGTGCCAGCAGGAGCTGCTGTCCTTTTGGATCCCTGATGTTGGAACTCCTGATCAGGACAGGATTTTTGCGTGGTTCCAAGGGTGCCCAGCAGTTTTCAGATGGGGGATCTGCTGCAGCCCTGGGGCTCCCAGGGATCCCCCATGGCCATCACTCCTGGCTGGACAGGCAGCTCGAGCTGCTGGAACTCACAAACACAGCAGCCAAAGACCAAAGCTGGAGCTTAAAATGGCCCCCCAGCCACCTTTAACCTCCCTCCAGCACCTCCTCTCTGGAAGGGATGTACTGTGGGACAGCCTGTGATCTGATTTATCCATGCTTTTTCAGGATAAACTCAGATTTCTTCAGCTTTAATAAAGACCTTACGTTCCTAAGCATCTTAGAGATAATAGTGCTTAATGGGCACTCAGGGAAAGACAGACTGTGTCATTTTTAAAGATATAACCCTGACATTTATGCACAAAAATGCTATTTGCTAAATAGCGCTCATTTCAAAGCATTGTCTTGGATTTTGAAATGCCTTTCTATTCCTGGCTAACAGCTGGAGAAAAATGGCTCATCCTGAAGCAGTTCCATTGCAAATGCAAGCTCCCAATTCCTCTGTAGTGGGGCCATCTTCCCTCCCCTCGGGGCTCCTCTCTGGAGTAGCTTCCCAGGGCTCTCTCGAGTGAATGTTTGTGTTTCCAAGGCTCATCTGCTGTCAGAGTGCAGAAAAACCTGCATTTATTGCTGCTTTCTGGGAGTGTCACCTCCTGCAGCCACTGCACAGGACAGCCTAAAGCACTTTTTGTACAGATATCCTCCTCATTTAACCAGGTGTCTGTCTCAAAGCAGTGGCACAGCCCCCTCTGAATTCAATCTTCATTGCTCTTGTTTTAGGGGTCTCCATGGCTTCCTCTGGTTTGAGGCTTCCTCAAGTGTAAGGCACAATTGCTTTGGACCTGCCAAAAAAAATCTCACCATGTTGTATTTAGCATATTTCCAGAGTTCTGTACCTTTCTGGTGGTGTCTCATGGGCAGCAGGTCCTCACATCACAAACCCCAGGCATTCTCAGTCAGGGCTCCTCCAAGGCTCTCCCTGACTGACCAGCCCACCCCCTTTTATCCCAGTTACCTTGACCAGCCACAGCTGCTGCCCACTGAAGGGCATCACAGCTGCAGCCCATCAAGGATAACTGGGACCTGCTGGGGCACAGATATTCAAATACAAGCACAGATATATTTTACATGGACTCAAGGACCACTTGCACAATACATATATTTTCAAGGGCCTCCTATATCACCATGTTTGTAAGCTGTTGAATACTTTTGAGATGGACTCAGAAAAAAGCAGTACACAAAAACTCCAGCAGTGCCATCAGGCTTTCAGTCTTCATCCCATCAGCTTGCTTTCCACTCTCCTCATCTGCTTTTTATTTCTGTCAAATTCTTTTCCCCTTCCTTTACTCCTTAATATAAGCATTGATTTTTTTTTTGCTGATTTTTTTTTTTTTTGTTTGGTTTGGTTTGGGTTTTTTTGGTGATTGTTCCTTGCTCTCTGCTTTCCTGTTGCCCCTCCATTTCCAGCAGCAGCCTGCAGTCCTGCACGTGGTCAGCAGTGAATGTGCCAGCGTGTCTGGGTGTCCCAGAGGGAAATCCTCTCGCTCAGACCCTCGGGAACAGCAGACCCGTGAAGCAGGGCTCTGAAAGACTTACAGAGGCAGGAGAAAGCAAGGTTCTTTTCCAGAGAGACTGTTTAAGCTGTTGCAGTGCTCAGCCATGAGGGAATTTGATCAAACCCTGCTGGAGTTGGGAGAAACGTTTGGAACAGCCCACAACCCATGGCATAGTGCAGGCAGAGGGAAATATAAAACATAAAGGAGAAAAGCAACAGTTTTAAAGCTTCCTATCAAATCGAGAGATTGCACCTCAAAAATCATGCATTAGTTCCTGCCTGGTGTTGCAAGAGATACCTAAATCAGGTCAACCAGATTCGTGTGCTGTTTGTAAAAAGGAAGAAGTTCATTACTTAGAAATTCTGTAACGCGAATCATGCCGATTGTGCCTTTGGGAACTATCTCCACTTGCAAGCTGAAGTGAAATAAATCCCATTGGAAAAGGCAGATCCTTGTATCTCAATAAGATCAACTTTTTCTATATATACAGGCACACATGTATTTTTATCCCTCTGCTTTCCAAAGGATCAAATCAGGGCTCAATGCACCTTTCTGGAGTGCAGATAATTATAAAAACCTGCCCTGGCTCTCATGGGAGACATTTTGGGTGGAAAATTACCATTTTTATTTAGCCCAAAGTGGGATTTGTAGCAGTTTTGTCTCGGCCATTCAGCACCACCCATCCTGCATGACAAGGGCAGAAAGGCTGAGTCCCTCTGAGAGTTCAGCAAAAAAATAAAGCAAAATCTGAACAGCCTTGTTACAGCTGGAGGCAAAAACCTTCACAAAAGCAGCTGGAATAAAACCACATCTGGAACACAGAGCTGGGTTTTGGATAGGCAGTTTGGAACAGAGGAGATACCAAATGTGATAAATAAGCAGGGATCTTGCTATAAACAAGCCTAGTCTTTAAAAAAATCCCAGTTGCTGAGTTTGATACGTGGGGGTCATCCCTTCCCCTGGTCAGGGTTTGGGTGCTGAGCCTGTCCCAGGTTTCAGCTCCCCACAGCCACAGAAAGGAGAATGAAACCACCCCCCAATCCCAGAGCCAGCCCTGCATTTGTCACATTTAAAAATTCCTCTGTTTGGCTGCAGATTTCTCACAGTCTTGCGAAGCTTGCAATGTGCAGGGACAGGGAGCTTTTTGGGGTAAAGGAGGCAGAAATCCAGGGGGGTTCCGGAGTGGGGATTTTGCCTTTCCCTGGGGATTCTGCTGGCTGGAAACAAGGAGGGGAAGGCGCAGGAAGGGCAAGGGCAGGGCCCTGGGTTGTGTTTGAGTGCACCCAGAAGCAGGAGCCCCCAGATGGGTGATGGGCTGCAGAGAGCAATGATCCCGGAGCTGGCAGGGCCAGGGCAGTGACAGTGACAGTGATGTGCGGAGCACAGGGTGGAGCACAGGAGGGGACCCAGCCTGGGGAATGCGGGGATCAGGGACGCCAAGGGGCTCGGAGAGGGTGGGAATGGGCTGGGACAGATCGCGATGCAAGGGAGCTTTCCAGAGCAGCTTTTGGACAGGGAGTGGTGCTGGGAGCGCGGCTCTGGGCTCCAGTGGGTGTGAGATGAGGACAGTGACAGCTCCTGCTCCCAGGGCTGCTGCAGGCTCAGCAGTGCCCAGAGTGCTGATGGGCTCTGCCAGCCACCAGCCCCCGTGCTCCAGCTCCAGGAGAACCCGGGGGCAAAGCCTCTGCAGCCTGCAGGATGTGCGAATGCAGATTGCAGTGCTGCTTGTTACTGGGCTGGGGCTGTTTGCCATGCTCCTGAGAAACTTCTAGTGCACATCCACAGAGCACAGTAGCTCATGGGTGCTGTCTGAATCAGAGGTAACAGCCAATTCCTGGATTACACCGTCAGAGAGGTGACTTTGCGAAGGAAGATGCTGCTGAACTGTGAGCAGTGATTATTTTCTGGGCAGATGAGTGTGGTGAGTGCACAGGTACTGCCTCCCAGCTGGACACCACATGGCACAGGAGAATCTGTCCTTTGCTAAGAGATAAGGATGGGAAAATATGCTTGGAGGGGGTTCCCAGTAGCAGGTGCTTCAGTGCAAGTGGAGCTCTGTCAGAGGGAATTATCTGGAGAAAACCATCTTCCTCAGCACTGCTTTGCTGTGCCCTGCTCCTTTTGAGCCCCACCGAGTGCCTGTGATCCAGACCCCTCTGGAATCCACATCCCTGCCAAAGAGCCCGGGGCAAACCTTGTGCTCACTTGGCTTCGTGAGTCCCCTACATTTCCCTGGCAGCAGCAGCAGCGCAGAGCTCACAGCCATTAGGATTTCAGCTCTCCTTCCCCTTCCGTGGCTGCCAGGTGGGTTTTAATGAGTTCCCATGCACCTCCCGGGGTTCCCTGTGGAAGGAGGAGCAGGATCCCTGCAGGAGTGGATGTCCAGGTGTTTGTGGGAGCCCTGCTGGCAAAGCACCTGCCAGTGCTGGCACTGGGCTCTCTCTGGGAGCTGTGGGAGGGAGCAGCATCCAGCAGGGCCTGTGCTCCCACAGGGCTGCTTCCGTGTGTCAGCCGTGTCCCAGCTGACGCTCAGCCCGGGACAATTCCTCCTGTGAGCCAGGACAGGAAACGTGGCCACCGACCACGCACAAACAGGGGTTTATCCTCAACTGGAAACAGTCACAAGCCGTACAATCCCCCACTGGGAGTGGATTCAGCCCTGACCTTTGCTGAAACTCCCTCAGTCCCTGGTGACTCCTTGAAATGGAAATATTTGCTTGCCTGGGAGAGCTGGAGGAGCTTTTCCAGGTGTGCGTGCTGAAGTGTGCTGTGCGGTTGTGACATTTCCCTTGCTGTGGGGGTTTTGTGCTCAGAGAGTGAATGGAGCTGATGCTGTCGCTGGCTCACGTGGCTCAGCCCGTTTGGCAGAGCAGCTGGACCCAGGCTGTCGCTCCCTCTCACCTTCCGCTGCTAAGCTCCAAGGAGGGCAGATACTGGTTTTCCCTTCATCCTTGAAGAAATCACGTTACAGATGATGTGCTGCAAGTGAAAAGTCAGGTCTGCCACTGAGCAGCCTCTGGTTTGCTGTGGAGGATTCACTCTCTGACCGAGGGAGGAGGGAGCTGAAAGGAAGGACTCCAAAATTTACAATTTTTCCCACCTAAGTGCTACCAGCAGCCCAACATGAAAGCCAGTGCTTGTTTTCACACTCAGCAATAACAGCTTCATTCCTGGAACATCATTTATGTTGAGTTAACATCGATTTCTTCTTCCTTCCTTCCTTCCTTCCCTTGTATAATGCTGTGCTTAATTTGTTTTTAAAATGTTATACAGTAATTACTTTATTCAAATGAATCATCTGACAAACTGGTTCTTCATCAAACTTGTCACTTACTCTGCTATTTTTCTTTTAACCTGGACCTTACAATAAATTCTGAGCTTGGCTGTCAGTCATCAGCAGAAGAAGGAGACTATTTATGGGATTGCTGGATTTCATTAGGGATGTATGGATGAAAATGCTCCAGCACAGCTTGTTTGTGATGCAGATTTATCCAGTCATTCAGCTCCTTTTAGCAGCTGAATGGGCCTGAACAGAGGAATCAAGCTCGAATAGGTCCAGCCCAAGCCTTTTCAATGCAGTATGCCCCAGCTCAGTCGCAGTGAGGAATTACTGCCTCCACAAACTCCCTCCTGGGCTCTGTCCGTGGCTGGGCAAGCTTTAATGGCCCCTCCAACCAAACCATTCCATGATTCCATGTTTTCTCCAGGGCATCTCACCAGCAAATAAAGCCTGCAATCCTGAGGGCTCTCCTGCTCTGCTTCGTGTGTGCAAAAGGAACCTGGAAGTGTGTGCAGAGCTTTGGTTTGTTTGCTCAGAAAACACATCCACACAAAACTTCCCCTCTTTCCCTCCCTGCCCTCCTGCTGCCCACTGAGCTTGCACTCTTCTCCAAAAGGAAAAATCCTGCGGAATTCTGCTAATGAGGCATAAATAGTTCCTGGCTATACATCATTAATTCAAATTAATCTTCGTTTAATAGGCAGTTGATTAGAGGGATGGAAACGGTTCTGGCCCTAGAATGAGGAAGTGCTTGTGTACATCCAGGTATGAAGGTTGACTCAAGGGTGGCTGGATGAAGTAGTTTTAATTAATTAAAAAAAAAAAAAAAAAGAAGAAGCAGAAAGTGATGGAATGCACAGTAATAATTTCTGAGGTGGAGGGGACTTTTGCCAAGACCAAATGGCAAAATACCCATCCTATTGGAAGTGGGGAGGGATTGTGGACACCCTTATTTCCAGGCTATCTCAGGCTGTCCTGTGACATCCACCCTCCCTGATGGAGCAATGCTCTGCTGCTTCCAGCAGGATTCCAGGAAAACTCAGCAGTGGAACCTTCCTGGCCCTGGCCCAGGCCCAGGCTGGCATTGCAGCTGACTGAAAAGAATTGTCTTCCTTGGGTGAAATGAGGGAAAGATAATTGAATTTAACCACTAAACTTGCTGGGATTGTAGTTGGGATGAGGAATTACAGGATTGGATCTGAAAGGACAGGCTTTAGATTTTGTTCCCCTTCAGGGGATCTGGAGTTTGCAGCTCTGGAAAATCCTGCTGACTTTTAGCATTCCACACAATGTTTTGGTTCCAAATCCTGCACTTAGGCTGGTTTTTGAGCTGGTTATGTGTACCACATTCTTTTGCAATCACTTGGATGTTTTCTGAGGAAGAGGGAAGAAGTCTCTATGGTTCTGATACCTGCACATTGTACATGAGAAATCCGTGGAGTGTACAAGAAAATTGCTGAAGTTGGCAGATTGTTTAAGCCATGTCCAGGCATTGCTCTGTGTGGGTTCAGGAGACAAACCAATGCTGTTTATTCCAGGGGTAATATTACCAGAGTGGGGTTGGTATCCTCCAGGGTCTTCATTGCTGGATTAAAATTCAAACCAGGTTTGATTCCAGTGTGTTCCCATTTCTGATGGTCAGCTAATGACTGCTCTGTTCCTACACGGGTGACATCAAAACTGCAGGAGGCTGCAGCTCATGAGCTGAATGCATTCAGAGAGCCAGAAATTACAGAGAGAGGGGCCTCAAATTTAACATGGGGAAATGTGTAAGTGAGAAATCCAAAGTATTCTCTAGTGACTTGCACTAAATGAGTAAATTATACTTGCAAAATCAAGCAGTGAAGCTGGAGATTGCTGTTTAGAGGAGCTATTTTTTTAAAATCAGCTGTGTGTGCAGTGCATTCCTCAAATCCCACTGCCCCTGGACAGTGGGAATGTGCTGCTGGCATAATAGGGTCTCCAGGGGCTGGAGGCAGTGCCCATCCCAGTCTACTGGGACAGGCTGTGGCCTTGAGACACCTTCCCCGTCCTGGGACACGCTCCAGGGATCATCACACTTCCTACATTTGGGCTATTTGCAGTCCTCTTCTGGAAAGCTTGCTGGTGTCCACAGGTTCAGCTCCTTTTTCTTGGAAAAAGCAAAAGTATTCCCCTGTCCCTGAGCAAAGAGCAATGACCAACAGCCGCTGGGGTTTGGGAGCTGCCTGGGGTTTAGGAGAAAGCGGAGGGAGCACAGAGCTTGAGGGGGACTCTCAGTCCATTTGCTCCCCAGCTCCTCCGTGGATCTTGGACTGCCAGGGTGCGCAGAAATGCCTCAGCAAACATCCACACGTCCAAGTTCCATCTCCAAACATGAATTACCCTGCAGCAGGCAGAACAAGGCCCACGCCCATCCCTGGTTTCATTGGAAAGGAGCTGCACAGGAGTTTTCACAAGCATTTAACGTGTTCCTCTGAAAAGGCTGGACAATAAACAGGTGTTGTCTTCCCCAGGTGTTTGTGGAGCAACATCCGTAATTCTGAGTTAACCCAGTGCCACAGCAGATAAAAACCAACCATCCACCCTGCTCTTGCTGCAGTGCTTTGAGTGCCTTTGGGTTTGCCTGGATGAACACTCAGAAATTATGGCTCATAATTCATTTTTCCTTGTTGCTGTGTGGCAATTAAGAGGTGAATAACCCTCCCCATTTTTCTCTGTTCCAACAGGAGGGATATTCGAAACTGTGGAAAATGAACCTGTGAATATTGAAGAACTGGCGTTCAAGTTTGCTGTCACCAACATTAACAGGAACAGAACACTGATGCCTAATACCACATTGACCTATGACATCCAGAGAATTAACCTTTTCGATAGTTTTGAAGCCTCAAGGAGAGGTAAACATCTCCATTACTGTGTTGGTTACATCCCTGGTTTATGCTTTCTACCTTTCCCCAGCCTGATCTCCTTTTCTCCTCTGCTGGTATCATGTGTACCATAAAATTAATCTTTCAAAGGTGCTTGAATTAAGAATCAAGCTGGGCTTGGAGCTGTCGTGTGCTTTCTGAATAAACCCCTACGTCCTGTCTGCATGCTAAGAGCCCCAGATGGCAGGTGGCAAGTCCAAGCCATTTTTCTTTCCAAAACATAGATTTGCCACCTGGAATTCTGCAGAAAAATGATCACAGACTCACAGGAAGCTCAGTGGGATGTCACAACCCATAATTAGCACAGATACCTATTATTGGTAAATTATTTCTACTGCCTTTTAAAGACCAGAGGCCAGTACCCCCCCTGCCCTGAAATATTAATGCTCATTGGCCTGGGGGCAGAAATAAGTTTCTCTGTTATAAAGAACTGTAAGAATTGGAGTGGTCAAGTGTGGAAAAATTTTTTGCCTCTTCTTTTTTTTTTTTCCTCTGAGAAGGAAAATGATGGCCCAATTTACTTCCATCTAATTGACCTGCAGGCCAAAACAGAGAGGGGTAATAAGTCACAACTGTCCTTAAGCTCCATGTGTTCCTTGGCCTCTAGGAACCAAGCTCAGAGTCTGATAAAATGCTGTAACGAGCAGCCCAGTTCCTGGAACTGGATTTGCTGGAAAATAAAAATGCCTCGCTTCAGAAACCAGGCTGGTGAGCTGGCACCTTTCAAACATCTGCACTACCAAATTTTCCTTGTGCCACTTCAGTTTGTTAGCAAGAGTGGAGAAAAGGAGAATGATTTCAAAGAACATTGCAAAGAGCTTTAAATGGCATTTTTTGCATTCTTTTTCAGTTATCAGGTATATGCTGGAGCTATATGCTGTAGAATCTCAAGCATGGGGATTTATAATCCATATAATCCAGGCTGATACAGTATTTCAGATTCCCTGTAGAGTGAGAATCTCTTATGTGACTCTTGTGAAAATGCCTCTTCCATTTAATATGTAAAAAGTTGTTAATGTACATGCAAGAAACTCACACAGACAGCAGTAATTTCTTCTCATCATGAATTATTGAAGTTATTTATGAAATTTGTGCATTAAACCTCTGATGCTTTAGAAAGGCTTCTGAATTAAACCTGGAAAGCCTGTGCCCTTCATGCTGTCTGTGAAACACTCATTTGTAGAATGGAAACAGAAAATAATTGATTTTCTGTCATATTCTATTACAGTCAGAGAGCTGAATGCGAATTTAAAGAATCTCAGCTCATTGTGGCAGTTGGTGTATTTAATATTTCCCTCAATCAGAGCAATTTCTGAGCTTCCCACCTTCACAAGGAGAGCAGCCCTGCAGCTCATTGCAGGGCTTTGTCTCAGCTGGGAGCCGTGTTAAAAACATTGGCAGTAAATTTTACCAGTGGACAGAAATAACTGATATTACTTCATCTCCTGTCTGTCAGCCTGCAAAGACATGGGAGAGAAAGAAAAATGCAGAGACAGCTCCAGGCAGGGTTCTTGAGGCTGAGATATGGGCGCAGGAGAAGGAAAGCTTTGTTGATGTATTTGGCTGGTTTGGAGGGGTATAAAATGTCAGTGTGTGTGGGTTCTTTATTTCCTGTGCTGTTACCTGGGGCTCTGGGCACTCCTGCCTGCTCTGCAAACACAGATTATGGAGGGCAGTGAATCGTGGTGCCCTTTGCTGCTCGTGCCCCTGCAGCTGCCTGGAATGAGAGCAGCTCACACGGGCAGAAAGGTGCCAGTCCCAGGGGGATCCCTGGAGAGCCTGCTGTGCCTCCAGGGATGAATTACCTGATGCTCTGCTGTGGAACTTCACTGCTGAGACATTCCTGTGGCAGGCAGAGAGCCCCTGGTTCCTCTGGGATAAAGCCATCCTGAGAAAGGCAGCTCAGGAATCCCTGGTTCCTCTGGGATAAAGGCATTCTGAGAAAGGCAGCTCAGGAATCCCTGGTTCCTCTGGGATAAAGCCATGCTGAGAAAGGCAGCTCAGGAATCCCTGGTTCCTCTGGGATAAGGCCATTCTGAGAAAGGCAGCTCAGGAATCCCTGGTTCCTCTGGGATAAAGGCATTCTGAGAAAGGCAGCTCAGGAATCCCTGGTTCTTCTGGGATAAAGCCATGCTGAGAAAGGCAGCTCAGGAATCCCTGGTTCCTCTGGGATAAAGCCACTCTGAGAAAGGCAGCTCAGGAATCCCTGGTTCCTCTGGGATAAAGCCATCCTGAGAAAAGCAGCTCAGGAATCCCTGGTTCCTCTGGGATAAAGCCATCCTGAGAAAAGCAGCTCAGGAATCCCTGGTTCCTCTGGGATAAAGCCACTCTGAGAAAGGCAGCTCAGGAATCCCTGGTTCCTCTGGGATAAAGCCATCCTGAGAAAGGCAGCTCAGGAATCCCTGGTTCCTCTGGGATAAAGCCACTCTGAGAAAGGCAGCTCAGGAATCCCTGGTTCCTCTGGGATAAAGCCATCCTGAGAAAGGCAGCTCAGGAATCCCTGGTTCCTCTGGGATAAAGCCATTCTGGAAAGGCAGCTCAGGAATCCCTGGTTCCTCTGGGATAAAGGCATTCTGAGAAAGGCAGCTCAGGAATCCCTGGTTCCTCTGGGATAAAGCCACTCTGAGAAAGGCAGCTCAGGAATCCCTGGTTCCTCTGGGATAAAGCCATCCTGAGAAAGGCAGCTCAGGAATCCCTGGTTCCTCTGGGATAAAGCCACTCTGAGAAAGGCAGCTCAGGAATCCCTGGTTCCTCTGGGATAAAGCCACTCTGAGAAAGGCAGCTCAGGAATCCCTGGTTCCTCTGGGATAAAGCCATCCTGAGAAAGGCAGCTCAGGAATCCCTGGTTCCTCTGGGATAAAGCCACTCTGAGAAAGGCAGCTCAGGAATCCCTGGTTCTTCTGGGATAAAGCCATCCTGAGAAAGGCAGCTCAGGAATCCCTGGTTCCTCTGGGATAAGGCCATTCTGAGAAAGGCAGCTCAGGAATCCCTGGTTCCTCTGGGATAAAGCCATTCTGAGAAAGGCAGCTCAGGAATCCCTGGTTCCTCTGGGATAAAGCCATCCTGAGAAAGGCAGCTCAGGAACCCGTGTGATCTGCAAGGCAACGAGCAGAGAAGGGTTTATTTGCAGCAAGCAAGGTCAGGGGTATAAAGCTCATCAGTGAAGCCATTTTCAGAAGCACAATCAAAGCAGGATCACTGAGGTTGGAAAAGCCCTCCCAGCTCATGGAGCCCCGGCTGTGCCCGATGCCCACTTTGTCCCCAGCCCAGTGCCATGTTCAGGAATTCCTTGGACACCTCCAGGGATGGGCACTCCAAACCTCCCTGGGCAGCCCCTGACACTGTTTAACAACCCATTCCATGGGGAAATTCTTGTGCCATGCAATCCAAGCCTGCCCTGGCCCAGCCTGAGGCCGTTCCCTCTCCTGTCCCTGTTCCCTGGGAGCAGAGCCGGACCACCCCCGGCTGTCCCTTCCTGTCAGGAGCTGTGCAGAGCCACAAGGTCCCCCCTGAGCCTCCTTTGCTCCAGCTGAGCCCCTTCCCAGCTCCCTCAGCCTCTTGGCACATCTCTGGGTGGGTCTGGGAGCAGCACAATGCTCTGTTCTCATTGGAAGTGATGGGGATGGATGGATGGATGGATGGATGGATGGATGGATGGATGGATGGATGGATGGATGGATGGATGGATGGATGGATGGATGGATGGATGGATGGATGGATGATGGATGGATGGATGGATGGATGGATGGATGGATGGATGGATGGATGGATGGATGGATGATGGATGGATGGATGGATGGATGGATGGATGGATGGATGGATGGATGGATGATGGATGGATGGATGGGATGGATGGATGGATGGATGATGATGGATGGATGAGCGGATGGATGATGGATGGATGGATGGATGGATGGATGGATGATGGATGGATGGATGGATGGATGGATGGATGGATGGATGGATGGATGGATGATGGATGGATGGATGGATGGATGGATGGATGGATGGATGGATGGATGGATGGATGGATGGATGGATGGATGGATGGATGGATGGATGGATGGATGGATGGATGGATGGATGGATGGATGGATGATGGATGGATGGATGGATGGATGGATGGATGGATGGATGGATGGATGGATGGATGATGGATGGATGGATGATGGATGGATGATGGATGGATGGATGATGGATGGATGGATGGATGATGGACGGATGGATGGATGATGGACGGATGGATGGATGGATGATGGATGGATGGATGGATGGATGGATGGATGGATGGATGGATGGATGGATGGATGGATGGATGGATGGATGGATGGATGGATGGATGATGGATGGAGGGATGGATGATGGATGGATGGATGATGGATGGATGGATGGATGGATGGATGGATGGATGGATGGATGGATGATGGATGGATGGATGGATGATGGACGGATGGATGGATGATGGACGGATGGATGGATGGACGATGGACGGATGGATGGATGATGGATGGACGGATGGATGGATGATGGATGGATGGATGGATGGATGGATGGATGGATGATGGATGGATGATGGGTGGATGGATGGATGGATGGATGGATGGGTGGATGGATGGATGGATGGATGGACAGATGGATGGATGATGGATGGATGGATGATGGATGGATGGATGATGGATGGATGGATGGATGGATGGATGGATGGATGGATGGATGGATGGATGATGGATGATGGATGATGGACGATGGATGGGTGGATGGATGATGGATGGATGGATGGATGGATGGATGGATGGATGGATGGATGGATGGATGGATGGATGGATGATGGATGGATGGATGATGGATGGATGATGGATGGATGGATGGATGGATGGATGATGGACGGATGGATGGATGGATGGATGATGGATGGATGATGGACGGATGGATGTTGGATGGACAGATGGATGGATGGATGGATGGGTGGAGGGTATCAGCCCTCAGCGAGCCCCCAGGCCCCGCGCTGTCCCCCACTGAGTGGCTGTGCCCTGTGTGCCCCAGCCTGTGACCAGCTGGCGCTGGGCGTGGCGGCGCTGTTCGGGCCGGCGCACAGCTCGTCGGTCAGCGCCGTGCAGTCCATCTGCAACGCCCTGGAGGTGCCCCACATCCAGACCCGCTGGAAGCACCCCACCGTGGACAACAGGGACGCCTTCTACATCAACCTGTACCCCGACTACGCCGCCATCAGCAGGGCTGTCCTGGACCTCGTGCTCTACTTCAACTGGAAAATCGTCACCGTGGTCTACGAGGACAGCACGGGTGAGTGCTGCTGGCTGCAGGGCTGCTCCTGCCAGAGCCCACCCGACCTGGGCCAGCTCACTCTGCCATGCCCTCTGCACCTTTCCTGGCTCACAGGGGAAAAACTCTGTCCGGCTGCTGCCATGGCTTTTGGAAAGCTGCTCACTTCACCAGATCATGGGAAGGAGCCCGGGGTTTGAATAGTCAGTCCCATTTTGCTTCCTGGTTGTGGAATTCATAACACAGCTTCAAACTGATCCCAGAATCCCAAAATCTGGAGATCACCCAGTCCAATTCCCCTGCCAAGTCAGGGTCACCTGGAGCAGGTGACACAGAACTTCCCAGGTGTATTTGGGATGTCCCCAGAGATGGAGACTGCAGGCCCTCCCTGGGCAGCTGTCCCAGGGCTCTGCCCCCTCCATGGACACAAATTCTTCCTCAGGCTGAGGTGGAACTCGTTGTGTTTCAGTTCATGGCCTCTGCTCCTCACCCTGTCAGTGGCACCACTGAGCAGAGTGTGGCACCATCCTGTGACAGTCCTTGGGGATACCTGTGTGGGTTCATGGGATATTTGTATGGATTGATGGATCCCCTCTCAGCCTTTCCTTCCCCACACTGACCAGGTCCAGCTCCCACAGCCTCTCCTCACAAGAGAGATGCTCCAGGCCCTTCATCCTCTCTGTGGACCCCACTGGACATTCTCCAGTATCTCCTAGATAAACCTTCTAGACAGAAGAGAAACAAGGAGAGGTCTTTTCCTGCCCACCCCATAAGCAAATTGGCATTCTAAATCACCAAGTGCTGTGTACCTGCTCAGCCACAAAAATGCCTGATATTAAAGAGATTTCATTTGCAGAGATATTTACAAAGTAAATTAATCATCAATCATCTCATTAACTCAGAGTCAGGAAAGTAAACATGTCAGCTTTGATCAGTATAAATAGTCCTTGGATTTGGGGTTACAGTGACGCCAGTTAACTCCAGCTCTTTTATTTCTCAGCCCTAATGTTTGACATGGTCACACCACAAGAAATAAAAACACCTTGGCCAGGTTGGACGGGGCTCAGAGCACCCTGGTGCCACAGGAGGTGTCCCTGCCCGGGGCAGGGGGTGGCACTGGATGGGCCCAGGGGCTCAGAAAAATAGCTGCAGTTCTGTGCACTGCTGCTTTGGCTTCTGCAGGACGCCACACCTGGGCTCCATCTCGTTTCATGGGGCAGCAGGGAGCGTTGGGAAATGCAAGGTCCCAGTCTGATGGGACCAAAGGAGGTATTTTAAGGCACATGGTAATTTCTTCCCCTGAAAAGGAGAGGGAAGTGGGTCAGCAACTCCTTTAGGTTTTTTGCTTTTCACCACACTTGCACTTTAGTACTTTTTGTTGCTGGGAAGACAAGCACCAGTTCTCAGTGAGAGGTGAGGATGAGATGAAGGCTTCCAGACTCCTGCTCCCAAATCTCATTTTCCCTCCTGGATCTGCCATCCCAGGCACTGCAGCCAGGGGTGAGCCCTGGGTACACCTGGGCTGCACCTTCCAAGCCAGGTGACCCCAGCCCCTTTGTCACTGAGTGTTGGGAGCCCGTTCCCATCAGAATCAGCTCCAGTGGTTTCTGTTCCTCAGCTGGCTCCCGGCCAGGCCCAGCTCCGGGTGCCTGCAGCATTTCCAGCTGAATGCTCATCATGTTTCATTTTCTCTATTGATTGTTGGTACTAGAAAACCTGAGAGGAGCAGGCCTGGCCCTGCAGGCGGGGGCAGAGCAGCTTTTCCCCAAGCATTGCCAGCACTTGAGTGAAAGCCAGCAGCCCTCGAAGCTCAGGGGGAAGAGGGAGCTTTGTCTTGCCTTAGATGTGCCACTCAACCAGGGGCACTCACACCCCACACAAATATTATCCCCACTCCCAGCAGGAGAGCCAAGAGCTCCTTCATTTTAATAATTTGTTTGATTTTTGTCCAAGAAGTGCTCCTTGGCTGTGTTCTCTCTCTCTATGCATATTTTTAAGGCAGCCTTTTACTTCCCCTCAGCAGGAGATCAGGAATTTTTTGTGGGTGAATTGCATTTGTGGATAATGCGAGGCTGTAATCACACACCTCAAAGAGCTCTTAACTGTCTTCCCTCGGTTTTGGAGGCACTGCAAATTACACAGGAGTGCTGAATTAGCCAGTCGAGCTGCAGTGTGTTTAAACACTTGGACAAGGCTCTGGCTGAGCTCCACGGACTTCAGCTGAGGCGTGTAAAGCTGTGCCAGATGAACACTGAGTCTGAGAAATCACCCGTGTTTGAGGATGTAGAACTGCATCCCAAAAGATTCTGTAAGAACTCACAGCTGCTGAGTGACACTGGGCAGGACAGTTAGGAGGAGGTTTCCTCAATTTTATCTTCTTGCTGGTTGGAATTGGAATAATAATGAGCTGCACAGGAAGAAGCCTTATTTGCATTTCATGTCTCAATTTAAACATACTACAGTATGTTTATATTGTATTACATCAATGCAAACATATCCTGTAGTCAACCAGCTGAAAACACCTTCCAAAATATTTAGAAGCCAAGTATAAACACGGGAATGAAAAGCTTTAATAATATTAGCTAGGAAGCTTGCAAGTATGGAGCTAGCAATGATCCTTAGGGAGTGTGGAGTGTGAGAGAGCCTGTGTAACTGACAATAAATCCTCGTGGCACGGGATGGTGATTGTGTCATTGCTGTCGTTCCTCAGGTCTAATTCGCCTGCAGGAGCTCATCAAAGCCCCTTCCAGATACAACATCAAAATCAAAATCCGCCAGCTGCCCTCTGGGAACAAGGATGCCCGGCCTCTGCTGAAGGAAATGAAGAAGGGCAAGGAGTTCTATGTGATATTCGATTGCTCGCACGAGACGGCGGCAGAAATCCTCAAACAGGTACCGGGCACGGGGAGGCAGAGCTCCGTGAGAGCCTTGCTCCCCAAAATCCGCCGGCCTCTCTGATCCCACCTCCACCAAAACCAAAGGCACTCCCCAGGGCCCAGGGGCTTGTGGAGGCAGGGACAGAAGCCACAACAAAAGGTGCACTGACACCCCCAGAGAGCCCCACGTGTACCTGCAGGAGCAAACAGCTTTTCTTTCTCACATGCCAGGTCCTGCCTGGCTAGGGACATCACTCCATGTGTTTCAGCTTGTCCTGCTTTAATCAACAGTTTTTATTTCTCTCCCATCAGAAATAGAGGCAGTATCAGAAGGAAGATCTATCCTTTAAACCCATGGGAGTTTAAAGGTTGTTGTGCGAGGGCTGGCCCAGCCTGAGTGTGAGATTTGGGCAGCCGCAGCAGGCAACGACAAACACAGCCTGACATTAATGGGCTGGGATGTTCCCAGGGGCACACAGGGAGTGGTGGGAGTTACAATTTACTGCTGCCACTTGCTGTACATTCCTTGACAATCAAGTCTAAAGCGCAGTGTGCTGACCTGCAGGAAACAGCTCCATACATTTTGAGGGCAGTTCCCTTCCTGCTGCACCCCTAGGATGAGGGACAAGTTGTTATTTCTCCTACCAGGCAATCTGATGGGATACCCTGATCCCAGAAGAACAGCAGAGAGCTTCCACTGACCAAATGCCCATAAAGGTCCCTTTCTGTTCCCATCCCAGAATGTTTTACTGAAATACTGAAGTCCTGCAGAGCAGCTTTTTGTGCCCAAGTTGGTAAGGCAAGTTACTGCATTCGTGTGGGGAGCCTGGAATGCTCCTCCCCAGGCTGGAGGAACCTGGGGCTTGCAGAATCCCAGATCAGCTGCAGCACACAATTCCTGTGAGCCTTAGGGTGAGATTTCCTGCTCCCAGGAATGCTGTCCTGCAGTAAATGTTAGGATTTCCCCGGTGTGACTGATTTCAGGTACAGGGATGGGGAGGGCACTGCAGCAGCACTGTTCGGGCAGGGGGAGTGGGCTGTCCCCCCACTCTGCTCCCTGCAGGGCTGCCCAAAAGCATCCCCAAAAGGAGATTTGTGGGGGAAGAGTTAAGTTGACAACACAGATTTTGAAGGACCAGCAAGATGAAGGTGCAGATGTCTGGCACCCTGCAGAAGGCACAAAGCTTCCAATATGCCAAGCTGAGTATGGAAAAAAAAACCCAAAAAGCAAACCTGGGTGTCAAAAGAAGAGGAGGGAGTGCTGAAAGATGCACGAAAGCAGGGCAAAGCAGCAGAAAAGTTTGTGTGGGATATGGATCAGCCAGACAAGTGACAGGCTGCAGATACAGATAATGCTCTCCGGTGCCTGAAGACAGTGTGGGAGAAAACAGGCAAATTGAGAGAGGTACACCTGTGGGTCAGCGCTGTGGGAGAGGGAAGCACATAAATATAGGCTAGAAAGAAAGGGGAGATGGCTGTTCTGTGAGCTAGCTCTGTGGCTGAGTGCAGATGCTGGCTGCAATAACTCAGGGGCTGAGTTCCTCCCTGCCAGAGGAGCTGTGAAATGGGGAGGTGTGCAGGGCTCTGAATTCCTGAGGCAGGTTACAGGAAGAGCCCTGCTCATGTCCCCACCCCTGCACTCACAAACCCCTCTGTCATTGTACCCTGGATGGGAGCAAGACATCAAACCCTGGAGAAATCATTTCAGGGAAACTCTGTGATGTCAGTAGAGAATATTTTTGACTTTGCAAACAATCCAGTAGCTGTTACAGGAAAAACAGGTGGCGTTGTTAAATTATATAAGATTTCTAACAGGACTCAGGGTCACCTGAAGCTGTCCCCAAAGCAGCTCCTTCCTGTCTGCTCGCTGTATTTAGGTAAGGCAGCAGGTGTTTAGTGGCCCATGGAGCAGGGAGGGGACACTGCCTGTTTCCCAGCGAGGGAGGTGCCCAAAAGCTCCTCTGGGAGCAGAAGGACGAGCCCAGAGCTCTGCTGGAGCTGTGCTGGCAGTGTGTGTGCACCAGGGACCTCTTCAGTCACCTCCTCCAGCCTCTGCTTTACAAAACACCACAAAAGACAGATTTCTGCTCTAATCTCTGCTTATTTACGGCTTCCACTAAAACCCCATCAAGCCACGCTTGTTGTGTGCACAACAAGAACAGGTGAATCAATAACCTGATTCAACTGAAATACAGAGCCTGCACTCAGCTGAACAAGCTGTTCCCTTTCTCTCTGACAAGCTCAGGGAGCCTGGGTTCCCTCAGCCCCAGTCCAGCCCCACCAGGCCTGGCCCTCCTTCACTGCTTATGGCATTCCCCTGGAATATTTGGTTGGTGCTCTCTCTGCCTTAGACAAGCACTCCCCGAGCAAATTAAATGTGGCTCTTGCCAATTGCAATCTGTTTTATGCACAAAGCCTGCGATTTATCCTGCACACACTATTCAGTCTGATATTGCCTTTTGTGTGAGGAACTTGGCTGAAGAGGTTGAGTTGTTGTGCTTAACCCTCAGTTTGTGCTAACACACCAGGAACAATTATCTGAGCACAGATTTTGCTGCTAGGCAAACTCACCTCTCAGAAAGCTCATCCCTGCTAACCTTAAATTACCTACTCCTTTCTTCACACCCCCAAAATACATTTGAGGAAGTGTACTGTATATTTAATCAGGTTTAAGGCTCTCACAGAGCATCCTGTAAAGACGATGTGACAGACAACGAAGAGAAGCATTAATTCAGTTCCTCCAGAAGGCAGAAAAACCAGGTGTCACCGTGGAGTACATTCCTGGTACAGTAATAGAGGTGGGAATAGAAAACTTGAGCTCCTGACTGTGCTCCTTCCAGGAACCTGGCAGGTGGGCTGGAGCCCACTCCCTGCTAGGAAAAGGCTGGATTAGCTCTGTTCCCACTTCCACGGGAGAAACACCAGTGGCACATCCCCTCTCTGTGGGTGAGAAGCAGGGATGGACTGGCCTTAGAAAACAGAGGGGTAATTAATTGGAAAATGAAGTGCATTTAATGGTCATGAAATTAAATAACAGCCTGAGTGAGGGAAATGCAGAATGAAAGCAAGCACAGGGCTTGGTGCAGTTCCCACTAATGCACTTGCCCATCATTCCAGTTCCAGCCCGCCTCGAAGGCAGACTGACAATGGATCTAAATGAGGCAGGGAGTTTTTCACAAGATGAACAAATGCAAGTTAGAGCTGGGATGTGATTCAAGCCAAGAACAGGGCACCCGAAAGAGATTTTCAGACATAAGAGAGAGTATTTTTATCCAGTCTCTGTCAGCTCGCCATATATAATTTGACCACTGATATTTTCTTGGATTCACTTCGTGGTTCGTGACCCACAGCTGAAAGTGCACAGCTGCAAAGGACAAGGTCCAGGCTCCTGATCTGGAATGGATAATTAGAGATGGAAGTGTCTTTATCTCCCATTGTCCAACCATATCTGAGTTTGGCTGAAGAACAAATGTTATACAGGGAAGGCTGGGCAGGAGATGTACAAGGAGAATATCTGAGGCTGATTTCCCTAGTTTACATTCATCTGAGTTCCACTGTAAGTAAAAGCTATTATTATTTAAATGGGACATTTGTATCAGGTGCATAATTATTTACATAATTACATGCAAAGTTATTTAAATAGCAATGTGCAATGAAACCTCATCCCACTTTCCTGTGGGCAGGCACACAGACAGAGATGTTTCCTTCCCCTCTCTCTCCTGGGCAGCTTCTGTCTCTCAGGTCAGCTGCTCTGGGGGAAGCTTTGCCAGGTGCTCAGGGGTGTCCCAGCCTGAAATCCACCCTTGTTCCAAGCAGGCTTTTACTGTCCTGCTCCTGGGAGCTGCTGGGAGCTGCTTTCCTGTGTCTGCTGTGCTGCACACACTCCAGGAGAGCCCTGGAGACCCCTATTTACACTGGCAGGAGCGCCCAGGGAGTGAAGGCTTGGGAGTTACTGGTGCTTTGGGATGTCCAGCAGGATTCTCAGCATTCCTCTTGCTTTTGCTTTGGCTTGATTCCACCTCCTGTTTCCCTGCATCAGAGCATTACATCGTCCTTTGGTGTGAATTTTGCTTAGCAGCCATATTACCCTTAAAAGTGAATTATTATTGCAAAGTCCGTCTGATCCTTGAATAAAAAGCCCCTGTTTAGTATCTAATGCACATGTCACTGGCATGTCAAAGTGCTAAATAGCTTTTAGCTAATTCTCATCCTTCATGACTGAGAGAGGGGAGGACAACCAGTTGAGGCTGTTCTCCTCGGGGGCTTTGTTTCTCTTTGTCCTGGGGTTTGGAGGCTTTGCTTGTTTGTTTGGGCATTTTATCTGCCTTGTTTTGGGGTGGTTGTGCTTTAAAGAACAAACCCATAGCGTGACTTCTGCAATGACTTCCCACTGGGCTCTTTCGGTGCAGTTCCAGCTCAGAGGAGATCTGCATCATAAAAATCCCATAAATTTGGCACCTCCTTTGCAAAGGCACAGAAATCCAGTGGCTCCGGGGAGGGGACCGAGTCCAGCCAGGTCAGGTGGGAAACACAGCCCACAAAAGTTCCCCTGGATGCAGCCCTGCGTTGTTATCTGTGCATCAACAGGGCAGGAGCAGCAGCCTCCAGCTCATTCTGCAGGTAATAAAGGAGCTCCGAGAAACAGAATAGAAGAGGATTAATAAAGTCAGAAATAAAAAAGGCAATTTTGATGTGTAAATCTAGTGGAGCATTTCAATGAAATAGTTGCCTTCTGGCTTGACTTTTAGTGGCTGGAAACGGATCAGTTGTTTGCGATTAACACCGAGCTGGTTTTATTATCTGCTGCAGCTCAGAAAGTTCAGGGGTTTCTTTCTCCCTTCCTTTTTCTTTCTTTTTTTATGTGAGGACTTGCCATAGACAATCCCTCTGTTTCCCCCTGCCTTTCAAACAGCTCTTCAGGCACTCCAAGACTGTCCTAAAAGGGTTTTAGTAGCAGATCCTTACATTGCTGTGATCAGGACTGAGCAGGAGTTAACCTTGGTCTGTGTTGCTGTCGGGGCAATGAATTCCTCAGCACTTTCCCAGTTTATAATTCCTCCTCCTCCTCAGAAGATGCAGAGAGGGCAGAATTCTCCCGGACAAGTGGAGGAAGGCTTCGGGGAGGCTGTTTCTTCCAAAGTTTCTCCCATCCCAGCTGTTTTGTCACCCTCCTGCTGACCCAGTGGAACAACAGGCCCTTAGAGAAGCTTCCTTCTTTCCGTTTTCCTGCTTTACTCCTGCGCCCTCAGCAGTTCCTGTTCTCACCTGGCAGCAGAATACAAAAACCTGCCCCTAAGCACTTCTCCTACCAACTGTGTTGTCTGCTAATAAATTCATTTTTAGCACTCCCAGACTGCAGACTAAAGGATTTTTAAAATCAGCATCTCGTTATGTCTAGTCATTTTTCTTGTCCTGGAAGTTTTGCAATCTTTAATCTCTTTCCTGAGCAGAGGTGATAAAAACATCATTTAAATACAACAGGATATTTTTGGCTCCTAAAGAAAAATGTGGGGTTTATTGCAATCAAGCTCTCCTGACCTGTGATGTGTTTAACCCTTGCTTTCCAAAGGCACTGCAGCACACTGGGAGCTTTCAGAGTAAAGTACCTTCACCTTTCCATCTCTTCCACAGATTCTCTCCATGGGGATGATGACAGAATACTACCACTACTTTTTCACAACACTGGTAAGGAACACTGCAAACATCTGGGGGGGAATGCCCTCTGTTTCAGAAAAGACAGCTAAATTTCCCCTTTTTCTAGGAGATCTTTGTTGCCCTTAGTCAAGGAAACCCCTGGAGAATGGGTGCTAACACTCCTTAGGAATATCAGGACCCACTATTTCTTAAGAGAGCTGTTTGGCCCCGTTTCTGGGGCTGGCCAACACTTTAATGCAGTGAAAATTAATTGCAGTATGCTGATTAATGAGAAACATCAGTACAGATGGACCAGAGTGAAACAAAATAAAGAGTGAATGGCTTTGCACTGTGGGCACTGCTGGTTCATCACTGTTTAATTGTTTCATTTACTTCTAAAACCACAGAACCACAAAGGGATAAAGCGCTGAGGAAATTTTATAACAAAAGTTTTCTTTGATGGCACCAACACAGCTCAGGAGGGTCCCACATGGTTCTGTCACCCCAGCTGCCCTGTAAAGGCCCCATGGAGCACATGGAGCCTGCACGCACGGACCCATCCATGCCACAGCCTGGCAGAGGTGCCTTGGGGGGGCACGGCAGGAGAAATTGGGATTCCTAAGCAGCCAAAGCACAGCGCTCGCCGCGTCTCTCGGAATTTTCCTCCCCTCAGCTTAGAAAGCAGCTTGACACTGGCCAGCTAATTCCTCATGTCGGCCTGTCAGAGCTGCAGCGCTGCTATAAATTCACTTGTGCAGGTTGCTTGCAAAGCACTTCTGCTGTGGGGAATTGATCTTTTCTCTCCCAAAAGCAGCTGTGGGGTACGTCACCCATCTCACTCACACTGCTTTGGCTCGGTCAGGTTTTCACTGGGAGCCAGGGTGGGCACAGGGGAAAAGCCCCACAATTTCCTTAGAAATGGCGTTGTTTGTGTTCCTGCTGGCGCTTTAGGACCTGTTTGCCCTGGACCTGGAGCCCTACAGGTACAGCGGGGTGAACATGACGGGCTTTCGGCTGCTCAACGTCGACAACCCGCACGTGTCGGCCGTGGTGGACAAGTGGTCCATGGAGAGGCTGCAGGCACCACCCAAGCCTGACTCGGGGCTCCGTGATGGCACCATGACTGTGAGTGAGCCAGGGGGCACAGGGACAGGGAGGGAGCAGCCACACTGCCAGGGGGCACAGGGACAGGGAGGGAGCAGCCACACTGCCAGGGGGGCACAGGGACAGGGACAGAGCAGCCACACTGCCAGGGGTGGCATGGTGGCACTAAGTGAGCAGCCACAATGCCAGGGGTGGCACAGGGACAGGGAGGGAGCAGCCACACTGCCAGGGGTGGCACAGGGGGACAGGGAGGGAGCAGCCACACTGCCAGGGGTGGCACAGGGACAGGGACAGAGCAGCCACAATGCCAGGGGTGGCACAGGGACAGGGACAGAGCAGCCACACTGCCAGAGGGGCACAGGGACAGGGAGGGAGCAGCCACAATGCCAGGGGGGCACAGGGACAGGGACAGAGCAGCCACACTGCCAGGGGTGGCATGGTGGCACTAAGTGAGCAGCCACACTGCCAGGGGTGGCATGGTGGCACTAAGTGAGCAGCCACACTGCCAGGGGTGGCACAGAGACAGGGAGGGAGCAGCCACGCTGCCAGGGGTGGCACAGGGACAATGCCCCAGCACGGTGCCATCATTCACCTCACCCCTGTGAAACGCTGCCCCACTTCTCCCATCACCCTCTGCACTGTGCAGCAGGAAACGCAGCAGAAAATGGGACTTCCCGAGCAGGTGCAGGATTTGTAAGCTGCAGGGGCAGATCCCACACGTGTGGGAAGGGAGTAGCATTTTTAAATGGGTGAAGTGCCCTTTCTCTTCATTTCCATCTCTGCAGAAGCTCTGGCTTTTGAGAGGTAATTTAAAGATGGATGAGAGGTATCATCAAGGCAGGGAATCAGCATTCCTCCCAAGGAGGAAAGGAAAGAACAGGAACAATTACAGAGACGACATGACTCCATTCATTTTGGCAGGGTGAAGGGTTGCCATCTCTTTGCAGAATCAAATAATGCGTCTCGTGGACTGAGTGGAGCTCTGAGTGATAAGAAATAGACTTTATTGCAGATGATTGCAGGGAAAATTTGGAAATGTCTTAACATCCTGAGGAGAAATGCATTAAGTGTGCTGTCCCTGGCATTGCACACACTGGTGCTGTGTCACCATGCTCACTGATACCCAAAGCAGGGAGAAGGTTGTCCCTGGGAATTCCTGATGGGAATCCACACAGAAATCCCCCAAATACAACACTGGGAAAAGCAAAGTTCTCAGCACTCTTCTGCTCTCCTTGGTGTCCCTGACTCTTGTGCTCTCCTTTGCATCTTCATAATCTGTGTCCTTGATGCCCTGGCACAGCACCGAGGGGAGCCTCTCCCTCCTTGCTGGGACCATTTCAATATTCCCAGCAGGTTCCATTATTGCCCAGTTTGATGGAGGGCTGCACCACTGCTGCATTTCATTTGGCAATAAGGCTGTGACAGGAGCAGAGTGCACGGAGATCAGGACTGTACATCCTGTTATTAACTCAGGATTTATCCCTTCTAGTTCATGCTCTGCTGTTTGCCCTGAAAGCAGCTTGTGGGAAGTCAGCAGGGCACAAGCAAGACAGCTCTGAGTTCACGTCCTGCTGGGTGCCCAAACTGCACCCAGAGGCACAGCTGGTCTAATGAGATCTCTGGCTTTCTTTGCAGTGGCTTAAGCAGCGCACAAAAATGAGAAAAACAAGTTCCAGGACTGACTCTGAGTCTCTTTCTCCTGACATAAAAGCACAGAAGCCGGGGTGAGGTGCTTGACTTTGGAAAATGAGGTGACCTGTTGCACCCCACGGCCCTAAACAGAGCCATGGTGAGGGGAGAGGTGACAAGCCAAGGGAGGTGGCACAGCTCCCCGCTGCCACACGGAGGAGGCACAAGTGACAAGTGGCACAAGGACAGGGCTGAGCGGTGCCACAGATGCCGTGTGCTCAGGGCAAAGCATCAGCCCTGCCAGACAGAACAGAGCGAGGATGCAGGAGCTTTCTCACCGAGCATCTCCTCCCAGGGTCTCTGGGACACAGGCAGAGCCAGTAAAATCCAGCCCTGAGCGCCCAGTCCAGTGTAAAACTGAGCTCTGCCGACACTGATGGGGATATTTCCATCGGTTTTGAGGGATTTGGGGTCAGCCCTTGATGCCCTGAGTGTGCTTGGAACAACTGTCTGCTGTGAGACGCTTCACAGTGAGAACAGCTGCTATTGTCTCCTCCTGCTTGACTCATCGTTCACAATGTTTTCTGTTCCCACAATTTGCTCCCATTGTGGAGCATTTTTTGGGCAGATTCTGACAAGCACATCAAGACCAATTCCCCTTCTGCTCTATCTTAAGATTAGTCCTTAAATTCAGATACACTTGAGCAAAGCCCTCCAATACTGGGACCACTGATGCTGTTGTAATTTAGTCAAGTAAATGGTACAAACAAAGAAGCAAATGTGTTAATTTCCCAGAGGAATTGCATGGAAAAGAAACAGAAAACTGATCAGCTCTGTAGTTCCCATAAAGGAGTCTGGTTTCTCATCTGCAGAATTGCTGCCTTCTTTCCTTCAGGCCCCAGCTTAATTATTCATTAGGTTTACCTGGAAGGTAATTTGTGCAGCATCATTAGGGAGACTCAGCCATTCCCACCTCACTGTGAGGGCACTGAAGCCCAGTGTGGTGAGGGTGAGACTTTTCTGAGGTGATAAAGTGGGACTCACAGAGTGTGAGGTCACTTTGGGGCCGTGCCTTTAAACCCACAAACCCGCTCTCAAAAGAAACACGGATGCACAAAGAGCACCCAGTAATTTTGGTATCTGGATATATGGGGGAATATTCAAGGATCCAAGGGCTGTAGTGGGAAGTTAGATGTGTGAGTCCAAGTTAAACCCCAAAACCACACCTTCAGAGGACATTTCCCCTCTCTCTAGGACACCATTGCACACATTTGTGCCAAAAGCCAGGATCCTGGAGGGCAGCAAGCCCTTGGAGGGGGATCTGTCCCAGGTGACCAGTGGGACAGGCTTCCCTGGAAAGCTGGGCCAGCCTGTCCTGTTGGGAAGGAAGCAATCCCACAAGTGCCATGAGAAGAGTGGCTCATACACCTGGGACTTCTTAAAACCCCTCTCAAGCCTGCCTGGGATGCCTGACCTCCCTCTCCCTGTAGCTACCCGGTGTGGTTTCCCTCCCAGCACTGAAAACGCTCCAAAATAACGCCAAGAACTGGATTTGGCCGCTCCTCGGGGCTCCAGGGCGAGCCCAGGAGGGGTTTTTGCCTGTGAGGAGCCTCGGGCAGGGCTGGCAGCAGCCAGGAGGTCACTCGGGGCTGTGTTTGTGCAGAGCAGCGGGCAGGGGCTCACTCGGGGCTGTGTTTGTGCAGACGGAGGCAGCGCTGATGTACGACGCCGTCTACATGGTGGCCGTGGCCTCGCAGCGAGCGGCCCAGATCGCCGTCAGCTCCCTGCAGTGCCACCGCCACAAGCCCTGGCGCTTCGGGCCCCGCTTCATGAACCTCATCAAAGAGGCAAGTGCAGAGCCCTCCCTTCCTTCCTTCCTTCCTTCCTTCCTTCCTTCCTTCCTTCCTTCCTTCCTTCCTTCCTTCCTTCCTTCCTTCCTTCCTTCCTTCCTTCCTTCCTTCCTTCCTTCCTTCCTTCCTTCCTTCTTCCTTCCTTCCCTCCCTCCTCCCTCCCTCCCTTCCTCCTTCCTCCCTTCCTCCTTCCTCCCTTCCTCCCTTCCTCCCTTCCTCCCTTCCTCCCTCCCTCCCTCCCTTCCTCCCTCCCCTCCCTCCCTCCCTTCCTTCCCTTCCTTCCTTCCTTCCTTCCTTCCTTCCTTCCTTCTTCCTTCCTTCCTTCCTTCCTTCCTTCCTTCCTTCCTTCCTTCCTTCCTTCCTTCCTTCCTTCTTCCTTCCTTCCTCCTCCCTCCCCTCCTCCCTCCCTCCCTCCCTCCTCCCTCCCTCCTTCCCTTCCTTCCTTCCTTCCCTTCCTTCCTTCCTTCCTTCCTTCCTTCCTTCCTTCCTTCCTTCCTTCCTTCCTTCCTTCCTTCCTTCCTTCCTCCCTTCCTCCCTTCCTCCCTTCCTCCCTTCCTCCCTTCCTCCCTTCCTCCCTTCCTTCCTCCCTTCCTCCTTCCTCCCTTCCTCCCTTCCTCCCCTCCTCCCTCCCTCCTCCCTCCCCTCCCTCCTCCCTCCTCCTCCCTCCCTCCCTCCCTCCCTCCCTCCTCCCTCCCCCCTCCTCCCTCCCTTCCTCCCTTCCCCTTCCTCCCTTCCCTCCCTCCCTTCCTTCCTTCCTTCCTTCCTTCCTTCCTTCCCTCCCTCCCTCCCTCCCTCCCTTCCCTCCCTCCCTTCCTTCCTTCCTTCCTTCCTTCCTTCCTTCCTTCCTTCCTTCCTTCCTTCCTTCCTTCCTTCCTTCCTTCCTTCCTTCCTTCCTTCCTTCCTTCCTTCCTTCCTTCCTTCCTTCCTTCCTTCCTTCCCTTCCTTCCTTCCTCCCTCCCCTCCTCCCTCCCTCCCTCCCCCTCCCTCCCTCCTCCCTCCCCCTTCCTCCCTTCCTCCCTTCCTCCCTTCCTCCCTTCCTCCCTTCCTCCCTTCAATGTTTGTTTGTGGATGTTGTTGATGATTTCTAAAAATGTGAGGTAACTACAACAGTTCTGGAAATGGAAAGAAAAGTGAGCCTGTAGCTCTGTCCTTGCTTCGCTGGGTAATTCCAATAGTTTTGCAGATTGTTTGATCAGGGATCAATATCCAGAAAACACTGCAGCCAGTATTTCTAAAGAAGGAAATTGCTTCCCGAAGCAATGCTCTATCTTACAGGAATCCATGACTGAGCTTGATCCAGAGATGTCCTAAAAATACTCATTTTAGTTGAAATGCCTTCACTCTTTCAAAAGTCCCGGGTTTATTTTGATTTTCAAATGGAAACCTTTCCTTTAGGGAAGTGTGGAAATGAAGATTGGAAATTAGGTGGAGCATCCCACATATGTTTTACCTTTTCCCTGCCTCAGTCCCTGTGTTTGAAGAATAATTATAATGCAATTGAAAGATAACGAAAGACTTTGTATCAGTGAATGCCCCTGGAGGGATGCCCTCCTTATTTTGGAGGATGCTGAGTATAAAACTAAGGGTTCCTGACGCCTAAACTGGAATACTTTGCCCAAGAGTAGCAGATGTACCCCAGCAGATCAATTCATAGCCTGAAGAGTGACACAGCTCTCATTTATCATGGACAAGCAGCTTCTCTTGCATGGAGTGAGATATGGGAGCTAATTACTGATGGCCTTGCAAATAGTCTCTCATGGTCAGTGAAACACTGACTTAAATACTCTGAGAGCCTTATCTTCCTGGGGCTGGTGTAGCCAAAAAAGGTGGTTGTTACAAACAGGGGATAAGGTTTAACAAGACCATATTGAGTTTCCTGTAAAGCCCAAAGCATGAGTTGGAAAAAAATAGCAAGTACATTTGGACCCTAGATCACGTTAGGGTCGGGTTTGTTCAACAGGGGTGGAGGAACTTTATAATTAGGAATCAGTGAACAGGTATGGAGAAAACAAAGTCAAGGAGGCAGAGCAATAGCTTGGGCCCACATAGGCAAAATTTAATTGTCCTGGTTTTTGATGTGGGACTGATATTCTGTGAAGGCATTTTACAGACTGATCTAAAGACAAATATTCAGTACTCCAGTCTAAATAGACCAGTTTCAGACAAAGAATTTGCCTGCAGTGATTCCTGCAGATGCTGGAGTTAACAAGTGCTTCAGTGGCTCCCTGGTGAGTTTTTGCATTTTATTTTGGTGGTGAAAAGAACTGAGGTCACCTCATTTGCTTTGTGGGCCAGCTGTATGAAATGTCTGAGATCAAGGCTCTGCAGCAGCCCATTAAGGAGTTTTTAATGAGAAGTAAATCCTTGTCAGAAGCTGTGTCTCTCAGTGACCCAGTGCCACTCACAGCTGAGGAATGTTCCAATCTTGGAGCCTTCTGGAGGCATTTGCAGGCAGTGCCCCCTACCCCTGCTCAGGGGGAAAAGGAGGTTGTTGTCTGTCTGCAGAGGGGGAGCAGGGACAGAAAGGATGATCCCGCCTTTTCTGAAGGAAAAAACGGGGGTAAACATGAAATATGTTCACAATTGAATGATCCAGTTCTGCTCATGTCCCCTCTAAAGCACAAGATAAGGCCCCAGATTATGATTGTTCTTCAATTATCATCAAAACCAGTGTGAGCTCCCCTCGTTCAAACCCAGCCACAATGCAAACAACAACTGCAGAGAGAAGGACAGAGATGCAGGTTGGGTTCTGAGGGACTGTTAAATGCCCTCAGGCAGTATCACAGAGAAAGATCTCAGAGACTGAAAGAGATCTGAAGAGATTTCAGCTCCTGCTGTGTTTCTGAGGAGATCCATGCCAAGCACTGAGACCAGGAGGGAGAGCATCCATCTGCATTCAGTACTGGAAGGAGAAGGGACTGGAGGTTTCTCATTACAGTAAAAGTAGAAATTTAAATTATGACAGAAGGGAAAGCAATCCATCTGCAGAGGTATCCATCAATTTGTTTGTTGTTGTTGATGATTTCTAAAATGTGAGGTAACTACAACAGTTCTGGAAATGGAAAGAAAAGTGAGCCTGTAGCTCTGTCCTTGCTTCGCTGGGTAATTCCAATAGTTTTGCAGATTGTTTGATCAGGGATCAATATCCAGAAAACACTGCAGCCAGTATTTCTAAAGAAGGAAATTGCTTCCCGAAGCAATGCTCTATCTTACAGGAATCCATGACTGAGCTTGATCCAGAGATGTCCTAAAAATACTCATTTTAGTTGAAATGCCTTCACTCTTTCAAAAGTCCCGGGTTTATTTTGATTTTCAAATGGAAACCTTTCCTTTAGGGAAGTGTGGAAATGAAGATTGGAAATTAGGTGGAGCGTCCCACATATGTTTTACCTTTTCCCTGCCTCAGTCCCTGTGTTTGAAGAATAATTATAATGAAATTGGAAGATAACGAAAGACTTTGTATCAGTGAATGCCCCTGCAGGGATGCCCTCCTTATTTTGGAGGATGCTGAGTATAAAACTAAGGGTTCCTGACGCCTAAACTGGAATACTTTGCCCAAGAGTAGGAGAAGTACCCCAGCAGATCAATTCATAGCCTGAAGAGTGACACAGCTCTCATTTATCATGGACAAGCAGCTTCTCTTGCATGGAGTGAGATATGGGAGCTAATTACTGATGGCCTTGCAAATAGTCTCTCATGGTCAGTGAAACACTGACTTAAATACTCTGAGAGCCTTATCTTCCTGGGGCTGGTGTAGCCAAAAAAGGTGGTTATTACAAACAGGGGATAAGGTTTAACAAGACCATATTGAGTTTCCTGTAAAGCCTAAAGCATGAGTTGGAAACAAATAGCAAGTACATTTGGACCCTAGATCACGTTAGGGTCGGGTTTGTTCAACAGGGGTGGAGGAACTTTATAATTAGGAATCAGTGAACAGGTATGGAGAAAACAAAGTCAAGGAGGCAGAGCAATAGCTTGGGCCCACACAGGCAGAATTTAATTGTCCTGGTTTTTGATGTGGGACTGATATTCTGTGAAGGCATTTTACAGACTGATCTAAAGACAAATATTCAGTACTCCAGTCTAAATAGACCAGTTTCAGACAAAGAATTTGCCTGCAGTGATTCCTGCAGATGCTGGAGTTAACAAGTGCTTCAGTGGCTCCCTGGTGAGTTTTTGCATTTTATTTTGGTGGTGAAAAGAACTGAGGTCACCTCATTTGCTTTGTGGGCCAGCTGTATGAAATGTCTGAGATCAAGGCTCTGCAGCAGCCCATTAAGGAGTTTTTAATGAGAAGTAAATCCTTGTCAGAAGCTGTGTCTCTCAGTGACCCAGTGCCACTCACAGCTGAGGAATGTTCCAATCTTGGAGCCTTCTGGAGGCATTTGCAGGGAGTGCCCCCTACCCCTGCTCAGGGGAAAAGGAGGTTGTTGTCTGTCTGCAGAGGGGGAGCAGGGACAGAAAGGATGATCCCGCCTTTTCTGAAGGAAAAAACGGGGGTAAACATGAAATATGTTCATAATTGAATGATCCAGTTCTGCTCATGTCCCCTCTAAAGCACAAGATAAGGCCCCAGATTATGATTGTTCTTCAATTATCATCAAAACCAGTGTGAGCTCCCCTCGTTCAAACCCAGCCACAATGCAAACAACAACTGCAGAGAGAAGGCCAGAGATGCAGGCTGGGTTCTGAGGGACTGTTAAATGCCCTCGGGCAGTATCACAGAGAAAGATCTCAGAGATTGAAAGAGATCTGAAGAGATTTCAGCTCCTGCTGTGTTTCTGAGGAGATCCATGCCAAGCACTGAGACCAGGAGGGAGAGCATCCATCTGCATTCAGTACTGGAAGGAGGAGGGACTGGAGGTTTCTCATTACAGTAAAAGTAGAAATTTAAATTATGACAGAAGGGAAAGCAATCCATCTGCAGAGGTATCCATCAATTTGTTGTGTTTCTGACTGGCAGCAGCTCCAAATGCAGGGGCACAAAGAATCTCGCAAGAGAACAGAACATTTCTGTTGTTTAATGGGCTTTGATTACTCCCAGAGTCAGCACGTCAGTGTTTTCCTGGGAGTGCTTTCCTGCAGAGTGGAACAGATAAGGAGGAGAGAGCAGTACAAAGATGCCAGAAGAGCCAGGAAATCTCCCTGCTCTCTGAGACAGGGGCTGTGGGGCAGCGCTGAAATCTTTGTGCAATGACTGGGAAAAGGATGACAACACTTTGCTCCAAACCATGAAATAAAATCTCTTCTGCTGCATCTTTTTTATTGCGTTTTAGCACTGAGCCAGTGACAGGGTCTGGGGGTGCTGGCTGGATTTCTTCTCTGGGCTCTGGTGCTACAATATTTGGTTACATCAAATGGAAGCAGCTGTTTACTTTGGTAGGGCTTCTCTCACCAGATAATTTAATAGCAACCCTTGATTCACTCTCACTAAAACAATATTTTTTCTTTGTTCTACTTCTCATAAACTTTCCTTCTAGCCCATGAAGTGCATTTCTGCTATGAGCCTATTAGTGGCTGCTGCTTTGACCTGAAAACTCTTAATTAGGAGAGCAAACAAAACAACTGTCTGACCTGCATCCCATGGTGCTTTATTAGGAAATAAAGCTCAGCTTCCCGAGAAGACAATGAGGCTGAGGGCAATGTCAATGGGCATTCTTACTCGGAAATCAAATTTCAAGTGGAAAAACACTTATTTCTGGAATTATCTATGCCCAGATTGCAAAGTAATTGCAGGATTGCATGCTGGGAATAAATACATACTGAATTGATGAAAATTGATAAAAAATTATCTGCAAGGTACTGGCGCTGTGATATCCAAAATCAAAACAAGCTGTTTGACAAAAAGATTGCATATATTTTCTTCCATTCTGTTTTCAGCTCATTAAATGTTTCCTGGGCAATAGATTTGTTTATAAAAAGCAAGCTGGAACCATTATAAAGTGACTTTATCTGAATATATGGAGGATGTTTTGATATTTGCTGCACAGAACATTTTTTCAGGACATATTTAATATATCCAGGCTTACTCAAACACAATGCACAATTTTCCATGCTCACAGTCCACTATAATCCCATCCCTCCAGCCATGGAAAATGCCCCATTCTGCCTCTCACTGCATTTCCATGCCAGTGCTGCTCAGGGAAAGGCCAGGACTTTTCCTGGACCTCTTCCAAGCAAAGAGGCTGTGGAGCATCATAATTCTCAGTTTATCTCCACAGATAAAGCCCTGTGCTGGCGAGTGCTGAAATTCTCTTTATTCCATCAGTTATGCCAGATTTGGAGCAGGATAATGGCCAAGCCATACCCTAACTCACTGAATTCCATAATCCTGGGGGATCTCTGGTAATAAGAGGATTAATTGTGAGGGCTGACAAGTTGATGTGTGGCTCATCACACACGATTTCCACTCCAAGGAGAAGCAATATCACTGTCACTTCAATCTGGCAGCTCTCTCTGCAGTTCCTATAAAGCAGGGGCTTTCTCTTCCCAAAGGAAAGAAAACCAAAGTAAAATTAAACTGGTTTTGGTCAGAGCATTTTGGTTATTATTTATTGATTTATTATTTATTATTTATTATTATAGTGGTATTGTTATTTATGGCCTTGGGAGGTTTTGTTACATAACAGAGACCTGAGGTGTTCTGAGCCTTGTAGGTTTAGGTGTTCCTAGGTTTTTGAATTTTTCATTCAGGTACCATCAAAGCCCTCAGAAATTTGGGAATATATGTTCCTTCATCCCTGTGGCAAATTAGCAATGCACATTAAATCAATAACTGATGTTCATTTTGCCTAGGAACTTTTGATAATAAATAAGCAGATTATAACCCCAAGAATTAAATATATATACCATGGGTCAAAATAACCCCGGGACAAAACAGAGCAGGCAGGAAAATATTCTTATCACAACTAGATTTCACTCCAGCTTCTGAGTGTTCTCCTCCCACAAGGAACAGTCCAGTGACTGATTTCTGACCAAACTCCCATTAAAGCCAGGGAAAAACCCAGATTGCTTGCCTTCAGGGAAAAGTTTCCAAATTTCCAAGTTGCACTTAAACAGCAAGAGAAAGGGAAAAGAGAGAGAGAATAAAAATGCAGGTCTGTTCTATGAAGTAAATAACTGGATCAGGTCTGTTTGGGGAATTTCTCGAGTCAGTTTGGACGCTGCTCCCAGGGATGCACAGAGTGGGATTGTTTGGTGCCTGTGCAGGGCAGGGGCTGGGCTGGGTGATCCTTGGGGGTCCCTCCCCCTCAGGATATTCAGAAAGGGTCTGAGCACAGTGATTCCGTTTGATCAATTACCTGATCAGGCTCCAATTCAGCTTTTATTATGTCCTGTAACACTCAATGTGTCACCAGAAACATAAAAATGGCTATAAATCCTGTCTGTGAAAGCATGAAATCCCAGCCCTGTGATACACACAGATGCAGCTCCTGGCTTTTCAGGAAGTTCTGCTTCATTTCAGTTTGTTAATTAGCAAGAACTCTGCATATGATGCTTTCTCTGTTTTGGTTTAGAAGCAATAAAATAAAATTCAGAAATTAAATTCAGAATTCAGATGGTATCTGAAGCATATTCCTCACCATTAGGATTTAAAAATCCCATCATCATTTAATGTTTCTGAGAAACACTCCCTGAAACTCCTGAGAAACTGATCTCTAAAGAGCAGATTTTATAAAATGTTCCAACTTTATGAAAAAGAGATGGGGGCACATCAGAGGATTAAAAAGACAGGCTGGAAAAAGGGATGTTAGAGATTGAAATTCATCCATATGTGTCCATATCCATCCATATGCTATCTTGATTATATCATTATAATAAATAAGTAATAAATAACCCTGCAAGTGTTTCACTGTTTACAGCAGAGACTCGTGTATGCTCCCAAGTCATTAAGATGGAAAATCTCACAGCAAATTTGTTGCACCAGTGCTTTTCCATTCTTACGTTACTTAAGTGTGTATCCAAGTGTGTATTTTGTTTCCACAAATTCCAAATGCACCAGATTTGCCTGAGGCGTGTGGTGAGAGCTCCCCAGCATCCAAGATTAAATCCTGCCGGTTCAGGGCTGGAATTCAGATTAAGCAGGGAGGGGGGACACCAGTCTGTAAGTGTGATTTTTAATGCAGCTTTACTTCTGTCCTCTGTCTCCAGTAAATTAAATGAGGCAAGGAACGATGTGTGGTGGAAAAGCTTGTAATTTAAAATTATATGGCTGACACACACGAAGGAACAATGCCATCATTTATCGTCAGCTCTCCTTGTATCTCTGACAAATTTAATCTAATGGGGGGCCTCCCAAAAATAGATTATCAAGATTGTCTGCACTTTTAAACCCATCACTTTGTTTTATGGATAAGCACCAGCTCTGGGGACAAAATGGAGTGGGAGGGAGATCTCATTTCAAGGCAAACAGGCTTGGTGGGAGGCTGAAGCTGCAGTGAATTCTTGTGCTGTGCACAACTGCCCTGGCCTTTCTCTTTGGTCAGTCTACATTGTTTTATCAGTACCACACACACGTAAATCAATCTATGTAAACTGTCACAGGCTTGTGCCTGGTTGCAAAATGCAAAACATATCAGAAAGAAACTAAACAGCAGAAAAGGGAGGTTTTGTCAGAGTAGCAAAGCCACATACGCTGAAAAGCCCCCAAATTTGGAAGTGATCCGGCGCGTGGTGTATTTAAATCACAGCTGTCATTATTAGCAGCTCCTGTTATGGGGTCAGAATGGCTCTGCTGGGTGCCACAGGCGGGCTGTGTTTGTGTCCCCAGGCACGGTGGGACGGCCTGACCGGGCGCATCACCTTCAACAAAACCGACGGGCTCAGGAAGGACTTCGACCTGGACATCATCAGCCTCAAGGAGGAAGGCACGGAAAAGGTAAAGAAACATGGCCAAAGGTTCGTTTGACAAGGGCGTGCTTCCTCAGCTTGAACCTCCTGTGGCTGGGTGACAACCCCACCATTCTCAAGTGGTTTGAGTCAGAGTTAAAGCAGAGCTGCTGAGATTGGGTTTTTATTGGGCAGTGCATTTCAAGGTGTGGGAGAGCAATGTGGGGCAGGCAATATTATCTACTGGAAAGAATCATCTCCAGTGCACCTCATTTTCAATTCTTGCCACTGCAACTGTGGATGGTAACCTCATACCTAGAGATAGATAAATTTATATAGCAGTACACAGATAATTGTGACGTGAGGGAGAGAGGAAAGAAGGTACTTGGGTAATAACCTCAACACAGTGGAGTTGCTGGGAATTCTCCAGGTTTCTGGGGCTGGATTTGCTCTCTTTCCCTTTTCCAGCCCTCAGCCAGTGATACGGGCTGCCCTGGGGTGGCAGCTGCCCTTGTCCCCAACCCCAGCACGGGTGACAGCAGCTCCCGAGGCTGCTGGCCCTTGCTCTGTGTGCTGGCTCAGCTCTGGGCGGTAATTGCTGATGGGTTAATGGAGAATTTAACTGTAATTGCTCCCACACAGCTCTCCAGACAGCTTCTCTTTCCGTTTTTAATGAAGCACTCTGTTTGTTTTCCCTGTACCAAGGCTGCTGCCGAGGGTTCTAATCATTTGTATAAAGTGTGGAAGAAGGTTTGTACGCAGACAGGTGATGCCAAAACCCTCTGGGCTGGGCCTTCTCACTCAGCCTTTGGGTTTTAATGGTGACTCTCCTGTTGCAGTTTAGAGACAACAGTTTCTGAAAGCAGGAATTTTCCTGGTAGGAGAAGTTTTTCTCCACTTGAGACACTGTAATTGCAAAGACTAAGAAGATCATGGCAGGATTCAGCTTTTTCACCAAAATCAGGGGGGTTTAATTATTATTTTACTTCTTGGGAGCTGCGCTTTTCCCATCCTTGAGTAAAGACCCCTGCTGCAGCAAAACCAGTCCTTTTCTCCTGTGCCATCCTTCCTGATTCACCTAAAATTTACAGGGTAAAATTACAGTATTTTGGATGTGTATTGGCATCAGCTCCCAAGTCTGGCTTAATGTGCAGGGCTAGGGGCGTTTTTCCCCACACAAACCTCTCAGTGCTGGCAGTGTTCAAGCTTTATTGCCTCAAAATTTGGATGAGTGTGTTATTAGCTCCTTACAGAAAAGAATAGAGATGATTAAGTGGGTGCTGTCATTCACTAACATATGGAAATTGGGACTAAGCTTGTTTATAAAAGATGTAAATTACCCCAGGAATCTCATCCCTCTTTGAACATAAGGTGCTTAAAACACAAAAGTGGGATTGGAAGACCAGCTCCACTCACTGCTCCCCACAGGACTTACAACCCCTGGTTGCTGTTCCATGAGGAGAAGACAAAAACTGCATCCACTAAGTCTGAAGTGTTCTGCAGTCATGAGACAGAAACTTTTTGTAGTGCTTAGAATTGTATTTTGCCCGTGGTTCACACAGATCTGATTATTGCACACCCCTCCCTCTTGCACAGTGTAGAAAGGTTTTGGGTTTGTGCTGTTTCTGTGAGAATGGACCAGTGTAAAACACCCTCTACAACCCTTCCTGTGTTCTCACGGAGCACAGGCATCCTTAATAACCCGGTTTAATCTCCAGCAGATCAGGCTGAGGCACAAAGGCCCTCTCCCCTCCTTCCTGGGGAGTAGGTCATCCCCTGACAGGCAGGAGCAATCTCCCCTTGGGCTGCAGGCATCTCGTGTTCTGCTGAAGGATTGAAAGCAAATTACAGCTGGTTCAGCGCGAGGGCTCGCTGGGGAGGGCACGTGGCACCTCTCACACTTGTCACTAAACTGCAGAACATGCCCTGAACTCCCCCAGTGATGTCCTACCTCGCTCTGGTCCTTCCTCCTCCTGGTGCCCCCCAGGCAGGGCTGTCCTGCGGCGCTGTCCCTTTGCCCAGTGCCCTCCTGGTGCTCTCTGTGTGCTCCGTGACTCTGCTGCTCCCTGGTCTCGTGGCTGTCCTCCTCTTTCCCTGCAGCCAGCCGACAAACACATTCCCAGTCAGTATCAGTGAGCAGAAGGGCTCATCCAGCCTGGAACAAATCCAAGGACACTGATATTTACTGTATTCCTGGCTCTGGCTGCCGTAATAGCCATCATTTTATCTCCTTTGTAAATCTGTGCGCTTTCCAGATCAGCTTCCCAGCCTGATCTAGTTTTGGAAACAGAGGGAATGACTGACAAATGCTTGGGTCTTTTTGGGTTTTGTTTTTAATGGCATGGGTGTCCCCATTAAGAATTTGGAAAAAATAGTTTATAAGGCGCAAAAGCAGTGGCACCTGGGGACACAAACCCCAGGTTTGCTCGAAATTGTTGTGCTCTCCACAATGCCCAGCATAAATCAAGCTGCCTGAGCCAGCTCCTCCCCTGGAGCTCCTCACATCAGCCCTCAGCCAGGCTGGGCATGAAAATCCAAAGGCAAAAACACTGGAGATGCTTCCAGCCTGCATTTAAGTTGGGTAAATATTGATGTGAAGGAATAACATGGTTATAATTTCTGCCCCCACAGCGTAGATCCAAATCCACTGAAATGACAAATATCTTCCCTGGAGGCTTTGGATTGGGCAGCAAATACTGGAAGTTTTCACTGTCTCCAGGGCTGGAAAGGAATTTGCCTTTGGCCACTGATGTTTGCTGAGCAAATACTGCTCGGGGTGTGAAATGTACCACCTTGATAGCTCTGGCACATCCAGGAATCCAGGAATGACAGAATAATCTTTGCTAAACCTGCTGAAGGCACAGGGCAAGCAAAAGGCCAGTGCATCCATCAGTCTGTTCCAATGTAGCTATTCAGGCTTTTAACCTGTTCTATCAGAACAGAGAGGTCTTGCCACATGTCTCAACTCCACCATCGACAAAATTTTTCAAAAAGCCATAAAAATAGACATTTGACTTCATTTTTTTAGCAGGGAACAAAGCCAGCCTGTTCCACTTCAGTAGCCAGCTGGCCGCCCCAGCACTGCACTGCCAAGCCTCACACTCTCAGAGCTCCTGGGTTTGCATTCATGCATTTTGCAGTCATTGCCTGGGGTTTCTGAATCAGCCCGTGGTGCTGCTGCCTTTCCCCGAGCTGCTGCCCTCCTGTAGCACTGGGTCCCTTCCTGAGTGAGCCCTGAGGGCAGTGCTCTGGGGTGTGGGGGACTAGGGCAGCCTCTGACCCGCTCTCCTGTGTGCAGATTGGGGTCTGGAACTCCTACAGTGGCCTTAACATGACAGACAGCAACAAGGACCGCTCCACCAACATCACGGACTCCCTGGCCAACCGCACGCTCATCGTCACCACCATCCTGGTAAGGCTGCCCGAGCTCCATTCGGGCTCAGCATCCACACGCACACACGACATGGACTCCAAAACACCACGCTGCCACTGGAAGGCTCCCTCTAAAACTGTTTCCACTTCTCCAGCGTTTCCAATGAACCCTGCGCACTTTTCCTCCCGGAAGAAGGAGCACACACAAACACTCAGCTTTGCAGTCACTGCTCATACAGCCTTTGTTTTACTGGAAATGGGACAAAGAGGGCTGAAGGGAAGTGGTAAACAGCAGACAGACAGATTGATCCATTGTGCTTACATTGTGTGAGGAATGGAAAAGCTGTAGCTGGGTGTTTGGGAGCTGCTCTGCATTGTGCTCTCTACCTGCCCAGTAATGCCACGTTTTTTCTCAATTGCCCTGCCTAGTTCCTCGGGAGGAGGGAAAGAGCTCAAAGGCTCCTTCTACACTACGTGTCTACTACTACTACACAGGTGTTTTGCCACATTAAATTGCTAGCCCAAATCTTCTATCCAAAATCCTGTAAAAGGGAAAGCAAAAATGTACTTTGCAATCTGCCTTTGCTGTTCTCCCTTCCCTCTTCACTCCATTTGAAGATTTTTCTCTGTAAAGACTTATTTTTCACAGAATACAAATGCTAGTTTCCCCTTATGGGGTTTTTCTCCTGTTATTTAGGATCCTCTGTCCTTCAGTTTCCCTTCCTGTCCCTTGGAATGGGACAATGTGGGATCCAGACCCTGGGTCTGAGTTTGGAGCTGCTGGGCACAACTGGAATTAAAGCTCCTGGGAGCCCCAAATGGTCCATTCCACCGAAAATTAGGGCCCCTATGCTCATCACTAATTCATTCCGGGAGTTTGTTAACACACCTAGAAGAGCTTTTAATGCACACAGTAAATTGCTGGTTTCCATGTACTTGCAATCCCTGTGGAAAATATTAGCATCATGTAGAGCAAGTGATCTAATGCGAGCCAAGGCTCACATCTCTCACTGCCTGTCTGCTGTGTTTTCCTGCAGGAAGATCCCTACGTGATGTACAAGAAGTCTGACAAGCCCTTGTACGGCAATGACAGGTTCGAGGGGTACTGCCTGGACCTGCTGAAGGAGCTGTCAAACATTTTAGGCTTCATCTATGAGGTCAAACTCGTTTCTGACGGCAAATACGGAGCCCAGAATGACAAGGGAGAGTGGAATGGGATGGTCAAGGAACTCATAGATCATGTAAGACTGAACCCTTCTTCTCTCTCTGTTCTCCTTTTGCCTGGAGTATTCTGTGTCTGAAATCTTTGCTGTGGTTTCACCCCTTCGAGCCACTGCTGTGTCTGTTTTGCCACCCATCAGAGTGGGAACGTCTCAATGAGCAGTTTGCAGGTGTGGGGGGAATTGTCCATCAGTGGCCACGTCCCCAGTGTCCCCCTGCCTTGTAAAGAGGAAATGGAATGTCACACACGCCCCCAAATACCCTAGAAATGTTAGATTTTGTTGAATTTGAGCCAAAAGTGTTTATTTTTTAATACTTGGGGAAGAAATGGAGGGAATTGCGGTGGGTTTGCTGAACCTGAAGGAGATGAGTGTTTTCCCTTCTGTGTTTCCAGAAAGCTGACCTGGCTGTTGCTCCTCTCACCATTACCTATGTCAGAGAGAAAGTGATTGACTTCTCCAAGCCCTTCATGACACTGGGAATCAGCATCTTGTACCGGAAGCCCAACGGGACCAACCCCGGCGTTTTCTCCTTTTTAAACCCTCTCTCTCCAGATATTTGGATGTACGTTCTCCTGGCCTGCCTTGGAGTCAGCTGTGTCCTCTTTGTCATTGCCAGGTAAGGCCAGGACAGAGTTCTGGATGCACCCACAGCCTCTCCCCTCACAGGTGTTGGATGGTACCATCCTCAGGGGGTTATCCAGTCCTAAAACCTTCCTGCAAACTCTTGGTGTTTTCTCATCAACACTGCTTTTCTGTATTGCACTGAGGTTTTGCTTTCTTTAAGGGCTGTTCCAAGTGAAATACCCAATGGGATGCACCAGGAGGCACCACCCCAGCAGACATGTGCTGAAAAGCAGTTTGTTACTTGCATGTAGGCATTTCCCTTTTCCGCTCACGGTGCACACAGGTCACAGACCCAAAAGGTGAACCTAGTTTTGCTGGAGGCCCAACCTCAGAGGTCTCTTCCACCCCAAATGGTTCAGTGCATTAGAGGAGGAGAGGTTAACCTCCCAGGGGTGGCCTGGGGGAAAGAGGAGTTCATCCCTCCCCAGCAGCTGTGGGGCTGTGTGCAGTTACTCACCGCTTCCCATGGGCTCCTGCAGTGCCTCACTGCACCATAAATAATAACTCCACTGTACACAACCCATGATCTCAGTCATGACTAATCCTAAATCTGCTCCTCTCTGGCAGATTGACTTTTCTGTACTTGTGTGCCAAGACTGAAAACATCCCCCAGCCCTCTGCACCTCCGAACAGTGGAAGGGAACACAAATGCTTTCCTTGAGCTGATGCCTGAAAGCAGTGCCTAGTTAGATTCAGCTGCATGGACTGAAGAAGTGAAATTGTGTTCATGTTAATTTACATTTATACATTTTAAGCTAAGCCGCTCTTGAAACCCTCATTGAGACCTGTCCGTGTCTCCAAATACTCCAAGATTTCTGTAATATTTGCCAAGTGTTTCAGCAAATATTGGTTGCTTTTAATAACCCCAAAAACCATCCACTTCTTAGCACTGTCACAGTAAATTACATGGCTACCCACATTTTGACATCAGTTCCTGGAAAACAAATCCTTGGGAATAATTTGCACAGACTGGTATAAACCTCCTGTCACTTCTTTCAACTTTTCAGCAGCTGAATAATTTCTCATTTGTCTCTGAGCCTTACATAGCCCTGTCATTGTTACATTAATTTTTAAACTCAAACACTGAAGTTTTTATCGCTGTGAAGGGTTGCAGACTGGCAAAGCTCTGCTCCAAGTACACTGCCAGTGGATGAACAAGGTGTTTTCTGCCAAAATTTCCCTTTCTGCTAATGCCATCTCAGCTGTGCTGTTACGTCAGTGAAGGTAGAGCCAAGTAGCTGAGTCAATAATGTCACACAGACCCGTGGAAAAAGGTGCTTGGGTGACCTTGAGCATCTCAGCTTTATCAGAAACCTCAGCACAGATGCTGCTGGAGAGGGAGAAAACCAGGGGGGAAAAGGCCAGGAAAGCAGAAGGTCTGAGCAGTGAATTCTGCTGAACTGTAAACCAGAGCTCAGCGCAGCAATAGAAACACAAGGAGAAAATCAGCCTTTGTTTTGAGGTGTAAAAGAGGCATACACCCTACTAACACATTGAAATATGTGCCCAGGGCTAGGAAAACCTTCCCAGTCTGGAAGACAAGGCTTTGCTGCCAGAATTTCCTGGCCCTTTTGCTCTTTCTGGGATGGAGACATTTGTTTCCAGCTCACTGAATGTGGTGGTTTTCTGAAACCATGCAAAATTCCAGCCTTGGGCTTCCCAGGCAGGTCAGGCAGAGGGATTTATTCTTCTTCCTGCCCTGTGTGAACACTGTGGGGGGAACTCTTCACTCCTAGGGCTGATGGAAACCTACTGGTCCTAACTGGGGGTCTCTTGTGAAGGATGTGTTTCCCTCTGTGTGCATGAGCCGAGTCTGGTCACTCCACAACACCTGCTTCCATTATTACAGCAGAAATCTGAAACATCTAATTTGGGAATTGCTTTTCTTTTGATGGGTGCATGCAGAACTGTTGTAACTTGAACCTGAAAACTTTGTCTTTTGTCATGATTCTTTATACTCTCGTTCTGGGTATTGTGCAGCTGATGGCATCCTAAGCTACATCCTCTCCCAATTAACAGGTTCATTATTACCAGACTTCATTACTTCAGCCAAGCAAGGCACGCCGCTCGCAACCGTGCATAAATTCAATGCTTAATTATATTGTTGCAACAGTAATTAGAATGTGTTGGGTGAGGTTGTCAATTAAAGCTGCGTTCCATGAGGAAGCCACGTGGCACTGGGGAGCCAGAGGGGGCACCCTGAGGAGAAGCACTCCTCGGGGTGCTCCTGCCGGGTGTGTGCTCAGCCCAGAGCCCTTCCAGGGATCCCTGTGCAGCCCCATCCCTGCAGTGTCCGTCCCGTGTCCCTGTGCCGTGGGGCGAGCAGGGTGCTCTGAGTGCCTGGCCTGTGGGGCTGGTCCTGAATGGGCACCTGCTCCAGAGGGGAGCCCCACGGGCCCGGTGGGTCCCTGCCAGCCCAGAACATCCCGTGATTCTGGGAATGCGGGGCAGTGCTGCTGCAGGGACAGCACGTCCAGCATGCACGGACAGCGAGAGGTGCTGCCCCGACTGGGCTGCTGCTCCTGCCTTATTCCCAAAGCGCACCCAGGAGCAGCCCCGTGCTTCCCAGCAGTGCCCTGTGTGGGGCAGGAGCCCTGGGGCCGTGGCAGGGAGGAGAGGAGAGGAGAGGAGCAGCAGCCCCGTGCCAGGCCCAGCAGTGTGCCATCCATCGCTCCACAGCTGGCGTGGGGCAGTGCCATGTCCCAGGACACCCTTCATGCCAAGGCTCTCCTTTGGCACGGGGCAGTGCCCATGTCCAGGGATGCCCTTCACCAAGCTCTCCTCTGGCACGGGGCAGTGCCCATGTCCAGGGATGCCCTTCACACCAAGCTCTCCTCTGGCACGGGGCAGTGCCATGTCCAGGGATGCCCTTCACACCAAGCTCTCCTTTGTCACGGGGCAGTGCCCATGTCCAGGGATGCCCTTCACACCAAGCTCTCCTTTGGCACAGGGCAGTGCCCATGCCCAGGGATGCCCTTCACACCAAGCTGTCCTCTGGCACGGGGCAGTGCCCATGTCCAGGGATGCCCTTCACACCAAGCTGTCCTTTGTCACGGGTCAGTGCTGATGTCTGGGGACACCCTTCATGCCAAGCTCTCCTTTGGCCTGGGTCAGCCCTCCATGCCAGGCCCTCCCGTGCCCGTTCCCTGCGTGGTGCCGTGCCGGGGCGCGCTGCTCAGCAGGTTTGCTGTGTGTCCTCTGCTCGATGTTTACAGACTGTTTCTGTTGACTGCCACAGGTTTACACCATACGAGTGGTATAACCCCCACCCGTGCAACCCAGACTCAGATGTGGTGGAAAACAATTTTACTTTACTAAATAGTTTCTGGTTTGGAGTTGGAGCTCTCATGCAGCAAGGTACACCGGTTACACTTCGTTCTCGCACACGTCCCACAGTCTGCTCAAGGGCTTCTGTGCTGGTAAACTCCACCCTCTGTAAAGAGCATATACTGTAAAACCTGATCTCACACGCGCAGGGTAGCACAGGGGAGGGAAGCCAAGGGCCACTGCCACTGGGGAGCTCTGCAGCCCAGGCCAGGGAAGGAGGGAGAGCATCTGAGAGAAAGGGGAGCATGGGAATTCTGCAGCTGAAATGGCATTTAATTGCAAGAGGGAAATGAAGTGCCTCGTGCTGAAGTTGAGTTTATTGGTATTAGAGGTTTGAAAACAGGAAAATGTTGGGCTCCATCCCAACACAAACAGCCTTAGCTGCCCTAGAAGAACTGTTCCAGCTGCCAAACAGGGAAAGATGCTCTTTCGCCAGAAGGTTGTTGAGTTTGTAGGCACTTGTCAAACATGTTGTTTAAAACCAACACCAAACCCTGGTATTCTATGGCTTTTCTGCAGGTATGAGCCCTATCCTTCTGTAAATCATCCAACCCTAGAAGCCTTAACTTAACCTGGTCACGAGCCCCTGTTAATGATGATTTTGGAAACAGCTGACGTTTTATTCAGATGCCAAGGAGGGGCACTGAAGCTTACTCCATGTGGGAAGTCAAATAGATCTATGTACTAAACACATTTGTTTATGGCATTTATGTTCCAAGGTTTCCAATTAAATCCCTTTTCACCAAAACTGGGGTCCACTGAAAAGAGAGAAAATGTTTTCTGACAAACATTTCAAGTTGAATCAAAGCTGAAAAAAAAAGACCCCATGCCACGACAACCAAAAAGGCAAAGCCCGGCAGTACCTTGGTATTAAATTCCTAAACATTTAAGTGAGGAATGTAAAACCATCTCTGCATTCATACAGGTACAGTTTATTCTTTCCTCTTTAAGAGACATGAGTAAAATAATTAAAAAATAAAGAGGATTTTTTCCTAGATGTGGTAGAGAATAAAGTTTGTATTGACCTAAGATGCACCTGCTTTTAGTGGTGCATTATTGTATTGAGAGGATACAGAGTTTGCCCACAGAAGTTGCTTTGAAGGAGGTTGGATGAAAGAAGAGCATTTCTGCTTTGTTTTGGAGCTTTTTTGTTTTGTTTTCCTTCCAATTTGTCAGTAAAGCACAGGCTGAGGTTTTACAGTATCGGGCAGGTGTGTGTATCTAACCGTGGTTGCCCTGTGTGTGAAAGTGCCCCAGGATTTTGTGTTTCCTGTCCTGCCTTTTTTGGAGTTTACCATCATCCACAGCAAACTGTGGGATGCAGTGTCTGCTCGTTACCACTACCTTGGGTACATGACAGTCAGCCCCAACCAGACTCTGCTTGTCTTTTAAGGAGATTCAAAACAAAACAAAAGAAAGAGAGAAAAAGAACGAAAGGCAAAAGAAAACATTTGTAAGGCAGCACAAACGTTTCCATGTGCAAACTTGTGGTGTGATTGTCTGTGCCTCATGGTCACGTGAAGAGTTTGGACATGATGGGAGCGGTGGTGGAAGTCTGGGTCTAGCGTTGCACTCCTCCTCCTTGGCAGCAGCTGCTCGTTATGCTTGACTGGAAGCCACTTGTGATTAAATTTTAAAATGTGATGATCAGACTTTCTCTTTTCTACAGAGCGTGAGCAAAGTCTGGATCAGGATTGGCTGTCATGTCTGCCATAAAAAGGCACTAGAGAGACTTCAGCAAGTATTGTCTCTGCCCCCGAGTCTTGCTGGCAACATTTTGATTTAGATGCTGCTTCCCCTGTTTTTCCCTGGAAGTCTCAGATGTGTTTGCATCCTCCGAAAGCATCCAAACAGGGCACATTTCATCCAATCCATCCAGGGAAGCTGTCACTGTCAGAAAGGAGAGCTGTCCTCAGAGCTCAGCTCAGCCAGGAACGGGGCAGGCAGGAGCAGAGGGTGCCCAGGTGGAGCAGGGGGGGATGGAGCAGATCTGGGCTGATCCCACAGCCTGGACAGCAGGAAAAGGGGCATTCTGTCCGTGTGCCCAGGAGAGCCCACCTGCAGCCCTGGGCACACAGCAGCAGCACCTGGAGCTGCTGCAGAGAGCCCAGAGGATGCCATGGGGATGCTCTGAGGGCTGGAGCCAGGCTGGGAGAGCTGGGGGTGCTCACCTGGAGAGGAGAAGGCTCCAGGGAGAGCTCAGAGCCCTGGCAGGGCCTGAAGGGGCTCCAGGAGAGCTGCAGAGGGACTGGGGACAGGGGATGGAGGGACAGGACACAGGGAATGGACTCAGAATGAGAAAGTAGGTTTAGATTTGGTATTAAGAGAGAATTCCTGCCTGTGAGGATGGGGAGGCCCTGGCACAGCTGGGGCTGCCCCTGGATCCCTGGCAGTGCCCAAGGCCAGGCTGGACAGGGCTGGGACACCCTGGGACAGTGGGAGGTGTCCCTGCCATGGCAGGGGTGGCACTGGGTGATCCTCAAGGTCCCTTCCAGCCCAGGCTACTCTATTCTAGGATAAACCAATGCTTTTTGCTGGAACCAAGGCACTCAGAAAGGCGAACTCAGGAATAACCAAGGGAAGAACGAGATGCTGCCCCACTCAGCAGAGCCAGGAGCAGGGTTTGCTCTCACCTCACCAGAGCAGTCACTCAGGGCAGGATTACCAGGGTGGGAGCTGAGTGTGTTCTTTCCTACAAACCATGTTTTGCTGCAGGAAATCACAGGGGGTTTGGCACCTCTCCCCACAAGTGCAGCTCACAGGGATTTTCCATCCTCTCCTGAGCAGCGCTGGCACGTTCCACGTGTGTGGCACAGCATCAGGGGCCAAGTGCAGGAATTCCATTTGTATGGCTGCCTAAGCTTAAAAGCAAGAATCCCTTTAGGATGACCTGAATGAGCACAGCTTCTGCAGTTCAACGCCAGCTTAGAAATAGAGAGCGGTGAGGAAATACTTCATTGTATCAACAAAAAAAAAAATCTAATCAGGAAAGCAAGAAAGTACAGCAGAAGCCCAAACACAAACCCAGGCAGAGCTACAGCTCTGGAAACAACTCCATTTGGCTTGGAAAATTTCAAGTGAGAGTTTTTGCCTTCAGACTGCTCTCGCTGTTTGGCAGTTCTGTCAACACACTCCAACCCTTGGGCTAAGCTTAGCTCTGACCTTTAAGAGACACAGCTCTGTGTTTACAAATACAGCTCCAATCTGTTTGCTGGTTGGTGGGGAAGGTTTTACCCTTTCGGTCTCTGACCCAAAAGTCACATTCACAGTTTTTGCAAAATCTGAAAATGTTCTCTGCAATGTTGAAATTTCTTGCAGAACTCAGTGAATAGCTGAGGAGACAGAACATGTCAACATGTTTTTCCAGTAATAGAAAAACGTTGGTCAAAACAAAAGCTTTAGCCCTGAGCACTCTGCTCAAAGGCTCTTAAGAATTTTCTTAAGTCCATCCCTCATCAGCAAAATAATGATGCAAAACTTTTACTTTGAAGTCACATTACTCAGGTGGCTACCTAAGAGCTTTGCTGAATCCCACATTATGCACAGAATTCAGCGGGAATGGCCTCCCAGTTAAAGAGCAGAAAATTTGCCTCAGAATGCTCAGAAACCCGAGAATTTCTGTGGCTGAAATAGAGGTTAACGGAGTGCCTGGAAACCATTGCAGTGCAGGTAACACGTGCTGCTCTGTGGGGACTCATGGCAGTGGCAGAGAGCTGCTCAAACCTGGTCAGGATAATGTGTTAAATACACTGTCCAAGACTTTGCATCGCCCTGAGGATCCCAGGGATGCATCCATGGACCCTCTGGTTTCTCAAACGTGAAGCCCACGTTGCTAGAAGAGGATTTGTGGGGGCTGAGCTGAGGTTCAGTGGAGGTGAGTGGAGCTGCATTGATCTCCCTGTTGGGGCTGAGATGTGTCAATAGGATGCACGGGGCAGGCTCCTCCTGTGAGGTATTTCTGTCAGGCAGCTGTGAGCAGAAGAGCGTTTGCTAAAGAGCTCTGGTTACAAAATTGATTGCAGTGTACGGGCACAAAGGGGCTCCAGAAGCAGACAGAAATACCAGAGTAGCTTGCTGGGGATGTACAAGATTAATATCACAAGGCTGGTTAGCTCAGAGAGGTAAGGGGCTTAGACCCAAGGATAATTCCATTTGTCATGTATCATGGCACACATCCCCTTCCCAGTGTGTTACCATTATAAATGTCAGCTGTGCATCTGTGAGATTATTGTTGAAATCATTTTATCATGCTACAGCTCATAAAAGCATTCTGTGCCTAAAACCAGGCCGTGGTATCAGGAAAGCCTCATTTTAATATGATTGTTTTGATGGTGTTGTAACAGGATCAGAGCTGATGCCCAAAGCTCTTTCCACCAGAATAGTTGGAGGAATATGGTGGTTTTTCACCTTAATCATAATCTCATCCTATACTGCCAACCTGGCTGCCTTCCTGACCGTGGAGAGGATGGAATCTCCCATCGACTCGGCAGATGACCTGGCCAAGCAAACCAAGATAGAGTACGGGGCTGTCAGGGACGGATCCACCATGACCTTCTTCAAGGTAAGGCAGCCCGGGGCACCCGCGGGGCTGGAGCCGCTCCCGGTGCTCCAGCGGGGCCGGGAGGCGCAGCCGCAGCACCCCCGGGGATCGCTGGGGTGGGGAAATGCAGCATTCACCCAAACCCAGGGACACAGCATCCCCAGGGATTGCTGGGGTGGGGAAATGCAGCATTCACCCAAAACCAGGGACACACACACCATCCCCAGGGATCGCTGGGGTGGGGAAATGCAGCCCTCACCCAAACCCAGGGACACAGCATCCCCAGGGATTGCTGGGGTGGGGAAATGCAGCATTCACCCAAAACCAGGGACACACACACCATCCCCAGGGATCAGCACCCAAACCCAGGGACACATCCCCAGGGATTGCTGGGGTGGGAAATGCAGCATTCAAACAGGGCCAAACCTGGGGTGGGGCAGCACACCCAAAACCAGGGACACAGCATCCCTGGGGATTGCTGGGGTGGGGAAATGCAGCATTCACCCAAAAAGGGACACAGCATCCCTGGGGATCGCTGGGGAAATGCAGATTCACCCAAAACCAGGGACACAGCATCCCTGGGGATTGCTGGGGTGGGGAAATGCAGCATTCACCCAAAACCAGGGACACAGCATCCCTGGGGATCGCTGGGGTGGGGAAATGCAGCATTCACCCAAAACCAGGGACACAGCATCCCTGGGGATCGCTGGGGTGGGGAAATGCAGCATCCCTGGGGATCGCTGGGGTGGGGAAATGCAGCCCTCACCCAAACCCAGGGACACACACAGCATCCCCGGGGATTGCTGGGGTGGGGAAATGCAGCCCTCACCCAAACCCAGGGCCACAGCATCCCCGGGGATCACAGAGGTAGGGAAATGCAGCATTCACCCAAACCCAGGGCCACAGCACCCCCGGGGATCGCTGGGGTGGGGAAATGCAGCATTCACCCAAACCCAGGGACACAGCATCCCTGGGGATTGCTGGGGTGGGGAAATGCAGCATTCACCCAAAACCAGGGACACAGCATCCCTGGGGATCGCTGGGGTGGGGAAATGCAGCATTCACCCAAACCAGGGACACAGCATCCCTGGGGATCGCTGGGGTGGGGAAATGCAGCATTCACCCAAACCCAGGGACACAGCACCCCCGGGGATTGCTGGGGTGGGGAAATGCAGCCCTCACCCAAACCCAGGGCCACAGCATCCCCGGGGATCACAGAGGTAGGGAAAGCATCCCAGCATCCCCAGGGATTGCTGGGGTGGGGAAATGCAGCATTCACCCAAACCCAGGGCCACAGCATCCCCAGGGATTGCTGGGGTGGGGAAATGCAGCCCTCACCCAAACCCAGGGCCACAGCATCCCGGGGATCTGCATTCACCCAAACCCAGGGACACAGCATCCCTGGGGATCGCTGGGGTGGGGAAATGCAGCATTCACCCAAAACCAGGGACACAGCATCCCCGGGGATCGCTGGGGTGGGGAAATGCAGCCCTCACCCAAACCCAGGGACATACACAGCATCCCCGGGGATCGCTGGGGTGGGGAAATGCAGCATTCACCCAAAACCAGGGACACAGCATCCCCGGGGATCGCTGGGGTGGGGAAATGCAGCCCTCACCCAAACCCAGGGCCACAGCATCCTGAAGGATTAGAGGAGAAGATAAATTCACCAGGTGCCCAGAGCCAGGGCCACAGCATCCAGAGGGATTAAAGATAAATTCACCAGGTGCCCAGAGCCAGGGCCACAGCATCCAGAGGGATTAAAGATAAATTCACCAGATACCCAGAGCCAGGGCCACAGCATCCAGAGGGATTAGAGAAGATAAATTCACCAGGTGCCCAGAGCCAGGGCCACAGCATCCAGAGGGATTAAAGATAAATTCACCAGGTACCCAGAGCCAGGGCCACAGCATCCCAAGGGATCAGAGGGGTGGGTAAATACATAATTCAGCCACAGCCACAAACAGCAGCATCCTGAGGGACTGGAGAAGGCAAATACAGCAGGTACCCCAGCCTCAGGGGGTCCTTCAGCTCCAGGAATGTAAAACCCAGCAGGTTTCTCCCAGGACATGTGGGAAACCAGCCTGGCAGTGAAGTGCAGTGAGGGATAACCCATCTGCCTCTGATGGGAGCCAGGGCATGGACATGGGGATATTCTCCTCCAGCTGGGATGCTATTTCCTCCCAGCCACTTCACTAAAAAGCAGCTGGAAATGTCTGCTTCCCCTTCTGAAAGCCACATTTCCATCACGGTAATTCCACGGGAAAATGCAAGTTTGTCCCTTTTTGAATGCTCCATGGTCATATTACCCAGACTATCAATACAGGGGCCACACACACACCTGAACACATCTGCCAGTGAAGAGTTTTCTGCGGCTAATTGTTTGGTAGACAACTGTGATAATTATGTCTTTTTCCTTTTTCCTAATTATTAGTATTAATTACAGACCAAATGGATAATCTCATAAAATGTCAGTGTAAAAGCCAACAAGCTATAAATACAGAATACGTGCACAAAAGTCCTGTGGCAGTCAGAATTACGGAGCAGCCCCTCAGCAGGGAAGCCAGGCTCAGGATGAGGCGGGTCAGGCTTTTCCCTGTGGTGGCTGAGGATGCTGTCCATGGAGCCACACACACAGAGCCTCGCGAGGGGATGGGACTCTGGGGGAAGCAGTGGGCAGAACAACATCTGTGACAAGAGAGCTCTCCCTCTCGGGGGACATCCCAAAAAGGCAAAAATCAAAAATTCCTGTGTCACCTGCTCCAGGTGACCCTGCCTTGGTGGAGTGTTGGACTGGGTGATCTCCAGAGATCCCTTCCAACCCCAACCATCCCAGGATTCTGGGATTCCGGGGTTCTGTGTAGTCTGTCCCTGCTGGTGCTGCCGGGGGTGAACTGCCCCTGTCAAGGCTCTGCTGTGGCTGAACAGAGATGTTTCCTTGCTGAAAGAAAAACACCAACTGCAGCATTTTGCTGTAGTGAGCTCCTGAAATGATGAGCTGACATTTCCACTGAGATGGAAACCCACCTGGAGATGTTCCAGTAAAGCAAGCTCTGGATTCTCCTCTGGCTCTTTCATGCCCAAAGAAGCTCACTGCCATTGATATTCTGAAGTCAAATTTAGCTTCAGAGACAAAACTTCAAATCCTGTTGCATCCCTGCTTTTTTAGAGGAAATAGGTCTTGGAGCTGTACATGGGAAGCTCAGAACAAATTTCCTAGAGCTGTTTTTAGTTTTACACTGATTTCTTTTTGCACCATTAATCCTGCAGGCAGAAATATGTAGGCTTTAAAGCATGTGAGCTTCTAAAAGAAAACCTTCAGACAAGGTGGTTAAATATTTATGCACTACATGTGCCAGCTTACTTGTGCCTGAAATACATGTGCACAGAGGCACAGGGGAAGGACAGTACAGAAACTAGGGATGGATTCCCTGGCAGAGGGATGGTGACACAGTGAAAATGCATGAAAACGCAGTGTATCGCACTTGTAAACACTCTGTGGGTTTTTTATTATGGAAGCATGTCCAGATCGTCGCAAGATTAGGAGTTCTTTGTCCTGCCCAAAACTCAAAAGAAAAAATCCTGGAGCAGCTCCCTGAACAAAACCAGCTACTTCTGTCAGCAGAGGGAAGCTCTGGCTTTGCCTTCCTCAGACTGCCTCTGCCTGTTTCCCGGGAGCTGTCCAGTCCCGGGAGCGCTGAAGCGCTGGGGACAGGGACAGGGACAGGAGGGATCGCTGCGGCAGCAGCAAACCCGCCCTGGGGAGTGAGGCACAGGGCTGGGTGCCACTGCCTCCAGTGCTTCCTCTGCTGCAAGATGTGGTTTGTCAAATCAAACAGTGCTAAAGCCAAGGAGTGCCAAGGGGAACAGATTGTTTTCAGACCAACATTTTCCAAAGCAAACCACGACGAGCTGGGCATTCCTCGCTGTGGAGGGGACAGGAACAAGGGAGTGACATGTGGGACACGAGGGACAAGCTCAGATCCCTCTGGTTTCCAGGACTGTATGGGACACACAGGGCAAAAAGGGTTTCTGGAGACATCAGGCACAGGAAAACACAAAGCAGACTCTAAAGAGCTTTGATTTAGGACTTTGTGCTCAAAGCAGCAGCAGGAAGCCTGGAAGATGAGATTACACTGTGTAACTGCTGGATGGGATGGAGGTCAGGAAGCATATATGAATAGCAAGGCACTCCCACTGCTTTTCCAAAGCTCCACTTGCATTTATTCAACCTGACAGCACTTGTAGTTAGTGGTGTCTGTAAGGCCTGTGCTAACAGTTGTGATTGCCAACTGGTTTGGAATGCCTACCACCAGTGTCCTTGTTACTACAGTTTCCCCAGAAAAAAATTATTCTGAAGATTAAATACTTTTCAAGGAAGTCCCTTTTCTGCAGTTACTTCTAGCCAGACAGTGGGGGGAATGAAAACAAAAGCAACTGGAATTATTTGTGGGGGAGAAATGGAGTTCTGAGCTGGAAAGGAACCTCAGAATTGGCCTTTTCCCTGTGTAGAGATGCCAGATCTGGCCAGAGCAGATGAAAATACCCCGAAAACAGGGCCTGGGCAGCTCAGGACAGTTAAAACTTGTAGGAGGGCAAGCCAGCAGCACCCCAGCAGCATTGCACACCTGTGGGAATGGCCAAATCTGGGAGAAGTCCAGCTGAAGGCAAGATGTTCCCCATCCACAAGCAGGAACACACATTTATTGCTCCAGACTGCTGTCCTGCTCTGTTTCCAGCATGTCCATAAATCTTCCACTCCTTTCTTGCCCCTCCATCACAACAGATCTTAGTCCTTGTTGCAGCTTGTGCCAGCTCCTGCCTTTTAAAGTGTAAATGTGTTTCCACTGAAATTAATGAAAATTCAAAGGCCAAAATTTGGCACAGGATCCATCCTGAGGAAAAAAAAAGGGAGCTGGCAAGTTGAGAAGCCAAGATCTTTCTTATGAACTCTTCTAAATAAGGAATACAACCTTCCACTAAATTCTCTGTCAGACTCGGTCTAGTGCATAAACATAGCATCAATTTCAAAAATATTCCCAACTGAGCTATAAAAATGGTAACTACTTGTGGAGAGCCACTTAACCACCTTCAGAGTTTAGAGGTATCGTGTGGCCCACCAAACTGAGGTGGAATTCAGGTGACATTCACAGATTCTGAATTTATAGATAAGGCATATTAACATTTAAAGCTCAAAGAACCAGAAAATCGACTTCTCACAGGAATCCTCCTGAAGCTGGTATTTAAAACTGAGCCTGGAATCAGCTGAGATGCTGTAAACCAGAGACAGGGCTTGAGGGACTGAGGAGACGCTGACCTTAACCCCTGTGGCAAAAGGATCACGGCCTCAAGTCTGATTGCAATGGGAAGCACAAAGCAGGAGGTTATTTGGTCTGTTTCTCAAAATTTATCCCTGAAATGCGTTACTTCAGGCAAGTGATACGAACAGACGGGCAGAAGAATTCTTTGTTCAACACCAGGCTCTTGGAGCAGTGGGTGTGCCCCAACGGGCGGGAGCAGAGTGTCCCGGGACAGCAGTGTCCCAGGGCAGCAGTGTCCCAGGACAGCAGTGTCCCAGGGACAGCAGTGTCCCAGGACAGCAGTGTCCCAGGGCAGCACTGTCCCAGGGCAGCAGTGTCCCAGGACAGCAGTGTCCCAGGACAGCAGTGTCCCAGGACAGCACTGTCCCAGGGCAGCAGTGTCCCAGGACAGCAGTGTCTGAGGGCAGCACTGTCCCAGGACAGCAGTGTCCCAGGGCAGCAGTGTCCCAGGGCAGCAGTGTCCCAGGGCAGCACTGTCCCAGGACAGCAGTGTCCCAGGACAGCACTGTCCCAGGGCAGCACTGTCCCAGGACAGCAGTGTCCCAGGACAGCAGTGTCCCAGGACAGCAGTGTCCCAGGACAGCAGTGTCCCAGGACAGCAGTGTCTGAGGACAGCAGTGTCTGAGGACAGCAGTGTCTGAGGACAGCAGTGTCCCAGGACAGCAGTGTCCCAGGGACAGCAGTGTCCCAGGACAGCAGTGTCCCAGGGACAGCAGTGTCCCAGGACAGCAGTGTCCCAGGGCAGCAGTGTCCCAGGGCAGCAGTGTCCCAGGGCAGCACTGTCCCAGGACAGCAGTGTCCCAGGACAGCAGTGTCCCAGGGCAGCACTGTCCCAGGGCAGCAGTGTCCCAGGACAGCAGTGTCCCAGGACAGCAGTGTCCCAGGACAGCAGTGTCCCAGGACAGCACTGTCCCAGGACAGCAGTGTCCCAGCAGTGAGGCAGCAGTGTCCCAAGACAGCAGTGTCCCAGGGCAGCACTGTCCCAGGACAGCAGTGTCCCAGGACAGCAGTGTCCCAGGGCAGCAGTGTCCCAGGACAGCAGTGTCCCAGGACAGCAGTGTCCCAGGGCAGCAGTGTCCCAGGGCAGCAGTGTCCCAGGGCAGCAGTGTCCCAGGACAGCAGTGTCCCAGGGCAGCAGTGTCTGAGGACAGCAGTGTCCCAGGGCAGCAGTGTCCCAGGACAGCAGTGTCTGAGGACAGCAGTGTCCCAGGGCAGCAGTGTCCCAGGACAGCAGTGTCTGAGGACAGCACTGTCCCAGGGCAGCAGTGTCCCAGGACAGCAGTGTCCCAGGACAGCAGTGTCCCAGGACAGCACTGTCCCAGGGCAGCACTGTCCCAGGGCAGCAGTGTCCCAGGACAGCAGTGTCCCAGGGCAGCAGTGTCCCAGGGCAGCAGTGTCCCAGGGCAGCACTGTCCCAGGACAGCAGTGTCCCAGGACAGCAGTGTCCCAGGACAGCAGTGTCCCAGGACAGCACTGTCCCAGGGCAGCAGTGTCCCAGGACAGCAGTGTCCCAGGACAGCACTGTCCCAGGGCAGCAGTGTCCCAGGGACAGCACTGTCCCAGGGCAGCAGTGTCCCAGGACAGCAGTGTCCCAGGGCAGCACTGTCCCAGGACAGCAGTGTCCCAGGACAGCAGTGTCCCAGGACAGCAGTGTCCCAGGACAGCAGTGTCCCAGGACAGCAGTGTCTGAGGACAGCAGTGTCCCAGGACAGCACTGTCCCAGGACAGCAGTGTCCCAGGACAGCAGTGTCTGAGGACAGCAGTGTCCCAGGGCAGCAGTGTCCCAGGACAGCAGTGTCCCAGGACAGCAGTGTCCCAGGGCAGCAGTGTCCCAGGGCAGCAGTGTCCCAGGACAGCACTGTCCCAGGGCAGCAGTGTCCCAGGGCAGCAGTGTCCCAGGACAGCAGTGTCCCAGGACAGCATTATCCCAGGGCAGCAGTGTCCCAGGACAGCAGTGTCCCAGGACAGCATTATCTGAGGGCAGCAGTGTCCCAGGACAGCATTATCCCAGGGCAGCAGTGTCCCAGGACAGCATTATCCCAGGGCAGCAGTGTCACAAGGCAGCAGTGCCCAGCTGCACTGGGTCAGCTGCCTTCATGCTGCAATCCATGGAGCAGCATGGGCCCAGAAAACTGCAGAGCACCTCACAGCCAGGCCAGTAATTACATTCCTGGCACTGCAAAGAAAGTGGGACACAACAAGAGATTCCTCAGCATCAAGCCCAGTAAGAGGGGAGTGCTGCTGGAAGGAAACCCTGCCACCAATTCCCTGTCACTCCAGATGTGGTATGGCCATGAGGCTGAGGCTGAGGACACCTGGCAAGGGCAGTTGTGGTGCTGGTGGGACTCTGTGCCTCCTTTTCCCCGGCAGAAATCCAAAATCTCCACGTACGAGAAGATGTGGGCGTTCATGAGCAGCCGGCAGCAGACGGCGCTGGTGAAGAACAACGACGAGGGCATCCAGCGCGTGCTCACCACCGACTACGCCCTGCTCATGGAGTCCACCAGCATCGAGTACGTGACCCAGAGGAACTGCAACCTCACCCAGATCGGGGGCCTCATCGACTCCAAGGGCTACGGCGTGGGCACCCCCATCGGTAAGAGCCTGGGGAGCACAGCACGGTGTCCCCTGAGGCAAACCATTCACTCCTGGCATCTCAGAAACAGGACAAGGGAAAATGGATGCACACTGACAAAACCAGGGCTAGATGGGACACTGGGGAGGAATTCCTCCCTGGGAGGGGGCTGAGGCCCTGGCACAGGGTGCCCAGATAATCTGTGACTGCCCCATCCCTGGCAGTGTCCAAGGCCAGGCTGGATGGGGCTTGAAGCAACCTGGGACAGTGGAAGGTGTCCCTGCCCACCTGACTGGAAGGGCTTTAAGGTCCCTTCCCACCCAAACCATTCTGGGATTCTGTATGTGCCCCAAAGAAAACTGCTTACTCAAAACCCTGCATCTCCCTGATGCAGAACCTTGCAGGTGATCCTCACTGTTCTTCAGTGTTGCACTGAGGTCATGAAATAAATCAGAAATTCATCCCCTTTAATGCAGAGCTTTAAGACTCCCAATTTCTCTGAACTCTCTCTGGCAGACCTTTTCTAGCATGTCCAGTACCCTTTCTAAGATCTTCTAGTTGTGCAGCATTAAAAATTGTGTCAGATTTTTGTGTTGTGCACTTGTAAACAATTGGCATTTAGGAGCCAGGTTTTGTCCTGTGTTCATAAAATTATGGGGCCACAGAAGGGTTTGGCTTGGAAAGAATCTCAAAGTGCCACCCCCTGCCATGGCAGGGACACCTCCCTCTATCCCAGGGTGCTCCAAGCCCTGTCCAGCTGGGGATTGGTTCATCCATTGCTTGACAGAGCAGATACAAATAAGGGAGGAACACCTCTGCACTTGGAGCTGTCATTCTTTGTGGTGCTGAGCCCCGCAGACAGATTGTCACAGACACGACATCCCAAGTATATTTTACCACTGGCTATGTGAGAACAGCCCTGGCACCCTGAGAAAAGTGATACAAAAGCTAAAATCCCCAGGAATGACAAACTCTTGCCATGAGTTTCCTTGCGGTTATAAAACTGCCACACTTTATACCAAGAACAATGAAGGAATAATTGGAACAGATGGCAATCCTCAGAGACAGTGCAGCCATTGGAAATGCAGCTGTGAAATATATTTATAAGATGTTTCTTGTATGAGAAGTGAACCCTTATATTTTTGTTAAGAAAAACCTGCAAAATTCAGGGGAATATATATCCCCAAGCACTGTGGAATAATCCAGCATCATTAAGCATCTCATAAACAACTGATTTCATAAACAAGATAAACCTGCCACTATTCAGAGGGAGCCCCAAGGCTCTGTTATTTCTCTCAGAGCATTCAAGAGTATTGATTGCAGAGGCTGTATGGAAAATAAAAAAAACTTTAAAAGGAATGTCTGTGACCCTTAACACCAGATCAGCAGGGCTTAACTGCAGGGGAATGTAAAACCACAGGGCCTGGGACTCCAGAATTTCCAGTGAGGGAGCTGGACAACACCTTATGGCTCCTGAAGAAACAGGGAGGAGAATTGGAGAATTCTTGAATACAGGAAATTTATTTTATCAGAGCATCTTCTGCAAGTAAAATACAGCAGTTACAGGCCTCAGGAGGAATTGTTCCATGAAAGAGTGGCCAGGCCTTGGCAGGGGCTGCCCAGGGAGGTTTGGAGTGCCACATCCCTGGGTGTGGCACTCAGCGCTCTGGGCTGGGGACAAGGTGGGCATCGGGCACAGGTGGACTCGGTGCTCTCAGTCCTCTTCCACCCCCAATGATTCTGGGATTCTGTGATGTGTCAGGGCAGGTTTAACTCCAGGATCAGTGCCAGGCTGATGCAGGTAATTCTAACACTAAAGCTCTTCCCAGTTCCTTGGCAGGCTGCTGAGAAAGTAGATAAATGCACTTCTTGGCCTAAGAGGTTTGTTAACAGCTCCGAGGCCATAAGTAACATGCTGAATATTTAAAGAGGTGTGGAGATGGATTTGTGGGTGGTGGTAGAGCTCACCAATAAACCAGCCCCAGTGCAGCTCTCCAGGCACTCTTGACAAACTCTAAAAGCCTGTGCAGAAATCTGGAGGTGCCTGTTACCCTCCAGATGAATTGTGGTAATCCTGATGGCAACATAAACAACACAGGAAAGAATGAACAGCCCCACAAATCCTGTGCTGAGACACTGGCTGCTCCACTTTAGCTCCCAGCTGTGTCCTTCCAGACAGGGAAATGGATGAGTCCTGCAGCCTTACACATTGCAGGGGACAAGGCACAAACAATTCTGCTCTCTCTTCTGTGAGGCACTGCTGTTTTCAGGGGTAATAATTCACTCCTCTGTGCAAAGGCAGTTTTTGGAGGTGTTTCTGGCCTGTTTTCTGTGCTGTTATTTTTGGGTCTTTAACAGCAAGCACACAAATCACGCATTCTTACAGCGGGCACGTTTTCCTCTCAGAGCTGGCTGCCTCCAGCAGTGCTGGTCTCTGGCTTCCCAGATGGATCTGGGATAGTGTGACACATGTCTCCTGGCAGCTGTGGGCACAGCATGGCCCAGTGCTGGCAGTGCTCTGCCCCAGCAGCAGCTGAGGGCTGGCACAATGACACTAAGGTGTCACAGCTGAGAGGAGCTGCAGTGTTCCTCACACTCTGCTCCTCAGACAGGGCTGGGGGATGAAGGAAGTGGACAGCAGAGGGGGACATGTATCCATGGGACAAAGGTTTTTAACGATGTCCTGCACAGCAAAATAAGGAGCAAAACTGAAGCTGTGACGCCGAATTTCCAAGGCTATTTCGGTGCATAAGGACTCAGAAGCAGAGCCTCAGTGAGATTTGTCTGAAGTGCCACGTGATCCCTTCAATTCTGGCACACAATCTGCCTTAAAGCTTGGTTTCCCTTGATGGAGTTCAGTTTGCAGCACTTTTGACATGCAGCAAAATGAAACTTTGGAGAAATAGAGGTCGAAGAAAATCTGAGAATCACAGAACTGCCTGGATTGGGAAGGACTTTGAAGCCCATCCAGTGCCACCCCTGCCATGGGCAGGGACACCTTCCACCATCCCAGGCTGCTCCAAGTGCCATCCAGCCTGGCCTTGGGCACTTGCAGGGATCCAGGGACAGCCACAGCCTCTCTGGGTACCCTCTGCCAGGGCCTGCCCACCCTCACAGGGAAGAACTTCTTTCCAATATCCCGCCTAATCCTGCCCTCTGGCAGTGGGAGGCCATTCCCCAGTGTCCTGTCCTTCCACGTCTTATTAATGGGCTGCTAAAGGAGGGGAAAGGGGAAAGAAATAGCTGCAGGGCTTTCAGCTCTGCGTTTCAGCCCAGACTCCGAATGTTTCCAGCTGCAGGGAGTCCAGCATGGCAGGATTTGGGAGCACACATGTGCCTTTGGAGCCAAACAGCATCTCACAGAATCACAGAACCATTCTTGCGAGCCCCCCTCCTTGCTATCACAAAACCCTGGTCCCACAAAGCCTCTCTCACAAACACAGGCTCTAGGATTTTGGAAGATGGAGAGGCTGAGCAGTGTGAGAGCGAATCTAAGCAGACTGAGCCACCCACTGTGATCCCACTCCTCGCCAGACACTGCCCAGGCCCATAAAGCTGCAGAGCCTGCACACACATCATTTAGCAAATGGTGGCCTGCAAACCTAAACCATGAAATTGTTGCTATTTTCAGCTTGCAGGGCTGCTATTGTTGCAAATCACAACAGAAAGGACTTGTTGTTCTTACAAGCTGTAGGTAGCTGAGGTGGAGCTGTGAGTGTAAATGAGAAGAGAAAGTGTCTGAGTGACTGTGGACTCCTCCGAGGCAGCCCTCATTTACAGGCAGCAGGAAAAACCAACAGATGCTGAAGTCAATAGAAGGGATGCAAAGCGGAAATTCTCAACCAGTGCTCACAGCAATATTCAAATATGATGTGGAGGAATGCCTTGGCAAAAACCCACTGCCAAGGCTTAAATAAACCTCACTAGGAGACCCTAAAATTATCATGAATTCTCAAATAACTGCACCAGTGCAGCCTTCTGCTTCCCAATCCCCAGGGCAGACACAACAGAGATTCCCCTTTCCAGCTGGAATAACCCCCCCTGTGACAAGGCAGGCTGCTGCCTCGGATGGTGGCACTGCCAGGCCTCACTGCCAGGCACTGCCAGGCCTGTCCCCTTGCAGGGTCCCCGTACAGGGACAAGATCACCATCGCCATCCTGCAGCTGCAGGAGGAGGGCAAGCTGCACATGATGAAGGAGAAGTGGTGGCGAGGCAACGGCTGCCCCGAGGAGGACAGCAAAGAAGCCAGCGCCCTCGGGGTGGAGAACATCGGGGGCATCTTCATCGTGCTGGCGGCGGGGCTGGTGCTCTCCGTGTTCGTGGCCATCGGCGAGTTCATCTACAAGTCGCGCAAGAACAGCGACATCGAGCAGGTGAGTGACCGCGGCGGGGCTCTGCAGCCCACACCTCCGTCATGGAGCGTGCATTTCCCGCTGCGGAGCTCCCACCGGGCAGCCCCGCTCTAATGACAAATAATTTATTAATAACGACGGGGAAGTGCCTCACCCACGGTCCAATTAGTGCTGCCTAGCAGGGCAGTGCAGAACAAGGGCAATTAATTTCTCAAACAGTTTCTGCCTGAACTTCAGGACTTTCAGCATAAATTACATTGGAGAGGAATAAAGCACAACCGGGCTGTTGGGTCTTTTATATGGCATTATCACAAGGAAAGCACATCCAAATCCCAAGAGTCATTTCCCTCTTGCTCTAGAGAGCATCTTTTTTCCGAGCCAGGGGTTTGCCACTTGTGCTGAAGGATGCACTTCAAAGCAGGGAGATCTGCTGAGGTGATGGATGCCTCTGTAAAGTAAGACTGTGGAGCCAAAGAAGTTCTGGTAATAGCTCTGCTGAAGTGCAATGAGCAATTTAAAAGGGCAGAAGAAAACGAAGGAAATGCTGTGTGTAAATCACACCTTGAGCGTCAGAGCATTTTGTGAGAAGGGATCAATGCTGAAAACGCCTTTAGAGAGCCACCAGCCCTGTGAAAGAGGCAGGGCTGAGCAGGAGCTGGCAGTGTCCCTAAGCTGTCAGCCAGCCCCTCCCTGCCCCAGGGCAGCTTGTCCTGGCTCTGTCCTGGACCCTCCTGTGGCCCTGTTTGGCTCCTTTTCTCTCCAGCAGGACTTTCCCGAGGGACAAGGGGGCTGCACCCACCCTGCAGGACCAGGGGGTGACCCTGAATCCCCAAAGGTTCCCATTTCCTCACTCCAGGCTCCCAGATGTGAGGCACCCACCTCGATGTGGGTTGAGTTCCCTTTGCACTTTGAGATGGGAAAGGCTGGAGCTTTTCCATGGGGGATTCCCCCCTCCCCATCCAAGGTGTTATCCTCCAAGGTTGGTGACATAAATGCCAGGAGTGGCTGTTGAGGCAAAAACCCTCCCCGAGGGCAGCAGGGATGAGCGGGAGGGGAAAGGAACATTTTGAGCTCGCTATGGGAGGTGCAGTTTGCATCAAAAGCAGTGTCACTGTCCACAAAAAACAGATGCAGCTCATGGAGCAACCCCAGGACATGCCAATCAAAGGGTCCCTGGTTTGGGATAAGGCAGAGATAAAGGATTAATGTATTTGCACATATTGCAGCTTTCTAATTGGTACTTTAGCCCGTTTTAGCACAAAATGCATAAAAATGTATTGGTATCTTTGTTTTGTTCCTGTCTCGGGAGATCGTTTATTCAAATACGTTTTGGAGAACAGTTGCAGCTAATTAAAATATTTAGTACAATTAAAATGTTTAGTTTAAGCGCTAACACAGTGCAGAATAGCCTGGAAACTTTGCAGGAGTCTGTGCAAGGCACTGCCTCCCTGAAGCCAGGACTAAAGCAGACCTAGAGCGTTAGGCCAGGGGTGCTAATTTAGTGAGCAATAAGCGGGGTGAATAACACAATTCGGGGTTGCACACATGTGTGCACACCCCCCATTTCTGCACCCACACTGCTGCTGCTCAGCAAGGTGTTGCTTAATAATTAGAATAATCAAGTGAGTTAATGCGGCACATCCAGCCTCTTTTCCAGAAGCAATTTCACCGAGAGCACAATACCAGCGATTCCAGTGTTTCTCTCTGGTTTCTCTGGGATTGTTTTCTCTTTTCCCTGGTGAGATAAGCAGCTTAGATGGGAAATGCTGCGCAGGGTGTGTTATCACTAAGCTAATCCAAAGCATTGTTGAACACAATCTGTGACTTTTCTGTTCCCATAAGCGGAGTCTCTTTTGATTTAAATGGCTTTTGAATCATTCTCATGCTTGTTTTCGTTTTTGCTTCGTTCATTTATTTACTTTCTCCATTTCTCTTCTCTTGCATGCAAGGCCTTTTGTTTCTTTTACGGACTGCAGTGTAAGCAACCCCACCCGTCCAACTCCACCTCTGGCACCACCTTATCCACGGAGTTAGACTGTGGCAAGTTAATCCGGGAGGAGCGGGGGATCCGAGCGCAGCCCTCGATCCACACGGTGTAGTCAGGAGAGGAGCAAGGTGTGTGCGGGAGGGTTAACGCAGGGGGTGAGCTGGTCTGGAGCCCATTGCCACAGCCCGAAATGGGGCAGTTTGAATGGTGTCACAGGGAATCATTGCACCCCCAGCAGGGAGCTCTGCTAGCCTTTCCCAATTCGCACAGCCTCTCATGTGCGATTGGCACCTTGTCGGGGTAATTCACCTGCTGCAGGTAAGAAAAATGATTTGCCTCCTTTTCATCTCCTCCCCACCCCGAGCTGAGCAGTGGCAGCCTCCTTACTGAGAGCAGGGAGGAACACCCAGCTTGGTCTCTGCTGCAAGTGGGCCCGGCAGCTCTGAATTCAGGAACCTCTGATTCGGGAACATCCCAAACACCCTGCAGGGCTCCATTAACTTCCTGAGCCCCTGCGACAGGCTGCCAGAGATGGTGAGCTGGCATCTCTTCTGCCCTGTGTCAATATTTAATGAATTTTAATTCCTCCATTTAAAATGCATTACTCTAAGCCTGCAAGTAACTATCATAGCACAAAATCAGACCCATCAGTTAAATTTTATGCCATGTAACCATTAAGGACATACTCCACAGCAGCACCCTCAGGCAACACCCACACAGACCATTAATAGAGCAGCTCCATTGTCTTGTTTGAGCAGTTCACGAGGTTCGTTTGTAACAGAGAAACTCCTTTGTGGGAAAGTCAGGCATCAGTTTATCCCCGACAGCAAAGCCCTGGCATTGCTTTGTGTATTGCACCCCGGTGCAGGAGGCTGGCAATGGATGTGTTTTAATGGATGGGAGGACAACACTTGGATTTCCTCCAGCCCTCAGCCAGTCAGGGGCTGACAGGGCAGGGGACAATGGACTGGATGTGGGTTTGCCACCAAAAAACATATGTCAACAATTTGAGATGCACAAAGTGCATAGAAATGCCAGCTCGAGGAATGTCATCAACCGTGGCACACCACAGTGTTCCCAAACCCTTTTACCTGTATGCCATTGTACCCCATATTCCCATCAGTGTCACCAGCCCATCTCCCTCCCCTCAGCCCTATTTTATGCTGTCCTGCCCAGTGGAGCTCCTGCTCATCAGACGAGTTACTGCTCTGTTTTCCTGGGGCCGTTTCTGCCTCCTGTGCAGTCAGGGCCCTTGCTGGAGTGGATTCCTTCACACCCAAAGTGCTCCCCCTTGGATGGTGTCTGTGCACCTGCTGCTGGGGACAGGCAGAGCAAGCAGTGCCCCTCATCTCCTCTCAGCCCTGTCCCACTGCTGGTGCTGCTGGCAGCAGGCTGGAGTGCTCTGTGACAAAGCTCTGCTGCTCCGATTCTCCCCTGCCCATCCAGGGTGGGAGTTTATGCTGCACTCCAGATGCTGCAAGAAATTGTCTTGCTCAGAATGGTCTCTTAACTTCTTTCAATGGGGCCTTGAAAGCTTTGCCTCTCCATAAAATGCTCCCTCTCGCCAGCAAAGACCTGAATTAGGTCCTCTGAATACCTGATTTAAGAAAACACTTTTTATTTGCAGCTTCCCAGTAGAAGAGACTTAAAACTAATTAAATTCAGCTCCTCTCAACTCTCAGAGGAGAAGGAAGATGCCTAATGTGTTTATCTCCATCATTGCTCCACGCAAGAGATCCTCTGGGCTGCAGCTTGGACCAGTTTTGTAATTGTTCCTTAGATTAGTGCCGGATCCAGAGCGTTTCTGTCACTTGCTGGGTAAACACTGTCCCAGCTGTCAGCCCCACAGCCCCGCTGGCAGTGACAGCACCGTTCCCTGGGCTTAGCTGTCCCACACGCAGCCCCACAGGCTGGCAGCAGCTCCCTGCGGGAATGCCAAAGCAGCTCCCGCTGTCCCCGACAGAGCCTCATCCCTAGCTGCAAAAACAGTCATCAAAAACCATCACTGCTCAGGTGATGTGGGAGACCAGCAAGCAGCTTTTCTGATTTTCCTTGTGAACAGAGCACAAAGGAACAGCTTCTGTAAGTGGGGGAGAGTTAAATTAATCCCTGGGCTACTGTCACACTGTTTTGACAGCCGCTGCTCAATAGACTCTGGCAGGTTACAGGAGTTAATTTGGGGATCTCCTCATGCCACCAGAATATGCCTCTCCTCATGCCATCTGTGTGACAGAATACTCAATGTGCCCCAGCAGCACTTTGCTCACTAAAAGAAATTATTTCTGATATTTTTCCTTCTGTGCAAAAATAAATCCATTTTCTTTCAGCACAAGGCACAGGTCAGTGTCCCAGCTATGGGTGCAGGAGAAAAATCCTGACTTCTGCACTTCCTCCCCTGTCCCTGAGCTGCCCAGGAGTTCTTCCACAATGAAATCTGCCCCACATCCTTTGATTTTCACAGTTCTCAGCACTTCCACAACACACTGGGGTTTGGGTGGCCTCTTTATTGCTATTTGGTTGGTTTTGCAAGGTATTAATAAAATGCCTTGTCCTCAGTGGTAGCCCAGCAGCAGAAGCAACAGATTGATACATCCTGACTACAACTCTTTTTTTGTTTGTTTGTTTCTACTTTATTTTATGCTATTTATTTATTTGTTTTTTCATTCTGAGTCTGTAATTCTCCTAAAGCTTAGCACAGACCTCTGCATGGGAGTGTAAGGAAGGATTTGGGAGCTTCATGACTAAGCTTCAGCAGCTGCTGGAATGACCAAAGGGCACAGAGAAAGAGTCCCACATCACACAGAGAGCAGAACCTAGTCTGTTTTTAAAGGATGGCATTTCCTTTTACATGCCATGGCTGGCAGCATTTTGACACTGCCAGAATGAGAAAGTTAAGCTGGCTGAAAGCAAAATGTTAAATTCATCATGAGGTTGTAAAAGGGATTGATCTGTGCCCACTCTGCTCTTGTTGTGGGCAGACCTCAGCAGTGGACTGACCAGCATGGGGAAAAAAATTGGGGGGGGTTAAAAGCAACCCTTTCGGTCTGGCCACCTGAATATGAGACAAAATAACAGTATATTTCCCTTTTTAATCGAATGCTAATGTCAACATCCCCTTTTTGAAGGCTGCTTTGCAGGTGCTCCTCAGAGGACTTGGGCTCAGGGGTCTTAGGGTGTGTTCCTTGTCCATGGCTTTCCTATAAACCCCACACCCTTCTGGCTGAGGCTGTGCACCACTTTTCCTAAGAATACCTTGGAGTCTTCCTGATAATAATTATTTTAAAATTCAAAGCAGTTGGAAGTTGAGCCATTGGGCACTCCACGGATCAGATATTAAAACCTCCCAGCAATATGTTCTGTGTATCCGTCTGCACATGCAAAATGAACTTCAGGGGGGTGTTTTGCGGAGATGAATGTGAAAGGCGTTGTGGTTATTGCACAGTCTGAGTACCAGGAATCCCGTTGGAAAATTAAAGTACCGGCCTATTAACAAGGCAGTAAAATGCACTCTTTCACCTGCAGAAATCATCCCTGTCTGCACTCTACAGAGAGTAATGGCTGGGATTAAATACAGCACATTAGGAGGCTAATGAGAAACACGGGGAAGGAAAATAAAAGTAAGACTGGTCGATCCTACGAAGGGTTAATAGGACCCTGGTAACCACGGAGTTCTGGATCCACTTTGTAATGCAGATTTTAAAACCAGTTAAAGCTGAGACCGCAGAGAGCATAATGCACTCAGAGCCTTTGGGTTCACAGGTTTGGGGATGAGCGGTGCAGCTCTCCAGAAAGGCTTGGAGCATACAGGAAGGGTCGGGAGGATACCTGCTCCTCCCGCTGCTCCAGGGGGAAGGAGAGCCGAGTTCCCCGGCTTAAATCCACAAAGGGAGGGGATTTAAATGACAATTGCAGCAGCAGAGGCCTGCCCACCGCGGCTGCCGTTTGAAAGGACGGCATGCACTGCCCTGGCTGCGCCATTGACTCTGGGCAGCGGCACCAATTAACGGGAGTTTAATTGACCTCGGAACTGTAGATGAACAAACATGAAGCACCTCAGAGAAGGAGAATGTTGGGCTGGGATGTGAATCTGGGATCTCAGCTGTGTGCAGCCCAGCCCACAGCACACAGGACCCAAAATTCACACCCACACTGAGCCCAGGAGCTCTCTGCAGACCCAGTCACACACATTATTTATTTATAAGGTAAGGGGCTTAAAGCTCTGTTTCCCCCTGCTGCCATCACCCGATTTTATGTATAAATAATCTATTAATGTATATTTGCACAGAACAGTTATTGTGGGGTTTTTTTGCAAAGCCAGATACTTCCACTTAAAGGCTACTTCTGTTTCTTTCTGTTATACATAATTATTCCAGCTGTGAATTTTAAAATATGTTTCCACTTACCCCAGATGTCTTTGTTAATGTTGTGATGGTGGGAAGAATGAAGATCTCTTCTTTCTTTCCAAGCCATTCATCTCCCTTATTCTTGTGGTAATTATCTCCTTTCTTCGCCACACGATATTTGAAAAGATTCCTTCCAAAGAAAAGAAGATGATTGAGGCCTGCACTATATTTGAGAAATGACCATTCATTTCATGAGGGGAAAATAACTAAACCACAAAGAAATCTTAAAAAAACTCTTCTTTGTTTCCTCCAGCATGCTCATGGTTCTTTTGTGACTAAAGTATATGGTGTTCAAAACGAGATCTTTTCTTTTGTAAGGCCAGGGTCAACCGAGAAAGGGTAAGTTGTGTGACGCGAGGCCACCAAAACATGGCGGACGCGCCTGTGGGGAATTTCGGAAACGTCCATCAACATCTTTAATTGAGCCAAAGTCACATGAAAGTCACTGGAGTTAGGGAAAAACCCCTGCAGTCACCTGTTCTGTCCAGGGATCTTTTCCCAGCTGGATCTTCTGAGGCCGCGCCTTGGCCTCACCTGAGGGCTCCGTGAGGGCCCGGGCCAAGTGCTGAGGGCTCCGTGAGGGCCCAGGTTGAGCTCTGCCCTCACCTGAGGGCTCTGCAATGGCCCAGGTTCAGCTCTGCCCTCACCTGAGGGCTCTGCAATGGCCCAGGTTCAGCTCTGCCCTCACCTGAGGGCTCTGCAATGGCCCAGGTTCAGCTCTGCCCTCACCTGAGGGCTCTGCGAGGGCCCAGGTTCAGCTCTGCCCTCACCTGAGGGCTCTGCGAGGGCCCAGGTTCAGCTCTGCCCTCCCCTGAGGGCTCCCTGAGGGCCCAGGTTGAGCTCTGCCCTCACCTGAGGCCTCTGCAAGAGCCCAGGTTGAGCTCTGCCCTCACCTGAGGGTTCCCTGAGGGCCCCGGTTGAGCTCTGCCCTCACCTGAGGGATCTGCGAGGGCCCAGGTTGAGCTCTGCCCTCACCTGAGGGCTCCCTGAGGGCCCCGGTTGAGCTCTGCCCTCACCTGAGGGCTCTGCAGTGGCCCAGGTTGAGCTCTGCCTCACCCCCCTGAGGGCTCTGCCCTCACCTGAGGGGGGCCCAGGTTGAGCTCTGCCCTCACCTGAGGGCTCCATAAGGGCCCAGGTTGAGCTCTGCCCTCACCTGAGGGCTCTGCAAGGGCCCAGGTTGAGCTCTGCCCTCACCTGAGGGTTCCCTGAGGGCCCCGGTTGAGCTCTGCCCTCACCTGAGGGATCCTGGGGGATCTGCGAGGGCCCAGGTTGAGCTCTGCCCTCACCTGAGGGCTCCCTGAGGGCCCAGGTTGAGGTTCTGCAATGGCCCTCTGCTCTGCCCTCACCTGAGGGCTCCCTGAGGGCCCAGGTTGAGCTCTGCCCTCACCTGAGGGATCTGTGAGGGCCCAGGTTGAGCTCTGCCCTCACCTGAGGGCTCCCTGAGGGCCCCGGTTGAGCTCTGCCCTCACCTGAGGGCTCCCTGAGGGCCAGGCCCAGCCCTGGCCGCTCTCCCTGCAGGAAGCCTTTAACGTCATAATCTCTCCCCACAGTGTCTTTCTTTCAACGCCATCATGGAGGAGCTGGGCATTTCCCTCAAGCACCAGAAGAAGCTGAAGAAGAGGTCGAGGACGAAGGGGAAGTCGTCCTTCCCGAGCATCCTGACGTGCCAGCAGCGGCGCACGCTGAGGAAGGAGACCATGGCGTGAGCCAGGACAGAGCCAGCCTGCCCGAGGGGACGCAAGCTCCCGTTCCTCAGAGGCTCCCCGTGGCTCCTCCTTTTAACCTAGAGGTACAGCAGCTGAGGTGCTCGCCTAGACTGATGTACTGCCGATCCTCCGGGAGGTGTCTGGCTCCTCCTCTGGGCTGGATTGCTCTGCTCACCTGGTCTGCATCTCCGTCCCCTCCCTGTGCATCGCTGTATGTGCTTTCTAAATAAATAAATAAACAACTGACAGGGTTCTTTTTTCCAAGAATCTGGGAGTCAAACTTTTCTTTTTCCTGACTGCAGTGACCTTCTCCCTGCATCCCAACAAGTCCCATTTCCAGAGAAGCCTGGTTAGAGGTTAGGAAAGGCAATGTCCTCATTGGGATGGTAGGACAAGGGGGAATGAACTTCCCACTGCCAGAGAGCAGGGATGGATGGGATATTGGGAAGGAATTCCTCCCTGTGAGGTGGGGATGCCCTGGCACAGGGTCCCTGGAAGTGTCCAAGGCCAGCTTGGATGGGGCTTGGAGCTGCCTGGTCCTTTTCTTTCCAATAAAGCAGCATCTTCTGACAAGGCAACGCCTTAAATGTCCAGAGGAAGGAAAGTGGTCTGCCTAACAAGCAAACAAGCAGAAATACTGCAGGCAAGGTTCTCCTAAAGCACAACCCCTGTGCAGGTCAGCAGGTTCGTGCTCTCCTAATTGCCAGAGCAGTAATTTTTAACAGGCTGCTGGCTCCAAATGAAAAGGGAGGCTTGGCCCCCGAAGGAGTGATGTGTTTAGCAGTTAATCTCTCTAATCACAAGGGCTCCTAGCTGCTAATCCAGCATTCTGCTGTGCAGCAGGCATGGCCTGGAGATGGATGCCCTGCTCCCGGGCACAGGGCTGGCCTGACAGCTCCATCCCACAAACCCGCCGGGGTCCCACACCCGCAGGGGCTGGGGCTGCCCTCATCTCCCACAGGCACCACACACCCCTGAACCTGCCCCTCTGCAAGAATGACAGAATGCAGAGGCTCTCCTGCGTCAGAAGCACAAGGACAAAGTTCACACCTGTGTGACACAGGCTCCTCTTGTCATGGGTGTCACCACAGGCAGCCCTCTGCCAGGACAGCTTTCTGTCACACACGCTTGTTTCCTGTTTGCCTTTCAGAACAAGCAGAAAATTACTTCTCTTTTAAAAATTCAACCCCAGGTTCATGATTGATTAAATAATCTTTCCCTGCTGATTAAATCACTCTGAGCATCCCTAGGGGATGCTCTGAGGCTCGAGGAAATCTTTTCCAGCATGCTGTCACTGTCCCCACTTTTCCCAAATGATCACCTCCCTTTCTCCAGACAGAAATGCCATCCCAGCCAGACACTGAGCCCTGCAAGGGGATCTTTGCTCTCGTCTAGACCCCAAAGTTATCTCCTCGTTTCAGTGCACACCTGGAGCTCCGCAGCTGCATTCCTTTCAGCAGGCCCAGTACAAAGCCAAATATAAAGTTAATCTGGCTATGGAATTAAAGACAGTGAACTTGCCCAGCCATGGATGGCTAAATTCCCTTTTTCCATCTATCCTCCAACCATGCAAAGTGCCCACACCTCCAGCCCCCTGCCCAGAGCTGCACTGTGCACCCAGAGCTGGTATTTCAAGGGTCAAGGCTTGCTCAGGTAGGAAGAAAAATTAACTGGAAGACCATCCCTGTCAGCAGCACTTGGTGACAGCTGGCATTATCAAAATAAAATTGCTTTAAATAAATTCCAAAGCAGCGTGACCCATTTGCCACTTCATTATCTGCAGGCTAAAGTCAGTAAATACATGGCCTTTTGTTCTGTGCTCCTTCTATTGATTTTAATGAGACCCAGTGCTAGGGAAGAGGCATTCAACAGGAGGGCTGCATTCATTATTTATTTGGCCTTCAGCTTCATCTCTGCACATTTCTGCAATAATTCCAATCAGAGTTTTGTCCAGACTAGTTCAGGCAAGGCAAGTGCAGGAAGTGACCTAAGTGTTACCTGCATTTAGCTGAGGTGAACAATTCCCCAAAGTTTCCAGGAGAATCTGCATCCCATTTGCAATTGATTAAATATTATTTGGCAGGCTATTTGGGCAGTGAATTGCTGACATTTTGAAAAGAGCTATTTGATGATCTAACACAGACTTAAAACATGGTCTTTGATTTATGCAAAATGCATAGAAAGTGGGCAAAATGAGGGGCTGAACTTCCTGCATCCATCTTGGCTGATTTTTTCTGCTTTCCTCTCCTCCCAAATCTCTGGGGAGATTTTTCAGGTACAGGTTTGAGCATCACCCACTCTGCAGGCTATTTCAAAGTGTTAATAAATGATGATCCTGATCCAGAGCCAAAGCAGCAGCAAGACGTACCAACCTTAATATTAATAGATGATCAATGTTTATTCAATTCAGTGAATTCAGGCAGTTTGGGGTTTGCTTTTTGTTTAGGAAATCCAACAGCACCTTGGGAGTTAAGGGTTGTAAAGGGGATTTCCCCTTCAAATCCGTCCTTCCAGTGCTATTGGAAATAGCACAATATTTTTTTATATGTATAAATATATACACACACACTTACAGGGCCTCTTCTGCTCTTCCTAGACACATTCCAATGTCCTACATAGGGAAGCCAGAAAATTGAACTGGAAGGGCTCCTGAGAGGTCCCTCAGTTCCCCCACGCACAACCAGTGATGTGGATATTTTCTTTGGATATTAAGGTGATGAAGAAATTGTAACTATTTTATGTTGCTATCACTTAGGTCAACAGCTGATGAAGGGAAGAAATAGGGTGCTTGGGTCAGAAACCTAATCCCATAAACAGAAGGAACCAAATTTGATTTTGCACCTCAACCAATGGCCCAAGAAAGCCCTGAAAGAGCTGGATGGCCCTGGATTTGTACACTTAGATAGAGTCCCAGAGGCAATAATTATTGACAGGAGTGTGACTTCACACCAGCCTGAAAACCTGCTCTGTGAATTCCATGGCCAAGAGATTCCTGCCCAGGTTTTCTGTCTTAGTCTGGCTAAACCAGAAGGACTGTGATTGATAACAGCCTCTCAGAAATTCAGCACTCTGAACCTGCAGGCTGCTCCACCTCTGAGAGAAGCCTGAATTTACAGCTTTTCATTAAGAGAGCTATGCATTGAAAACCCCCAGGTTGCTCAGAGAGAATGGAAACGTGCTTGTCTCTCATATCAGCTTCTCAAGCACTCATCGTGTATGCCAGCCCTCGAACGGAGCTGCTCAGCCTGCAGTGCAGGGAAAGCCAAAGCCTGCCCAGGCTGAGCTCAGGTCAGGTCCCATTAGGCTGAGCCCTGCTCAGGAGTGGATGCAGAGCCAAGCAAGCAGCGGGCACTTCCCGTCCCCTCCAGGCAGAAAGGGCAAGTGAAAGCAGAGGGAAACCCATTCCCAGGGATTTCCACAGGTGGAAATTGCACACTGACTCATTCCAGAGGTGTTCAGCACCCAAGGTCAGCACTGGCAGAGCCAAGAACCAAACTTGGCAATGGCAGAGTCTCTGGGGAATTTCTGAACTAATTTGTCTTCTCCTTATTCAATTCCCTAAATAATAAGGACGAAATCAGGACCAGCAGCCCCCAAGGAGCTGGGTGTGTGTGCCAGGCTGTGGGCTTTGTGTCCCACAGACCTGGCTGGAACAGCACAGCACCCAGAGGACAGTGACCCGGTGGCTGTCCCCTGGTGGCACAGAGGTGCTGGGAAAAGGCACATTTAAAGGCATTGCTCAGCGGCTGGAGCTCTGCCAGCCCATCAGCCACCGTGATCCAGGGAACACTCCCCACCCTTCTGAACCCTTTAGTGGGACACTCCCTGGGACAGCCCGACCACCCAAAATCCACCAAGGGCTCAAATAAAATTTCCCTAACTGTAGTAAAAGTGATGAAGGGAATTTGAAAAAAAGTCATTTAGGCACCTTCCCAATTCTTTGTTTTTAAGGTGATTTAAGCATGGCAGCTGCCCTGACTTGTAAAGGGCCATGAAATCTTTTTCTCCGATACATAGTGGGAGAAAAGGGCAAAGCAATGTAAAATCATAGGAAAGGGCAAAGCAATGCAAAAGTCTTCCATGGCAAAGCTGATGTAAAATGCCTGTGTTCAACCACAAAGCCCCATGCAAAAAACCAAAAACCAAACAAACAAAAAAACACCCCAAAAAACCAAAACCAACCAACCAAACAAAAACAAACATAAAAACCCCAAAAAACTCCCAAAACACCCACCACAACTAGATTTTGCCATGCAGCGGAAAAACTGGATGTTCCTGGCTCTGGCTGTAGCCCAAATTCTGCCTGCTGAAGGCTGCAGGGCAGCCCAGAGGTCCCGAGGAGAGGCTTCTGCCTGAGCTGGCTTTGGAAAAGGTGCTCTTCACAACCAGTAAAAATAAGTGTGTCCAGGGGCAATAGCTTGTACAGATTCTCTACTACTGTAAATCACAAGTGCACTTTTCCTCTCCAGGTTCAAAACACGCAGATTGCCAGCAAGTAACCATAACAAACAAAAAAAAAAAAAACCAAAACCCAAGAATAAGGCTATTGTAAAAAGCACAACTTGAACTGCACATTCCCTTTAAATTGATAATGAAAGTATTTTTAAATCATCAGAAAAGGAGATTTTAAAACAGTTTTTCTTTTTCACAGATGCACTAGTGGTTAAAAGGACTTGAGCATCCCCAGCTAAAAGACTTCCCACCAGAGCATATTCCTGACATTTATCAGGCTATAAACAAACACCCACCGAAGAGCAGCACGCTATCCTTAATTAAACAACAACAGTTGGAAGGGGGAGGGAGCAGGAGAAGGAAATAATAGTAATTCAGTTGAACTGGGAAAACGTGCACAGCCTTTGAATGCAGCCACAAAGGCAACCAGTGGCTCAGAACCACAGCCTCTGGAATTATTGCTCCAGGACAAAAGCACTGGGCAGGATTGGGCACTTGCTGCATCAGGCCCCTTCTGTTGGTGGCACCACACAAAGTTGCTGTACCTGCAGTTTTAACAGCAGATAAAATGAATTTATCATCATCAGACAATCATGGAATGGTTTGGCTTGGAAGGGATCCTGGCTGCTCCAAGCCAAGCCCAGCCTTGGACACTTCCAGGGACCCAAGGGCAGCCACAGCTGCTCTGGGAAATCAACCTATTTTTCTTTTTTTCTTACAAAAAAAAATATTCTTCAAACTTTCTCCTGCAAGTAAATCTGGCCCACAGCCTGCCCAGGAAAGAGCAATATTCAATAAGCAGGACTCTCAATTGATGCTGGTGTGTTTTGATCTCTGGCACTTAAAGGCCCTGTAATAATAAAGCAGAAAGCAATAGCAGCATGGTGGGAGCTCAGAATGTAGATCTGGGGTGAGGTTTGGGAAAGGATTAATGGGACTGAGGGCCTGCTGCACTGGGCAGAACCAGCTCAGGGCTGGAGCTGCTGCGCAGCCATCCCAGTAATTCCAGAGGATGGAAAGCTTCACTCTGATATGGCTTTTAAGAGTAAAAATACACTGGTAATAACTACACTAAGTAACCATTAATAATGGCCACACCACATAACTATTAATAATAACTACATTAAATAACCACTAATAGTAACTGCACTTGTAAAGGAGGATAATAAAATTCAATAAAGAACAAAAGCTCCAATTTTCTTTAAAAATTAAAAGAACTCCCCATAATTTAACATTTAAATTTGATGTTCTGGATAAGACATTCTGCACAGGGATGGGGGAAAGTTAAAAAGTGGGTTCAAAAAGCTTGGAATTGTTTGCTTAACTCCTACAAAAAGTTCTAAGGCTTGAGATGCAAATTTGGAAATGGCTCACTTGGCACAGTGTCTTACAAGGGAGAGTAACTTCAAGTGAAAGCTTTAATTAGCACAGCATTTAGCAACGTTATTAAGTTATCTTTTGTGGAAAAAGCCCTGGAAAGCACAATCTTAATGTAGCTGAGACATGCCAATTCCATAAATGAAAAATGGGAAGGACAAGATTCATTATCCTGAAAAGCAAGGGGACATTTACTTGAAGGCATTACAGCAGGAGCTCTAAATAACCAACCGTGGCAGGATGTGTTTTCAGAGCAGTTCCTTGCTTTAGCTGATCCCTGGATGAATAGAACTGGCTCTGGAAAGGTGTGAACATCAATTCTGGACTTTCAGGGCTCATTTTCAGGTACCTGGAGGTGAATAACCACAGTGGCTTCATCCCACTCCGGTGTCTCCCTTTCTCCCAGGTGTTTGGGATCTGTCTTGCCAGAGGTGAGAGGGAAGGGGGATGTATTTATTTATTCCTTCTGATGTATTTATTTTTTGGGATGTGTTTATTCCCTTAGCCCATGCTGTGGGTGCCTCAGAGCATTTTCCAGGGTCACCAAGCAGGGCAGCACGAAGGAGGCTCACCAGGGACAGGGCTGGAATGCCAGGAAAGCGCCGGGGGATCCAGGTGGGCAGAGCCCTGCAGACAAGACAATGGCTGGGTTTACAGGAGCACAGGGGAATAAATCACATTGTCCAGGGAAGGACATCAAATCAGGGTAGGGAAGGTTTGCGCTAATCCTGTGTTGTAATGACAGCTTATAAATTTGGAACTTTGATGAGTTCAGAGATTGACTTAAAGCTCTTTAATTTGGCTTCCTGGTATTTAATCTCTTAACTTTGGGTTCTTAATCAAAACTCGGGGCGGATCTTTAATCTTGTGTGTACAGACTGGGGATTAGAGGCCCTGAGCTGCCTCTGGCACACAGCTGGAGCTCCCCTTCGCCTTCTCCTGCCCCCAGAGGCACCCGGACCTGGGAAAGCTCTGGGGAGACCAAGGAAAGCCCGTAAATATCCTCTGGCAGAGAACAGGAACATTTCTCCCTCTTCAGTGAGGAGTTAAAACCTGTCAGAGCTCCCAGGTGTGTTTCTTTTAAAACATTCCACGATTCATTTTCAATTCCCTCCACTTTCCATGGTAGTCCTGGAAACACTTTATTTACTCATTGTTACTGCTGGTTATCCTGCTTTATCTGTTCCTGAATTGTTCAAATTACTTAAATAGGGGCAGAGTCTATGGAAAAGTAATTTCCCCAAGTTCAGTAAGAGTTTTGAGCTGTTTTCAACTTAGTTTGCTGCCAGTGATCCAGAATTAAACTTTTCTTAATCTGGATTGTTTCCTTACAGAGCACATGCAGCTGGACAGAGCAGCAAAAGTTATCTGGGGGCTTATTGAGAGGAGCAGGGAAAGGTCAGAAGGAAAAAGACATTTACTACACAGACCAGCAAATAAACACAGGAAAAAACTGCTCAGTGAATAAAAAGAAGGTTTCCAGTGTGGCTTCTGACACCCTGATTTTTGTGCAGTGCCTTTGCATTGTATTTAGCATATTTCATAAGTCCTGTACCTTTTTGGTGTTGTCTTGAGGCCTGCAGATCTTCACAGCTTTAGGCTCTGGATCTTCCTCAGTCAGGGCTCCTCCAAGGCTCTCCCTGGCCTGCCCAGCCCACCCCCTTTTATCCCAGTTACCTTGAGCAGCCACAGCTGCAGCCCAATGAAGGGCATCACAGCTGCAGCCCATCAAGGATAACTGGGACCTGCAGGGTAAAGATATTCAAATACAGCACAGATATATTTTACATGGACTCAAAGGCCACTTGCACAATACATATATTTTAACGGCCTCCTATACCTTTGCAACACAAATGTTACACACAGAATACAAGGATTGAGATAAGACCTTCCTCCCTGCCTTGAGGAAGATTAGGAAACTTTTAAGAAACATCCCTGAAATGATTAAGTCATCATTTTAAAACCTGTGGGAAGTAATTTTTAAAAACCATGGGGAGTAATGACCAATGATACACCACTTCTCCATGTTTTTTGTATTGTCTGAATAGCAGAAAATAATTTTTTTAAGGCATGAAAACCATCAGCAGGATGTCAGCAAAAAGGGCAAGACTTCTCTTGGGTCTTGCACGTATATCTTTCTGAAAATATATAGATATATAGATATTAAAAAACATAAATGATGTTCTGGTGAACAGGAGAGTCCTGAATCCTACTACACAGTCCTGCTGCACTTTGGTTTCTGATGTGAGAACAGAACCCAAGAGTTGGATTCTTGGGGCAGGATCTCCAGCTCCCACCAGGGGCCCCCTGCAGAAGGTGGCTGTGAATCACCAATTCAGCTCCACAAAATCACATTTCTCCCCAAGGTGTTTTCCCTGGAAGTTGCAACACCCAAATATCTTAAATTGCATCTCCCTGGGATGTTCTGGTCCCTGGCACAGCAGGGTTTTGATGGAGAGATTTTCACCCAAGTTTGTGACCCTGCAAGCAAAACCCCAGCCATGGGAATGGAATCCTGGAATGCCAGGATGCCTGAGGCTGGAAAAGAGCCCCGAGCCCCATGTGTGCCCCATGCCCACCTTGTCCCCAGCCCAGAGCACTGAGTGCCACCTCCAGCCCTTCCTGGGGCACCTGCAGGGACAAATATTTTTGCCCATGAGGAGCTCCACAGGGTAATCCGGTGAGCAAAGAGCATTTCTGGGCTCACAATCCTGATCCTCAGAGCAGGAGAAAAGCAGGGTGAGTGTGCTGCTGTCCTGTGTCGTGCCTTGGTTCCACCAGGTGTCTGGCTGCATCCTCACAGTTTTACAGCCTGGTGTAAAATGCACTCCCTCGTTTGAAGCAGAACTGCTTGGTTTTAAGATGGAGCAGAAATAAATTTTGGATGGCTTAAATAAAGGATTCTTCAAAGCTGTTTTTGTGATTGGAGTCACAGACAGGTCATTCTCCATTACTAAGAAAAAGCGTGTGAAGTACTTGGAAATTACCCACAACTGTAAAGCAATAATCACCTTTGAGATAATTATTTTCTTTTTATGACACCACTACCCTCTTGCTTTTAGCATTTGCATTTTAATACCTCAAGAACAAAGACTTTCCCACTTATTGTTCCAACAAAAAGCTGCTTTCCAGTCTAGCTTGTAATTTTTCAATCAAATTAATAATGCTCAAAGCACTTTTATTGCTGAGGGTATTTGAAGAGTTTTGTAAAAAGATAACTGCATTTTCTGTAACAATATGGGGGGGGAAAAGCCACATAGATGTGAACTAACAAGTGGGGGTTTTTAAACTGATGGATAACAGATAAAGGATAAGTTCCTGCCAGCACCTGTGTGTTGCTGAGTTGACAAGTATTTTATCTGTGTAAGCAGATAAATATGAGCTTGGAACTTCTTCATTCTTCTTTAAATACACTCAATTAATCTGGCACAATGTTAGTGCCACAGATCCCACTGCAGCTTCTCAGCAAAAATAACGAAAATTAGCTTCTCAGCAAAATGAGACAATTCAACCTCTAAGTTATAATAATTGCTATATTGTTTATACTACATGTATATGTATATGTATATGTATATGTATATGTATATCTATATCTATATCTATATCTATATCTATATCTATATCTATATATCTATCTAATCTATATCTATATATCTATATATCTATATATCTATATATCTATATATCTATATATCTATATCTATATATATATATATCTATATCTATATATACATTTATATTTATATTTGTGGCCATGTTTATATTATTACTATTTTATCTCCCCTAACTCTTTGTAATCAGCATTTCATGGCACCAGCTCAGAGCTGGAAGTGATGCTGTGTGAAAGGGGTAACAGCAAATCTTTTCTTCAGAACTTTAAAACCTCTTCTCATTTAGATAGAAGCAATAGAAGCTCCTTGAACTATTAGCACGTTTAATATTAAAAAGTGCTTAAAATTTAATATTAAAAAGTGCTTAAATGTGCATGCACATGCAGGGCGCGGCACTTTGCCTTTGTTTTGCCCTATTTGTCCACCACCGGTTTAAATTCGCTTTCCCGCTGGGTTTCTCGGGGTTGTTAAGGCGAGGCGTTGGGATGGCGCTGCTCTCCCTGAGGAGCAGCGAGGCAGCAATTCCAGGGTCGTGCTGCCATCTGCGGTTCCGGACTGGAAAGGAACGGGCTGGGACACCTCCCACCAGCCCGGGCTGCTCCTGGACACTTACAGCGATGGGACAGACACTTTTGCATTATAAAAAAAATTAAATCGTCATTAAAAAAAAAACCCCAGAAATATTTTCTTTTTTCTCTTTCTTTTTTTGGTTACAAAAATAATGGAAAAGTCTCTTCTTGGTGTGGAAATCCTGTGATTTCCCAATTCCCTTTTCCCAGAATCTGACACATCCTGGCCTTATTTCCTTTGGTGGTGGTTTGGGATTTCTCAGTAAGCAGAGAGGACAAGTTATTCCCTTTGGTTCTGATGAGCCTTTCCAGTTGTCCTCTGCAGGCATTACAAATGCAGACATCAAAAGGCAGGATCCAAGCCAGGATTCAGAAGGCAGCCCCAAAATTCATAGAGGCAAGGCAGCTGATTACCACCAGCCCCTCCATTTAAACCCCAGCTCTGCAAACATTTTCTGCACAATTCCAATCATTTGCGTCCCGCCTTTGGGCTGGCATCAGCAGAGCCCAGATGTGAAATCCCAGCCCTAACCCAGCTGGTTTTTCCAGCCCCACAGGCAGAAAAGGATCAGCCCCACAAGTGGCCACAGGTCCCATTTCCCACCCAGGACACCGAGCTGCTCCTTTCCGATCCCAGCTGAAGCCCTGAGCCAGGAGCAGAGCTGGAATAAGCAGCAGAAGCTGGGCAGTTGTGGGATCCCTAATTCTGCCGGCTGGAAGCCTGGATTTCCTCATCTGTGCACATCCCTGGCCCCAGATGTGAGATCTGGCAATCTCTGTGCACCAGTAAGTGCTGCTGTCCTTTCCTGAGGGCTGCTCCCCGGTGTTCCAAGGAACACTCCTCCCTACACCTGCTCCAGAGCGCTCAGCCCCCTCACCCGCCCCAGCCCTGCTTGCTGTGATAGGAATTACCCCTTGGGGAGGCACTCGGGGGCTGCACACCCCAACCTTCGGAGGCCAAAGCCCCGCATGACCGAAAAGCCGAAGGAGCAGCAGGAAACCTCTTGGCCAGAAAGCGGCAGCAGCAGGCAGGACACCAGAGGCTCCAGAGGCACCAGGACAAGCGCTGCCCTGCTCTTTTTGGGATTGGGCTGGGCTGGGGGTTTTACACTCCCACCGCCCCGCGTGGCTCCGAGCCCTGTCCGGCCTGCCCGGGATGGATGGGCATCCCTTGGGAGCATCCCACGGGCAGGTCCCGGAGCTGGGACACGGAGCAGCGGGACGAGGCGCTCTGGGCACCCCTGGCCGTGGGATGGAGCAGCTGCGGAGCTCCGAGCAGCTCGGGCGAGAGCTGAGGCATTAGATGGTGCTCTTCCTCCATGGAATGTCGCAGCGGGACATTCCCGCCTCCCCGGTCCTGGGTGTCCCCCATTCCCTGCCCGCCAGGATCCGTGTCGGGGCTCTTTGGGGCGGCTGCCTCATGCTGCCCCGCACACTCTCCTCTCCCCTGGGTTACTGCCCCTCCCGGCCCCAAATGCCCCCGTTCCGGGGCTCCTGGGGGATGCTCTGTGCACAGGAAGGAGCTGTGCGGCTGTAAAATATTAATGATATTTGTTTCCGTCTATTTCTGCCTTCCTGCAGCCCTGCAGAGCCGGTGGGGCTGGTGAGGTTTCTTCCCTCTGCAGTGGCAGCCCAGCTCGGGGTCCCTTGGGTGCAGAGCGCTCTGGGACACGCTGGTGTGGCTGTGTCCTGCTCAGCCAAACCCTCCCGTGCTGCCAGAGCTAATGAAGGCGCTGTTTAATTACTGTGAAATGAGCTGGTGCAGGGGAAGCGCATGACCTTCCTTGGGAAACATCAGGTCCCTCTGCACAGCGTGTCCTGTGGGCTGCCCCATCCTCAGAGCCCAAGAAATGCCAGGAGGGAAAGGGCTGTGCCCTTCTGTGCCTCATCACCGCCCTGAGAGGGGAAATACACCCCCCAGAGCTGGGAGAGCCAGGAGCTTCCTGTGGCTGCAGCTTTATGGAATCCAAGTGGGAATTTGCCCTGGCAAAGCTCGCCTGTGTTTGTGCACCTGTCTGCTGGGAGAGCTGGGGGTGCTCACCTGGACAGGAGAAGCTCCAGGCAGAGCTCAGAGCCCTGGCAGGGCCTGAAGGGGCTCCAGGAGAGCTGCAGAGGGACTGGGGACAAGGATGGAGGGACAGGACACAGGGAATGGCTCCCACTGCCAGAGGGCAGGGATGGATGGGGCTGCCTGTTTGTTCCCGTCTGGAAACGCCTCAGTGCTCAGAGCAAGAGAGTGCTGGGGAGACCTTGAAAATAAATAACCCAGGGTTAGATAAACAAAGTTTCCCTTTCCCAAATCCCAGGATTACACCACGACTTCAAAATTTACAGAAAAAAAACACCCTGCAGATGAAGCAAATTGAGAAAATGAACCCAAGGAAAGTGCCCTGGAGGAACGGGATCCTTGCAGGGAGGGGAGAAGGGACTGGAGCTGGGGCTGGGCAAGCAGCTGGCAAAGCCCTGGCTCAGCAAACCGCACACTCTGTCCCTCTGGGACTGCCGGAAAACGCAGAAATAAATGAAACCCCATGGAAAGGGATTGCAAAAGTTGGATTAGCTCCGGCTGCTGCAAGTGCGGGCGAAGGAAGCCCCACCTCCGCGGGGCCATCCCCACCTCGGGGCGGGCAGGAGCAGCAGGGAATGGCCCCGGCTGCGTTGGCCGGGGCAGCGCCGGGCTGCCTGGGCTGAGCGAGCGTCGGGAGAGCCCCGGAGCGCGGTGAGTGCGCGGAGCCGCCCGCCGGGACAGGCCGGCTCCGCTGCCCCTCGGGCTCTGCCCGGGGAGCTCTCCGCTCCCGCAAGGCTCCGCGGGGGCTGGGAGCAGCTTCAGCGGGACCGGGGAGCGTCCCGTGCCCGCTCCGTGCCAGCCTCTGCCCGTGCGCTCTGTCGCTCCCGCTCTGCTTGCGCTCGTTTATTTGAGGGTCTTTCCTTTTCCCACTTACTGCTCCCGCTGCAGGGAATTTTCCCATTTTCCCACTGCTGCCCCGCTGGCTTTCTCCCGTGGTTTCACTTCTCCTAAAAGGGGGCTGGCTCTTTGCAGCCCGGCTCTTGGGAAGGGGCCAGGCAGCGTGGATCTGCCCTGTGCCTGGCTGCCACAGGGAGCCTGCCCGAGCCAAGCCTCTCCAGCAGGGAGGAGAGCTGATCCTGCAGCCCCAGAGTCATGGGGGGCTCTGGGCTCAGTGCTGAGCTGCTCCTGCCGAGCTTTCCCTGGCTGCAGGGCTCTGGGAGCAGCAGCTGCTGGGATCCTGCTGGCTCCTGCACACATCTCAAGCCTTTGGGATGGGCACACCCCCCGGGAGCCAGCCGTGGGAACAGCCTGTGCTCCCTGGAGCACGGATTTCAGGTTTGGGGTGAGGCTGGCCACACCTGCTGCCTCTTCCAGCTGTCCCTGCTGGGCATGGGGACAGGGGACGGCTCTGCTGTGTCCCCTCCCGTGCGGGGGCTGCTGCTCTGATCCCGCCTCTGGAGATGGGCACGCAAGGGCAAGGACACCCCTGGAGGGCAGCTCCTGTGTCAGGAGGGAATGGCACTGCATGTCCCAAAAACACTGGCTGCCCCCGGACCCCTGGCAGTGCCCGAGGCCAGGTTGGAAGCTGGGGCTGGGAGCAGCCTGGGGCAGTGGGACAGAGCCCCAGTTCCTCCGTGGTTCCTGGCTCCCAGTCTGCTCCCAGTGCTTCTCTGGGGATGCTGCTCTGCCCCATGCCCTGCCCTGGACCTGCCACCTGCGCCCTGGCTGGAGGTAGATGAAATATTGGCTGTCTTGAGCCGTGATGGGGATTTGGGGGATGGCCTGGGAGCCTCATTTCTCCCCTGAGCACCTGCCATTGGCACGGCAGGCTTTGGAAAGGTGATTTTCCAGGGAAGTGGAGGCGGTGAGGGGAATTCCTGCCTTGAGACATGATTGGAGCACCGCAAGGCTCTGAGGCGCCATGCAGGGAAAACCGAGAGTGAGCGCAGGGCTGGAGAAGCCCCAGGACACGCTCACGCCCAGGGATGCAGGAAAGGTCTTGTTGCTGTCAGGCAGCTCGGCGGGGCCAGCCGTGCCTCCAGCTGCAGGCATGGGCACTCCAGAAGGTAATTCCATTTTCACTGGACTTTCTCAGTCCCTTCAGGCATACAGATGACAGTGCAGCCCACCAATGTTAAATAACGGAACAAGGACATTGAATAGTTCCCCCTGTGCCCAAAATATCAGAGTTTCCTCCTTTTCCTGTGCCAGCTCCAGCCCCCACCAGCTGCTCCAGGCGGGGGCTTCACTCCAGCGCTTGCTCCTTGTCCATCAGCACCCAGAAATGTCCCCAGGTCTGTCCCACCCACAGTGTTTCCTCTGCTGTTCACAGCCAGCTCCTCTCTTGCTGGCTAAGGAATTTTCTCACTTCTCCTAAGCTCTACTCAGTTCCCTTTCCTGGCAGCAGCATTTCCCTGCTCCTCCATCCATCCATCCATCCATCCATCCATCCATCCATCCATCCATCCATCCATCCATCCATCCATCCATCCACCTTGCAGGTGGCCAGCATCATTCCCAGCTCCTGGTGAAGCAAGTCTTACTGGCCACCTCCAAAATTTGGGGATGCTCTGGTTGGTAACCCCTGGGTTAGTGTGGAGGGGGGTAAAGAGCTGCCCTGGAATGTCCCTTGGAAATAAATGTTCAGGACTGGGGTGCAGCTGCTCCTGATGGAATACTCAGTGTGAGGAGCAGGTCTGTGGTCCTGGGCAGACCATGAGTGCAGATGGAGGAGCTGGGCTTGTTGGGCCTTTTTCTGTCGGAAGTTACAGATAATAAATAGCAAACAAGCTCTGGTTTGCTCCAGGAGGCCTCGGCTCCAGGGAACTGCTGGGGTTTCCACTCAGGATGTGTGTTTGAGGCACAGGGCCATTGCAGGGGCTCTTGCTCCTTGTTTTGCAACAGCTTCCCCTTCAAAAAGTTCATTTTTCTCACCAGAGGTGTCTGTGTCCCTGGAGCCGCTCTGGCTCTGCCCGTTTCCTCCAGCTGCTCCTTACGCTGCAAACTCTCACAGCTTTCAGGGGAACTCAGCAAAAAATTTGTGTTTTTCTCAGTTTTCACTCCTCTCCAAGCAGCAGTGAAGTACAGAGGGGAAAAAACATCAGGAAGGTATTTATGGTGTATGAAACCCCAAACGGGGGAAGCTGTGGTTTGGGATCACTTCCCTTCAGGCTTCTCTTGGCAGGTGTTTGTCCATAGAGCCAAGCACCGCCTGCAGCCTGTGGAAAAGCAGATTCCTGCTGGAATCAGGCTCTTCATCCTCCCTTCAGCTCTCCAACTCCCATCCAGGGGCTGGAGCTGCTTGAGGCAGGAAGAGTGGGCCTGCCAGACCCAGAGGAGGTGGTGCTGAGATAGAGAGTGGACAGAGGACAAGGCCTTCCTGCAGCACAGCCACACCTGTCCCTCCCAGGCTGGGGGTGGGTGTCCAGCACCTGCCTCCATCCAGAACACAGGGGCGACTTCCGGGCTCAAAATTCTGCATGAAACCGTGGAGGGGAGGAGCAAAACGGGCGAAGCTGGGAGGCCCTGGTGTGGCAAACCTCACAAACACGTGGGCCCCACAGGAGCCCTCGGGTGGCGGGCAGGAACGGGGCAGGAGCAGTTTAACGGGCACTGCTGGTGCACCCCACGGGAGCCTGGGAGCAGCAGGAGCAGAGGGTGAGGAGGGGTCCCGGGGGGCTGCACACCCCCACAGCTCCACAGCCATGGGCAGCCCCTGGCGGCAAAGGCAAGGGAGTGATTCATGGAATTACGCAATTCCAGCCTGGCTGCTTATGTAACTGCAGAGCCATCTCCCTCAGCCAGAGGCCCTGGAGTGCCCTCTGCCCCTTCTCAGGCCGTGGCTGCTCCAGGGTGGGAGAGTCACCCCAGGTGGGAGGGAGGGAGGGATGGATGGATGGATGGATGGATGGATGGATGGATGGATGGATGGATGGATGGATGGATGGATGGATGGATGGATGGATGGATGGATGGATGGATGATGGATGGATGGATGGATGGATGGATGGATGGATGGATGGATGGATGGATGGATGGATGGATGGATGATGGATGGATGATGGATGGATGGATGGATGGATGGATGGATGGATGGATGGATGATGGATGGATGGATGGATGGATGGATGGATGGATGGATGGATGGATGATGGATGGATGGATGATGGATGGATGGATGGATGGATGGATGGATGATGGATGGATGGATGGATGGATGGATGGATGGATGGATGGATGGATGGATGGATGGATGGATGGATGGATGGATGGATGGATGGATGGATGGATGGATGGATGGATGGGATGATGGATGGATGGATGGATGGATGGATGGATGGATGGATGGATTGATGGATGGATGGATGATGGATGGATGATGGATGGATGGATGGATGGATGGATGGATGGATGGATGGATGGATGGATGGATGGATGGATGGATGGATGGATGGATGGATGGATGGATGGATGGATGGATGGATGGATGGATGGATGGATGGATGGATGGATGGATGGATGGATGGATGGATGATGGATGGATGGATGGATGATGGATGGATGGATGGATGGATGGATGGATGGATGGATGGATGGATGGATGGATGGATGGATGGACGGATGGATGGATGGATGGATGGATGGATGGATGGATGGATGGATGGATGGATGGATGGATGGATGGATGGATGGATGGATGGGAGAGCTGGGGGTGCTCACCTGGACAGGAGAAGGCTCCAGGGAGAGCTCAGAGCCCCTGCAGGGCCTGAAGGGGCTCCAGGAGAGCTGCAGAGGGACTGGGGACAGGGCATGGAGGGACAGGACACAGGGAATGGTTTCAAATTGTCAGAATAGGTTTAGATTTGGTATTGGGGAGGAATTGTTCCCTGTGAGGGTGGGCAGGCCCTGGCACAGGATGCCCAGAGCAGCTGTGGCTGCCCCTGGATCCACAGGCAGTGACGCGAGAGTCCCCATCTCTGGTTTGGTGGTGCCAGGTGAGCTCCAGCTCCTTCCCGCCCTCCTGCAGTGCTGGAGCAGGTGAGGATCCCTCCAGGAAGGGCTCCAGCCCTGGCAGGGGGTGCCAGGGAGAGGCAGGGAGCTCGGGGAGGCCTCAGCACACACCTGGGGAGCAGGGTTCCATCACTCCCGGAGCAGAGGGGTACCAGGGCAGGGCTGCAGCCTCTCCCTCATTGCCTGTGCTTGCAGGTCGTGTGTTTCAACACCAGCTTTCCTCTTTCATTTAATTTTTAACCTCCAGCAATATTTTACTATTCTAATTTCTTGTAAGATTTCTGTCATCCGTGGCCCATTTCTCATTACACAGAGTCACTGAGCTGGGCCCATCTCATTTCACTTTCTTTTTGCCACATGGTGCAAGGCAGAAACAGCTCTGGGGCACAGCCCTGCATCCCTTTTTGTTCCCTGTCTTTTCCCATGCCGTGTATCCACTGCTTTTCCCTTCTGCTGTGTTATAAAGCATCTTTGCACCCACATTTTCCGAGCCAGCTTCCCCTTCACCCCAGGCACACAAACACACAAATTGCCCCCTCATAAATACACACCCTGACACCCTTCAGCCTCCCTGCCACAGAGGCAAAATTATTCAGCAGAAGGAAGACAGATTCTGGAATATCTGCTGGCATTTCCAGTCCCCTGCTGGGGTTTAATTTGCTGTGTTACATTGGCTGTTATTTACTCACGCTCTGCTGAGCCCAGCGTGTGCCTCTCCTTGCTCAGCCGAGGGGAGCAGCTGCTGATGAAGGCTTTGGGTGGAGAAACGGCCTCAGGAATGGGACAGGGTGCTGAGCACCCAGCCCAGACCCTGCTGGCACAGCCAGGACCCTGGTGCAGCTCCCAGAGGGGCTTGGGGCCTTTCTGCTGCCGTGGTGCCAAAGGAGAAGCAGCCTGGGGACAAGTGGAGCATCTGAATCAGTGCTGCAAAGGGTCTGGGAGATTGTCTCAGATACAGGCAGTGACAGGGCATGGCAAAGGCTTCCCACTGCCAGAGGCAGGGTCAGGTGGGATCTGGGGAGGGAACTCCTCCCTGTGAGGGTGGGCAGCCCTGGCACAGGGTGCCCTGGCAGTGCCCAAGGCCAGGCTTGGAGCAGCCTGGGACAGTGGGAGGTGTCCCTGCCATGGCAGGGGTGGCACTGGTGAGTGTTAAGGTCCCTCCCAACCCAAGGGATGCTCTGCCCAGATGGGGGCTGTTCCCAGCCTGCAGCTCCCTGCAGTCACTGTCCCCTGGGAGCAGGGAGGAGGTGCCAGGCAGGTGAGGCTGGCATTCCTGGCAGAATTTTAGTGGCATCACTTGGTGTGAGGCTGAGCTCAGCTCCCCGTGCCTGCTGCACCCAGGGATTGCCATGCCAGGCCTTTCTGAGGGATGCACTGACCCAGGACAGAAGTGGGAAGAAAACTGGGCTTTAAGGACAAATCCTGCACCTGTGGCTGAAGGAACAACAGCAGCTAATGGATCTGCAACACTCTGAACAATCATCCCTCCATCCATCCATCCATCCATCCATCCATCCATCCATCCATCCATCCATCCATCCATCCATCCATCCATCCTTTTTTTTTTTTTAATCAGTTAAGCCTTATCTCCCCCTATATTTGATGTCCTCTCAGCAGGATCAAAGTACTTTTCTGTTTAGTTTCGTTCCTAAGGGAGAGGAGCTGGGTGAGCTGGCGGGATCCGAGGGCAGGGGTTTGGGGATCCTGTGCTTGCAGGGTGTTTCAACACCAGCTTTCCTCTTTCATTTAATTTTTAACCTCCAGCAATATTTTCCTATTCTAATTTCTTGTAAGATTTCTGTCATCCGTGGCCCATTTCTCATTACACAGAGTCACTGAGCTGGGCCCATCTCATTTCACTTTCTTTTGCCACATGGTGCAAGGCAGAAACAGCTCTGGGGCACAGCCCTGCATCCCTTTTGTTCCCTGTCTTTTCCCATGCCGTGTATCCACTGCTTTTTCCCTTCTGCTGTGTTATAAAGCATCTTTGCACCCACATTTTCCGAGCCAGCCCCTTCACCCCAGGCACACAAACACACAAATTGCCCCTCATAAATACACACACCCTGACACCCTTCAGCCTCCCTGCCACAGAGGCAAAATTATTCAGCAGAAGGAAGACAGATTCTGGAATATCTGCTGGCATTTCCAGTCCCCTGCTGGGGTTTAATCTGCTGTGTTACATTGGCTGTTATTTACTCACGCTCTGCTGAGCCCAGCGTGTGCCTCTCCTTGCTCAGCCGAGGGGAGCAGCTGCTGATGAAGGCTTTGGGTGGAGAAACGGCCTCAGGAATGGGACAGGGTGCTGAGCACCCAGCCCAGACCCTGCTGGCACAGCCAGGACCCTTGTGCAGCTCCCAGAGGGGCTTGGGGCCTTTCTGCTGCCGTGGTGCCAAAGGAGAAGCAGCCTGGGGACAAGTGGAGCATCTGAATCAGTGCTGCAAAGGGTCTGGGAGATTGTCTCAGATACAGGCAGTGACAGGGCATGGCAAAGGCTTCCCACTGCCAGAGGGCAGGGTCAGGTGGGATCTGGGGAGGGAACTCCTCCCTGTGAGGGTGGGCAGCCCTGGCACAGGGTGCCCTGGCAGTGGAAGGCCAGGCTTGGAGCAGCCTGGGACAGTGGGAGGTGTCCCTGCCATGGCAGGGGTGGCACTGGTGAGTGTTAAGGTCCCTCCCAACCCAAGGGATGCTCTGCCCAGATGGGGGCTGTTCCCAGCCTGCAGCTCCCTGCAGTCACTGTCCCTGGGAGCAGGGAGGAGGTGCCAGGCAGGTGAGGCTGGCATTCCTGGCAGAATTTTAGTGGCATCACTTGGTGTGAGGCTGAGCTCAGCTCCCCGTGCCTGCTGCACCCAGGGATTGCCATGCCAGGCCTTTCTGAGGGATGCACTGACCCAGGACAGAAGTGGGAAGAAAACTGGGCTTTAAGGACAAATCCTGCACCTGTGGCTGAAGGAACAACAGCAGCTAATGGATCTGCAACACTCTGAACAATCATCCCTCCATCCATCCATCCATCCATCCATCCATCCATCCATCCATCCATCCATCCATCCATCCATCCATCCATCCTTTTTTTTTTTAATCAGTTAAGCCTTATCTCCCCCTACATTTGATGTCCTCTCAGCAGGATCAAAGTACTTTTCTGTTTAGTTTCGTTCCTAAGGGAGAGGAGCTGGGTGAGCTGGCGGGATCCGAGGGCAGGGGTTTGTGCTCAGTTTGATCTGCTGGCAAGCCCTGGTGTTAGAGAGATCTGCCGAGCCCTGCTCAGGGGTCAGCTGCCCTCCTTCCCTCCCTCCTCCACACATGTGAAGGACAGCTGGAAAGGGTGACAGAGTGCTGCTGCACAGTCAACCAGGACATGGAGCATTCTTCCAGGTCAGTCAGCATTCCCATCCCTGGGAACCCAGGCCCCTTTGGGTGTCCTGCCTTTGCTGTTCACCCTTTTCCTGCCCCCTGAGCACCCCAGGGGCTGCAGCAGCAAGCCCAGGGCTGTCAATAATTGATCAGGGCTGGAGCCAGGCAGGTGCCTCTGCCCCAGCACTGCTGAGCCAAACCTCCAGGGGCCGGGGAGTGTTCCTGCCTGCTTCCACTGAGGATCAGATCCGCTCTATTGATCCCAGCCTGGATTTGTTACAGCAGTCTCTCTCAGAATGGGCTGAGGGCGCTCAGAACTCTGCAGGTCCCCTCTGGAATTCACCTCTCAGGGTTTATGAACACCACAGCGCAGGCAGGCTCCTCCTGCGAGAAGTTACACCAAGCCCTGCGTTTTGTTAATTAGTTTGAGGCTGCGGGTCCTCGCTCCTTTGCCTCTCATCACGGGGGAAATAGAATTACACACAACAATAATGGGAAGCCTTTCACCCCATTTGCTGCGGAGATGAAAACATCTATTAGAATGTGCTGAACAACAAGTTAAAGCCTAATGGCTCTAACGTGCCTGGGAACAATGCAGCTTCCTGCGCAGGAAGCCTGGCTGCTGAAACCCGACAAAGCCATCCTTGGTCCCTGGGGAGGAGGGAAGGAGACCTGCGGGCAGGCAGGGGCTGTTGGCTTCCCTGGGCTGGAATTCCTTTGCCTGGTCACATTTAGGTGCTGGCTGAGGGTCCAGAAACGAGCCTGGAGGGATAATTCCAGGGGAGATGCAGGAATGCCGCGGTGGCAATGGGATGCACAGGGATGCAGGGCTTCAATCCATCAGTGCCCAGCACAGGGAGGGATGCAGGGCTTCAATCCAGCAGTGCCAAACACAGAGAGGGGTGCAGAGCTTCAATCCATCAGTGCCCAGCACAGGGAAACACAGGGAGGGATGAAGTGCTTCAATCCATCAGTGCCCAGCACAGGGAGGGATGCAGGGCTTCAATCCATCAGTGCCCAGCACAGGGAGGGATGCAGGGCTTCAATCCAGCAGTGCCCAGCACAGGGAGGGATGCAGGGCTTCAATCCAGCAGTGCCAAACACAGAGAGGGATGCAGGGCTTTTATCCATCAGTGCCCAGCACAGGGAGGGATGCAGGGCTTCAATCCAGCAGTGCCCAGCACAGGGAGGGATGCAGGGCTTCAATCCATCAGTGCCCAGCACAGGGAGGGATGCAGGGCTTCAATCCAGCAGTGCCCAGCACAGGGAGGGATGCAGGGCTTTAATCCAGCAGTGCCAAACACAGAGAGGATGCAGGGCTTTTATCCAGCTTTTATCCAGTGCCCAGCACAGGGAGGATGCAGGGCTTTAATCCATCAGTGCCCAGCACAGGGAGGGATGGGATCCAGCAGGCTTCAGCACCAGCAGTGCCCAGCAGTGTCCACAGGGCTTTAATCCAGCAGTGCCCAGCACAGGGAGGGATGCAGGGCTTTAATCCAGCAGTGCCAAACACAGGGAGGGATGCAGGGCTTCAATCCAGCAGTGCCCAGCACAGGGAGGGATGGGAAGGGCTTGCTGAGCATGGAGCTGCTGCCCCCGAGCCTGGACAGATCGCTCCAGAGGGATGCAGAGAGTCCTGGGCAGGGCAGGAGCAGGACTTTGCATCCCCTTGAACTTGTGGGGTTCTGCAGCACGCTGAGATCCCTCTCAGAGCCCATTTCTGCAGCCCACGGCTGCCCTTCGATGCCCACTTCTCCGGGCAGCTGCGGTGCCTCTGGATGGCAGCACAGCCATCAGCTTTGCCAGCTGCCCTGCCAGAGTTTGCTGCTGGCAGCTGGCTGAGGGTGCCCCATCACCCAGGCCATCGATAAGGAGTCACACCGACCCCAGAGATGTTGCACAATGCTGTCCTTGGCTCTGCTGAGCAGCGTTTCACCTCGCAGGCCTCTGGGGTTTCACATTTTGCAGGCTGCTTTGTCGCTTTGCAGAATCAAAGCGCTCTGAGCAAAGGGAAGCCAGGAGCAATCAGTGGCTGCTGGGGAGGCCTGTGTGCCCGCTGCGGGGGTGTTTGGCAGGGCTTTGCCTGCCGAGCAGGGGGGAATTGAGGCCCGGGCAGGGGCATTGTGCTGAATGATTTATCCCTGACAGGCTGACAGCATGACGGGGAGCAGCCAGCCGGACGTGGCCCGCAGCAGGCTCTGCAGGAGCCCCTTTCTCAGCATCAAGGTAAACACCCCCTGTGTGGTGAGACACATTCCCCAGCACCCCCGCAGCTCCCTGGCCTGGGAAACGGCAGCTCAGCCTCCTGCAGAAGGCACTGGGAGGATTTATGGGCGCCAGGTGTGGTTGGGAAAGGCCCAAGGGCACAGGTGCCATTGCTGTGGAGTTGTCTCCGTTCCAGAGCCAGTGGTGCGGCAGCGATGTTTCGGTGCAGGTTTAACTCCCAGCTCCTCCACAGAATCACAGGATGGGATGGGATGGCTTGGAGGGACCTTAAAGCCCACCCAGTGCCACCTCTGCCATGGCAGGGACACCTTCCACCATCCCAGGCTGCTCCAAACCCTGTCCAACCTGGCCTGGGACACTGCCAGGGGCAGCCACAGCTGCTCTGGGCACCCTGTGCCAGGGAACAATTCCTTCCCAAGAGCCCATCTAGCCCTGGCTTTGTCAGTGTGAAGCCTTCCTTCTAAGTCTTGGGTCCTCCTGGACTTGGTGCAAGCCCAGACCTATCCAGTGCGGGTTTGAGGAGCTCTGCAGAACCACAGGCTGCACCTGGAATGGTTCCCTGTGTCTTGCAACATCTGCTTCTTTCCCTCCTGGCTCGATAATTCCTTGTTATCAGTAGTGGCAGCCCTATCACCGGTGCATTACAACATTCAGGGTAGTTGGAAGCCAATTACCTGGCTCATTAGAGAGTCTCACCGGGCCAGAGTGCAAAACATGACAGTTGGACTTAAAGGCTCAAGATTTCTCAGTCCCTTTTGTGGGGAAGATTTGGGGTTTTGAGGGTTTTCCTGCAAATGCTGGTGCATTTACTCACCCTCCCTGGTGTGGCAGGAGCAGAGTGAGTCACTGAGGCAGAGGCCAGCAGAGCCTGCACAGAGGCTGGAGACACAGAGCCACGGCCTCAGGCTCTCCCCCAGCCCTCTTCCAGCCCATTCAGCTGCTTTCTCTCTGGTGGGCTTTGGGTGGTTCTGTTTTACTCCCCAGCAAGGTTATCTCTAGAAATACGGCCCCGCTGATTTTTCCATGAGGAGATATTTTAAAGGGTTCAAAGACTGAACCACTGAGTGGCAAAGCCAGCAGAGTCAAGCTGTATTTTGCTGTGTCTGTGAAGGCAGACCCTGAAATCCCAGACTGGTTTGGGCTGGGGGGGACCCTACAGACCCTCTTGTTGCAAGCCCTGCCACGGGCAGATGTGGAGGAAGCCCTTGTCACCAAGAACACAATTATCCTCAGCACAGGATGTTTTCTCCTTATCTCCTGGGCTTTTTTTTTTCAAGAAGTTAGGCCACCCTGTCCGGTTTCTAAATGACTTCCTCAGAGAACAAAACTTGCAGCCCAGGGTTTGAATGGCTCTTGCAGAGACACAGAACCATTGCACAATGTGGTTGGATGTGTTTGAAGTGGCTGGAGGACCAAAAATCACAGCACTGCAGTTTTTATGGGTATTTATATCCCCAGAGAGCGCGTCACAAAAACCATGACCCCGTGTCAAAATGCAGCTGAGGGACACAACCGAAAACTGCCCTGCTTGGCTTCAAGGAGCGTTATGTTTAGATGGGATATTGGGAAGGAATTGTTCCCTGGGAGGGTGGGGAGGCCCCTGGATGCCTGGCAGTGCCCAAGGCCGGGCGGGATGGGACTGGCAGCCACCTGGCACAGTGGAGGGTGTCCCTGCCATGGCAGGGCTGGCACTGGATGGGCTTTAAGCCCCTTTCCAGCCACAGGCCCAGCCAAACTGGTTCCAGCTGTTTCCTCCCAGAGCCGTTTGCCATGAGCACGGCCCAGTGCGCCTCTGCCACGTGCTGAGGCACAAACCCTCTCTGAAAATAGCCCCCAGCAGGTCCCAGGCACGAGGAGGGAGCGTGCTGGGGACGTGCTGTGTTGCTGTCAGCTGGGCAGGGCAGTGTGGGGAGCCCTTATGGGCAGAGTTTGCTGCCAAGCTGCTCCATCCATCCTGCAAGCACAGGCAGCCCTTGGAAAAGGGCTTTTCCCACACCACCTCTGGTGTTTCATTCCCAGCTCTGGGATTTACTGGCTGCCTAGGATGGAGGGTGTTCCCTTGCACTCGTGGGCTGGGAACAGCAGCGCCTCGCCAGGGTTTGGGTTCTCTGAGCTGTTTAATTCCAAGGATGGAAGGGAAGGCTTTACAAGCACAGCTCAGCCCCGGGGCTGATGATCCTGGTGTCCATGGTCTGTCCTGCTGCCAGGGAAAAGGCCTTGGGAAAAGCCTGGTGTCTGCCAGTCCAGGTCACCTGCTGGGCAGCACATCAGTCCCACCAGTGCAGCGGATCCAAAGGCCAGGAAAAGGCTGCTCTTTCTTTTCCTGACAAAAAATTGATGGCTGAGAGCAAAGAGCCCCTGGAGACAGGACTGGGGTCCTCGCCCAAGGCACTGCAGGTCCTCTGCAGGGCCATCTCTCCTAAAATACCAGATTCCCAGCCCATTTTGAGCTGCAGAGGATGTGGGGCAGCGCTGGGCAGCTGCTGTAAACCCCTGCAGTTCCAGGATCTGGATACTCGGGGGGCTGCGCGCTGTGGACGCCTGCAATGAGCAGATCTGGTTTCAGCCTTTCCCTCTGAGGTGATGCGCTCAGGAAGCAGAGCCTGGGCATGGCCAGTGGCTGGGAGGAACGCGGGAGGCTCAGCAGGGCTGGCTCTGCCTGGGGGACGCTCGCCCGGCCCAGACACGCTGCAGCCCTCAGTGGTGACACGAGCCTGGAGCGGGCAGGTCCTGGATGCTGTCCTGGTGTGCATCCTGCCAGCCCATCACTGGGGGGGCAGTGACCTCAGCCCAGCCCCGCACTTCCCAGGGGTTTGACCTTCCCCCTTTCTGTGCTGGGGATGCGTCCTTGGCTGGCAGAGCAGCCCAGTTTGGCAGGGACCTCACCTGAGGCCTGGATCAGAACGAGATGCAGCAGAAATCCAGGCCAGGCTCAGCAGTTTCTCCATGGTGGGAGCTGCTGCAAAACACAGAGAGCAGGAGCAATGCCCTAAGGGTTTGGGCACCAGCCCAGTCTGAGGGCAGCAGCTCTGGAAGGAGCCAGGGCAGCCAGCCTGTCCCAGAGGGAGATGGGTGGGCCGTGTCCCGAGGGTGTGTGACTGTTTGGACTGGTTATCTGAGCTCCCCTGGGGACTGCAGGGGTGCCTGGGACAGCCAAGGCAGCAGGAGGGAGGTGGCTCAGATGGAGGAGGGAGGATGGAGATGAGGGCAGATTATTTGACTTTGACCAGGTTTGCTTCTGCAAGTGGAAGAGAACCATCACATTTTCCAAAGGAGATGTGTTTTACATCCAGGGCTTTGTGAGAAGGAAAGGACAGCAGCCTGAATTCTAGTCCCTGACCTGCTGACTTTCTCTACAAGAGTTGTTTGTTGGCGTGTTTGGAAGGGCTCATTCCTGTCCCAGAAGAGCTCCCAGCACTGGGGATGGCTGTCTGCCCCGTGCTGAATGGGAACAGGGATGTTGTGCAACCTCCCTTCTGCTGCTGCATCCGAGGGACAGGGCCAACACAAACAGGGATCATCCCAGCTGAAGGCATGTGTTTGTCCAAAGCCACTTCTCAGCTAAGAAATTACGGCCTCCTCGCAGATACTGACCCTGCTGTGACTTTTGGCAGGGCCCAATTCCATGGTTCTGACCTAATCTCAGGAGATTTCACTGCTGGCAGAGCAGGGGTGATATTTCCAGGCCTTGTGGTCAGAGGTTTAAGTCGGATAGTGGTGCCTTTCCGAGGGGGATGCAGTTGGTTGTGCTGCAGCTCTGGGTGGCCCTGCAGCTCCCAGTGACCCTGCTGGGGGTTCCACTTGTGTGTTGGCAGTTCTTTGTGTTCTGCCACGGGCTGCTGCAGCTCTCCCAGCTCCTGGTCTCCGGCTACCTGAAGAGCTCCTGTCTCCACCATCGAGCGACGCTACGGCCTCTCCAGCCAGACCTCGGGGCTGCTGGCCTCCTTCAACGAGGTGAGCGGCCCCCCAGCCGTGTCCCCGTGCCCCTGGGCGCTGTGCCTGCGCTGCCCTGCCCGGGCACACAGCGCTGCTCTGTCCCTGCAGGTTGGCAACACGCTGCTCATCGTCTTTGTCAGCTACCTGGGCAGCCGCGTGCACCGGCCGCGCCTCATCGGCTGCGGGGCCCTGCTGGTGTCCCTGGCCGGCTTCCTCATGGCCCTGCCCCACTTCCTCACGGGGCCCTACGAGTACGACCACTCCGTGGCCAGTGAGTGCGCACAAACCTGCTCAGCAACCTGCCCTGGGCCCTGGGACACCAGGAGCAAATAACAGAGTGACAGGATGGCTCGCGTGGGAAACACCGTAAAGATCATCTCGTTCCACCCCTGCCACGGCAGGGACACCTTCCGCCAGCCCAGGGGGGCCTTGGACACTGCCAGGGGTGCAGGGGCAGCCACAGCTTCCCTGGCAGCCGCCCTCACAGGGAACAATTCCCTGCCAACCTCCCACCCATCCCTGCCCCTGGCAGTGGGACGCTGTTGTGAAATGGCCTTCGCTCCAGGCACTGGGAGCTGCAAGCTGTTGGCTTCTCCTCAGCACATTTTATTTTTCTGAGAATGAAATCATCCCAACCCTGAGAGGCAACAGCTACTGGTGGAAGGCAGAGCCAGGGCAATGTGGGAACTATGGGAAGGGGCAGGCAAACAACCAAAATGCAGGCTGTGCCTCTGATTCCCCTTGTTTGCTGCACATCCAGCCTCACCTGCCTTCCCTGGTCTAGCTGGGATGTCCTTGGGGTTTTAAACCCCACTGGAATATCAGCCTCCCTTGAGAAAGGGTTTAAATCACTCATGTAGGGAACAGGACAGGGTGGGCTTGGGATTTTCTCCCTAAAGGAAAATGAAGGAAAGGAGAAAACAAGTGACTTGCTACCTCCCCAGTCCCTGCCATGAAGCTCCAGCAAACTTTCTAGAAACCTCCACTGAACAGCTTTTGTTTGGCTCACCAGAGGGAGAGCAGCTGGTTCAGGCAACTGCCAACACCAAAGGAAGGCTGAATAGGTGAACCATTGCTGGCTGCAAGCAGGGGCAGGCTGCAAACCCCAGCTTGGAACACTGAGTGGGTGTTTCAGCGGTGCTGCTGCACGTGGGCCTGTGTCTGAGCACTTGGAGCTCCCCAGGATCTGGGGCATGGAAGTCCTGCTGTCAGCACCAGCATCCCCCTGCCCAGGGTTCTGAGGAAGATGGGGCTGCTAGAATCAGCCCTTTCACTTAGGCAGCTCTTCTGGGGAAAACGAGCTCTCGTTTCCTGGGTAGCAGCTCACAAAATCTGCAGGTTTGCTCAGTTACCTGTATTGGGCGGTCTGTCAAAGGTCCTGGGAGTGATCCTTGATGGAGGAAAAGCCTTGAAGGCTTTCCAGGTTCATGACCCTGTCTCTGTGAGCGCCAGTTCAGTGATCTTTGCACTTCTTTGTGTTTTCTTTCACTTGCCATCTAAGATAAGGAAAGATAAGGGCTGAGATAAGGACGTGGGGCTGCTGGAGCAGATCCAGAGCTGGGGGTGTTCTCCTGGAGAAGGCTGCAGGGAGAGCCCAGAGCCTTCCAGTGCCTAATGAAGGAGTCCTTTCTGCAGACCGAGCTCCTCAGGCCTGTCCCCTTGTCACCTCAGGCACCTTCAGCAACACCACGGACCTGTGCCAGCCCAGGGCCCCGGGGGCTGGGGCCAACCTGAGCGATGCCAGCTGCCCTGCCCACAGCTCCAGGGAGAACCGCGAGGTGCTGCTGGTGATGTTCGTGGCCCAGACCCTGCTGGGCGTCGGCGGCGTGCCCATCCAGCCCTTCGGCATCTCCTACATCGACGACTTTGCCAGCCAGAGGAACTCCCCCCTCTACCTGGGTGAGGCTGGTCCTGGGCTGGAGCGGGCAGCCAGGCCAGGCTGGGGGAATTGGCGTTAGTGAGAGCCCTTCTGCTCTGCCCACAGCCAGGAAGGATTCTGCAGAAAGGGTTTCTGTGCTTCAGGCTTGGGCAGGCAGCAGGAGAGCTGGGAATCACCAGAATTTGGGGCAGAAGCTGAGGGTTTTTGGCCTGAGAGTGACAAAAACTCCATATTCTCCTCCAAAGAGGCTTCAGGAAGGACTAGAGGGACAGTCTGATCTCTGTGTTCACAAGTGGCAGCTGTGGGTTTAAGGGGCAGCAGTGGGGACTCTGTTTAGCTGCCAGCAAAGCCAAACAAACCAAAGAAAGAAAAGAAAGCAAAAAAAGAAACCAAAGAAAGCAGTTTCAGCCACCTGGGAGATGGAGGGGCACCCTTCAGCAGAGGGGGTGCTGGAGAACAGCTTGGGCACAGGCCCACAGGAGTGTCCCAGGGTGGTGGGGTGGACAAGGTGGTCCTTGCAGCTCCTTCCAGTTTTCCCAGCTGTTACCTGTCACAGCCTGGAACTGATTGTAGCAGCAAAGGTAGATCAAAACCAGGTCATTACTGCTGAAAAAAGGAAGCACAGCATCAAATTCTGTTCTGGTAGATGATCCAAACCTCCCACATGTAAGGTAGGAGTTGAATCTTACATGTGTGGATTTCTTTTATCAGTAATTCACAGAGAAGAGTTCACTGATAACTTTTATCTCCTTCACCTTGTAAACCTTGGTGTTGCCTGGATTACTGATGCCAAAGGGCACCTCTTGTTCCTGGGAGTACTGCAGTCCTTCTAGGAGGCTGGGTGTCAGGAAAGGTCCGAGCCAAAGGGAATTCCACGTGGGAAAGGAAGATGGGGAGCTCTTGGAGACAGGAAGGCTGCCAGGGCAATGGGCTGTGCTGGAGGCAGGTGCAGCACAGGCTGGTCCCACCCTGAGGGCCCTGTGTCCCCCAGGTCCCTTTTCCAGGCTGAGCCCCCCTGTTGTCGTGCCCCACAGGGATCCTGTTCTCCCTGACGATCGTGGGGCCGGGGGTGGCCTTCGTGCTGGGCTCTGCCATGCTGAGGTTCTACGTGGACATCGACAAAGTCAGCTCAGGTGAGGCACCGCAGGCCCCGGCACAGCTCTGGGAGAAGAGGGAAATTCCAGCCCCCTGGGCGTTCTCTGTGCCAGTGGGGCAGAGTGGGCATCCAGCACATCCCTGTGCCAGCTGTCTCCATCCAAAGGAGCTCTTTGGGCGCCTTGGGGGCAGCAATGAAATGGGGAAGAGACAATGAAATGTGATTTGGTGCTGGGATGATCGGGGCTGATGGTCCCTGGGCTGGGAGCCACCACCTTGGGGCTGGTTGGTGCTGGGGGTGGCTGGGGTGTCCTTTGGTGCACTGGGGTCCCTGCATTGTGCCAGCACTGCTCTGATGCCCCTCTCCTCTTGTGTTGCAGCTGAGGTGCAGCTCACCAACAAGGACCCGCGCTGGGTGGGGGCCTGGTGGCTCGGGTTCCTGGTGGCCGCCAGCCTGGTGGCCCTGTGTGCCCTGCCATACTTCTTCTTCCCACGGGAAATGCCAAAAGAGGTAGGAGAGGTTCTACACACACACACACACACACACACACACACCTCAGTGGGGCTGAAATGGCAGCCTCGGGAACCAGAACCACTGAGAGTTCTGTGCCTTGGCGAGGGGAGGATACAGTCCCAGATTCTCATGTTTACCAGAGGTTTGCCAGGGGATGCAAAGGGCAGCCAGCTTGGTCTGTCCGGCAGCTTTTGTCTGGGAGAAATCACTAATTTTGGAGGTGGAATTGAAATTCCATCAGCGGGCTCCTGGCAGACGAGGACAGCTCTTCTCCAGCAGAGCTGGGGAGCAGGGCAGGGAGTGTCTGAGCAGTCCAGGGCTGATCCCCAGGGCTGTCTGAGCAGTCCAGGGCTGATCTCCAGGGCTGTCGGAGCAGTCCAGGGCTGATCTCCAGGGCTGTCGGAGCAGTCCAGGGCTGTCCCCAGGGCCTGACACAGCTCAGCAGCTCCCTGAGCGTCCCGGCAGTGCCTCGGGAGCAGCAGAGCAGAACGAGCCGTGCTAGCAGAGGAGCTGTTTCTGAGGGCTGGGATGTGGCTGGAGCTGCTGGGACACGCTCAGGAGGTGAAGCTGTGCTCCTCTTGGCCGTGCTGGAGGTGCTGTCAGTGCCCTCCACGTGTGCTGCACCTCGAGGCAGCGTCGAAACCTCCCTGTCTGAACAAGTCTGTGCAGAGCAATCCTTCATTTCTCCTGACACTGCCTCAATCTCCACAGGAATCAGTGCAGACTGGGGGTTCCCTGACCTGATTTACCCGTTCAGCTTGGGGGTGCAGTGGTTTGCTGCTGCTGACCTGAGCTGTGAGGTGATGGGGTGATTTACCCTGGGTGATGAGCAGGAGGGATGGGGACCCCAAATGCATGGCAGGAGGGGGATTGCTCCTCCTGCAGCCTGGGCTGCTCTCGAGCCTGAGGGAAGGTCTGGGCTGGCAGGCTCGAGGCTCATCTTAGGGAAAAGTTCTTCATTAGGGCTGATGGGAATATTAATTTCATAAACGCCTCTCGAGAGAAGATAATGCACTTCCAGCTAAAACAGCTGCACTTCCTGGCAAGTGCTGCACTCTGAGCAGCTTGGAAGGGTTTAAGGGGAGCAGGCTATTGATTTTTAAAGGAGCAGGAAGGTTTCACCCTGCTCTGCTGGCTGGGATCTGTAGGGAGCACTCCCACATGGCTGAGCACCCACGTGTCCCTCTGCAACATGTGAATTTCTTGAATTCTTGGATTTCCCCCATTTTTGCATCTCCCTCAGAAAGCTCTTGGAATCTGCTGACAGTTAAAAATAATAGCAGGAAAATACAGTAAATAGCCAAATCTGCCCTCCTTGCAGAATGGGAGGCACTGGGGCAGCCACGCCTGTCCCATGGGGGTATCAGCGCCACCAAGGGGCCCTGCCTAAAAAAATGCAAATAAAAACCTCCGCAGAAAGTTTGCCACGTGCCCTTCTGGGCAACACACGTGAGCTGCAGGAGCACACACTCCAAGATGTGCTGGAAATGGATGTTTTCCTCTGTGTCCCTTCAGGCACAGCCTGGAAAAGCGCAGCTCTGCTGTGCCAGAGGCAGCTCCTGCAGCCCCAGCTGGGATGGCCCTCGTGCCCACCCTCCTCAGTGGGCATCACTGTGCAGCGAACACTGGGTGTCACTGAGCCCTCTGTGCCTCTGGAGACTCATCTGCCTCCTCCACCAGCCAAGGCACAGCTGCATGTTTGATTCCATGCTGCAGCTTCACCTTTTCCTGACGAATTCTTTCTTTGAAGTCCCTGGAATGGCTCGTGTTAACATTAATGATAGTGTGGCGCTGCTCTTTTGATCTTTTTCTCCTAAATTAGTTCCTCCAAACCCAGAACATTTTTATTTCTCTGCTTTGCTGCTTGCCAGTGGGTTTCTAGCACCAAAGTATCCTGAATAATCCTCTTGAGGGCTGATCATGGCAAAGCCATGAGGTTGTCATGAGATCAGGAAGGGGATGAGAGGATGAGGCTCTTATACAGGTAAAACCGTTTTCAGTCAAGAACAGCTTCTTTTCCCCAGTAATTCCAGTTTAATCCTGCCTCCACGGGCCCAAACCATTCTTGGAGTTGTGTCCTGGGTTGTGAGGAGCTCCCTGCACTCTCCAGTTGCTGTGTGGCCATAGTTTAGCTCGTGCTTTGCCATCTGCTGGTGTTGCTGCATCCCAAGGCAGGCAGCAGTGTTGTCACAACATTCCAATATTCCTGCCACACGGCTCTGCCCGTCCTGCAGCTCTGAGGGTGACACAGGAAGGGGCTGAAAGGGGCAAAGCTGCTCTCAGGGACAAAACAGACACTTGCAGGGCATGGTCTGAGGAACAGAGGGCCAAGTGGCAGGACAGGCTCCAGGAATCCTGCTCTCTACAGCTGGACTTTCCCCAGGGAGCTCTAAAGGCAGGCACAAACAGCAGCTAAAAATAATCCTCCCTTGTGGTGGGAGCAAGGTGCCCCTCAGCTGGTTGTTTCAACACTCCTGGAAATAGGGTCCCTGGAGGGACCCACACCTGCTGGAAGAGGCATAATGAGGTGTTTGTAGGGAGCCTGACCTTGTCAAAAGGAAAATAACTCTCTCCCAAGCCGTGAGGCTTTACACTTTGTTTGTCTAGTATGAAAATAACTTCCGTGACCTTACTTTTCAGCGAGCTGGGAGTGCCAGCTTCTGCTCGCAGCCAGAGGGAAACTCTGCAGAAACCTCAAAATAAACAAAGAGAACCTCTCTGTCACAGAGCAGGTCATTTATCCCCGTTTCCAGGGGTGCGTTTGGATCAAGCCAGCCTGCTGGCACCTCTGGCTGCCCTTCTCACAGGTGCAGGAGCAGGTGGGGAGAGCAGGAGCTGCCAGGGAGAGCTGCTTTCATTTTCCTCTCCTGCAGAGCCCTGCTCAGCCATGCCCGGATTTATTCCTGTCTGTGCAGGGAGATGGGGATTTCCCCAGGCCAAGGTCAGGCTGGAGATGCTCTTCCTGATGCAGAGTGTGAGACAGCTTCATTCTCCTTCCCCAGAAGCCTGTCTGCCTCCTCCAGCCCCCGAGGGTGGCAGTGATGCCAGTGGACTCATGGAATCACAGTTGGGTTGGGTTACAGGGACATCTCCCACTGTGCCAGGGTGCCCCAAGCCCCATGTCCAGCCTGGACCCTTCAGGGATCCAGGGACAGATAAAAATGCAGATAAAATCTGATTGCAAAACCGTGAGATGCAATGGGTGGCAACAAGGAGCTGAGTCCTTTAAGGATTCATCCAGGGAAATCCAAGTGTGGGGGCATTTTGGAAGCTGAGTTTGTTTCTCCTTGGCAAGATGCTGGGGCAGGCCTGAGCAGCCAGCTCGTGTTACTGCTCCTTCCAGCTCCAGCTTGACAAATTTCTGCTGTGACAGTGCCAAAATCCCCGGTGGCAGAGGCACAGCATCCTCCTCAGGGCTTGGGCATCTCTCATGGTGCAGCAGCACCTTTCCAGCACCATTCCAGCATCATCCACAGCAAGCAGGCAGGATTCCTGCTTTGCCTTCTGCCCCTGCTTTCCTTCAGCCCACAGGAATGTCTTTCCTGATCCTTTCAGGCAGCAAAACACCATGCCAGGGGCAAGGCAGCGCAGGGAGAGGAGCTTCCCCCTCTGTGAGGGCTTTGCTCCATGTGCACGCAGCTGAGCCACGGAAACATGGCCTGCAAGGGTCACACACAGGGACATCCCAGACTGGGGGACTGGGGGGAGCTGGGGCTTTGTCTGGACGTGCTGGCTGTCGACTCTCAGAAGCACAAACAGCTGGAAGCTCAGGAAGCCACGGGCAGGAGCAGCTTGAATGTATTTTTGGAAAACGCTGCAGTTTCAGAGCAGAGAAGAGCCCCTGTAAGGCAGTTGAAAAGTGAAAGGGGTTTTATCTTTGCATTTCAAAAAATGTATGAAAGCCTGAGCTCCGGCAATTCAAACCAGGAAAGGAGTTCATTGCTTCTGCCCTCAAAAAGGGCAGGTGGCAGCCCCAGCACAGGCACTGTGACCTCGCTGCTGTTTAATGAGCACTCTCACCTCAGAGCAGAGGAGGGGTTGTATTCCAAGAGCTGCCGTTTCCTCCTGGCCATTACAGGTCTCTAATTGCTGCTGAATTTGCCCAGCTCGGGTCAGGGCTGCTGAGCTGATGGGGTGGCAGAGCTGTAAATGCTCTGTGGCTTCCCCTGCAAACCACGCTGCCCTGAGCCCTGCCAGGCACAGCAGCACGTGGCCAGGCAGTGCCAGTGTCCCAGCAGCTCCGGTGACATCCCAGCAGTGCTCCTTTGGGATCAGAGCACATCCCAGCAGTGCTCCTTTGGGATCAGAACACATCCCAGCAGTGCTCCTTTGGGATCAGAACACATCCCAGCAGTGCTCCTTTATCAGAACACACCCCAGCAGTGCTCCTTTGGGATCAGAACACACCCCAGCAGTGCTCCTTTGGGATCAGAACACATCCCAGCAGTGCTCCTTTGGGATCAGAACACACCCCAGCAGTGCTCCTTTATCAGAACACACCCCAGCAGTGCTCCTTTGGGATCAGAACACACCCCAGCAGTGCTCCTTTGGGATCAGAACACATCCCAGCAGTGCTCCTTTGGGATCAGAGCACATCCCAGCAGTGCTCCTTTGGGATCAGAACACACCCCAGCAGTGCTCCTTTGGGATCAGAACACATCCCAGCAGTGCTCCTTTGGGATCAGAACACACCCCAGCAGTGCTCCTTTGGGATCAGAACACACCCCAGCAGTGCTCCTTTGGGATCAGAACACACCCCAGCAGTGCTCCTTTGGGATCAGAACACATCCCAGCAGTGCTCCTTTGGGATCAGAACACACCCCAGCAGTGCTCCTTTGGGATCAGAACACATCCCAGCAGTGCTCCTTTGGGATCAGAACACATCCCAGCAGTGCTCCTTTGGGATCAGAACACACCCCAGCAGTGCTCCTTTGGGATCAGAGCACATCCCATCAGTGCTCCTTTGGGATCAGAACACATCCCATCAGTGCTCCTTTGGGATCAGAACACATCCCAGCAGTGCTCCTTTGGGATCAGAACACATCCCAGCAGGCTCCTTTGCCTTTCTGTGCCCTGGGGTGTGGGACACCCCGAGGGAGGCTGCCATGGACCTTCCCTCTCCGAGCCCTCCAGGGCTGGGCGCCCCACGCTGCCCTGGGCAGCCTCTTGCCTTAGGAGGTGACCAACATCCTGCCTTCATCCCAGAGCCCTCCTTGCCTGGATACATTTCCCTCCCACAATTGCTGCCTCTTTCCTGCCCAGCAGCTTGTGAGGGAGCACAGAGACATGGGGACTGCTCACCCTCCATCCAAACTGTGCTGCTGGGGATCCAGGTGTGTCCCTCCCGGGGTGCCTGTGCCCACACACAGGGGTAGAGCAAGCTCTGGGGCACAAAACCATCTCCCTAAGGGGATCCAGCAAAGGCTGGCACCTCCTGAGTTTGGCACCTCCTTTCCCTGCAAAGGCTGGCCCCTCCTGAGTCTGTGTGAGCTGAGCACACGGCGTGCTGTGCCTGGGCAGTGGCACTGCTTGATACTGATGGGAGTGTGCTCAGAAAGGCGGGGAAGCTCCTCTGCAGCCTGGGAATGTGTCTGGATGCTGTCAGCCCCACTGGAAACCCAGTGGTGTGTGCAGGGAGCACAGCTGGACACGACAGGGATGGCCGTGCTGGGCTGCTGAGTGTCAGGGTCAGGGAGAGAAAGGCCAGGGCAGGGGCAGCTGTGGCATGGCGTGAGCAGTGACAGCCTCTGGTGTGTCCCCAGGTGGTGAGAGGCAAGGACAGAGGCAGCAAGAAGATGGAGGGCATGCTGAGCCAGCTCAGGCCGCAGTCCCAGCACACGGAGAGCCTCTCCCTGATGGAGTTCATCAGACGTAAGTGTGCAACAGCGCTGCACAGACAGCAGCTCCCACGGCCAGGCGGGGCCATGCCAGGGCTGCGGTGCTGCCAGGGAGCAGGGATGCTCCCCTGGGCTCAGCCCAGCTCCTGGATCAGCCCTTGGGATGCACTTTAGGCTCAGGGCTGGGTTTAAGCCCTCTGCTCCCTGCCTACACCTACTGCCAAGCAAAGCACCCGTCCTTGGTCACTCTGAGTGTCACATTCCTTCCCTGGCAGTGCCCCAGGCCAGGCTGGACAGGGCTTGGAGCAACCTGGCACAGTGGAAGGTGTCCCTGCCCATGGCAGGGGTGGAATGGGATGGGCTTTAAGGTTCTTTCCAACCCCAATCCCTCTGTGGCTCTGTGATCTATGGCGCGTGTGGGCAGTGGGAATCAGAGGCCAGAGTCTCACCAGAGCCCCAGTGCAGGCAGGAAGGAGGGCTGCTGGCTGTGGGAAGGGACAGACCCCTTTGGTCAGAGGGGTTTGGGAGCTGCTCTTGCTCAGTCCTCAGGCCATGGAATCAGGAATCAGTCCCACAGCAGCGCTGGCAACTTCTCCTCCCCAAAAAGCCTCATCAGACTCCCTCCTGCAGGCTGGAGATGCTGTCCAAGGCAGGCTGACCTCCTGTCCCACTAAGAATGGCCAGCACTGCCTGGGGCCGAGGTCTGGGCAGTCAAAACCCCGAGGGACATGAATCCAGTGCAATCAAATTGTTTGGAAATGAGTGGGCTCTTTATGCTGAAGGGGATCAGCTGGGCTTCAGTCTGTGGAGGCATCTGCTAATGCTTGGGATGTTTGGGTTTTTAAAATACTCTGCACTTTGGCAGCTACTTTAAAAAGTGACCCTCTGAAGTCACTCCGTGTCAGCTTCCTCCGTATTTCCCAGCTATTATCCCGTCAATTTATAGCAAATTCTCCGTGTTCTGAAGGTCAGTGCAGGGCAGGCTCAGCCAGGCAGGCGTGGGCAGGCTTTCTTCCCGCTGGTGGCAGCGTTTGCTGTCAGCCTAATGCTCAATTAGAGGAGGCAGTCGGGGGTTCCTGCCCCCCCCGACCTTGTGGCACTGTCATTTGCAAACCTGTGAGCTGGGAGAGGCTGCGTGGGAGCAGATTGGTGGTGCTCAGATGGGATTTTCACTCCAACCCTCTGCTCCGTGCCTCCCAAACACGAATCAAAATGAGCTCCCTGCTCCCGGCTGCAGCTTTGGTGCGGGGCTGGAATCAGCGTTGCTGTGTCAGGGCTGTGCTAATAAATCCATTATTTCTCAGGATTTATCCCCAAAGCCCCGCTCTGAAATAAATGAAGTGTCTGGTTTATGTCAGGAGAGCAGCCTGGCTGAAATCACCGGGATCTCTAATACAAAACCCCTTTTAGAGCCAGGAACGGGGTGGCAGGTCGTGTGTGATGGTGACCTGGGACAGTGTGGGTGAAGCCCAAAGGCTTCAGGGCTGGCCTGTCTTCAACTCACTGAAAAGAGAATTTCCTTCCCATTTCACCACTCTCCTGCTGGTTTTGTTTCCTCTCTCTGTTTCCCTTTTCACTATTATTTTCTGCATGCTAATTTATGGAAGCAGCATTTGGAGATGAGATTCTCCAGCCTGAATCTCCTTGGAAGTGCCCCAGGCCAGGCTGGACGGGGCTGGGAGCACCTTGGGACAGTGGAAGGTGTCCCTGCCATGGCAGGGGTGGCACTGCATGGGCTGTGAGGACCCTCCCAACCCAGACCATTCCATGACTATGGAGAAGAAAACCCTTTTGCTGGGTCTTCTGTTGCTTTGGGGATACCCAGAGAGCAAAATCACTCTTGTGGCAATTTCTGCCCTGTCCTGCAAGCAGAGCAAGGGTGGGCTGGAGCCCATCCATCCCATGAGGTGCTCCTGGGGGCCCCTGAGCCTCCGTGGGCAGGCTGTGAGGGGCAGGTGCAGAGCCCTGGAGGCTCTGTCGGGGCAGGGAGGGCTTTGCCAGCCCAGCAGCAGCACCAGGACGGGGCTGTGTGCAGGGTGAGGGTCAGGCCAGGCTCTGGGGATGTTCCAGGGCATGGAGCACTGATCTTGGCTCTGGCACAGACACTCTGTGTGACACCAGCTTGCACCCTGCTCCTCACACTCACAAATTCCTCCTGCTGCAGGCATCAGGTCTTCCTGCAGTAATGGGAAATGTAGGATTTAGCTTGCCTGAAGTCATTTCCATTGCTAATTTCCAGGCTTCTGTTGGAAACACCTGGGAGGATGTGCAGATTCTGCTGCACATACTGGGAATTAGCCCGTTAAAGGTGATCTTCAAAGCAATTGGAGCGCTGCACTCGTGACTCGTTTGTTTCCCTTATGGTCCCCAAAGGCAGTTTCAAGGATGTTGTTTTGTTTATTATTTTAAAGTTTCCACTTGTTTTTGCTTGCTGCCCAGCTGCTTCTCTGGAGATGCAAGGAGGATCCAATTAGGGATTGCAGAGAGTGGAAATCTTGCTGCTCCCACCATGAAGTGGGGACCTGCTCAGCTTTTCACCTTTGATCTGGGGTGTGTGGTTTGATTGAAAAGACCTGAGACCTCCAGGGAAAATGACTTTTTGGTGGAAGATGCCCACAAAAGGTTGGATTGGCTCTCAGGAGATTTTTAGCCAGCAAGCTGAGGTTTCCCATCTGCAACATGGCTGAGAAATTCTGGGAATACTCTTCAAAAATCAGGACCTTCAGTGGTACTTGAGAGCAAAACCATCTCCCCCCTTGGGTTCACAGTGGTGTAATGCAGCTCCTTCCCTCTCTGCTGACTGCCAGCCTGCAGAGGGTCAGCATTCCAGGGTCCCTGGCCGTGCTCCGTGTGCCTGGGCCCCTCCAAGGACCTGCTTTTGCACCTCCCTACAATTTTGGCTGCTTGCCTGACCTGAGGGCAGAGTGCTGAGCCGAAGGGCCATGCTGCCATGAGGGGGAGCTGGGGACATGGGGGACCCCACTGCACCCTCAGAGAGTCCTTTTGCTCTTCACAGAAGATTTAGGACAGCCAAAGTCCGTCCCCATCGGGGGCCAGCTCCCAGACAAGCCCCAGGGAGGTGTCCCCGGCACCGCTGTGCCGAAACAGATAGAAAGATTGTCCCACTTGTTTGTCAGCTGCTGAGAATTAACACCATTAATTGATGGCAGCCCTCTGCATTAATCCTCGCTGTTAATTCCTTATCTCTGCTCCAGCATATTGGCTGCCCTGGCCCTCATCTGGGACACTCAGCAGCAGTTTGTTTGGAAGTTGCCCTTTGCTGCCAGCCCCAGCCTGGGGGAGCAGAGCAGGGGGAGGCACAAGGGGGCTCCAGCAGGGACAGTGGCAGCTCCTGAGCAGGGGGAGCAGCAGGAGGGGCTCTGGGGGTGCTCCAGCAGGGAAGCTCCTGAGCAGGGGGGCAGGAGCAGAGAGGGGCTCTGGGGTGTGCAGGAAGGGGACATCGCTCCACACCTGGGAGGTCCTGCTCAAGGGCTGGGGGAGCAGCCCTAGGGCTGTTTGCAGGCTGCACACCTCTCCTGGAGTGTTCCTTGGCTCTTATCAAAAATTGCACTTTTCACTGTTTCATTTTTTCATTGAAACTGAAAGGACACTGAAATTGCCGCCGCAGCAAACAAATAAATTAACTTGTAATGACTTCCCATCTACTTTCGTGTTTGTTTTAGCAGCAGCTCTGCCAGAAAGCTGCAGGGAAAGGGGTGGAACGAGATGAACTTTGCAGTGCCTTCCATCCCAGCTCCTCTGTGGCTCCCTGACCAGAATTTTGCTCCCTGTCCTTTCAGGTTTCCCTGTGGTGCTGCTGAGGAACCTGAGGCACCCCGTGTACCTGCTGGTGGTGCTGGCTCAGGTCAACATCTCTGCCATGGTGGCTGGCCTAGCAACCTTCATGGGCAAGTTCCTGGAGAGGCAGTTCTCCCTCACAGCCTCCCTGGCCAACATGATCATTGGTAAGTGCTGCTGAGCTTTTGACTCCTTAAAAAACCATCCAGAAATTGGGAAGGGTTCTTCCAGAGTAAAGCCTCCCTCTCAGAGAGTTCAGAGTCCTGCCACAGAAGTGTTTAAAACACGTTTTTGAGCAAACAGCACCTCAGGGAAAGAGGCCTCTGAGGTCTGGGACAGATAAATCAGAATAAAATGAGCAGAGCAGACTGGCAGAGCCTGCCTGAATGCAGTAGGAAGGTTAAATGCTGAAGCAGTGCTGTCCTGCCCTGAGGTGCCCAGCTGAGCTGTTCCCAGCCTGATTTACCCTCTGCATTCAAGTCAGCACCGTGTTCCATGGATGGATTTATCTGGCCTTTGTTCCCACCACTGAGTCTCACTTCGCCCTCTCCTTTCAGATCAAAAAGCTTTCTGTAGCTGGAAATTCCTTCCTTGCGTGGGCATTGAGGGGCTGAAAGCAACCTCCCCGTGCATTCTTAGCTGAATTAAACACTTTGCATGTCTCTAGCTGAACTTTGGTCTTCCCCAAAAATGGGGGGTTTTGTGTAAATGGGGTTTTATGTAAATGGGGTTTTATGTGAATGGGGTTTTGCAAGGGTGACCACAGAAACTGGCACAATCCTACTCTGCACAGAAATTGAACATCCTCCCCAGGCTGATTTGGTGCTTCTTCCTGTCAACACTGAAAAATCCCATTTTGCTGGGTGAGGCACAGCTTTCCACTGCTCCTGACACCTTCCACCCATGGATCCATGAGGCAGCCAGTTTGCTGTGGGATCCTTTTGAAAAGCAGCTTTTTCGTAGCATTACTCCACCAATCCCTACAAAAACCTTGGTCCCTTGTGAACCACCTGTGCTGAAAAATAGCAACCCAACAGCAAACCCTCTGGGCCTTTTCTGTGAGAAGGGACGGGCACAGAGCAGAGATGGAGAACAAGGTACAATGACAGGACAAAGGGGGATGGCTTTAGATTGGCTGTTAGGAGGGAATTGCTCCCTGGAGCAGAGGGGAGCCAGAGCAGCTGTGGCTGCCCCTGCATCCCTGCAAGTGTCCAAGGCCAGGCTGGATGGGCTTGGAGCGGCCTGGCATGGTGGAAGGGGATGGGGCTGGGTGGTGCTGAAGGTTCCCTGACTGCATGCCTGCCTTTCCCCAGGTGCCGTGAACATCCCCGGGGCCATGGTGGGGATCGTGGTGGGCGGCGCCATCCTGAAGCGGTTCCAGATGTCCCTGAGGCAGTGCAGTGCCCTGTGTGTGCTGGGCATGCTGCTCTGCCTGCTCGCCGCCTTTCCCCTGCTCTTCCTGGGCTGCCCCACGCAGAAGGTGGCCGGTGTCACCCACTGGGACAGGTACCTCAGCTCCTGGGCCGGGCACGGGGCATCCAGGGTGGGCACACACCCCAGAAAGGGGTTTATTCCCTCAGAGGAAGCAGCCAGTGGAGGTAAACTAAGAAAATCTGAGTCTGCTGTGTCCTCAGGTTTAGGGCAGAAAATGTGCAGCTCGCCTTCCTGACTTATCCCACACAGGGTGGAGTAATTTCATCTTTATCTCCTGGGGGTTAAAACCTTTTCAACACGAGGGTTTTAGGAGCAGGGCTGTAAGAGTTCCACCAGTGAGATTTCCTACGGAGGAGCAAGCGTGGAACCCGAAGTAAACACGTTTTTGGCACAAAACAGCACAAGTTTTCATCTTGGAAAGCTTGGTGGGTGAATAATTCAGGCAGGGGCCAGCCCTGGGATCACACCATCTATGCTGTGGCAGCTAAATGTGGGCAGGAGCTCCCTGTGTGCCCTGGAGGCTGGATCCAGGTCTCTGAATTCCCTGTTCAGTGTCCTGTGGTCCCTGACTTCAGGGGAAGCCTCCCTCCCACAGCATGGTGTTGTAAGAACCCCAAAGGCCAGGTTTGGGACCAAGTATGATGGCAGCGGGTGGTTGGGAAGCTTTGCCAGGCAGAGCAGAGGTTTGGGGTGATGGTGGGAGCAGTGGGTGGCCCTGGTGCCCAGTTGGGGTCAGGATGCTTTGCCAGGCAGAGCAGAGCTTTGGGGAGATGCTGGGATTCCCGTGGGGAAGGGTTCCTTGTGCAGTCAGGTGGGTTTTGCACACACACAGTGGGTTTTCTCTGTGAGATGCACGTGGGTGATGCCCCGTGCCTGCATTAACCCTTTCCTGGGCCCAGCTCTGGCTTTGGCCACCACGCCATGGCGTGCAACATGCGGTGCCGCTGCCCCGAGCGCGGCTTCAACCCCGTCTGCGGCTCGGACGGCGTGGAGTACACGTCCCCCTGCTCTGCTGGCTGCAGCAGCCTGGCCCTGCGCCCCGATGGCTCCGTCCTGGTGAGTCACAGCTGGCCACAGCTGGCCCTGCTGGCCCGCCAGGCTGCCCCGAGTGTCTGTGGGACAGGGGAGTGCAGGGCTTTGCTCCTGCTTTCCTTTGCTGTGGTTGTTCTGCAGGCAGTGCAGCTCAGCAGAGGAAACCTCTGCCACTCAAAGCCCGACCTGCAGGTAGTTAGCAGCCCGTGTAGGATGAGTGGCAGTCCTGCACTCTTGGCACAGGCTGTGATGGCAGCAGGGAGCTGTCGGCGGCGCGGTTTGCAGCAGTGTTTTGTTAATTAGCGATGCTTCATTTTGATAACAGTTGTGCTTTCTGCCAGAGCTCAGTCCCAAATGTGCTTTCCTGCACCCCCACGCCTGCCTTTTGTACAGCAGATCCTTTCCAACTGCTTTTTCCCTCCTCAGACATGCCTCTCCCTTCCAGCCCTTGCTTTCTTGGAAATTCTACACTTTTCTTACCATTCACACCAGTACAGGGGCCTGTGGCACTCATTGCCTGCTGCAGCCCTGTCCCAGGGTTTCCAGGAACCCTCCCAGCCTGCAGGAAGCCCTGCAGTTGTGTGCCCAGCTTTGCTGCAGCCCTCCCAGAGGGCACCGTGTAAGCATGGATGTAGGAACAAGGTTTTGGGAGACCCCGAGCTGCCCCTGCCTCTGGGATCACTCTTATGCAAACTGCCACCCCCTGATAACGGAAAGATTGTACTCATTTTATTTAAAGGTCTCTTTAAAACAAAAGAAACAACCCAGAGGTTTCTTGTTTAAAACAGGTAAAAAAGAGATAATTGTGAATAAATTAGCGAAAAGGAAGAATTCCTCACCCACCACCCCAAGGCATTTTTCCTTTGCTATAGGGCTGTGCTAGTTCTTTATGAGCCTCTCTCAAAGGTGAGGTTACACATGTTTGATTTAACACTCCCTGAGCTGTGGCTGCAGCTCTGCCCGGGGTGAAGGGGCTGGCAGCAGGACAGCACCTGGCACAGGTGGCACAGCCAGCAATTCCTCCCCAAAATCCCACCCATCCCTGCCCTCTGCAAATCCATTCCCTGTGTCCTGTCCCTCCTCCCCAGTCCCTCTCCAGCTCTCCTGGAGCACTGGACGTGCCTCTGAGCTTTCCCCGATGTACTGAGTGCTAATTCCTGCTAATTATGCCCAGACAAACCTTACCTGCTCTCCTTGGCTCTGTCAGCTGGCAATGTTCCCTTCCACCTCCGGAAGCAGCCTGTGGATGTGGTGTGTCTCCTCTTTGCAGAACTACACGGACTGCAGCTGCATCGGGGCGGGGGGCACCGCCAGGCCGGGCCCCTGCGGCGCCGGCTGCTCCCACCTCTTCGTGCCCTTCGTGGTGCTCTCCTGCCTGGCTGGCATCCTGGCCAGCACCTCCCACACGCCCTCCTTCATGCTCATCCTCAGGTGGGCACACCTTGGGCACCTCCTGCGCCGGCACAGAGGGCATCCAGAGTGGGTCTGTGGGGCAGGGATTTCGCCAGCTGTGGGACTGGGGGCTAAACCAACCCTGGATAGGGGATAAACTAGCCCTGAATGGAGCTAAACCAGCCCTGGATTGGGGCTAAACCAGCCCTGAATTGGAGCTAAACCAGCCCTGGATAGGGGATAAACTAGCCCTGAATGGAGCTAAACCAGCCCTGGATAGGGGCTAAACCAGCCCTGGATTGAGGCTAAACCAGCCCTGGATTGGGGCTAAACCAGCCCTGGATAGGGGATAAACCAGCCCTGAATTGGAGTTAAACCAGCCCTGGATAGGGGCTAAACCAGCCCTGATTGGAGCTAAACCATCCCTGATTGGAGCTAAACCAGCCCTGGATTGGGGCTAAACCAGCCCTGGACTGGGGCTAAACCAGCCCTAGGTTGCAGGTGGCAGCAGGATGGAGCCAGCCAAGATGGGAGCCCAGGCTGGTGGGGTGGAGCCCAGCGTGAGGCAGAGGGGAAAGCCATGGGGGAATCTCTATCTTAGTCTGTAAATGATACATCCAAGCTCTTCCTGGGCCTGGCAGGATTTTCAGGCCAGGAAAAAGCCATGGTGTTCATTCAGCCCTAATGAATGAACCCTCATCAGCTTGGTGATGTGAATGGGAACTCCCTGGGATCCTCAGAGGCTGGATTGAAGGACGAGTGTGTGGGTGAGGTGCTGTGCCAGGGAGGGAAACATCCATCCTGGAGGGTTTGCCAGAGGGCATTTTGTTCCATTTTGTTTTTCAGGAGCATCCAGCCTGAAGACAAATCATTTGCTGTTGGCATACAGTTCATGCTGCAGAGAGTTTTAGGTACATTGAAATGTGTTAAAATATCCTCCTGGAAAATAATGGCAGCTCTTGGAGAGGGCTTTCCCAGGGCAGGGAGGGATGCTGCCCTGCAGGGTCTGGGGGCATGTGGGGGGGGTGAGACAAGGCAGCTCCGAGGGCTCCATCCCCAGTCCCTGGGGCCGTGGTTTTAGGGTGGCTGTAGCCCCTGGGGCCTGGGCTGTGGCCACTGGGGCCAAGTTTTTAGCGTGGCTGCAGCCCCTGGGACCATGGTTTTGGGGTGGGTGTGGTGCCTGGGGCCATGGTTCAGGCTGTAGCCCTGGGGGTTTTTAAGGGGACCATGGTTAGGGGGTTTTGGGGTGTGGTGCCTGGGGCTGTAGTTCAGGCTGTAGCCCCTGGGGCTGTATTTTTGGGGGTGTTTGTGGCCTCTGGGACCTGTTTTTGGGTGGCTGTGACCCCTGTGGCTGTGGTTCAGCCTGTGGCCCCTGGAGCCTGTTTTCAGGGTGGCTGTGGCCCCTGAGGGCTGTTTTCAGGGTGGCTGTGGCCTCCACGGCTGTGGTTCAGCCTGTGGCCCCTGGGGCCTATTTTCAGAGTGGTTGTAGCCCCTGGAGCTTGTTTTGGGGGTGGCTGTAGCCCCTGAGGCCTGTTTTGGGGGCCTGGGGTCCCTGAGTCCTGTTTTTGAGGTGCCCAGGCCCTGAGGCCCTTTGGGGTGGTTGTAGCCCCTGAGGCCTCTTTTTGGGGTGGCTGTGGCCCCTGGGGCCTCTTTTTGGGGTGGTTGTAGCCCCTGAGGCCTCTTTTTGGGGTGGTTGTAGCCTCTGAGGCTGTGGTTCGGCCTGGGGTCCCTGAGGCCTGTTTCTGGAGTGCCTGTGGGCCCCAGGTCCATGGTTCGGGCTGTGGCCCCTGGAGTCTGTTTTCAGGGTGGCTGTAGCTCCTGAGTCCCTGGTTTTGGGATGGCTGTAGCCCCTGGGTCCCTGGTTTGAGCTGTGGCCCCCAGGCCCTGTTTTCAGGGTGGCTGTGGCCCCTGAGGCCTGTTTCCGGGGTAGCTGTGGCCCCTGGGGCCATGGTGTGGGCTGCTGCCCCTGGTGCCTGTTTTTGGGGTATCTGTAACCCCTGGTACCTGTTTTGGGGTGTTTGTAACCCCCAGTACCTGTTTTGGGGTGTCTGTGGCCCCCGCAGCTGTGGTGCGGCCTGTGGCCCCTGAGGCCTGTTTCCGGAGTGCCTGTGGGCCCCAGGTCCATGGTTCGGGCTGTGGCCCCTGGGGCCTGTTTTTGGGGTGTCTGTAACCCCTGGTACCTGCTTTGGGGTGTCTGTGCCCCCGGTGCCTGTTTTGGGGTGTGTGAGGGCAGGGCGGGCTGGCTGACGCCGTGCTGTTGCAGCGTGGATGCCGGGCCCGGTGCTGTACGGCAGCGCCATCGACACCACCTGTGTGCTGTGGGAGAGGCGGTGCGCGCGCAGGGCAGCCTGCAGATACTACGACAACACCCTCTTCAGGCACAGGTAGGGACACAGGGACACCGGGATAAACCCCGTGCCAAGCCTGGGAACACCCAGGGACGCTCCCCTGCCCCTGGACCATGGAGGGTCACTCCAGGACAGCTCCCTGCTCTGGGGCAGAGGCCGTGCCTGGAGCAGCCTCCCCAGAGTCCCGGGGGTGCTGCTTGGAGCTCTCAGGAACATCCCTGGTGCCCTGACCCGCTGTGTCTGCACCCACAGGTACCTGGGGCTGCAGTTCTTCTTCGAGGTGGGCGCCTTCCTGTGCTTCGTGGCCGTGTATGTGATCCTCAGGAGGCAGGAGAGGGAAGCCAGCCAGGCAGAGGAGACAAAGGCAGAGCCAGAGAAGGAGAAACTGGCGGGAAAGTCCACAAAGAGCCCGGAATCCAAAGTGTGACAGCGAAATGTGGCTTGTGGTCCATGCTGGGGAGGTGAATCAGCCCACAGCCAATGTGGGGTGGATGCTTGGAGTGATGGGCCTGGGGCTTCTGGGCATCCTGGCTGGTATGGACTCTGCCTGCACTGCATGGATCCATCCACACGTTGTTCTCCTCCTCAGAAGTGCAGGTTGCTCCTTCACATGGATTAGTCCTCACTCTTTAGCCCATGGACTCTGCAGCCTCCTGGGTTTGTGTCCTACAAAGCAGTTTTTCCTGCTGACTGTCTCAGTAATGCCAGCACTGAGCAGAAACCATAAACATGAAGGGTTTTGTGGAGTGTTTTTTTTTTTAAATAAATCATTTTTAAGAAATGGTTTTGTACTGAACCCGCAGGTCTCTGTGACTGATGTTTATAATCCTTATTTTCTGTGTTATCAGCACTTACTTTCTGATGGTCAGTGCTTGAAGCACATGGCAGTTCAGGTGCATTCCCGGTTTGCAATTCAAGAAGGGCAGAACTTTTCCCAGGATCAGAGGACGAGGTTGGAGCCCTCTCCAGACTGGGTAGAACTTGTGGCTAAACCATCTGAGCCCAGCTCCAGGCAGCCCTGGGCTCCCTGAAGGGGGTTTGTCTGTAATTATGGGGTGGAAGCCCAGCCTGGCCCTATTTTGGTTCAGCTGCCTGTTTCCTGCATTCTTCCCACCCTGGAGTGAATTGTGTTACCCAGCCACAGCCACTGGGGAACTTTGTCATTTTTGGCTCCAGGATGGAATTTAGTAGAGAAAACAAATCTTGTAAGTTCAACCCAAATATGCAGAAAAGAAATACACAGAGGGGAACATTCACTCCCTCCTGCCACCCTGGCAGATATCCCCTGGGAAGGGCTGGGTGTGCAGAGAAGGGAAAGGAGCAGGCCTGTGGTGAAGTGACTGAATTTAGCTGCTTCCCCAAACTGTTTGCCCAGCCATTCTGAGGGACCCAGTTACCTCAGTGCAGACTGGGAGGGTGATTGGAATTTTTTAGGGGTTTGGGTTGGGGATTTTTCCCTATTTTTGTGCAGTGCCTTGTGTTTCACCGAGCTGAGAGTTTACAGCCCTGTGCAGGAAGTGATGTCTGGCTTCAGAGAAGGTTCTGGAAGGCAGAGGAGTGTGTGGATGTTGCAGGGGTGTAGATGCAGCCATCCAGGGAAGGACGAGTAGCATTTGCTGACCACGACCTGTAGAAAGCCAAACCCAGGAGAGTTTTGCTCTGTCCTCTTTTCCAAGGCCCTGCCAGGCAGCACCTGTTGCTGAAGCAGCAGGATGAGGTTCTTAGGGCAGGAGCAGGGAGGAGATGGGGTGTTCCAGCTCCTTGCAGCCCAGGAGTCTGTGGCATCCCTGGAGAAGAAGGTTCTTTCCTGGCTGAGCACAGGCCTTGGCTCCCAGGCGCTGTCCTGCCGTGCTCAGCTGAGTCCCAAGTACTCCAAGGTACTTTCCACACCACAACAAACAAACAGCAGCACAGTCTGCACAAATTGCTCCAATGGCGTGGGAGGTGGGGAGCTGCAGTGGGCTTTGCCAGGAATCTGCCACGGATTCCATTCTTTCCCGTGGAAGTGTGCAAGCCCAGGCTGGATGGGGCTTGGGGCAGCCTGGGGTAGGGGGAGGTGTCCTTGCCCATGGCAGGGATGAGCTTTAAGGCCTTTCCAAGCCAAACCATTCCATGGTTCTCTCCCCCATCCCACTGGAGCCCCTCAGGGCTGTGCAGCCTTTCTGAGAGCCCCTGAAGCCACTGAAAGCAGTGATTCCATTCACAGAAAGGAGGGGGAAAGGGGATAACTGAACCCTTTCCCCAAACCAACAGGGAGTTCAGTTGCCTGTGCTGCTGCTGCAGGGGCAGGCAGGCTGCACATCCCTCTGCTGCCTGGTTGGGATCCTGATGGATGCGCAGGGGCCTGCAGGATGGCCTGGCCAGCTCACTGCCAGCCCCTTCTCACTGCTGGGCTCAGGGCTGCACGTTCATTTTCCACTGGGAGAACTCCCATCACACCTCAGAAAGGTCTGGCTCAGGCAGTGCAGGGGCTGGCACAGCCTGAATTCTTCTCCAGCAGAGGAGAGATCCCTGGAGATAACCATGCAAGGCACCTGCAAGCTGTGTCTTAGCTCTAGGCTTGTTACTCTGGTAATTTCCATCCATTGGGGCTGGAGTTTCTAAAAAGAGAAATAAACCCCCATTTCCCCGTCCCCTCCCCTGTGCTCTTTAAGAACACGGTTGAAAGGGACTGGCTTGCCAGGGAGGATGAAAGAGAGGCAGTTGGGAAAGGCTGCTCCCATAAAAAGCCCAGGGAATATGAAAGGGCTGGCAGCAGCGAGGGAGCAGCAGGAGCAGTGTTTGATGCAGAGCAAGGGGCAGGCAGGTAGGAGGGCTGCAGAGAAAGGGTGCAAAGGAAGGGGCAGCAGCAGCAAAATCCACCCTGTGCCATTTGCCAGGCTCTCCTCGCAGCAGATGACCCTGCAGACAGCCTGGAGCAGAATTTACAGAGCTCTGGAGGGTACAGCCTGGGCACCAGCCAGGAATTGCATTGGGTTAACAGGAGCTAATCCAGCTGGGCCAGAACTCACGGACTTCCTGGAACTGGAGCGCTGGATGTTTTCATGCAGCACTTTGTGGTACCAGGGGTCACAGACCTGGAGGCAGAGCGGTGCCTTTAGGGCTGGTGAGAATTGCACGGGGTCAAGAGGAGGAATTAGAACTGGAGGGAAGGACCCAAAGCACTTAGAGAGCCAAGAGCTGCTTTAGAGCCAGGCACAACTCCCATTCCTCTGGAAAAAGAGCAAAGCTGAAGCTTTTAAATCACCCTTGGTGTGTCCAGCTCAGCCAGATCTCCCCCTGGAGTGCTTCTGGCCACTGCTGCAGCCAGACCCAGAGGGTTTCTCCTCTTTGCTGCTGGTTTTCCAGGGGTAGGGACGGTCCCAGGTGGATTCTGTGGCTGTCTGCACGGGGCCAACAAAACATGAATCAAAACCCACTGGATGTTTCTCCTAAAACTCACTGGAGCTGCCCTGGCAACCTGAAATCTGCTCGCGGGAAATGCTGGCTGAGGAGACACAGTTTGCAGCCACAAGACAGAGAATTGCTGTGGCTGGGAATGAGGCAGAGCTGGGGAGAGGAAGGAAAACAACCCATAGATGTTACACTGAGTTCAGGAAAATCTGGGAAGTTCCCACAGGAACACTGGAAAGACGAGCCAAGGAATCACTGAAACGCTACCAATTAAAACCACAATTCCCAGAAACTGGAGGTTTCCAGGGATCTCAGAAGGGGAAAACAGAGCAATCAGGCAGATCCAGACCCAGCCCAGCGCTGGTCCCTGGAAAGATGCTGAAGAGGAGACTCATGCACGAGCAGCCACGGGGATGGGGGTGTCATGGACTGTCTCACACAGATCTCACAGCAAACATTTCATTTCTCCTTCAGGCAGGCCCCTGTCCCACCTGGGCAAGCTGCCTTCCTGACTGAAGGAGGGATTTTGACCCTGCCCCACCTTGTTCCCATAAACCAATTACCAGCCAGATGGAATTATGCAGAGGGGAGAAATAGAGGAGAAAAGCCAGGCTTAATTGGAAAGCTCCAGCTCCAGGAGCTGCAGGTAGTTTGCTGCCTGCCCAAAAGGATTTATCTACAAGAATCTCACCAGGGTCTGTCCTGTCTCTAGGACTAATCAATATTTTAATTAATTACTTGGACGATGAGAGAAGCAGGAGCTAATAAAATTTCTGCTTACGGACACGAGTGCTTTGGACTGGAATCCAAATCCTTCAGCTCAGTTTGGAGAAATGGTGTGAAATGGATAATACTGGGATTTACAAAGCAAAACAGTGGGGCAGGGGAAGGAGGGCTGGGGTGCAAAGTTTGCCCTGGCAGAAAGGGGATGTGGCAGCAGCTCATAATGGAGCAGAAGAGTTTTGGGCTCGTATTGTCCCTTTAAATTAAATTGGCATTCACCACAGTTCTCTGGCTGTCCTGTGAGGGGCAGACACTACCCCTTGCACTTGGAGGGATAAAATTATCTCCCCATGTTGCTGAATTGAGTACGTTTCCCTGCTTATTGCCAAGTGCATCTCCTCCAGCTGTGCCCTCTCGAAGGTCCAAGCAAACGGAGCAGAGTAAATCAGGAATTATCGCCTGTGCTTAGAGACAGGTTGAGTAATGATTACTCCTGAAATGTGGAATTCATCTCTGGGGCTCAATGGCCTTGCAGTGGAGCTGCGGGAGCTGGCTGCTGAGGGTTCTGAAGCGCTTGTGGCCGGGGAAGAGCATCCTTTATCCTGCACAGGTGATGAGAGCTGGAGCTGCTCCCCAGCCCCGGCCTCATCTGGTGCTTCCAGGGTGCTGAAGGGCAGAATTGCTTTCACACAGCACTGATAAAGGATTCTAATCCATCTCCCCTCACTTTTCAAGTGAGAATGGCATTTGCTAAAGAGAGCAGAACCTGAGGTGGTTCTAAGCTGTGCACACTGGCAAAACTTTCTGAGCAAACTCAGGAAAAGTAACTTCCCCTGGATAAACTTGCTACTGAATTCTTCTTGCTCTCACACCTGCTGTGGAAAAAGGCTTCCCTTTCCACCCTCCCCATGTCCTGTTTGTCCCAGGGCCATGACCTAATCACACACTGGGCACTGGAAGTGTCCCAATTGCCCTGAATGTGCCCATTCCAAATGAAGCTTTGGCTCTCTGTGCTCATCTTTCTTCTCCCCCCACAGTTTCTGATGTCTTGGGACTGCAGGAGTGCTCTGGAGCACGGGCCGGGCACCAATAATGAGCCATCCCAAAACCTGCGGTCTGGGAGATGGGAATTGCCTGTGTGTGACAGCACTGCAGGAACAGCAGATCCAGAGGATGGGGATGGCGTGCTGAGAAATGGAGACACTGTTGGGGGCAATCAAACTGGGAGCACTGGGGACACCCAATTCCCGGTGTGCCTGATGGGGTACAGCCCCCACAGCCCCGGGACAGGACAGGTCCATGAGGATCAGCCCCAGAGCAAGGAGATGGCAGCAGCTGGGCCTGACTCACAAAAGCCAAAATAAGATTTTAAGGCAAAAGGTACCAGGTACACACCCCTTTCCAACAGCTATTTGTTATTGCAAACAAAGAAAGAGGGAAAGGCCTGGATATTTGGGAGGCCTGGCATGGTCCTGAGCAGACTGAGGCACCCTGGCCTTGGCAGAACTGTGGGCAGCAGAGGGGAACTGGGGGAAATCCAGGAGCAGGAGCCTGGAATTCAGCTGGACTGAAGGAAATGTCCCTTTCCTACCCCAAGGGTACCACACTGAATCTTGCTGCCTTGCTCTCCTACACCTGGAGCAGAAGGGGCACAGCAGGGTGACACCTCCAGCTGTCCCAGGGCTGGGCTCACCTGGCCCGAGGGTGTTCAGGCTCACAAGGCTTTCTCTGGGCCCTGCTGGTGTGACAGGCAAGCCCAAAGGAAGTGACAGCTTTGCACTTTCCAGGAAACTGGGGTTAGAAAGGGGGCTGTGGTTAACAGCTGGAATGTCCATCCCTCGAGTCCCAGCTGCCAAGTTTCCTGCATTCCTCATTCCTCAGGGGAGCCATTGCAGAAGATGCTGTGGGAACAGAGGATGCAGGAGGGAACAGTGCCTGAAAAGCAGCTGGGAGTCTGTGGCAGCTCAGCTGGGTGTCTGTGCAGGGAGCAGCATCCCAAAGGGGTAACCCTGATCCCCTGGGCAGCTCCACCACCCCTCTGCCAGCCCTGGCTGTGCCCCCCAGTGCTGCTGGCTCCCACCCCTTTCCTGAGGCCAGGAGACATTCCAACTGCATGGAGCAAAGTAAAGATCAAATAAAGCCCCTGCTGGTGCTGGTCCCAGTCCTGGGAGGTGCTGGAAGCTTTCACACACACCTTGAATCTCCTGTGGCCCCCACAAACCTGCAGCTTTAACTTAGAGGCAGCTCTTGAGCCAGGGGGCACCACTAGTGCTCTGGGTATGATTAAATAATGGGAAAGCAGGCAGAAATTGGGCAGCAAACGTCCACATTAATAATGAACAGGGCAGGAGAAATAACTGAACACAAGCAAACAAACAGAGGGAATGCGAAGAGGGAGCATCCACCTCCAGCGCCCCAAACACCAGGAAGAGCCAAGGGCTGCTGGAACAGGCCCTGCAGACAGGAACAGGACATGGGCTTGGCTCTCTGCGCTCAAAATAAAAATACACCGGGTTGGTGGGCTGGCAGAGAGACAATCCCCACCACAGGGCAATCCAAGGGTGAGAACAAGGCTGCTGGAGGGCAGGGTTAGCTGGGATGTGGGGAAGGAATCCTTCCCAGGGAGGGTGGGGGAGCCAGAGAAGCTGTGGCTGTCCCTGGATCCCTGGAAGGGTCGCAGGCCTTGGCAGGGGTGGGACAAGGTGATATTGAAGGTCCATCCCAGCCCATGAACTCCAGAATCTGTGATTCTGTTCCTAGGATTCTCATAGAATCACAGGACCACAGGATCACAGGATCACAGGATCACAGGGTCACAGAACCACAGAATCACAGGGTCACAGAATCACAGGACCACAGGATCATAGGATCATAGGATCACAGGGTCACAGAACCACAGAATCACAGGGTCGCAGCATCACAGGATCACAGGGTCACAGAACCACAGGATCACAGGGTCACAGGGTCACAGGGTCACAGGATCACAGGATCACAGGATCACAGGATCCCACCTCTCTGCACAGCCTGTTCCAGTGTTCCCCTATGCTCATCACAGAAGTCCTGCCCCGTTCCTAGTGGGAATCCCCCCTTTAGTGGAAAGCCACTGCCCCTTGTCCTGTCACTCCTACAAGCCCTGTCGCCACCTCCCTTGGTGGCTGGCTGCAGGAGTGCGAGCCCCTCACCAGGGCCCTGCTCCTGTCCCCAGGCTGTTCCAGGACGGTTCCCTGCTCCCTGCAGGGCCCTTGGAGCTGCTGACCCCGCAGGCTCCAGCAGGGCTGCTGGTGGGGACAGGAAGGAGCCCTGCGGGTGGTGTGGCTGTCACAGCCAGGATGGATGGGGCGAGCTCCACTGATCCTCTGCAGTGCGCCGATCAAGCCAAGGAGAAATGGGAACCTTCAGGGGGGTGCCAGGGAAATCAGAGGAGGGTGGGAAACAGCACCGACGTCACCGAGGAGCTCAGGGGGCACAGACTGGATGGGGGACAGGGACCCTCCTCCTCTCTGGACCTTCCTCCTGCTCACCAGGACCACACCAGCTTTAGGGAAAGCTGCTGGATGAGTCTGATAAAGACTTTCTGACTGTGCCTCCTCCCTGCTCTTCAGCCAGGCTCCTGGGGGCTTTGTCACACAGCCCCCAGCAAGTGGCCTCCGAGCCCTCCCATTCCTGCAGCATCCTGTGGTTCAGTGCAGCTCTGGGGCTTTAACTGTGAGGTTAATAAATGATAATTCCACTTCCACGCTTCTCCTCCACAAAGGGAAGAAGCGAGGTGTAGGATTCCTCATTTCTGGAGGGGAAAAGTTTAAAACAAATAGTCAAAAAAAAGAAGAAGAAGAAATGAGATGCTTCTGTTGTGGCTGCTAGTGCTGGCTCCCCTGGGAATCAGCTCCTTCCCAGTGGCACAGAAACATCCCAGTGAGGACTGGGGGCTGCAGCTCCCGGGGGCAGCTGCCATCCAGCTCCCTGCACTTGCTTCCCCTCAGACTCCTCCAGACACAGCAAGAACGAGCGAACTCAAAGTCCCGGAGCCAGGAATAAATCATGACACGGGTGACACTTGTAATTGAGAGTTTCTTAATTGCTGTGTTTGATTAAAGAGCGCTGCCGGCTTTGTGCATAAAAGGCAGAGACTCCAGAAACCCGGGGTAGGAAGAAAAGAGGATAAGAAGATGATGGGAACAGAAAAACGCGAGATCAAGGAGAAGAAAGGCTCAGGAGAAATGTTGTTGGAGTGCCAGAGATAAGGGAGACAGAAATAGAACGAGTGGTTTCACTTGTGACTACATCCATGTTTATTTCTGCCCTTTTGGGGCAGAAATACAGGGATTTGTGCTATCCTGGTGTGAAATGCAGCAGCTATTTAGCACCACAAAGCACCAAAGATAAAGGCAGCATATCAAAAAAGAACTAAAACCGACTGGGGAATTGCTTTTTTTTGTTGTTGTTGTTGTTGTAGAAATAAGCCCAGGGAAATGGGAAAACCTTTCATTAGAACTTTGGTGGAGGGCTGTGCTCCAAGAAGGCAGGAGCTGCACCCTGTGAGCGCCAGGTGTGGCTCTGCAGCTCCTCCAAGGCCGGGGACACATCCCTGTGCCTCTCAGGGCATGCCAGCGGCTCTCCTGCCCCAGGCTGTGCTCCAGGGATGTTCCTGACCTCTGCGAGTGGCTCGGGGACAAATCCAAAATATTGATCGCAGGAGACAACAAGCACGGAGGGAAGAGCAAGAGGAATGGGGAAAGGTTCCCTTCTTGGAGGGGAAATTCCTTCCCGGGGTGTCATTCCTTCCTGTGAGGCTTTTGCCAGCCTGGGGAGCAGAGAGGGTCCAGCTTTAGGAAGAGCACAGGATGTGTGCACTCCTCTCAGCCTTTCCTTTCCTCTGGTCCATCATCTTCCTCATTTCCAAAGGAATGACACAGAGCAGCAGCCTGGCTCTGTCCTGGCTGCATGGGTGTGGATGGGAATGGATGCTTCAAGGCTGCAGGGGTGAGCCTGGCTTAGGTAAATCCTCCATCCTGCACGGCTTTTTTCCAACTCAGGTGACTTTTTTGTCTTTGTGTGGACTCCTTAGCACCGACCTCATTGCTCCCCAGGTGGAAGCTGGAGGTTTGGTGACACTGCAGGAATAAAAATATTCCATTTCCTCCCACTTCCATTGCTGTCCTGGCTCCAGCCAGCTCTGAGCAGGTCTGCTCTGAATGAAAATCATACCTCTGCTGTGGGTGAGTGGGGAGAGAGGAGAAGGAGAAATCCTGGTGCAGCAGAGGCCTGGGCACTGGGCCACGCTGGGGCGGGCAGCTCTGACACTGGGGATTTCCACAGATAAAGGCACAAACGGTTCCAGCTGCAGTCAGAATCCTCTGGAGCCCCCTGAGAGGCTGCCTTGCACTGCCTGCTGGTACAGGGGCTTTCAGTGCACTCTCAGTGCACTACAAACTTCACCTGGGTGGAAATTTGACCCTAAGAAATCTTTGCCTTGAGATAAAACAGCCTGAAGAGTGTAAAATTTGGGGCACTCTGTAAATAGCTTTTTTTTTTTCCCTTCCCTTTAAAAAACCTTCAAATACATGATGTGGTTTTAATGAAAAACAGCTCCCCAATAATAATCTGCAGCACAGGCTCATGAAATTTCCAGACTCATTAATTTAGAGAATCATCACCAAAAAAAAAGCCTGGGGTTTGATGATTTCTGAAGATTTCCTTTGTGAGCAGAGAGTGAAACTGAGCTGCTTTGTTCCCACAGCTCCCAGCTGCTCCCCACTGATGGGTTTTTTCCCTGCATCACTTGTGTCTGTCTCTCTTTAAGCTCTGACAAATGTGAGGGCTGCTGGCACAGACAAATGGTGCATCTCACCTGGAGAGCATCTTCATTTTGTCCCTCCTGTCACAGCCCCTCAGCCTCCCTTCCTGTGACAGCAGCGTCCCTGGGACTCCCAGGGCTGGGTCTGGAGATCCACTGGTCCCTGATCCTTGTGGGAAACAGCACAGTGTCCTCCTGGCCTTTCCACGCCTCAGGGGGCTCAAGAAAGGTGGGCACAGACATTTCAGTAGGTCCCGTAGTGAGAGGACAAGGGGGGAAGGCTTCAAATGAAAAGAGGGATGATTCTGGCCAGATAGGAGGATTTTTATGCTGAGGGCGCCCAGAGAGGTGGTGGCTGCCCCTGGATCCCTGGAAATGCTCTGGGAGAGGCTGGACAGCCCGTGAGCAGCCTGATCCAGGGGAAGGTGTCCCTGCCCGTGGCTGAGCTCTGCCAGGTCCCGGAGCAGGCTGTGACTCCAGGACTCCTGCAGGCAGCAGAGCAGGAGCTGTGCCTCCCTGTGCCACCCACCAGGCTTTATTTGCCCTCCCCAGGTGTGCTCAGGCCTCTGGGTGATCTCTGCAGGGCTGGCACCGAGAGGAGGGGACACAACAGTGGCAGTGCCCCCCTTACAGCCAGGACACAACAGTGGCAGTGCCCCCCTTACAGCCAGGACACAACAGTGGCAGTGCCCCCCTTACAGCCAGGACACAACAGTGGCAGTGCCCCCCTTACAGCCAGGACACAACAGTGGCAGTGCCCCCCTTACAGCCAGGACACAACAGTGGCAGTGCCCCCCTTACAGCCAGGGCTGCGCTGCTGGCTCCAGTTTCAGCATCCCAAGGACAGCCCAAGGGAGCTCAGGTGACAGCAGCGGGAGCGATCAGGGGCCAGGAGAACAGGAGATGTCATTCCGGAGGAGACAATGGCAGTGTTCAATTATGCACGAGGTCATTGCCAAGGGGGAGCACGGAGCTTCCAGGCACGGCCTGAAATTACAGCAAGGACAGGCAGGAGGGACAGCATTCCCAGCTCCCAGCACGCAGCCAGGGACACGGAGAGGCAGGGGCTCGGTCAGCCAGCAGCCAGGAGGGATTTCATGGCACTGACCCCTTTTTGGGGACGCTCCTGTGGGGATCCCCACCAAAGGTGCTGGCAAAAGTGGGTTTGGTACCAACCTGGAAAAACACAGCTGAACCAAGCTCAGTGGCAAGGGTCACTGTCACTGCCCACAGGGGTGGCACACAGCCAGGGAAATCAAGCTGGGGTCCATTTGGAGGGATTTGCACAGAGGCTGAAGGCACAGAAGGGTGAGGAACACTGCCCTGCTGAGTGGAGCCCCCACTGCCTGAAATCCTGATGGAGCTGAGCTGGGGCCAGCTCCAGGCTTGGTCTCAGACTTGGGCAGGGATTTCTGCCTAAATGAATTAACCATGGGGATTAATTAGTGCTAATGCAGAGCCTCAGCAGGGATCTGTTGGGCGCAGAGGGCCTCTCTCCCCTGGGCAAGGAAGGCTCTCTCAGCGCTGGGTGAGGAATCTCAAGCCCTGGGAGATGTCCCTGCTGAGCAGGGAGGGCTCCAGGAAGGCTCCCCAGGCCCTCACATCCATGGGATAAAGCAGCTGGACTGTGGACAAATTGCATCCCATGGGAAAAGCCAGCATGAGTCTCCTGGTACCCACAGCCCTTTACTCCTGGTGAAGGAAAGGTAAAGGTTTATTATTGGTCCTGGAAAAGCCCCAGGATTCGTGTGTTATTCACCTGATCTGTGTCCCAACCTCTCACCCCCCATTTCCCCTGGGACACCCTCCTGCTTTGGGGGATTCCTGGAGGAATTCTTGGCTCAGACCCTGCTGAAGCCTCCACGTCCCTTAGACCCAAACTGCTCTGGTCTGAGGGAGCAGAGCTCAGACACTGAGCTCTCGGGTGCTGCCCAGCCTTGCTTTGGGCTGATCTGGCCCCCCAGACCCCCAAATTGGGCTGCCCAGGAGCTGGAGCACCCCACACCTCAGGGGGACCCTGCTCTGGGGGGAGTGCCAAGGGGAAAAGATGCCCAGTGAGAGGAATGGTGGGTTTGTCTTTCCAAACAAGCTGCGGGGCTGCTGGGAGGTAAAACCAGCCCTGGGAGAGAAAAGAAACAATGGGAAGGGTTCACTGATTGGTGAATGGGAAAAGATGTTTGCTTTTACAAATAAACTTTGGGATTGCTGATAAATGAAATTAGACATTGAGAGAGGAAAGAAACAATGGGAAGAAAAAGCCCTAAATTCAGTAAAATTGAAAATGAAAAGGGAGGGTTGTACATTAGAGGGAAATCTCTGCTATCAGGTGTTTTGGGAAGTCTGTGCCTTTCAAGTACCTCAGAAATGGGGAAAAACCCCTAAATTCCATAAGAATGAAAAAATTAAAAAAATGAAAAGGGATCTTTGTATCAGGCATTAGTACCTCAGAAATGGGGAATCTTTGGGATCAGGCATTCTGGGAAGGCATTTGGGAAGTCTCTCAAGTACCTCAGAAATGGGGAAAGAGAGAAGGGAAATGTGGCTGGGAATTTGGGATACAAAGGAGGCTGAGTCCTCCAAAAACGTGAGAGATCCCAGGGGATGTCCCATGGCCTCTCCCTTTATTGGAATAAAGCCAAAGGACTCCTCTGTCTCCTTTGGGACGTGAACCTCTGGTGTTTGTGGGTTCATTTTCCCAACACCAGGAGCAGGGAGCTTCTGTCAGCTGGAGCTGCACTCCTTGGAAAGCAATTCTGCAGTGATGGATCTGCTCCTGCTGCAGGCTCTGGGAGAGCAGGGAGATAAATGGCACAGGCTGCGGGGAAGAGTTATGGGAACGATCCAGGAGCTGGAAAAGCTGGAGAAGCTGAGAGATGGAGGCAGCCCTGCCGTGGAGATTACGGCAGCAAAGGTTAAGAGGCTGCTGAGCTGCTCCCTGTGCTTGCCAGAGAGAATTCCTGAGGGGAAGGGAACTGGAATGTGCCTTGAGCTGGGGGAAGTTTCCTAACCAGCTTCTGACTGTGTCCATCGTCCATTTAAAATGGAGATAAAGCAGAAAAAAAAAGTCATTAGCAGTTTAGCAGAGGGTCAGAAAGCAGGTTATTGACTTGCTTTCTCACAGCTCCAAAATCCCCTAAGAATAGAGCACTTTAGATTAATTGGGGAAAATGGATTGGAAAGTTGCAATTAAGTTGATGTCATAATTTTTGGGGAAAAAAACAGGTGTTCTGCTGCAGCTGTAATTCTCTCCCTGGCTTTAATTGGCATCCCAGTCCCAGATGTCTGTATTGATAAAATGCTGTCCATTAAAAAAAAAAAAAGTATCATTAACATTGGTTTGAAAGGTACAAACATTTTGAGGGAAAAAAAAAATATTAAAAACCAGAAAAACTTGGACACTTTTTTTTCCTTTAACCTTTCAGAAGTTTGGGGTAATTAGCTCCAAGCAGGATGCTTAATTGCCCAGCCCCTGGAGGAGCTGGCAGTGCCCCTCAGCCGCGCCCAGTGACACGGGGATGTCATTAGCAGGGTTTTTATTGAATGTCCATCGGCACGGGGGGCACGGGTGAGGCAGCACAGCCAGCATTGCTGGGAACCAGCTTTTTCAGGGCACCCAGGATCCCACCTGGAAGGAAGCACAGCCCCTCCCTAACTCCTTTGGATCCTGGTCACAGCCCTGCCTGAGAGGATTTTCATGGGATCACAGGGCTTTGGGAGCCAAAATCATTCCCTTGGCAGCAAAATCCGTGATTCCCAAAATCATTGCCATGGGCAGCAGGGACGCCTCCCACTGTGCCAGGCTGCTCCAAGCCCCAGCGTCCAGCCTGGCCCTGGGCACTGCCAGGGATCCAGGGGCTCCCAGCACCCTGAGAAACCCATGTCAGCGCCCCAGCGCCCTCTCAGGGAGGGGTTTTCCAGCCTGGATAACTCTGCAGAGGCAGCAGCTGGCCAGCACAAACAAACTGCAGCTTCTGTCCAAGCAAGTTTCTGACAGCACCGTGAGGGCTCCAGAGGAGAGCAGGTTTTGCTCTCTGTGCCCCTGCCTGGCATTCTCCAGCTGTGCTGGCACCAGGACAATTCCCTGGGCTCCTGAGGGTCCCTGGGGCTCAGGGGATGCCAGGGTGCTGAGCACAGAGGAACTCAAGGCACTGGGGGAAAGGGAAGGAGAAAATGAGTGTCTGCCCTTCTGATAATGTCTCTGCCTGATAACAGCCAAAAATCCTTCACTGCATTGAGATTAGAGGAGTGAATTTGGAAATGTGGACCCGGATAACTTCAGGCTGGCAAAGGGCTATTCCCTTTGCTTGCCCTGAGCTTTCCTGAGGGCTTTTTGCCCTGAAATTCCCCATCTCAGCAATTCCACCAGTTCTCCTTGGGTATTCATACCCTTCAAACCATTCTGCACAGCCTTCAGATTCTCCTTTGCCATCACTCACTTGAGCTTCTCATATTTAACTCCTTTCATCTCCCACCAATAAATCACTGCCTCCCAGCCCTTCATCATTCTCAGTGCTGCTCCCAAATCCCTTCGGGGCGCTGACACCCATCAGGCACCCAGGTAATTAATGGATGGCAGGTCCCTGCCAGGGCCCAGCTGCACTCCTGGAAAACAGCCTGGGAAGAGGGAAGGTCGGGTCTGGGTGCTGGATGCAGAGCAGAGGCTGGGCAGGCAAAGAGGGAAGGGAAGGGAAGGAAGGGCACGATCCCAGAGAGTGCAGGTGGGGATTTGGGCGCTCTGGGCCACATAAATCACACTCAGGCCTGCCAGGCTGAGGGAGCACAGAGATCTTTTGGGGGGCAGCAGCTCTGTCACCACTCAGACTGGATGCCTGAGCAGACTTCCCCTTCCATAACCCAGCCGTGCAGGGATTCCCCTTCTCCAAGACACAGCCACCTCTTCCTGCCCCAGAAAGAGAGGAGGCAGCTCAAAGCAGGGCTGAGGAGTCATGAGGGGGTGTCACCTCTCTCTGCAGGGTCAGGGAGGGGTGAGGACACTGGGATGGACACTGCTGAGAGGAAGGTTTGTTAACCTCTTGTTCCCTTTTTGTTTTTAGCCCTCTCCAAGTCACCAACGTGCTTCAAAGGAGAAGAGTTGCAGGTGCTGACAGCACCTGACTTCTCTGATTTGCTGAAAGCTGCTGGGGAAAGGAAGCACAGATAAAGGAGCAGATTCATGCTGCTGTCCCGTGGGGATGGGTCCTCTGGGGACACCACCAGACACAGAGCATTCCCACAGAAGGTTTCCCAGAGAATGTGAGGCTGCCCCGTCCCTGGAAGCGTTCCAGGACTGGCTGGCTGTGGCTTGGAGCAGCCTGGGACAATGGAAGGTGTCCCTGTCCATGGCAGGGGTGGCACTGGGTGGGCTTTAACTGCAACCCACACCTTTCTAGAGGGCTCATTGAGGAGATTTTCCTGCACTGTGGGGGAGAGCAGCAGGATCTTTCATCACTAACAAAACCACACGTGACTGTGCAAACCTGCCAGTGTCTCCTGCAAGACTCCCACTGCCACCCCTAGCTGCGTGCCCTCTGAGGAGCAGGGGAGGAACGTGTCCATGCAGATGTTATCTGTCTGGACAAGGCTGGTGACCCGGCACTCGACGGCTCTGCAGGCATGGAGCCCATCTGCTGTGTGCCAGCACACACAATAAACTTGAGAGACACTGTATGGAGCAGTCGTGCTGCTTTCTGGTAAAAAAGGGAGGGGGGGAATGTCCTCAGATAACAGCAGCCAAGAGGAAACTGCGTGGAGATCTCAAGGACGGGGGTTTGTGGAAAGTGAAGGCATCCACAGAGGCTGAGGAGGTGTGAGTGAGGATGCAAGGCCAAGAACAGCCAGAAAACCACTCACAGCACACTGGAGAGGGCTGTGGCAGAGCTTTGGGGATTTTTGTTACCTCTGAACACTGTGCAAGGAGTTTGCCTCCAATTTTTAAGCAGAAAGCCAAGGATGTTTGGGAGCACCCCTTGTGCTTGGCTCTGCTTGCTCCCCCATTTCTGCAGCTCACTCTGAGGGCACCAAGTCCAGTGAAATAAAAGGATCCTGGCTGAGGAAAATCCAGCCTCAGCAGCCTGATATTCAGCAGGAAAATAACCCATTAAGGGGGTCTGGCACCCTCAGATGTTCTCTGGGTCAGCGGTGGTGGGTCAGGTGTAACCAGCCTTGGACAAACCCTGTGTGCTCACCCCCACACTGAGCACAGAGGGGCTTGGCAAGGCAAGGGCGGCTCGTCAGCAGCACGCCTGCCCTCCCATCCATCTTCCCTGGCCTCAGGAAACAAACAGCAGAGCAAACATTGCCTCCCTGTCAGCCCTGGCCGGGGCTGGGCTCCTGTTTGCCTTGTGCTTTTCCAGGAGTGACATCGGGGACAGTGACACACAGAACAGGACAGGCCTGGGGCAGCGGGACGGATAAACAGGGCACCTCAGCTGCAGGGAGGCAAGGAAGGAGGAATTATCCACCCTGCAGAGGGCAGGTGCTGCAGTCTGGACGTGGCTGGAGGCAGCCGTTCCCAGAGGTTCCCAGCTCCAGGTTTAGGGGCCTGCTCTCTCTGCCCCTTGGGAGCGCTGCTCTGAGGGGAGCACGGAGGCCGGAGAAGGGCCTCACCTCCGGGGCCTGCTGAGGCCCCGCCCCAGGAGATCTCATTTAGGTGTTTGCTCTCCCCTCTCTCCCTCGCTTTCCCTGGGCTGTAAGAGCCTCACAGCAGCTGGTGCCTTTTTCCTTTGCTCCAGGCTGGACACCGTGGAAAAATCCGAAGTGAAAGCCGTTCACAGCTGTGGGGATGGAAGCTGCCAGCGTGGAGGAGTGCTTGCAGGGGCGATGGGCACCCAGCCCTGCCAGTGCCCGCTGCTCCAGGATGCAGGGCACCTCCACCCCACACAGGATGGGATTTGCTGCCTCAAACCCCAGCCTTAACACCTGGCTCACAAGACCCCTCCCAGCTTCACAAGGGAGCACCATTTCCCACAAAAAGTGCTTTCTTTTGCTGGTGTTCCCCGACCCTGAGCCCAATTTCTCCTTTCTCTGCGTGGAGAGCTCTCTGGGCTGCAGGACCTGCTGTGGAAACGCTCCTGTCCTGGCAGGATCTCAGTTTCCAGGGGAGACTCAGAGCTGTGCTGTTCTTGAGGCCGTTTTTGGCCACCACACGCCTCAGAGATGGGTCCGAGCCAGACACACAGAGCCCTTCCCCTGTGTTTGGCCAGGACAAACCTCCCGGGCTGCCGAGCAGCAGCTCTGCTGTTTGTGTTTGACCAACGCTTGCAGGAGGCCGTGTGACATCTCAGCTCCTTCACTGGTGCTCTGGGGGCAGGCTGGGCTCCTCCTGAAGCCATGGAGAGCCACGGGTCCCTAGGGGTGCCTGCTCTCCCCTGGGAAAAGACAAGAGGAAGGGTGAAGACAGAGATGGGATCTGGATTCTCCAGAGCCCCTCAGCCAGCACCAGGGGCTGCTGTTCTGTGGTGGTGCTCACAGGGGTCCCAGGATGAGGGAAGAGATGAGAAAATCTTGACTCCATGTTTCAGAAGGCTGATTTATTATTTTATTATATATATAATTTTATTATATATATTTATATTATATATATTTCTATTACAATATAAATATAAATATATTTATATTATAAACATATGTTATTATTTTATATTATATATTATATTAAAAGAAAATGCTATATTAAAACTATGCTAAAAGAATAGAGAGAGGAGGTATCAGAAGGCTTGTAAGGAATAGAATGGAGCGATAATAAAGTCTGGTGACTGCTCACAGCCTCGACACAGGTGGCTGTCATTGGCCATCAGGTAAAAACAATTTCACGTGCTGGCTAAACAGTTCTCCAAATCACATCGCAAAGCAGCAAACACGGAGAAGCTGAAACTTCTGAGCTTCTCAGGAGAAAAGATGCTAAGGAAAGGATTTTTCATAGAATATGTGTGTGACACTGTTCAGAGGAGGAGCTGGCAGGTGAGGTGTGCCAGCACCCAGCCCACCCTCACCTTGTGCAGAACAACCCCCTGACCTCTGCCAAGCCTTTCCCAGCCGGGCTCCAGCCTTGGCCTGCATTTCCTCCCCATTTCCCACCTTGGAGCAGCATCCTCGCCCCCGCTGATGGAGCACAGGAGAAGGCGCCTTAATCCTTATCAGCCGAGGAGAATTCCATCAAAGGAGCTGGCGGCGGGGAAATGGAAATGCGGGGATGCATAATTCATGGCAGAGAGGGCGCATTTAATAGGTGTGCTAGCGGCAGCCCGCTCAACACCTTGCTCTCCGTGCCGGGGATGATGTCGGGTCACCCGGGATTAGCGCTTTGTTCTCCGCCCTCCCCAGCTCCTGCAGGATGAGCTCCGTGCCCCCGCTCGGTGTCACAGAGAAAAGGCCTTATTTACACATAAATGAGGGAGGAATAGCCACAGCGGATCCCGGGCTGCCAGGTCTTATTGGCAATTTCCTTCCCTACTTTGCAAAGGCCGAGATAACCCAAGGTGTCTCCTGCCAGGGCAGGGACCTGAACCTACCTGATCCCATCACAGCTTTATTATAAATCAACAGCTTTATTATAAAACAGCTTTATTTAGGGTCTGGGATGTGCAGGGGATGTGAACCTGAGCCTACCTGATCCCATCACATCATCCTTTGGGTCTGTCTTGCATTAGGGAAGGCACACGCTCCCTGCTTGGCAATGGGGAATATGGGAAGGATGAAGAACCCAGTCTGGCATCCTCCTTCAACTCCCACTGGAAATTCCAAAATAACCTTCCAGGTTCTTCCCAGCCGTCCGAGGGAGGGGGTTTTCTCCTTGCCCTGCTCAGATTCCAGCCAAAGGCAGACTGATGGCAAATCCCTGGGGTGGGAAGCAGAGGACCCAGCACTGCATCACCACAGCGCTGCTCCCTGCATGGGAAAACAGAACATTTCTATTTCTATTTCATTTTTAAATTTTTATTCTCTTTTTTCCTATTTCTATTCCTTTTTTCTTTATAATTTTCTTTTTCTTCATAATTTTTCTTTCTTCCTTTTCCTTTATCCTTTTTTGTTTCTTCTCTTTCTTTATCCTTTCCTCCTTCTATTTCTCTTTCTTTTGCCCTCTCTACTTTTCAACTTTGCTTTTTCTCTTTCTCGCCCTGTTTGTCCCCAGACGGTGTTGAACTCCTGGGGCAGTTTCTGAGGTCGGCGGGCCCTGCTGCTCCTGCCGAGGGGACGGAGAGCCCTCTGCTGTCCGGCCAGCCCTGCCCGCTCTGTCCCTGCCTGAGCCGCTCTCAGCCTCTCTGGGCAGCCAGAACCATCCTGGGCTTTAACCCCCAGCCCATTTCCAGTGGGGTCATTGAGGAGAATTTCCTGTACTTCGGGGAGAGCGGCAGGCAGCCCCTGCCCTCGGGATGTGGGGACAGCTCCCTCCGGAAGGGAGGGATGTTTCTCTGCCCTCTCCTTGCTCCATCCCCCAGCCCTTCCATGGCTCAGATTCCACCTCCAATGTCAACACCCAGCTCAGGACTCTCCATTTTCCCCCGTGAGAGACAACCTTAGGAATTATAAATGAATAATTAACGCAGTGTTTATCTACGGCATAGCAAATGTGTAAAAAAATGCTCCTGTCACGCGGAGAGGTGCTAAATTGGATCATCATCTGCACAATTCTCAGTACAGAGGTGGCAATTTCCTTCCAGTTACCGTATGGATTACTTCATCTGGGTGATGCACGCCCAGAAAGCCCCACAAGAGCCTTCCTGCTGGGGCCCTACCTGTGCTGCCACAATTCCTCAGCAGCAGAGGCCACGGCTAGCTGGAATGCAGGGAAATCTGGCTGGATTCAATAATTCATATCCATAGAAAACGGGCCTGCGTGGGGAAAGGGAGGATTAAACACCAAGCGGTCCCCAGAGCCAAGATTACTCGCTGGTGCTGGCGGCGGTGCCTCAGACAGGAGGAGCCTCTTCCTGTTTGCTTTATTAGTTGTGCATAAAAGCCTCGTTAGCCCATCCTGCTGGCCATCCATTATTGATGGGTGGCATCTCCTTTGGAGCGACCGTGGCTCCTTTCTCCGGCCTCCTGCGGCCGTGGGGGGTTCTGTCCCTCCTTGGGCTGTGTCCTGAGAGGCACAGGACAGGACAGAAACCCTCCAGCCCCGTGGCCAGGGTTATTCCAGACCCAGGTGCCCCCAGCACCAGCAGAAAGGTGGCAGGAAAGGTGCTGGCACCACGCCATGGCGCTCCCTGACACCTCCATTCCCCCACAGCAGCTCCAGGAGCGAGGATGCTCCTGTTTGCTGCCCTGGATCGCCGTGCCGAGGTGGCTGGACCCTGGATGTGGTAATGTGACAAGGATTAATGAAACGTAGCCAGACTTTCATATAATTAAAACCAGTAATTGCTGGAAAGATGGCTCATGCAAAACGACGGGCTGGGGGTGGGCAGGGTTGATTAAAACCGGTGACTGGCTACAAATGATTAGATTAAAATCAATTAACTGTAGAATTGCTGTCTGGCATATGGAAGGATAATTCAGTTACGTAACCGACAGCGGGATTTGCACTTTGCAAATGTTGTTCCAGTACATCAGACCGAGCTTAGGCAACCTGGTTATTTAACAGGACCCACTTGTGATTCCTGGTGCCGAGGGTGGGATTTGGCAAGGCAGAGCCCGGGGCTGCTTTCTCTCTCTGGGTGAAGAGCAAGAAACGGCGGCGAGCCCCTGCTCGGCCCTGGTTATTTGTAAACAGGAGCTCTTTTCATTACTCTTTTAAAGACTGGCTGGATTAAGGAAGCATTAGTGGAATTCGGCGCTCGGCATCCTCCCGAGAGCCCGCTGGTGGCGGTGCCCATTAGCGCTAATGCAGCCGCATTAGCACACTGAAAGGATTCCTGTGTCACAGCATCCCCGGCGGGTCCAGCTCCTCTGCCCTCCCTAAGCCTCGGGAAGAGCTGCGGTGAGACCCTGCGGAGGGACAGCACGGAGCTGCTGTAAAGCCCCCGCACCGCAGGTGACCCTACAGCATCCTCCTGCTCTGGGCTGCGGGGCCAAATAAACCCTGCAGCGCCCGTGCCTCCCATCCTGTCCCACCTCTGAGGCTCCTCTGGCCCTGGGGATGGGCAGCCAGCCCTGGGAAAAAGCCTGGAGGTGCCAGGGCAGTGCTGGCAGGCCAGAGGCACGGCACTGGAACAGTCCTGAGGTGCTGCTGAGATCCTGGCTTGGCTCACCTCGATGCAGCTGCACTGAGGATTCACCCTCTTCTCACACAGCTTGGCTTCAGCAGACACTTGGTCTGTTCCCAGCTCCTCTGTGGCCAGGGAAAATGCACTCTCCCATCGTGACACCGCTGTCACCAACCCCGTGACACGCAATACCAAAGCAGCTTCCCTTCAGGAACTGTCCCAGGCCAGGCTGGATGGGGCTGGGAGCGCCCTGGGACAGTGGAGGTGTCCCTGCCCATGGCAGGGGTGGCACTGGATGGCTTTAAGGTCCCTTCTGCCCCAAACCATTCCGCGATTCTCTTTCTGGGGAGCTACACCGCAAGCCCATGTCGTTCCCAAGGCCTGGAGCTGCATCCCAGGAATCGCTCCCAAAATTTTGGGGTGGTGCACGAAGAGGTTCCAGTGGTGCAATGAATTTGGCTGAGCACTGGTGTCCTCAGGAGGGGAGAGCTCTGGGTCCTGCTGGCTGCAGAGCGCCTGGCAGGGTCTCTGGGATGGACCATTGTCCTGCCAGGGGATGGCAGTGGGCTTTCCCCACTCCTTTCTCAGGAAACCTCTCCTGGAATTGCTCTGGAGATCTCCCGCACCAGCCAAAATACGTGTGCTTTCTCCAGAAGAGGCAAAAGTAGATGTAGGTCAAAATTGCTATGTATAGAGCAGAGAAGCATCTCCTGAGCCATCTGCCATGCACCAAAGCCAAACTCCACTTAGAGCCTGATGAGGCTTTAAAAAAAATATAAAAACCTGACTGGCGTCCATTCAGGGCTTTCAAGCCACTTCTGCTCTTTATGGGGCTGTCCAGACACGGCTCCACTAAGCTGCTGTCCATCATAAATAAGCTCTTGGTTCTTGCTGTCAAGGAGAACATTAACCCCACTTCTGCCTCTGCTCCAGCAAAGAGCTCCTTGGAAGAGCCCTCATGTCCAAGAGCCCCAGCTCTGCCAGGCTGATGGAGCACATCTTCCATTTTCTGCTGCTTCCAAGGGTGCTGGGAGGAACCTTCACACACAGTGAGAAAACATTTTATTCAATTAACCTGCCCTGGTAATCTCCATGGAGATCCTGCTTCTCTTCCCTTCCACTGCTCCTGTGCCTGCTTATTCTGGATTGATGCAAAATCTCTGTTTTCCTTGCTCTCCACTTTCCCTGCTTCACCCATCTATGATTTCCAGATCCTAGCCAGGATCTTTTTTCCTGCTTCAGTTTCTCCCCTCCATGGCCAGCAGTAATGCATGGATGCCTTTTTGCAGACATGGCACAGGGGCATCCCCATGCATGGCCAAGTTATTGCTGCATAAATCCCTTCCCCTTCCATGGCAGGGCTGCAAATCACCAGCAGGCCAGGCTTCAGGATGGAGTCCCTTTCATCGTGGAGAGATGAGTAATCATTTCCCTTCCTGAAGGAGATGCAGCAGAGTTATTGTCCTGACTCAGCCCCCAGGTCTGTGTGAAGGACAAAGGTCAGCACAGAGTTTACAAACTCCGTCAATATTCCTGCCCTAGGAGGTTTTCCTCTCCCTGACAAAGTAGCTCAGCAATGCTGGTTGCTTGTTTGATGCCTTTAATAAAGGCAGAAGGACACAGATATTTTGCTGATATTTCACTCATCTGCAGTGAATCAAGCAGCAATCCACACCACAGAAATCATGGCTGATGCTGGAAAATCATTCCATTCTCTCCATCCCCGGGGTCACACCCAACCCCAGATGAGGACAAAAGCTTCTCTGAATTCCTATTTCAAAACAATCACAAAACATCTGTCCAAAAGCCAAATAATCTTGTTCTGGTTGTGATTTAAAGAGGGCTGGTCCAGTTTGGGACTTTTTAAGCTATTATCACATGCTTAAATTAAAACTCCAAGCACAAGTCCCAAAAGGGGAAACAAACCTGCTCCATTCCAACTTTGCAAGAACAGTTTGCTCTGGGGATTTTTCAATGAGTTTTCAAAATTAAACATATCTGTGGAACATTGCTTGTTGAGTGAACCCATGGCCCATTCCACATCAACACCACATGTGGAACGAGCTCGGATATCCAAGCCATTCCCTGTGTCCTGTCCCTCCATGCCCTGTCCCCAGTCCCTCTGCAGCTCTCCTGGAGCCCCTTCAGGGGCTCTGAGCTCTTCCTGGAGCCTTCTCCTCTCCAGGTGAGCAGAATCCCCCCTCTCCTGCTGCTCAGGCTGTGGGATCAGCCAGGGCACAGGGCATGTCCAGTTTTTCACCCACCAACACCCCCAAATCCTTCCTGGCAGGGCTGCTCTCAATGTGCTCATCCCCCAGCCTGGGTTGATCCCGATATTTAGCATCCCTTTGCTCTCAGGTCACTTTGGAGCACACTCTTCATTTATAGGCATGGAAAAACAAGCACCTGGCCCTTCCTGGTGTGTGACGCTTCCTCCTGCTCCTCAGGCAGCTCCACCTGCAAGGCTCAGCCCAGGAGAAGAGCACACCCCTCTCCAGATGGTGAGAGCTGCTGTCAGCCCGAGGAGGGGAATCGCAGCTGACAGGGAGACACAAACTGGCATGTGGGAAGGTAGACAACAGAAATCTTTGTGATGGCTGAGCTCTGTCACTCCCCGTGGGTGATTTCCTGTCAGAAACCAGCTCCTGCTGAACTGAACTGCACTCCTGATCCCTCCTGTCAGAAACCAACCCCTGCTGAACTGAGCTGCACACCTGATCTCACACCTTTTGAGCAAGGATGCTGTGCTCAGCTCTGGATCCTCAGCACAGCAGGGCCAGGAGCTCCTGGGGCTGGGGAAGGGCCTGGAGCATCTCTGTGCCCAGGAAAGGCTGAGGGAGCTGGGGCTGCTCAGCCTGGAGAGGAGCCCCAGTGAGAGGGGACTCAGCCCTGGCTGTCCCTGAGTGTCCCTGTGTCTGTCCCTGGGTGCAGGAGGTCAGAGCAGGCCCAGCAATGGCCCCAGAGCCACGGGCAGGGCCTGAGCCCAGCAATTCCCCTGCTCAGGAGGAACAACTTCTGCCCTGGCAGTGCCCAGCACACAGCAGAGCCCACAGAGGTGTGGATCTCCCTCCCTGGGGATATCCCAGACTCCTCTGGACACATTCTGTGCCCTGGGATGGCCCTGCTGGAGCAGGGAGGTGGCACCAGTGACCCTTCAGCCTGACCTGCCCAGGAATTCTGTGATTGTGATTCTGTGACTGTTGTATTTAGCACATTTCAAGAGTCCTGTACCTTTCTGGTGCTGTCTCATGGGCAGCATATGACCACAGCACAGACTCAAACTCTCCCATAGCCAGGGCTCCACCTGCCTGGCCAGCCCACCCCCTTTTATCCCAGTTACCTTGACCAGCCACAGCTGCAGCCCAATGAAGGACATCACAGCTGCAGCCCATCAAGAATAACTGGGACCTGCTGGGGCAAAGATATTCAAATACAGCACAGATATATTTCACATGGACTCAAAGGCCACTCACACAATACATATGTTTTTAAGGGCCTCCTATATTTCCCCCTTTTCTTTTACCGAAACATGTTTAGATGGACAGATATACAGATATTCACATTATACAATAACACATACATTTTCTCAGCTCTCGGCTGTCTTATCTCAAATACAATACATTTTCCCACGACTCAAAGGCCATGAAAACAAAATATATATTTTTAAGGGCCTCCTATATGTGACTCTGTGATTCTGTAACTCTGTGATTGTGTGATTCCATGAACTATAAGAGCCCCTCATTCCAGCTGTCTGGGAGCTCCCAGAATCCAAGGGACTGCTCCAAGAGGGGTCCCAATTCAGTGCCATCCAACCCCAGCTCTCCTCTCTCAGGAGGGGACAGGTGCTTTTTGGGGTGGAGAACAACTCCCCACCACGGTGACTCAGCCACCTTTATGTTCCACTTCTTATTTACACTCCCCAGTGGTGATGCTGTGGCACTTAATGGCTCCCAGGGCCCTCTTTCATCTTCTAAATATACATCCCCATTGTGCTGCCTGCACTGCCTTCATTCTATCACGAGCTGACTGCAGGCATCAGTCATGGCTGTGATAAACACAAACTGCCCTAATATCATCTCCCAGGCTGTGAAGAGCCTGATCTCAGCTGTGCTGGAGCCAGATGGAAGAGGGAGTTTGGAATAGAGACTTACACTCTGTTAAATGTATGTGACATTTAATTATGACTGCGAGAGAGAGCTTCTCTCTCATCCAGGGTAACATGAGGCTGAATTCTGCAAATAACAGGAAAAACCCAGATAATTCCAGCTCTGCTGTTCCAGCCCCAGCCTTGGGCACTCGCTGGTGCATTCTGCAGCACAGCCCTGCTCCCGGAGGATTTATTATCTCAAATGCTGCATCACACAAACACCAGGAGCTGCTCAGGTTCAGAAATAACCTGCCTGAATCCCTAATGAGGGCACTGAGTTTTGCAGCCCTGGCAGGAGCTGGTGTCCAGTTGGTCTCCGGTTGTTTCTGCGGCCCAGGGGAGCCGACCCCGTCCTGTGCAAAGGCTGCAGGGACAGTCAGGGAGCTCAGGCAGGTCCCAGGTGGGTGGAGAGGCACCTGCAGCCAGGTGGAGTGACCAGGAGGCAGTGCTGGTCATCGGTGCTGGGTCACAGATCCTGGGAACCCAGCTGCTCCTGGGACTGCAGGATGGATCACAGCTCCAGACCCAGGAGAGGAGTGAGGACAGGACGAGGACGTGGCTGCACTGAGGTTCCTGCAGGAAAGTGAGGAAAAAATTGGGAGAAAACTCCGAGGGTGTTCCCCAGAAATTCATCCGTGCCTGGCTTTCCATGGAAGGGAGAGCAGGGATAGACAATAAAGGGGTTTAACCCGAGGAGGAACAGCTCGTGCTGCTTTGGCAGTAACGTGTGCTCAGGGAAAGGCTGGCTAATCAAAAGGAACACGCAGCTAAAAATCCTGTTGATGACTTCCTATTTTGTCCTGATATCCTTGGTGAAATCAAGGTCCTTTCTCCTTTTTTTTTTCTTTCTCCAGCAAGTGAAAAGTACAAATATCAGTAAACAGGAGCCCATTTAACACCAGACTTTTAGCAATGGCTAAGCCTCTATGCAGCTCTTACATTCTGATACTGATCTGCTCCCCAAAGGCCTGCTTTCCAAACGAATACAGCCCTTTTCTCCAATAAAGCACAGCCTTTAGGCAGCTTTAAGGGTGCCTAGAGGAAATAGGACCAATTTGTTTCATGCCTGGAGGAATATTTCTTTTCTGGCAAATGAATGTCAGAAAGGCAGTGTGTGAAAACACAATTTTCCTGCATGTGGGCAGCCCTCTCTCCCTTCCCAGGCAACACCCCCACACTTCCCAGCCCAGTGCTTGGATGCCAAACAGTCTGGAGCACTTTTGGAGCAGGTACAATGTCGTATTTATGCAGAACTGAGCCAGGGTGGGTTTCTCCACAGCTCAAGGCACAGTTCGTGGTATCACAGAAGGGTTTTGGTTGAAAAAGACCTCAAAGCTCATTTCATTCCCACCCCCTGCCATGGGCAGGGACACCTTCCACTATTCCAGATTGCTCCAGCAGCTCCACCTCCTTCTGCTGCTGGCCCCAGGGCTGGAAAAGATGTCCTGGAGGAGCTTTTTCCCATGCAGAAGGCCATTACAAGCCTCCTGTTCCCAAAAGTATCCCATGCCAGGCAAGTCCCCGAGCGCAGGATAAGATTTCTCTGACTGTAGGGTTTTGATTCCCCCCTGGGGGAAGAAAACTTCCCCATCCCCATCTGACTGGCACATGCTGGCAGATCAGAACAATAGCCAAAGTCAGAAATAAATGGGTTGAATAATTCAGTGGGCTCTGGAACATGGGAATGGCAGAGAGCATCGTCAGGAATAGGAAAGCACAGCTAATAAAAGCAAGAGACAGAGGGAAATTTATTAAACATTTTTCAGACAAGAACATTTTGCCGCTCGCAGAAAAAAATATTAAACTGGAAATGAGGGAAATTTTGTTCACAGATGGGCTCTTTGATAGGAACTATATAAAAAGCTGAAGAAACATTTGATTAAAGATTGGGAGAGAAAAGCTTTCCGAAAAATGAGCAAGCTTAATTTCAATTTTCTGAGGGCCAGATCCATTCCTTTGGGTCCTGCCTGTGGAAACAAGCCCGGGTCTGGTGGCCTTTGGGGTGCAGTGAATTCCTACCCCCTGACCTTGGAGCTTCAGTCCCATCTGGCACGGAGGTTTCAGCTCAGTCCCCCGGTGATTTTGGAGCCCTTCTGATGCTTTTTGGCACTTGGCCACTGCCCAGGGGCCGAGCACTGCTGTCCCCTGGGAGCAAATTTGTTGAGGACTTGTTAACAGGAAAATCCCTCATTAAGTGCAGGGAACATGAAGATCCTTCTCGAAGTGCCAGGGGATTTACTGGCAGACACAGCTCTGTGTTGCAGGAAAGTTTCACCATGTCTCTGTGAGATGTTACCCCCAGTTCTCCTCTTTCTTGTCCTTTTCTCACCCACAACCCTTCCTCTGAACCTGCAAGTCTCTAAATTTACTTCTAGTTCCTGCTCTCACATCAGAATGGGTCATTTCTATCACTCTTTCCCTCTCTGTTTGCAAACCCCACCGCTTGTGACATTTAAAAACTAAACAAAGCAGGCTAAAAGCGTCTGGTCTTTGCAGGAATAATGATTGCAAGGGTGATCAAACTAATCGATGCTTGCAAGCAAATATGTGTGAATAATCCCAAGTGCTTGCTGGCAGCCTTGTAAAGGCAAACCAGAGCAGGCACGGGCTAGAAACAAAGAGGTGGTGCAATTGGAACAGCTAAATGCCCACCATAAAATCACCAAAACCCAAGAAAATGCCTCCCCTAGGAGCAACAGCTTCACCTGTGCAGTGAGAGGAATGGAGGAGCCTCGTCTTAGCTGGGGCCGCAAGCTTTCCAGGAGGCTGTGGTTTGTGGAGCAGGGATGAGTGGGAGGTTTAATTGGTTGTGGATTTATTATTTGGGCTGGCCTGAATGAAAATGAGAATTCCTGTCCCAGCAGCCTCTTTTCTTTTTTATTTTCTTGACTAAGTGCCTAGCTAGCAGGGAGGAAACAGGGCTCTAAATGAAACCAAGCCTTTTCCACCACAGGTACATATCAATGTAATCTTCCGGGCCATAAATCCAAATTTAATCCGACATGAGAGTACAACTCCAGTCCTCGTGAATTCACCTTCCCTGGTTACACGTGTATATAGAGGGCTGCCTGATTTATCCAGCCAGGAGGAGCTGCTCCGTGTTTCTTTTAACAGCTGAGGCTTTATCTACCAATTCCCACTCCCCTGTGTCCATTCCTGAGCAGCTGATTAGAATTTATTGAGATCTGTACTCCACCTCAAAGCAGATCCACTTCCCCTCACAGCTCTTTCCCTTTTACCAAGGGAAATGTGAATATTCATCAGCCCCGGATGTAGAGACATCAGAAAAAATAAGAAATTGCCACTCTGAGGCCTCTTTTCATTGCTTTTATTTTTTTTCAATGCCACATTTCTGCTAAACCAAGAGTAACATCTCTTTCACATGACTGTGCTGCTCTGCAAAGCAGAGGGAAGGACTGATCACACCCAAACCCGGAGCTTAATTCCCTGGATCCCACCAAGAGGGATTAGGGGAAAACAATCCCTAGAGGGGGATTTTAACTTCAAGGGGCCACTTTACAACGTGGAAAGCAAATTAATCAATTGTCTGTGTCAGTCTGCTGGCAGAAAGTCACCATTTGGGGCTGACTGTATGACCGAGGTGCAAAAGTTGCATTCCCTCAGCCCCATTCCCTCACACCCTCAGCCCCATTCCTCACACCTCAGCCCCATTCCCTCACAATCTCAGTTCCATTCCCTCAGCCCCATTCCCTCACAATCTCAGGCCCATTTCCTCACACTCTCAGCCCCATTACCCTCACAATCTCAGCTCCACTCCCTCACAATCTCAGGCCCATTCCCTCATTCCCTCAGCCCCATTCCCTCACACCCTCAGCCCCATTCCCTCACACCCTCAGCCCCATTCCCTCACAATCTCAGGCCCATTCCCTCAGCCCCATTACCCTCACAATCTCAGCTCCACTCCCTCACAATCTCAGGCCCATTCCCTCATTCCCTCAGCCCCATTCCCCTCACAATCTCAGGCCCATTCCCTCAGCCCCATTCCCCTCACAATCTCAGGCCCATTCCCTCAGCCCCATTCCCCTCACAATCTCAGGCCCATTCCCTCATTCCCTCAGCCCCATTCCCCTCACAATCTCAGGCCCATTCCCTCATTCCCTCAGCCCCATTCCCCTCACAATCTCAGGCCAATTCCCTCAGCCCCATTCCCCTCACAATCTCAGGCCCATTCCCTCATTCCCTCAGCCCCATTCCCCTCACAATCTCAGGCCCATTCCCTCATTCCCTCAGCCCCATTCCCCTCACATCCTCTGTACCATCCCCTCTGCCTCATTCCCTCACACTCTCAGCCCCATTTCCCTCACACCCTCAGCCCAATTCCTTCAGCCCCATTCCCTCAGCCCCATTCCCCTCACAATCTCAGCCCCATTCCTTCACATTTTCAGCCCCATTCCCTCCCAATCTCAGCCCAATTCCCTCAGCCCCATTCCCTCACACTCTCAAGCCTCATTCTGTCACAGTTTCAGCCCCATTCCCTCAGCCCCATTCCCCTCACAATCTCAGCCCCATTCCTTCACATTTTCAGCCCCATTCCCTCCCAATCTCAGCCCAATTCCCTCACACACTCAGACCCATTCCCTCACACCCTCAGTCCCATTTCCTCAGCCCCATTCCCTCACACTCTCAGCCCTATTCCCCTCACAATCTCAGCCCAATTCCCTCAGCCCCACTCCCTCACAATCTCAAGCCTCATTCCCTCATAGTTTCAGCCCCATTCCCTCAGCCTTATTCCCCTCACAATCACAGGCCCATTCCCAGAGTCCCTCAGCCCCATTCCCCTCACACTCTCTGCCCCATTCCCTCACAATCTCAGCCCCATTTCCCTCACAATCTGTGCCTCACACTCTCAGGCCCATTCCCTCACAATCTGTGCCTCACACTCTCAGGCCCATTCCCTCACACTCTCAGCCCCATTCCCCTCACAATCTCAGCCCAATTCCCTCAGCCCCATTCCCTCAGCCCCATTCCCCTCACATCCTCTGTACCATCCCCTCTGCCTCATTCCCTCACACTCTCAGCCCCATTTCCCTCACACCCTCAGCCCAATTCCTTCAGCCCCATTCCCTCAGCCCCATTCCCCTCACAATCTCAGCCCCATTCCTTCACATTTTCAGCCCCATTCCCTCCCAATCTCAGCCCAATTCCCTCACACACTCAGTCCCATTCCCTCACACCCTCAGTCCCATTTCCTCAGCCCCATTCCCTCACAATCTCAGCCCTATTCCCCTCACAATCTCAGCCCAATTCCCTCAGCCCCACTCCCTCACAATCTCAAGCCTCATTCCCTCATAGTTTCAGCCCCATTCCCTCAGCCTTATTCCCCTCACAATCACAGGCCCATTCCCAGAGTCCCTCAGCCCCATTCCCCTCACACTCTCAGCCCCATGCCCTCACACTCTCAGCCCCATTCCCCTCACACTCTCAGCCCCATTCCCTCACACTCTCAGCCCCATTCCCTCACACTCTCAGCCCCATTCCCTCACAATCTCAGCCCCATTCCCCTCACAATCTCAGCCCAATTCCCTCAGCCCCATGCCCTCACACTCTCAGCCCCATTCCCTCACACTCTCAGCCCCATGCCCTCACACTCTCAGCCCCATTCCCTCACACTCTCAGCCCCATTCCCCTCACACTCTCAGCCCCATTCCCTCACACTCTCAGCCCCATTCCCCTCACAATCTCAGCCCCATTTCCCTCACAATCTGTGCCTCACACTCTCAGGCCCATTCCCTCACACTCTCAGCCCCATGCCCTCACACTCTCAGCCCCATTCCCTCACACTCTCAGCCCCATTCCCTCACACTCTCAGCCCCATTCCCTCACACTCTCAGCCCCATTCCCCTCACAATGTGTGCCTCACACTCTCAGCCCCATCCCCTCACACCCTCAGCCCCATTCCCTCACAATCTCAGCCCCATCCCCCTCACACTCTCAGCCCCATTCCCTCACAGCCCCTCAGCTTGGGGGCCATAGCTCCAGCTCCCCTGTCACTGTCAGAGCTGTAGCAGCAGCCCTTCCAAATCTCAGCATCTTCCTCGCTAAGGTTTGTTAACTTTAGATTAAATATAGGAGCAAAGTAACATCAAAGTATCTCAAGTGTTAATTGCCTTTTGAGGGGACAATCCTGTTTCTGTGGCCGTCCATAATCTCAGCGTGTCCTTTGATTTTTCCAGCTTGCATTTCCAGTCTCCAGCCACCTGCCTCATCTTTCCCTTTCCCTGCCTTCCTCCTTCCCCACCTTTTCCATCAGCAGCACACAGCAAACCTGTTTAATTCCTGCACCCAAATGCCTGTCACTCTGTTGTGTAGCCAATTGCCTTTGGATGTGGGATCCCAGGGCATTTAACTTGGGTTAGGTGGGATATTGGGAAGGAATTGTTCCCTGTGAGGGTGGGCAGGCCCTGGCCCAGGGTGCCCAGAGCAGCTGTGGCTGTCCCTGGATCTCTGTAAGTGTCCCAGGCCAGGCTGGACAGGGCTTGGAGCAGCCTGGGACAGTGGAAGGTGTCCCTGCCACGGCAGGGGTGGGAATGGATGTGCTGTAAGGTCCCTCCCAACCCAAACCAGTGTGGGATTCCCAGATTTCACTCCCAGAAAGGCCACGCAGTGCAGCTCTCAGGCAGAGCACAGTACATCATCCCCATTCCCAGACACTTTCCAGCAGGAGCCAGATCTCTGGGCACTTCCCAACGAGTCCCCTGCGCCCCATCCTGCATCCAGCCCCAAAGTGCTCACTGTTATTGCCATCCCCAGCACTTCAGTTCCTCGTTAGGATGTGTTAACTCATTTAATTCTCTCTCAGGACAGAAAGTGCTCGTGTTTAATGAACTCTCTGCAGAGCCAGAGCTGTCTGGGGAGATTTAAAACAAACCTCCGGCAGCTGGTCAGGGTGTGATTAATGTTGCTGTGGACTCCAGAGGAGCCAAACTGAGGGGACAAGAACTCCAATACTCCCATACAGGGTTACACTCTCTGCCCTGGTGAAAAAAGCTCTTTCCTTCCCAAAATCCTGGACAGCTGGTGGTGAGGGATGCAGTCAGCCAGGACATCCATCATCTCTGCTGTTGTCAGAGGGTCAGGGTCAGGGTTAGGGTTTCCAAGCAGAAATGGTGACCTAAAAGCTGGGGATGAACTCACCCAGGAACTGGCCCACAAGGGTTTTCAAGCCTTTGCAAAGGCAGACTGGCTGCTGTGGCACTCATGACCAACAAAAGCCTTTTTCTATGGAAAGGAAGAAACTCTGGGGTGTACACCTGAGCCACAGTGCCATGGGATGGGACAACGGGAAGGAATTCCTACCCAGACACTCTTATTTCTCCTGCCTAAACTCCTGGAGGCATAAAGACAACCCAAAGATGCCTTTTCTTTGTTCCCCTTTTCACTTTTTCTGCCAGTAAGCAGTTCAATCTTTGCATCCTCCACAATGTCCCTAATCCATCTGTCAGGAAGAAAGCAGCGGCCGTGCCCCTCACTGGGGTCCAGAGTAGCAACCCCTTCTGCTGTGGGACACTGCAAGCAGCTCCACGCCCGTGATCCCCACAAGGAAAGCTCTGACAGCCATCCAGGAGCACGAAATAACTTGGCAATGATCCCATGTCACCGGCAAAGATAACGAAGTTGCAGTCAGTTCCTGACAGATAATGCAGGGAAATTCATTTAACAAGTCACGGCTGCTAACAAATGTAACTTCCCCAGCACCTGGGGCACGCTCTGTGCCTCTCCACATGCACACCAGACACTGAGCAGCTTTATTCCCTTTTTGTAATGCTGGAGCTTTCCCCCAGCTCTTCCTTTGTGCACTACAAATTCTGTACGGCAACAGATCACGGCCGAGCTCTGCTGTTTGACATCCACGGTGCTGAGGGAATTGCAGCAGTCAGCTGGAAGCACTGGAATATTGCCTGGGACACAGTTGCTGGTCAGAATTTGGGCCGTTTGCTGCAGGGGGTGAGGCTCTCAGAGTCCTCCTCTGAGACTGTACAACTGCCCCTGAATTTCCAGAGAGGTCACCAGACTTTACCAGCCGTGGCATTTACCCAGCGCCCTGCCAGGGGAGCGCTGAAGCTCCAGAATGTCACGCTGCGATGCTAAGGCTGTAAAAGCACGGCTTTCCCCCAGATAGATCATATTTCCATGTCACAAGCTAGCAAAGTTGTTTAACTCTGCAGTGCCTGGCAGCAGGGTCACCTTCCCACAACACCAGCAGCAAACCAAGTGCGGGCATCCCTGCATTTCCTCTCCTGACCCAAAGGGGTTTTTCACCCATTCTTGTGCAGGAGCCATAAATTCCTTCAATCCACTTACCTGCTCCTTCTTCCCCCTCACTATCACTGCCTCGGGTGTCTGGCAGAGCTGGGGTGCTCACCTGGAGAGGGAAGGCTCCAGGGAGAGCTCAGAGTCCCTTCCAGCGCCTAAAGGGGCTCCAGGAGAGCTGCAGAGGGACTGGGGACAAGGATGGAGGGACAGGACACAGGGAATGGCTCCCACTGCCAGAGGGATGGATGGGATATTGGGATGGAATTCCTGTCTGTGAGGGAGGGGAGGCTCTGGCACAGGCTTGGAGCTGCCAGGGATAGTGGAAGGTGTCCCTGCCCACGGCAGGGGATGGAGGCACACTTCCCAGCAGGCACACACACAGATCAATCCCTCCGGCCGCTGCTGGGGCCGGCAGGCTGATGCAGCACTTTCATTCCCACCGTGAATTGCTCCCTTCCTCCTCATCCCTCTTTATAATATGCAGGCCTTTTTTCCCCCTCAGTTGCTTATTCATGCCTTAATGCCACTTGATTTCCAGTGGGCTCTCAGAGCCCTTTCTGTGCATGCTCTGCAATGCTACTGGGATTTTCTGCGCTCCCCAAACAACCTCTGCCTGCCTTTCCTGCAGAGGCACCTCACTGAGCCGGGGTTCCACAGCTTCCCCCCTTGAATTTGCCATCCAGCTGAACGTGGCCACTGTCAAAGTGGGATGGGAATAGCAGCAAAGCCTTTGGAATATATAAACAGGCGGAGTGAGCCCCGCTGGGTTGCTGCTCAAAGGCAGGGACACCTCCCAGCAGACCAGCTTGAGCGAGGTCTTGCCCAGGCCCACAGCCTCCCTGAGCAGCCTGTTCCAGCATCTCACCCCCTCACAGTACAGAATTTCTCCCTGATATCCAGCCTGAGCTTCCACTCTCTCAGTTTGTACCCATTGACTGCAGCTCCTGCAGAGCTGGGAGAGTTTTTAAAGCAGAGCTGGGGCTGGCAGGGTCCTCTCTGCCTGACCCAGCTGCAAAGGAGGCACCCCTTCCCCTGCCCTGCCTTTTGCTGTGTGCTCTGCACAAAGCCCTTTCCATCTCCCAGAGGTGCTTCCTGAAGGGATCCTGCTCCTTAAACCTCCGCCTTTCCCTGCTCCTTCCCAGCAGCTCTTCCACCTGACTTCCTTTCCTGGATGAGGAGGAAGGAAGGAGGGATCACAAACCCTCCCGTGGATATTGACACTGCTATTTGCTGATCCATTTAGCAGGCACTCTTTCCTTGAGCCATTTGCTTTCCAAGGGATTGATTTAGCTGTTGCTGTGAGGTCTGGTGCACCTCCAGCTTTCACTTCACTAAAAATCCTCCTGTGGGAGCAAGGACTGAGCCTTTGCACATGCCCATGGGTGTTGTTCCTTTTCTGTGGGGCTGACCAGGGATGGATGAAGATAAAACTCCTACAGAGGCAGCCAAAAGGCCTGTCTAGACTAATGTGATCTTCCAGCTTACTCGGTGAGGCTGTTTTTCCATGCCCAAAGCACAGATATTTTAACGTGCTCCTTAATTTGCTCCTTAAAGCAGTTAGCAGAATTCCAATCATCAATCAGTCCTGGCAGCCTATCCAGAAGGCATGGCCAGGAGCTGTGCATTAATTGTGAATGCTTTGCTGAATTTACTGCATGGCAGCACCGAATTTTTCACCCTGAGATGAAGCATGGATGTGCTGCTTGGCACAATCAATACTTTTCTGGGTTGCTAGGAAATTATCAGGATCTCTGTGCCCATGTGTGGGGTATTACCACCCTCCCTGGAAGGCACAGAAATGTGATGCTGTACAGAAAAGGGGTGGGACAGGGCCCAGAGAAGGGCCCCAGAGATGACCCAAGGTGAGGGAAGGCTGAGAGCCCTGGGTTTGTCCAGCCTTGAGAACAGAGGAACATTATCACCACATTCTGGGGTGGCTGCTGAGATGGAGATTCCCTTGGACAGAAAAGATGAGATGCGAGGGGTGCAGGTTTTTTCCCTGGGGACATTCCAGCTAAACACAAAAGATAATTTTTCTCAGTGACAAGAATCAGCCATTGAAATAATCTCCCCAGAGAAGCAGAGGATTCCTCAGCTCTGCACACTTTCAAGATTGATCTGTAAGGGTGCTGGGCTGTCTTGTCCCAGAGAGGTTGGATCCCTGAGGCCCCTTCCCACCCGATATTCCAGGGTGTCCTGCCCAACCTTTCCTTGCCCACGGAATCAGCTCCAGGGGAGGCAGCCCGGGCTGGGGCAGAGGGCTTGAGAGAAGTTCCATCATGGCTGGGTGGAGAGCTAGAGAAGTTCCAGACACTCCTTGGTCAGAGTTGCAGGCGTGTTGGTTTTTTTAGGACAGACAACAAAAACCTCTCACTTCCCAGAGAATTCTTTCAGGGATCACAGGTGGCAGTGCTGTGTCCCAAAGACATGGGCTTATGCTGTTTTATCCTTGGAGCAGCTGCCAATCCATGCTGCTCCAGTGGGATATGCTCACAGGAGATCCAGAGGCATCACTCCCTTTTAATCAGCCTTAGCTGGGCAGCTTATTAAATTCTGTTTATCTTAACTGAGCTGCATTCAGCTTCAATTAAAATTATCCCAAGACTTTGCTCAGCCCTGAACCACGCTGTGAGTCCCCACGGATGTCCAGAGCCCCCTGATGGTGTCACTGTGTCCCAGAGGGAGCTGTGTGCTCCTCAGCAGCCCCATCACAGGTCTGCTCTCACAGAAAAGCCTGGCCAAACTCCACGACCTCTTGCTTTGCCCCAAACCTCCGCTCATCAGAGCTTGAGGATTTGCTGGTCCCCTTTCCAGCACTTCAACACTTTGCTGCTCAGCCTAACAGGACAGAGCAGGCCTTTTTCATTCATTACAGTAAACAGAGCCTTAATCCAGGCCCTTAAATCTGTCTAGATTTTGAAATAATTACAAGCAGCCTCCTAACTTGTACGAAGTTTGATTTAAGCCTTAATGTAATGGTTTATCTGGAGAGCAGGAAGTAAGCTGCACTGCCAATTAGGAGCCATCTGTTTTCCCCTAATCTTCTGCAGGCCTCGGACCAGTAAACAGGAGCCACCACAGCTGGGCCATCACTGGTGCCAGGCGGAAACAGCGCACCAGGGCTGCCTCTGGGCATGTGTCCTGGGGTCCCCGTGGATGAGTGACCCCTTCCAGCCCTGGGGAGTGGGGTAGGGATGGCAAGGAGGAGGGGGATGCTCTGGAGAGAGGCTCAGGGACCAGCATGGGTCAGTGCTGGACACGAGGGAGAGCTTCCTCAACACAGAGCAGGACCTGGCACCCTGGCACCTGGAAAAAAGCTTCTCTCCAGGGCAGAGGGGTGGCACAACCGGGGCGGGGCAGATTCCTTGTGCAGAAGCAGCTGCTCCCACCTCCATCCTGAGAGCAGCCCAAGGAGAAGGTGCCAGGGAGCATCTTGCAGCTGGGAGGGGAGCAGGGCTGCCCGAGGCTGAACCATTCCCTGCCCAGAACAAGACACCAGGGACAGCCACGTGTCCCCAGCAGCCAGCACAGGGACGTGGCTTTCCCTGCTGCCATTCCCTGTGCGCAGCAGCCTCTGGCTGAGGATGGAGCTGGCTCTGCCCCTGGGCCAGCTGGTCCCACGGGGCACCACCAGAGCCAAGCACTTCCAGCAGCTCTGAAATTAGTACCAGCTCTGGGCAGGAGCACAGCAGGCTCGTGCACCCCTAAAGCCTTCTCCAGGCAGCGGTTTTCTACAAAAGCCTCTGTTCTGAGCCCGGTGTTTGGGGAGCTCTCCGGGCTGCTGAGAGGTACCTGCCCTCCCTGGTGCAGGGGCCCGCATAGGTGAGTCTCCCGCAGCTCCCAGGGCAGCAGGAGCAGGGAGATCCCCGGGAAGGTGGACTCAGAAACCGCCTTTGCAAAGTCAAACGCTGGGGGCTCTCCCTGCCCCGCTCCCACGCAGCAGCCTCAGAGCAGCCCTTTGCTTCTCAGAAGGTTCCACTGCAACCTTGACGAAGCTTGTTGACCCACCAGCCGTCAAACTACCATAAAACAGCAATTAGAGAAGGATCATTTACCAGATGTTATCACCTGCCTTGTCTGCATTTTCTCCTGCAAGACTTCTGGCTGCAGCATTTTGCTCAGGTGCCCCCCTGCATGAGGAGCAGCACAGGGAGAAGACCCAAGGCTCTGCCCCAGCCCAGCCTCAGGAAGCTTTGGAGCTCTTTTTCCTGTTTTGGGCTCCAGTTCATGAATCTCAAAGTGCCCTTTGAGCCAGCAGACTGCTGTGGTTCGTAAAAGAAGATGGGAAGCGTTTTTCTGGCTGGGTTTTTGCCGCTGGGCTGTTTGAGCCAGCAGTGGCCAGCCAAGCCCCGGTGCTTTACAGCCCTCACTAATGCACCGGTGCTTCCCAGAGCACACTATTTACAGCCCTGCCACAGCAGGGGAGCTGGAAGGTCCCCACGGCGAGTTGTTTATCACCCTGCTGAGCGCTGGGCTCTGCTTCTCCCCCTGAGCATCCCCTCTGCAGGCAGGCCTTTGAAACACCCCAGGGAGCTCTGTCGTGACTCACACATCACCACCAAGGCTTGGTGCCTCGGGACTCAGGAAGAACCCCCCATAAAGCTCCCTGCTGGGGCCAGGCTCCCTGCAGAGGAGCTGCTGGCGTGCTGCACACACACCCTCCCACCAAACCCCAGGTAGACCCAAACCCCATCAAAGGGCTGCTGCCCGTGGGAGATGAGGAAAAAGGCTGAGCTATAATGTAGGGCTCTGGGGACTGTGGGACACCCGTGCCTCGTGCTCCTCTTTGCAGAGCTCTCACACTGGCTTCTCCTTGTCTCCCAGGAGGCCTCATTTGCCCAGGGCAGGACTGGGGCTGGTGAGGGTCACCCCCAGTCACCTTCTGGCAAGGCCGCTCCTGCCCTTTCTTTCCCCTCTAGACTCTGGAGATTATTTATGTCACCTGAATAATGCAAAACCAGGTCCTATCACCGTGCTCCAGCAGCTGGAGGACAGAAATCCCCTGAGGAGTTCTCGGACCTGCCCTCACCATGCCCACAGGAGGAGCTCTGGGTTCAGCCCTGCCATCAGGCATCAAAACCAGGACTTCACAGCTCCAAGCTCAGGGCGTCTGTGAGCGTTAATTTAATATTTTCCAGGTGCTGTGCACTATCCCAGGTGAGCGTGTAATCTGTCAGATCTCCATTATTAATTGTCAGCTCCAGTGTGAGTAATTGTGACCCTCCCCCAGTTCCAAGCTTGGGGAAATTTATATTTTTCCATTTGTTCAGTGTAGTAACGAGCTCAGCTGGCTGGCACTGAAAAATACCCAGGGAAGCACACACTGGAGCAGTGGGGGGAGCTCAGCTGCCTGCTCTCTGGCTGCATCACCCCCTTGGCTTCCACTTGGCTGGAGGATTTGGGATGCTCGAGCAGCTCTGCATCAGCCACCACCTGGGAATAAAGCTCAGCCCCGAGTGGGCTCTGGGAGAAGGTCAGCTGCCCCATGGGCTCCACTGCCACCCTGCTCAGCCTCTGCTCAGCACCAACGTGGCTCCCAACCCACACCTCCTACTCTGCAAGCGGATTTGACACCCTGAAAAGCAGGAAATAGTGGCAGCTCTCCAAAGAAATGCAGGAAGATAAACAGGCCTGAAGGGCCCAGGGAGGAGGGTGGGAGAGGGGGACCAGGGATGGACAGAGGTGCCTGTTCCCTGCACTCCAGCATCCCATTTGTTATCCTTTGGAATGTACCCTCATGGCCTAGGCTGTCTTGATAAACAGGTGCACTCTTGCCATTGCAGACTGGTCCTGGTGTCGGGGATGGCTGGGGGAGATCCAGGAAATGCAATGCACATGGCATTTTATGGGGATGCTTTTCTTCTGCTTCTAGCAGCTCAAATACACAAATTACAGAATCCCACCATGGTTTGGCTCAGAAGGGACCTTAAAGCTTATCCAGTGCCACCCCTGCCATGGCAGGGACACCTTCCACTGTCCCAGGCTGCTCCAAGCCCCATCCAGCCTGGCTTTGGACATTCCAGGGATCCAGGGGCAGCCACAGCTTCCCTGGGAACCCTGTTCTCTCTCCAGGAGGATGCTGGACCCTGGGATATATCGTTAGCAGCTGGTACCAGGAAGGTTTGCTTTTCTTTGGGGTTGTGAGGACCCTTTGGAAGCAGCACGGGACTCCCCTGCTGTGCAAACCCTGCCCGACTCTGACCAGCCCCTCCTGCAACTCCCAGAACAAGCCTCCTCCACAGATGATCCCATGTCACATCCATAAATTCACTTAATCCCCTCGTCTCTCTGCACACCAGGTGTCCATGGTGTCCATGGTGTCCATGGTGTCCATGCCATCCCTTGGGACCATCTGTGACAACAGGGACAATCCCCCCAGCCTGGGAATGGGGCCACCTTCGGCCACAGGGCAATGGCTTTTGGGGACCATATCCAGCTGGCATGGCTCAACACCTCAGCTGCATCCAGGGGGGATAAAGCCTCCCAGACCAGGGGCACTCCTGAGCTGTGTGCCAGGGAGAGGACTCTGACTCCTTGGGAGGGTCAGCCCATGCAGGCAGAGGAGCATCGCAGCCAAAAACGCTGATGCAGGCGAATCCAGCACGGCACCGGGAGGAAGACTCTGTCCTCCGGACTATTTTTGGTTTGTTTTTGCCAATCTGGAGCCACTGATCTATGATATTGTCACTGCTGTGACTAAGGGCTCTGCAGTTGGAGGAGCATCAAGCAGGGCTTGCAGAGAGGGCTGCGCGTGGCTCTCGGGGGACCGGTAATGGGAGAGAGCCCTTCACCTCCTGTTTACACTTTAATGCCCATCCAGGTTATCCATTATTTATTGCCCATGTATTTATAGAGCATTCCCAGCACACACGGGCTCTGCGGGCGGCTGGGGAGAGGGTGCCCTCTCCTTTGGATGCCGTGGTTTGGGCAGAGCAGTTGAACGCCCCTGGGCTCTGGAAGGGCCATCCCTCCCCTCCTGCATCCCGCGGCTTTGCCGTGAGGGATTTGTTGTTTCCCTGCTGGGCTGGGGTGGCCTTTTCTCCTGGGCCCTGGGCACAGCAAAGCCGAGCCTGGCTTTGGGCTTCTCAGGGGAAGCCAGCACAGCCCAGCACTGCAGGGTTCCACTTATCTGGGGTGGGAAAACCACCCTGGTGACTCCAGGTGGTCCTGATCCACGGCATTCCCCTGTCCCCTCCACCCCTGGGCAGGAACCAGCTCCTGGCTCCGTAGGGCTGTGAGCACGGGGAGCAGCCCCCGGCCCTGCCCACCCAGCCTGCAATGTTTAAATGCAGCAGCTCTGATACCATCTGAAAACACGCACCAGGCAGCACAGCCGTGTCCAGTTCCAGCTCGGGGAATCCATTACAGGGGCTGGAGCATGGGGGCCTGGGCCACCAACTTATGTTCCCAGAGTGACAGATGGGGCCTGGCTGGTGCCAGCTGGGACACACGGACACCCGGGAGCTGTGCAGAGGGAAGAGGAGGCGGTGGAGCACCCAGCCAGCAGTGGGCCTCTGCCAATCCCAGGGATGAGCTCTTCCTGCAGGGATCCACGGCATTCCCCTGTCCCTCCTCCCCTGGGCAGGAACCAGCTCCTGCTCTGTGGGGCTGTGAGCACGGGAGCAGCCTGTTTACACTTTTAATGCCCATCCAGGTTATCCATTATTTATTGCCCCACCCAGCCTGGCAATGGGGAGAGGGTTCTCCTTGGAAATGCCCCGGGCAGCATCCCGGCTTTGCTGTGAGGGATGCTGGGCTGGGATGGCCATCTTGTGGGCACAGCAAAGCCAAGTTGGCTTTGGGCTTCTCAGGAAGCCAGCACAGCCCAGCACCAGGGGCTGACTCCAGGTGGTCCTGATCCACGGCATTCCCTGTCCCTCCGCCCCTGGGCAGGAAATGCGGGAGCAGCCCTGCCCACCCAGCCTGCAATGTTTAAATGCAGCAGCTCTGATACCATCTGAAAACACGCACCAGGCAGCACAGCCGTGTCCAGTTCCAGCTCGGGGAATCCATTACAGGGGCTGGAGCAGCGGCACTGGCGGTGCCTGGGCCACCAAAAGGAGCCACCCCGTTCCCAGAGTGACAGATGGGGCCTGGCTGGTGCCAGCTGGGACACACGGACACCACGGGAGCTGTGCAGAGGGAAGAGGAGGCGGTGGAGCACCCAGCCAGCAGTGGGCCTCTGCCAATCCCAGGGATGAGCTCTTCCTGCAGGGATAACCATGGCCAGCCACAACCCACACGGACATGCTGTCCCCATCTGCTTTTGTCAGCCCAGCCTGGCCTGGCTTTTATTTCCTACTTTTTATCTGCTGGTGCTGGGGAAGGCAATTTCTGCCAGGTCACAGGGAAACAGGCTGGCCGTGGGACCAGGCAGGCCCAGCCCAACCTGCAGCCCCAGCACCATCCCTGGAGCAACACACACAATCTGGGAGCTGGCCTCCATTACCCCGAGCCTGGGGACTCTCCTATCTTGGCTTAAAAGCAGATTTGTAATCCCAAGAGGGTGTGAGCAAGGGAGGAAAAGAAATCACCTAGGACAAGGCAAATGAGAACTTCAGTTCCAAACCTCTCCAAATACAGGTGGAAGAATTTTTCTTTTTAAGTGAAACACAGTTTCACATGGGAAACGTTGAAAAAAAATTACCCCTTATTTTCCAGCATTTTTCCAAGCATGCTCCTGCAGGGAATGAGCAGTTCCAGTGTCACAGGTGTGGGTTTTAGAGGGATGCTGCTGCCAGCATTGGCTGAGCAAAGGTTAATGGCCAGGTTCAAATGCTGCAGCATTGGCAGGGACACCTTCCATTGTCCCAGGGTGTCCCAGCCCTGTCCAGCCTGGCCTTGGGCACTGCCAGGGATCCAGGGGCAGCCACAGCTGTGCCAGGGCCTGCCCATCCTCACAGGCAGGAATTCCTTCCTAATACCAAATCTAAACCTACTCTCTCATTCTGAGTCCATCCCCTGTGTCCTGTCCCTCCATCCCTGTCCCCAGTCCCTCTGCAGCTCTCCTGGAGCCCCTTCAGGCCCTGCCAGGGCTCTGAGCTCTCCCTGGAGCTTCTCCTCTCCAGGTGAGCACCCCCAGCTCTCCCAGCCTGGCTCCAGCCCTGCAGCAGCTCTGGGGCCCCCTCTGGGCTCTCTCCAGCAGCTCCAGGTGCTGCTGCTGCTGCTGTGTGCCCAGGGCTGCAGGTGGGCTCTCACCTGGGCACATGGACAGAATCCCCCTTTTCCTGCTGAAAACTGTCGAGTCTTTCACCCACCAACACCCCCCAGGTCCTTCTCCTCAGGGCTGCTCTCCATCCATTCTGTGCCCAGAGGAGGGTGAGGAGAGCCTCCAGCCTCAGTCTGCAGCAGCAGGAAACACCGAGGCATGGAGAGGGAAGGAATGGTGCCCTTTACCACTAGAAGGAACCAGCCAAAGCATTCACTGCCGTTTTGCTCCAGCCTTCACTAAAAAGCCATCTGCAAACAAGAGCAGCACCAGCAGCAAAAAAAGCCAGTGTGGGACACGGTGGGAGAGGAACCAGAGCTGTGCTTGCGCATCCCCAAGGTGCAAAACCCAAAATAACCCAGGCCACCAGTGATGAGGGGTGAGAGAAGCCATGTCACAGAGCAGGTGGCCTGACAGAGGTCACCAGACATGGCACAAGCAATCAATTCTCCTTGGAAGCATCCAGAAGATAAGGAGGCAATGAGTAACGGTCTGTATGGAATTGTAGGAACAAATCACATCAGCCTGACCTAATCTCATCCTGAGACATGGCAATGGCAGACGCAAACTCCCGGCCTTTAACCACAGGAAGTCTTCAATGCTGCCTCAAATGCAGAATTATGGTCGGGGGGGTGGTGGAGGAGGCTCTCGAATCGATCCAAGCCCGCCAGGGGTTTGAAGGTCTGCACAGAGCGTGTTTGAGGGGCTCCAGGATCCAGCAGGACAGCCGGGAATGAGTGACCCCAAGCTGGGCTGGGTGTGGGACCTGGGGAGCTGCTGCACACACTGGCTCTGCCCTGGGGAAGCCCAGGCGGACTGCAGCAGGCATGGAAGTCACCATGGTGCCACCAGGCAGGAGCCCCCGCGTCCCCAGAGCCACCCTGCCGCAGGACAGCCCTGGAACACCCTTCCCTCCAACCCCTGGAGCATCTCCACCCTTCAAAGTCAAAGGGGTCAGCTGCAGAGAGCCTCATGCTCTGCCACAACCTCCAGCATCACTCAGCTGCCGTGTTTTATGGCTCTTGGACCGGGAGGGAAGGTGCCTGCCCTTTTCATGGCAGCTCCCGGTCCAAGGAGCCCAGAGAAGGTCTGGGAGGTGCTGGGATCTTCACAGCCCGGCTGGTGACACTTGCCAGGACCTGCTTCACCTGGCCCGACCTCACCCACCCGCTGCCTTGTCTTCCAGAGTGCTATCAGTCCCTTATATATAGCAATTAAACGTGATAAATGGGCTGCAAAGCGCTATTTTGGGAGAGAGGAGGCTCCATCTGGGAGTGCTGCAGTGCTGGCTCAGCACGACCCACTGCACACCTGGCCCTCCCCACTCATCCGCCGCGGATGCAGCCCCACACCTCAGGATGTGATGGCACACAGTCCCTGGCACGTTCCCAGGTCTGTTTCTCTCCCCCAGCCTTCCACGAGCTCCCTTGGTTTCTCTGGCTGCTCTAGGACACGGCCACTTTAAATACAGGGTTTGCCCAGTTTCTGGGAGCGCAGCACAGGGCGCTCAGCAGCAGCTCAAGGCACCCACTCACAGCAGCATCCACGGTTCACCCGGCCCCTGGGAAGTTCAGGAGAGCTTCAGGGGAAAGGAACCCCAGCAAGGCAGGAAATACTTTGGGAAAAGGTCAGGATGAGAGATAGGACAGAGAGGAGGAGGAAAATCAAGATCCATGAGACCCCCATTCCTGGCAGTGCCCAAGGCCAGGCTGCACAGGGCTTGGAGCAGCCTGGGACAGTGGAAGGTGTTCCTGCCACGGCAGGGGTGGCACTGGATGGCTTCAAGGTCCCTTCCCACCCAAACCATTCTGGGACTGTGTGCCCAGGATGGGGTTTATTTAACGTGACCCCAGCTCAGGTCCATGGAGGTATTTAGGCACTGAAGGGGATCCAGCTGCTGCCGCATCTGGCTCTGAACACAGCGCTCCCAGTCCCTGGCTGTGCATCGCTCCAGCATCCAAAAATCCCGTGCCCACCCCAACACCACCCTCCGTGCCCTGGGGCTTGTGATCCCCCGTGTCCCCCAGCTCTGGGCAGCCCCGGGATGCCGGTGGGGACCAGGCAGGCTTGGAAGCAGGGGGAGATAACCCTGCAATGCTCAGGGTGCTGCGGGGTGCCCGGTTTGTGGGGAAGGTCGGGGAATGGGGACCGGGGCTGCAAGGGGAGTGCGACAGCCCCAAGATCCTGAGACAACCCGCCAGCTCCTCCCTGGAATGGAAGGGGTCGGAGGTAATTCCCCGAATCCCCCCTGGGCTGCAGAGCCCCCGTGGCAGCCCCCATTCCCTCCCCGGGGCTGGGGGGCACCCCGCAGCAGCCCCCAACGCCCACCTGGCTGGGACAGGACCGGGACAGCCTCCAAATCCTCCCCGGGCTTGGCGGGGGCCGCGGCATCTCCGGATCCCTCCTCGGGCGGCACGGGGGCCGCGGCAGCCCCGCGCAGCCCCCCGGAGCCCGCAGCGGCGGCGGGGGCTCGCTGGCTTCGGTGCCGCGCCCGGCTCAGCCCAGCCCGGCTCGGCTGCCCCCGACGGCCGCCGCCCGCGGCGCTCCCCAGCCCATCGCGCAGCGCCGGGCAGCCCCAACCTGTCCCCTTCTCTTCTTCCTCCTCCTCCTCCTCCTCCTTCTCCTCCTCCTCGCTCTCCTCCCCTTCCACCCCCCCGGCCCGATTTGGGCAGCGGCGCGCCCGGCGCTGCCGGCAGAGCCGCCGTGTGCGGGCGCGGCGCCGGAGGCAGCTCGGCCCGGGGGGGCTGCGGCGAGGCAGGCGCGACCCCCCGGCGGCCCCGGCCCCGCTGCATGCCCGCGGGGGGCAGCATGGCCCGCAGGCAGGCGCGGCGGGCGGGCGGCGGGCCGCGCTGGCTGCCCTGGCTGGGGCTCGCCCTGCTGCCGCTGGCCGTGCCGCCCGCCGCCGCCCCCGCCGCCTGCCCGTCCGCCTGCTACTGCGTGGCCACCCCGGAGCTGGTGCAGTGCCGCTACGAGCGGCTGGAGGAGCCGCCGCGGGAGCTGCCGGCCGCCGTGCAGAACCTCAGCATCGCCGGCAGCAACCTGAGCGTCCTGTCCCGCGCCGCCTTCGCCGCCCGCCCGCTGCGCGACCTCCGCCTGCTCCGCCTGCGCCACGACAACATCCACACCATCGAGGACATGGCCCTGCAGGGCCTGCCCGCCCTGCGCACCCTCGACCTCAGCCACAACCCGCTGCTCTCGGTGGCCGCCGGCGCCCTGGCTTTTCAGGCGCCCGGCCTTGGATGCTGCAGCTGAACCAGGCGCTGCTGGCGGCCCCGCTCGAGGATCAGCTCGCCCTGCCTTGGGCCAGCCTCAGCCTGCAGCGCCTGGAGCTGGCGGGCAACGCGCTGCAGGCGCTGCCAGCCGCCCCTGCCGCCCGGCCTGGAGGAGCTGGACCTCGACACTTCGCTGCAGCGGCTGGCGGCCGCCGAGCTGCGCAGCCTGGGCAACGCTGGGAGCTGCGGGGCTGCGCCTCAGCCTGGCCTCCAACCCGCTGAGCTGCGACTGCGGCCTGCAGCCCTTCCTGGCCTGGCTGCTGCGAACGCCGCCAACCGCGTGCTATCTTATTATTAAGGTGCTCGGCGGAGCGCTCCCAGCACGCGGTGCTCGCCTGGGCCCGGGGAGCGCCTGCGCCCAGCACGGGGATGCCCGCCGGCTTCGCACCGCCTCGAACGTCTTGGCGGCGAAGGCCAAGCTCGCCAGCATCCCGAGACCGCCCTACGGACCCTTCGCATGGGGCTGGCTGATTCAACCTGCCCCTGGCCCTGCCGCACACCAAATCTACCTGATACCACCCAGCGGGCAGCAAGCGCCCTGCACAACAGGGCGCCAGGCCTGCTGGCGCCCAGGGATACCCTACGACCGCAGGCCGGTCCTGATCCACGGCCTCCCCTGCCCCGGCTCCGGCCCGGCCTCTGAGGAACCAGCACCTGGCCCGGCCTCTGACCGCGCCCCTGGGCTGCCTGGCCCAGCCTCTGTTTAAATGCAGCAGCGCCCGATACCTCGAAAACGCGCTCGCAGCGCCTCGCCTCTGTCCAGTTCCACCCGGGACTACCGACAGTCGGTGTGTGAGGACGAGCCGGCCTCGGGGTGCCCCAGAGCGGGGTGAGCCTCCCTGGAGGGCTCCGGACCGGCTCCCCCCTGCTGCGCCCTCTCCGAGCCGACGGGTCCCCGCAGGGCTCCAGGCTGGACCGTTCCCCCATGGCGATGCCCTCGGGCGGGGAGCACGCCCGGCTCGGCCCCGGAGCACCGGGAAGCTTCCACCGGGAAGCTCCGGCAGGCGGGATGCGCGGCTCGGCGCTCGCACCCGGGTGTTTGCTTGGCGCAGCCCGAGAAGCCGCGGGCAATACCTGAAACTGTCCTGGACGTTCCTGGAGCCTCGACTTGACTTTGACCATGTACAGCTCTCTTTCCTATTAGATTTCTATTTGACAGGCGCAAAGTTTAACTTAATCTCTTATTTTTTCCCTTTCTTTTTCTCTGCAAAGAGGAGAACACGTCCAGCTGCTCCAGTGTGAAGCGGCGTGCTTTTCCCAGCCCGTTTATCCATTAGGGTTTTGTTCAATGACATTTCCAGCTCGTTCTAGGCACAAGGCGATGCAGCTGCCAGGAAACGCCTCCGCCGGCTGCGTGCATGTTCCCCGGGGCACGCGGGGGCAGCCCTTTGCCTCTAGAATGTAGCGTAGACCTGGCTGTCTCGGCACTTTGTAATTTAAAACGAGCCAAGCAGAAGCTCCCGCCCTAATTCCCCTGCCCGTGTTTGCTTTAGTGCCTGTTACTATATCCTAGAGCAAATATATCGAAAGCTGCACCCACTCCATCGTCTATTTTCTATAAAGCTCCTGCAAACGATTTCCGAGCATCCCCATGGCTGAGGGGAAGTTACCGTGCTCGGTTTGGCAGAGGAAAGGAGCTCTGGGGCCCTCCTCTGCTTTCATCGGTGCTTAGGAACTTCTCTTGCTGAGCTGGTCCGGTGGCCAGGCGTGCAGGGGGTTTTCACCTGGCTTGGGCACAGACCCTTCCCTGGCAGCACAGGGGCTCGGGAAAAGTGCCCAGGTAACAGCTTTCTAAAGCAATTCTTCTCTCCCGGGTGGTTTGGTGCCTCATTCACGAGGTGCCGGCGCGCTGAGCATCTCCGGCTGCGGGGCTTCCCCAAAGGGAGCCGCCGCTTTTGGAACGTGGCAGTCTTGAAGAATGCCGAGTTTCGGGTGAAAAGCGGAGCGCCGCGCTTGCCTCTCCCCGCAGCGGGAGGGTGAGGCAGGGCCGGCCGGGGAGCGCGGCTGCCTCCGGCCGTGCCGGGCGCTCGCCGGGGATGCTCGGGGCAGCTGGTGCCCGGTGTGCAGGTGCCCTGAAGTGGGAGTTCCGCGGGAGTTGTGTTCCTGGAGCCCAGGGTGCGTGTGCGCTCAGCTGCCGCGTGGAAAGCACGGTTGTTTCCGTGCCCGGAGGCTCCAGGAGGGGATGCAGCCTGGTGCGCGATCCTTTGCATTTCCCCCTTTGAAATTCCTGCCCTTGAAATGCCGGTGTCGAGGTGGGGCGGCTGGGAAGGAGCAGGGGAGCAGAGCCTGCGGGCTGTGTTCGAGCTGGATACAGCACTGGGAATCACAGTGATTTTCCTGGGTGTTCTGGGCTGGTCCTACTGAGCAGGGGAGCTGGGTCCCCACTCTGTCCTGGCTCCTGGGGATCCCCACAGCTCAGCTCCTTGTGAGAAACTTGTTGCATTTTGAAGACCTTGGCCTGAGGTTTTTTCCCCATTGTAGGAGCTCGTGAGGCCCGGTGCCACCGTGTCACTGCGTGCAGCCAGCTACAAGGGAGAAATCTCAGCCTGCCCTCACCTTCACCCACTTCCCCACATCCCTGTCCCACCCCAGTGCAGCCAAAGGAGAGCCCCTGAGCAAAGGACGGGGCCAGCAGGGTGGGTTGCACATCTGGCAGAGCACACCCCAGCTGTGACTCCAGCATCCGTCCATGGGGCAGAGATGGGGAGGGCAGACGTGGTGCAGGGAGAATCCTGGAGGGCTCTGCGGGCAGAGGAGGGTGTTGGGGCAGGCAGAAGCCCAGAGGAAGCAGGGAGAAAGAACGGGGATGTTGGAGCAGGGAACAGAGCAGCAGTCGGGCAGCAGGCACCAGGCTCTGGGAGAGGTAACAGGAAGGAAATCGCCTCCAGGCAAAAGGAGAAGTGGCCAAACACTCCCTGACCCCAAAGCCCTTTCTCTGAAGGGATGGCTGGTGTGGGCAGCTGCTGGCTCCAGCTTTTCCTGAGGCCAGAGGGAGGGAGGTGGTGGCTTTTGGTGCCCAGGCATGAGCACACGTCTCCTTTAGGCACCGAAAGGTTTGGAGCATCCTGGCCCTCCAGGCTGGGCACAGTGAGACCCTTCCAGGGATGCCAAGGCCCCCAGGCGACGTGCAGGGGGTAGCATGGGGTGGATAAAGCTAAAGCTGTGGGAGCACAGTTCCTGTGGCTTGATAGCATCAATATTATTCTGTGCAGCACATATCCCCACATGATGAAGGGGCAGGAGTAGGGAACCTCTGGATTAGGGCACTGTCACCGAGCTGAGACTCAAAATGTGCTTTTTGGGCTCTCAAAGACAGCCTTGTGTTTGGAGAACCCCAGCTGCCATGACGTTTGCATGCAGTCCCTTTCCATGAAGGGACCTCCCAGTGTCCTGAGCTCATGGCAGGAGCACAAGGTCACCCCAGCAGCTCCTGGAGCCGAGGGAAATGCAGCATAGAAACAGCAGCCGTGATGGGAACCAAGCAAAGCAGGCTCAGAGCCCCCTGCAGTGGCTCATCACCAGAACAGAGGGGGAAAAAAGCCAAAAAATGTCTATTTTTATGCCCTGCATATGAAATGGCACCACTGCTTTGCAACCAGCACAGGATTTGAGATGTGCTTTTCCTTCCTTATTTTCCAAAGCTCAGAGGTTCCCTGGGCCAACCCAGCGGGCAGGCAGGAAGGTTTGGCTGGGGGGGGGATGTGGATGGGCAGCCCTGCCTGCACCCAGCCCCCAGAATGTCCTGAGGGCCGCCGTTCAGGTGCTCCTGTCCCGGCGCTGCCGGCAGAGCCGCCGTGTGCGGGCGCGGCGCCGGAGGCAGCTCGGCCTGGGGGCTGCGGCGAGGCAGGCGCGACCCCCGGCGGCCCCGGCCCTGCTGCATGCCCGCGGGGGCAGCATGGCCCGCAGGCAGGCGCGGCGGGCGGCGGCGGGCCGCGCTGGCTGCCCTGGCTGGGGCTCGCCCCGCTGCCGCTGGCCGTGCCGCCCGCCGCCGCCCCCGCCGCCTGCCCGTCCGCCTGCTACTGCGTGGCCACCCCGGAGCTGGTGCAGTGCCGCTACGAGCGGCTGGAGGAGCCGCCGCGGGAGCTGCCGGCCGCCGTGCAGAACCTCAGCATCGCCGGCAGCAACCTGAGCGTCCTGTCCCGCGCCGCCTTCGCCGCCCGCCCGCTGCGCGACCTCCGCCTGCTCCGCCTGCGCCACGACAACATCCACACCATCGAGGACATGGCCCTGCAGGGCCTGCCCGCCCTGCGCACCCTCGACCTCAGCCACAACCCGCTGCTCTCGGTGGCCGCCGGCGCCTTCGCCGGGGCGCCGCTGCTGCGCACGCTGCAGCTGAACCAGGCGCTGCTGGCGGCCCCGCTCGAGGAGCAGCTCGCCCTGGCCCTGCGCAACCTCAGCCTGCGGCGCCTGGAGCTGGCGGGCAACGCGCTGCAGGCGTTGCCGGCCGCCCTGCTGCCGCCCGGCCTGGAGGAGCTGGACCTGCGCAACAACTCGCTGCAGCGGCTGGCGGCCGCCGAGCTGCGCAGCCTGGACGCGCCCGAGCTGCGGGGGCTGCGCCTCAGCCTGGCCTCCAACCCGCTGAGCTGCGACTGCGGCCTGCGGCCCTTCCTGGCCTGGCTGCGCGGCGCCGCCAACCGTGCCTCGACGCGCTGGAGCCCTGCGCCGGCGGCGGGTGGGTGGGCGCTCCGCGCACGGCGGCTGCCCGCCATGCCCGAGGCGCTGGCCTGCGCCCGCGGCGACGGCGGCGAGCCCGCCGAGCTCGAGACCGCCTCCTACGTCTTCTTCGGCATCGTCCTGGCGCTCATCGGCGTCGTCTTCCTCATGGTGCTCTACCTGAACCGCCGCGGCATCAAGCGCTGGCTGCACAACCTGCGCGAGGCCTGCCGCGACCAGATGGAGGGATACCACTACCGCTACGAGCAGGACGCCGACCCGCGCTGCGCCGGCACGCCCGGCCTCTGAGCGCCCCCGGCACCGGCCCGGCCTCTGACCGCACCCCGGCACCGGCCCGGCCTCTGAGCGCCCCCGGCACCGGCCCGGCCTCTGACCGCGCCCCGGCACCGGCCCGGCCTCTGAGCGCACCCCGGCACTACCGACAGTCGGTGTGTGAGGACGAGCCGGCCTCGGGGTGCCCCAGAGCGGGGTGAGCCTCCCTGGAGGGCTCCGGACCGGCTCCCCCCTGCTGCGCCCTCTCCGAACCGACGGGCCCCCGCAGGGCTCCAGGCTGGACCGTTCCCCCATGGCGGTGCCCTCGGGCGGGGAGCACGCCCGGCTCGGCCCCGGAGCACCGGGAAGCTTCCACCGGGAAGCTCCGGCAGGCGGGATGCGCGGCTCGGCGCTCGCACCCGGGTGTTTGCTTGGCGCAGCCCGAGAAGCCGCGGGCAATACCTGAAACTGTCCTGGACGTTCCTGGAGCCTCGACTTGACTTTGACCATGTACAGCTCTCTTTCCTATTAGATTTCTATTTGACAGGCGCAAAGTTTAACTTAATTCTCTTATTTTTTCCCTTTTGTTTTCTCTGCAAAGAGGAGAACACGTCCAGCTGCTCCCCCCGTGAAGCGGCGTGCTTTTCCCAGCCCGTTTATCCATTAGGTTTTGTTCAATGACATTTCCAGCTCGTTCTAGGCACAAGGCGATGCAGCTGTAGGAAACGCCTCCGCCGGCTGCGTGCATGTTCCCCGGGGCACGCGGGGGCAGCCCTTTGCCTCTAGAATGTAGCGTAGACCTGGCTGTCTCGGCACTTTGTAATTTAAAACGAGCCAAGCAGAAGCTCCCGCCCTAATTCCCCTGCCCGTGTTTGCTTTAGTGCCTGTTACTATATCCTAGAGCAAATATATCGAAAGCTGCACCCACTCCATCGTCTATTTTCTATAAAGCTCCTTGCAAACGATTTCCGAGCATCCCCGCGGCTGAGGGGAAGTTACCGTGCTCGGTTTGGCAGAGGAAAGGAGCTCGGGGCTCCTCTGCTTTCATCGGTGCTTAGGAACTTCTCTTGCTGAGCTGGTCCGGTGGCCAGGCGTGCAGGGGGGTTTTGTGTGGCTTGGGCACCGACCCTTCCCTGGCAGCAGCACAGGGGCTCGGGAAAAGTGCCCAGGTAACAGCTTTCTAAAGCAATTCTTCTCTCCCGGGTGGTTTGGTGCCTCATTCACGAGGTGCCGGCGCGCTGAGCATCTCCGGCTGCGGGGCTTCCCCAAAGGGAGCCGCCGCTTTTGGAACGTGGCAGTCTTGAAGAATGCCGAGTTTCGGGTGAAAAGCGGAGCGCCGCGCTTGCCTCTCCCCGCAGCGGGAGGGTGAGGCGGGCCGGCCGGGGAGCGCGGCTGCCTCCGGCCGTGCCGGGCGCTCGCCGGGGATGCTCGGGGGCAGCTGGTGCCCGGTGTGCCTGGCCCCGAAGTGGGAGTTCCGCGGGAGTTGTGTTCCTGGAGCCCGGGTGCGTGTGCGCTCAGCTGCCGCGTGGAAAGCACGGTTGTTTCCGTGCCCGGAGGCTCCGGGAGGGATGCAGCCTGGTGCGCGATCCTTTGCATTTTCCCCTTTGAAATTCCTGCCCTTGAAATCCCGGTGTCGAGGTGGGGCGGCTGGGAAGGGAGAGCGGGAGCAGAGCCTGCGGGCTGTGTTCGAGCTGGGATACAGCACTGGGAATCACAGTGATTTTCCTGGGTGTTCTGGGCTGGTCCTACTGAGCAGGGAGCTGGGTCCCCACTCTGTCCTGGCTCCTGGGGATCCCCACAGCTCAGCTCCTTGTGAAACTTGTTGCATTTTGAAGACCTTGGCCTGAGGTTTTTCCCCCATTGTAGGAGCTCGTGGGCTCCGGTGCCACCGTGTCACTGCGTGCAGCCAGCTACAAGGGGAGAAATCTCAGCCTGCCCTCACCTTCACCCACTTCCCCACATCCCTGTCCCACCCCAGTGCAGTCAAAGCGAGCCCCTGAGCAAAGGACGGGGCCAGCAGGGTGGGTTTGCACATCTGGCAGAGCACACCCCAGCTGTGACTCCAGCATCCGTCCATGGGGCAGAGATGGGGAGGGTGGACGTGGTGCAGGGAGAATCCTGGAGGGCTCTGCGGGCAGAGGAGGGTGTTGGGGCAGGCAGAAGCCCAGAGGAAGCAGGGAGAAAGAACGGGGATGTTGGAGCAGGGAACAGAGCAGCAGTCGGGCAGCAGGCGCCAGGCTCTGGGAGAGGTAACAGGAAGGAAATTGCCTCCAGGCAAAAGGAGAAGTGGCCAAACACTCCCCGACCCCAAAGCCCTTTCTCTGAAGGGATGGCTGGTGTGGCCAGCTGCTGGCTCCAGCTTTTCCTGAGGCCAGAGGGAGGGAGGTGGTGGCTTTTGGTGCCCAGGCATGAGCACACGTCTCCTTTAGGCACCAAAAGGTTCGGACCATCCTGGCCCTCCAGGCTGGGCACAGTGAGACCCTTCCATGGCTGCTAAGGCCCCCAGGCGACGTGCAGGGGGTAGCATGGGGTGGATAAAGCTAAAGCTGTGGGAGCACAGTTCCTGTGGCTTGATAGCATCAATATTATTCTGTGCAGCACATATCCCCACATGATGAAGGGGCAGGAGTAGGGAACCTCTGGATTAGGGCACTGTCACCGAGCTGAGACTCAAAATGTGCTTTTTGGGCTCTCAAAGACAGCCTTGTGTTTGGAGAACCCCAGCTGCCATGACGTTTGCATGCAGTCCCTTCCCATGAAGGGACCTCCCAGTGTCCTGAGCTCATGGCAGGAGCACAAGGTCACCCCAGCAGCTCCTGGAGCCAAGGGAAATGCAGCATACAAACAGCAGCCGTGATGGGAACCAAGCAAAGCAGGCTCAGAGCCCCCTGCAGTGGCTCATCACCAGAACAGAGGGGGAAAAAAAGCCAAAAAATATCTATTTTTATGCCCTGCATATGAAATGGCACCGGTGCTTTGCAACCAGCACAGGCTTTGAGATGTGCTTTTCCTTCCTTGTTTTCCAAAGCTCAGAGGTTCCCTGGGCTGACCCAGTGGACAGGCAGGAAGGTTTGGCTGGGGAGGGGGATGTGGGTGGGCAGCCCTGCCTGCACCCAGCCCCCTGAATGTCCTGAGGGCGTTCAGGTGCTCCTGTCACCAAACCAGGGTATGCCCTGGTGGCCCAAGGTGGTGCCCAGGGCTGCAGGAAAGAGGCTGAGTGTGGTTCTTTAGTGCAGAAGAAGCCAAAACTCCCAGCGTGGTGACGGCAGCTGGATTTATCCAGAGAAAGAGCTGGGCTGGAGCATCACCTGTGTCCTTGCTGAGCACAGGGCTGTGGTGCTCCTGCACTGGGGCAGGGAAGAAAAACAGCCATGAACTGCCTTGTCCTTGCACAAACACGGAATTAATGATAATGAATTCTCCCCAAGCAACTTCACCCCTCGCAGCCTACACAGCAGCCTCCTTAGTGCTCACATGCCTTCCTCCCTCAGGAGGGAGGAAAGACACCTTCAGAGGGGAAAAACACCTTCTGCTTTTCACTGATTCTTTTAGGAAAAGCAAGACAGGGATGCTACCCTCATACCTTGGGGAAACTGAGGCACAAACAAAGCAGGGTGGAGCTCCTGATAGCAGGGAAGGGCTTGCACAGGGGAAGAACCCCACAGAAGTGGATTTCAGTCCTCAGCAGCGTTCCCTTGAAACACTGGTGGGTTGGGATCACCACGGCCAGGACAGTGCTCTGTTTGTGCTTCCTCTGCTTCAGGGGTGGCTGCTGTGCCCTGCCAAACAAAGCGGGATCGGCAGTAGGGGTTTCTCCTGTTTGCCTGTGGATGTTTCCACTTAGCCAGGTTGGGATGTTCCTTGCTGGGCACAGACCTGTCCCCAGCAGCAAGGAGGGGCTGGAGGGGACACCACCAGGGATCAGGGGACTGCTCCTGAGGGACAGCGGCTGGGGACGCTCAGCCTGGCCAGGGGGCTCAGGGGGCAGGCCAAAGCCCCTGTGTGTTTCCCCCAAGCCTGGCTCCAGGCAGCCGTGCAGGGAGCTGGCACAGCAGTGCCCAGGCAGATGGGGAAGGACGTGTTTCCACTAATCTGCCCCAGTCTGGATTATTTTTCCAAATAAACCTCTGTTCCCAGCTGTTTGAAGCAAGTTTTTGGCACGCTGGGGACAGGTGGGGTTCTGGGGATGAGGGAGAAGCTGGCAGGGGTGGAGGAGATGGAGGGGATAGCATCTGCTGGGTGTCCCTGTGCCAGCAGGCTCCCATGTCCACACAGACACGGGGAATGAACAGCTGAGGTGGGTTTGGCAGCACAGCTTCCAGATCCTGAGGCTGGGGTCACCCATGGGCCCTCAGGCCTTCGCTGACATTTCCTCCAATCAAAAGCCAGTGGAAAATAACTTGTGTCCAGGGGCTGGTGTCCCCCACCCGGAGCAGAGCTGGGGTCCTCTGCAGCTCCTGTCAGGATCAAAGAGCCCAGAAGATGCCTGTGGTGCTGGCTGCCCAGGCTGCCCCCCATCAGGCAGTTCTGGGGGGTTTGGGGAGCTCCCGGGGAGCCAGGCTCACCCCAGGGCAGAGCAGAGCAGGTCCCTGTCCTGCCTGAGGACACAGGGACACAGGCAGCCTGCAGAGCCGCTCTGTCCTCCAGCACGTGCCCAGCCACTCGCCAGCCTGACATTTACAAATCCCTATTTTTAGATGCTCCTCATCACTTCTAATTGTTCAGGCTGGCCAGCCTCACAAATGCTGCTCTGCCTGGGCAGGACGGGTCCCTGAGCCCCTTTCTCTCTTCCCTGTGCCTCAGTTTCTCTTTTGGCAAGCTGCAGTTGAGGGGCACCCGTGACTCCATCTGGGGACCAGGTTTTGGGGCAGTTGGGGCCCCTGGCACCCCAGGCCCTCAGGTGGGATTGCAGGTGCTCCAGCAGGCTCCAGACAGCCCTGCTCAGCTCTCCCAGAGCCAGAGTGGGACAGCAGGGAGCTCCCAGCCCTCAGCAGTCACAGCAAGAAGCAGCCGAGCAGGGTGAAGCCAGGAGGGACTGGATCCACAGTGTCCAGCCCATGGAGGCTGGGCTCAGCCCGTTGGTAATTAATTTAGTCACTGAATTAACATTTAAATTAATGAGACCTGAATGCGAGGCCAGCGCTGCTGCCTGCCAGGACTCATCAGCTTCCAGCGATGGTGGCTGCTCCCTGGTGGATGTCCCTGGGTCCTGGGGCTCTGCCAGCAGCACAGAGGGACCCTGGAGCCTCCAGGAGATGCTCTGCTCCCCCAGTCTGCTCCCACCAGCCCCGAGGAGGCTGGAGCGGCCCAGTCCTGCTGCCCTGGAAGAAATGTCTGTGTTCAGCAGGGACAGGGACAGCAGGTGCCACTCCCAGGCTCCCCGTCCCCCTGCTGAAGCACACCCTGAGCTGGCAGGGCTCCTGCCTGGCCCAACACTGAGCTCAGGGATGGCACCCTTGGCAGACAGAACAGCAGCAGGGACACAGGGTGCCCTGGGATGAAGGCTGCAGCCATCACTGAGGGGACACTCCAGTCCCCATCAGCCCAGGGACACCTCAGTGCCACCAAAAGCAGGAGGCTCTGAGCAGTCTCTTGTGCCCAGGCCTTTTCCAAGTGGCACACGGATACCCCTCCAAGCCCAGCTCAGCTTCTGGGGCACAAGTGTTTGGCTAAAGAAGACAAGGAAACCTGGATTGAGACTACGAAGGGAACAGTTTATTACTTAACACTTCATTCAGCTAAATCCACATAGCAGTACACAGAAAGTCTTCAGAAAAGTGCAAATTCTCACTCTGTATTTGAAATACGCCCCAGTTCTACAGAACAGACATCAGGTAAACAGCAGTACAGATCCAGAACTCCCCCAGGTTCCAGGCAAGGGGAATGATGCAACTTGAGATGCTTCAGTCACCTGCACAAAGCCATTCTCGAGCAGAGGGAATCAAGCTGGACTGCAACCACCCAGCTGCCCCCATGCAAGGAGCCCTCTCTTGGCTGGGGAGAGGGCAAAAAGGGGCAGGGAAGACAAAAAGTGATACCAGTTTTTAAAACAGAGACTATCAAGGTGCTTCCTAAGGCAGCACACACACCCCACCCTGCCCAAGGGACACAACCAATCACTCCTCTCCTGGCTTCCAGCCCTGACACACAAACACTTCTGCAAGGAAATGGGAGCTGGAACCCCCAGCTCCCTCGGGAGCCTGGCAGGGGGGCTGAGCCAGGGAGCAACACCAGGGATGTGCTGGGCATGCAGGTACCCAACAACCAGAGCCCTGAACTCAGCTCACAAAGTGAGCACACAACAACGCTACCCGAGCAGAACTGAGCAACAACTGAACCTGTCACAGCCAGGGGACAAACGCCAGCCCTCTGGCTTTCATCAAACACTGGCCGTACAACCACAGCTCAGCTTTGGCAAGGTGTGTTTTACCTGGAAGCACCTCAGAAACAACATCCACAGCGCCCTTTGATCTGTGACCTGCTGTGCACTCAAGTCAGAAAGGCCTTTGTTCTCATCTGAGGAGTGGGAAAGAACAGCTGACAACCCGAGGAAGGCTGTGCACAAACCGAGTGAACTCTACCACGATGCACTACAAAGTTACGGGGCAAGGAAACGAGAATTCCAGTCCTTCACAGTAACAGAAGTAAGGGATGCGAGATCAGAGGGAGGAGATAAAGGAGTTCCACAAATGGAACAGTATAAATATATCAAACAGTTCCAATACAGTAGGAAAACAACAGTAGCAGCAGTTTCAAAACAGCAAATAGTAATTATACCCTGAAAGTACATTCAACACGTTGTGCCTGCTGCTGTCCTCCCAAAAGCATCACTACAGCTCCAGCTCCCTGTCAGACCCACCCGTGGGGAAAATCCCAGACACAAAACATCCCACAGCTGGGTCTTCTTCTTTAATTAAGGATAGTTAGACTAGGAACAGCTTCTAATAATGCTGCTTTGGAAACATTTGCTCCATTTCTAGCACTTGCCTACTGACACAAAGCAGATCTCTGGGAAGCTGCAGATTCCTGCTCTTTGTAGGAGCACAGCATCACTCACAAGACTTCTACAATAACGCACAGCTGGGCTCGCCACACACACACACTATGCTTTTTACAGTGTTTGTTCAAAAGGATGTCCCAAGTCACTTGTTCTCTTCACTGCCTGGAGAACAGAACCCTCAACGCCTCAGGGTTTACTCTGCTGCCAATGCAAGGAATGGCAGGAGCTCCTTCGAGTTCAGTGCAGTGGGGATCCAGATCTGCACCCTTTCTGGGAGAGCTGAAGGCAAAGCAGCAGTCAGAAATGCCTTCCCAGCCCTAGCCAGCACAGGCAGCAACAAAAGCATCCTCTGGGTGTATCTGGGTTTGCCTATCTTCCCCACCATGGCAGTCAAATGTACAGTCAAGGTAGAAGAAACCCAAGCTTTTGGCATGAGAGACATTTCACTCACTGGCAGAACATTTTGGAGATACTTTCTCTTAAACTAAAAAAATAAATAAATAGCAGTGACAGGTCAGAACTTGTGCAACACAGACCTTCTCTAGTACACATACATTCACAGACACTGAAATACTTCTCCATGGACATAGTGCAAAGCTGCTGGCAGCAGGAAACCCCCAACCCTCAGGGCTCTCCGAAGCCATGGAGAGGCAACACACACAACCCCACCCTGTGCCATCCTGTGGCATCCAGCAGAGGGAGGAGCAGCTTGGGCAGGCAGCAATAGTGGCAAAACAACAGCTCCAACTCCAGGGCACCTTGGGCTCTTCTCCCATCATCTCCACACAGAGAAAACCCGGTTTTGAATTGCTGCTGCTTCTCTTCACTTGCTGCCAGCGACAGCAGGGAGCTTCCAGAACCAGCTCCCCTGTGCCAAACAGGGCCTTGATTGCCCAAAACCCAATATAACCACAGGGAGAACTTGAGTAATGGTTTGGGTGGTTTTTCTGGAAAACATGACTACAAGTCCCACTTGCCACTGGAGCAAAGGGAGAAAAACAAATGAGAGAAGCTGTTAAACATTTTACCTTTGAATAATAGTATTTGCAAAGTGCTATTCTAACAAATTAGCTGACAGGACATGACAAAAAAATTTAGTAACTGTTAGTCTTATTTTCACTTTCCTCCTTGGTTTTCTTTTTGTTGGATTGTTTTTTTTTAATACAGACAATATAAATACAGGCCAGCAAAAACCAAAAAGTCACTGACTAGCATTTAAATCAAGTACTGAATACAAAAAATCAAGAAAGCTTAAGACTCTGCAGAGATGTGGGACAAAAATTAGCTACAGAGCCTGTGGTAGTGAGAAGGGGCAATTTTACCAAGGAATGACCAAGCTCCTGCTCCTTTGGAAGCCTTGGAAAGGCACCAGGCAATTCCAACCCCAAGCTGCAGCTGTTGCCACTATTGTTTCACTGCCAATTATTTAAAGACACACACAGGAAAGCTACAATGCCCAAGAACACCTTTACCAACAGAAGAACTCTTATGTAGCTGAAAAACGCCAACAATTTGCCTACACAGGAAATGCTGAGCTCTGCTTGGATGCTTTTGGAAGTGCAGACCTGTAAGGAAGGTCTCAGAGCTGCAGGGAAGAAGCAGCCTTTGTTGTCAGTGTGGAGTGATCACTCCTTTAAAACTAAAACCTTTTCTCACACAAAAAAAGAGGTGTTTCAGGTACCTGAACTGAGTTTTAAGACAAGATGTGGCAGCTGAGCTCAGCTGCCTCAAAGGTACCCGGGCAGTTCATTTGCATTGGTGTGGGTTCATTAAAATTTTGGTCAAAAGGACTGAAAACTGCAGCAATAAATCCCACCCTTTCCTCTGACCTCCTCTCCTTGTCCCAGTTTGGTGAAAAGCCTGACAAAAGAAAGCTTCTTCTGCACAGAAAAAGAACGCAGCTGTTTAAAACACACACACAGACACAGAGATGAGACTGGTTCTGCTCGTGGGTCCTTTGTTCCAAAGCCTCCCTGCTGCTGGCCCGGGCTCTACGCAGAGCGCCAGGTCAGCCCGTTCTTGGCAGGCTCCAGGAAATCCTCAATCAGAGCCTCTATCAGCTTCTGCAGCTCTTCTTCCAGCACGCTTCTGTCGCTGCAGGAGAGAACAGGCCCGGGTCAGAGGGGTGGGAAATGCCCAAAAGCAAATAAACAAACCAACAGCGAGACCTGGTGGGGCTGGACTTGCTCTGTTGTGTTTCCCACCCCTCCAGGTGTGGAGACTCTGCTTTAACAAGCTCCTTTCCAGCAGGATTACCACGGCTTGGGCTGGGGACTGTAAAAGATGGTGCCCAGAGCCCTCTAGTGGCCTTTTTCTCCTTTAATTCAATTAATTTCAATTAACACTGCGATAATCAGGTGGTGAGGCCCAGGCACAGGTTGCCCAGAGCAGCTCCACCCCTGGGAGTGTCCAAGGCCCGGCTGGAGAACCTGGGATGGTGGAAGGTGCAGAGAGGTGGAACAAGATGGTCTTTAAGGTCCCTTCCAACACAAACCATTCCATGATTCCATGATCATGAAGAAGAGGTTTCTGTGGTGTAAACACAGCCTGGATTCCCCCCAGTTTTAAACTGGAAGTGGCTCAGCCCAGGTGAACAGCACACCTGGTTGTTCTCTCACAGCTCAGGGTGACACAGCAGATTCCCAAACGCGGTGTGAGCCCACCTGGCTGCAAACACACCCACCAGCAGCAGCACAGCCCCAGCAGAGAGAGAACAGCCTGGATGTGACCCTCTGGTGCCCTTGACGAGCTGAGGGGTGGTCACAGGCTGGACTCTGACTCAGAGAGCTTTCCTAGCCTCAACAACTCTGTGATTTTGCCACCTGAGCGCTTTTTAACCCTAAGGAACGGGGGAACTGGGTTTGTTAGAGCAGCAGAGGCTGAGAGCCCCCTCCTGGTGTGCTGCTGAGGGCAGCAGCGGGCCGGGGACACTGACCTGTGCCCGGGCAGAGCACACATCTCGGCGTAGTACTTGATCTTGGGCTCGGTGCCGCTCGTGCGCAGCGTGGCCACGCAGCCGTTCTGGAAGGTGAACGTGATCATCTGGCTGCTCTTGCTCACCGGCAGCACCTGCAACACAGCAGCAGCCCCTCAGAGCCCCTGCAGCAGCCCCTGGGGCTCAGCAGCTGCAGCAGCACCGGGCTCAGCGAGGGAGCAGCGGTCAGCGTGTCAGAGCAGGCACCACGCGCCCCATCCGCCTCCTCCCCGGTGCATCTGGGCCTGTGCATCCCTGCCCTGCACAAACCCCCTCTGACTCACAGACTTGTGGTCCGGCTGGCTGCTGTCGTAGCCCGTGGTGATGTCCCTGATGTGCAGGATGCTGTAAGCCCCACAGCACTTGGGGTACGACTCGGGGCCCTCGAAGTTGCGCAGCCTCTCAAATATCCTCTTGATGGTGGCAGGGTCGTAGCACAGGAAATAGGAGGTCTTGGAGATGTGATACCCATACCTGCAAGCACATCGATGCTCTCATTGTGACATTCAGAGGGTTTTGGCTCTTGTGGTACCCCAAAGATCTCAGTACAGGGCTTAATTCTGACCAACAGCACCCTTGTTTTATTGCTGGGAGTGCATCCCCAGCCATTCCTTCCTGCTCTGTTATAGATCCATTCTGGCACTGGGAAGCCATTCGCTGTGTCCTGTCCAAATCCCTCTGCAGCCCTCCTGGAGCCCCTTGTGATATCTGCTGTGATGGGCTCTAATCCATCCCACATCAAAAAAGCCCCAACACACCTTAACATGTGAAAGCATCGGAGGGACACAAACATTTACTCATACTTAAATCAATGTTCCTTAGATGATTCCCAGCTCCAAACCAGCAGAGCAGAATATTCTAATGAAAACCACCACTCACATTTCATAAATGTCAACGAGTTTCTGTGCCAGGGTCAGGCCCTGGCCCTGCAGATAAGTTGCCATTTCTGCAGTGACCACAGCTGCACTCACTCCATCCTTATCCAGCACTGATGTGCCACACATGAAGCCTAGGAAGAAAAAAGGGATGGTGGGAAAATAACCTGACAGGTTATCACTCTGATTTACCTGACTGAAGCTCTAACCTTTGATCCTGGAAAGGAAAATTGGCCAGGACGTGGAGGCTGCTTTATTGCTGCTTATGCAGCAGAAATCCAATGGTTTCTCATCTATCTAATGATTTTGGGGGTTATAGGGCTGGGAAGATAAGCAAACACCAGAATCAGCAAGTCAGGTACAATTTACTATGGGAGTTGGCAAGTCAATTTGATGAGAGCAAAATACCAGTGCTATTAGCTATTAGGATAAAAATAAAGTACATTTTCTGTGTGGTTTATTTCATAGCTAAGATCAGTCCCTCCTGGTCACATCCCCCCCTCAGCTCTCAGCAGTTTCAAGGGATACCAGCACTCATACCAATAGACTCCTCAAATGCAAAGAGAACTTCTTTTCCGTCGTCTAGGAGATTTTTCACTCTGCTTCCAATCCATTTAAAACCAGGGAGTGTTTCCTAAAAAAGAGGGGAAAAAAGGGAGTGCTTAAAATGTGTATTTTCAATTTAGTTTCAATTAAAAGGAAAAAAAGTATAGCCACTGTTCACTTCAGACTAAAAAAAAAAAAACACCAAAGAGAAAATATAACATTGTATTTTCAATGTATTTTGAGTTTTAGGGTCAATGGGAAAGACTGCTGCAGAGTCAAAACACAAAAGCTAGAGGATGTTTTTCTGGGTTTTTTAGGTAACTTCCTTAAATTTAAATCTAAATAATTGACCAGCAGAACAGGGACAGTAAAGAAGCGTCAGACAAGTCGTATCTTCAGTTTTAGGAGGAGTCCAAGGCAAAGAGCCACTGGAAAGGATTTTCCTTGTGGATACTCAAGTAGGACACGAGTACCAAACCAAGGCAAAAGTGTGTCAGGGGCTGTGGTGCCCAGATCACATCAGATCATCTGTGCAGCTCATCAGATGAGACACAGTTATTCAGGAGGAAACGCTACAGGAATATAAAAGTAACACTTTTAGCTGCTGGGAGGGGGAGCACTGTTCTGGGGGTGTTTACATAAATCATGCAAAAGCAGCCAAAAGCTTGGAAACAGCTTTCTTGGAGAGAAGGAAGTTACAAATAAAAAGGATGGGGAGATTTTAGAGAAGGCCAAGAATCTGTAAACTCCTAGCTTCTCTTTTTCTTTCAGTCAAGTATGTCATTTATCAATTACAAAAAAACAAAACCATATTTAGAGAGAGAACCAAATCCACTACAGAGAACTGACATTCACCCTGATTATCTGGCCAGTCACTCAAAATAGTTTTCAGAGCTCCTTTCAATTTTAAATTCCTCCTTTTTTGGCAAAACATTTATCCCTATTGCACATGGATTTGATTAAGACATGTATAAACAAGGCCTGGCCCTTTGTATGTTTGCACCATGATTTCAGGCACTTACCTCTCTTCTGGCTAGCATCCAACAGAAATCAGAGTTAATTTGGACTAACAGGAATTAAGCTGTCAGTCTGGGGGGAGCAGCCCCACTTTATTTTTTAGCAAGTTCTTCACAAAGCTGTGCATTGAAGATCTGAACACAGGAGCTCCTCTGCCTGAAGTAAACCCAAAATCAAAACCCACTGGCACAGGGCACCTGAAGGGCCATTGTGTAACCTCCAGGTGCTCCTTACAAACCCATCAACACTCAGAGAGCAGGGCAGGCTGCACAAATCCCCTTCTCTCTCTCACACAGCAGGATTTCAGATAACCACAGCTAAGGCATTCCTGTTATCTGCAATCCAGGTGCTCCTTTGTGTCCCTGGGACTGAGCTTTGCCCACGCTGATCCCCCAGTCCCAGAACACTGAGGAGACTGAAATCAGGCCTGTGTGGGTAACTAACACCCTCTGCAAGCTGGAATCCCTCAGGACTCCCAGCCAGAAGCCTGGAAGTCCCCTGCCCACTTTCCACCCCACGAGGCCACCAGCAGGGCTTGGATGGAGACAGAACCACAGCACCCACACTCACCTCAAAGTGAAAGCCCTCTTTAAGTGCAATGGCCTTCAGGATCTTGGAGGAGACCGTGGTTGCCAGCATGTAGACATTCCTCACATCAGCATCCTGGGAGCAGTTCCCCTTCCAGCAGGAGAACATCCACCAGCCAAACAAGGCTGCCAGCTCATTGCCCGTGAACACCTTCCAGCAGCCACTGTGGGGACAGGCAAGGGAGGATTGCTGAAGGCACTCAATGCCCAGAGAGGCAAGGTCAGGGCTGGGGGAGAGGCGTTCTGCAGTCACTGAACGGGGATGTGAGCACAGCACTGCCAAGCTGCTCTAGGCACAGCCACCCACACCTATCACACCTCAAGGGTTTACAAGGGCAGGGCCCAAGGAGAGCCCCAGGGTCTCCTCTGGCACAGCCTGGGGGACCCAGCAGCAGGAGAGCGTCCAGAACCGACCCACACAGAGCAGTCTAGGCAACCTGAGCATTGCAGGCAGGCAGGGCCTGCTCAGCTTCTACTTACACAAGCATCAGAACTGGGGCCTGTTAGTGGGAGAGAAATAGCTTCTGTTCAACATGAACAAGCAGGGGAAAACAAAGGATTAAAATTAACAAAACAAACAAAAAACCCCACTCCACCAAAAAGCCCACCAAGGAAGATGTGCCTGATATAAATGAAAACACAGCAAGCAAAATAATTTTACTGCCTTCAGTAACCACTCAGTTTTCAGCTCAGCTTTATTTGGCCACTTACTATTACACCAGCAAGTATTTAATCTACTCTTTGCCGGGTGAATTGACTTAAAACCCATTTGGAGCTACACCAAAGGAGAAAACTAGAAGGGAAAAGGAGAAGAGTGGATTGAAGGCCTGTGCCCAGCAATTTGGGGATGTTCTGTGACTGTCACCACCCTTTCTGCAGGAAGACACAAGAGAGGGTCCCACCACTCACTTTTCCTTCTGTTCTGCCACTGCCAGCCGATCTGCATCTGGATCAGTGGCCACCACTACTTTGGCACCTTCCTTCTCTGCCAGCCTCAGTGACAGCTCCTGGGGGGGAGAAGGAAGGACAAAAAAACCAAAATGTAAGAGTAAATAACCCACAGCCTTCCTCCTTGTCCCAACACCCCGTGAAAGAAAAGCCCCCCATGGGTTTCCCACAGCTGAGAGCAGGTTCCCCCTCTTCTCTCCCTCGGTTTGTTTGCTCCCCACAGAAATGAGATCAATTAGAAGCCAGAATACCAGCACAGATTCTCCTTCTTCAGGATTGGGGCACTTGACAGTGGAGAAGTCAGGGTCTGGGTCCTTCTGCTCGGGAACTGGGATGGGGGGCTGGAAGCCAAAGGCTCTGAACGCCATCTGCACGTAGTCATGGCCAACTCCGTGGAAAGAGCTGTGCACAAACTTCAAACTGCTCTGCACATTCAGCTCCCTGGGGACGACACACAGCTTCAGCAGGACCTCTGAGCTCCTTAACAACACTGCTTTCATGAGGGAAGGCAAAGCAAACCGCAATTCCTCTGTGTACTGCCCTGCCGATTGCTGCATTAATTTCAAAGGAATCGGTGAAAGTGCTTATTTTGCACTAGAAATCTCTGGGTTAAAGCTGCTTCTCCTGGAAGATTAAGTATTTCCTTTCTGCTGAGACAGATCAAAGTCTCCCAAGAATAAACTGTTGATTTTTACATCAAACTCAAGCTCTTCCCCCACTTTAAAATGTTATTCCAGCTCTGCCTCAAGCCATCCATCCTCCTCCTTTCATTCTCATCCTCTGCCCCACTTAACCTTCAGGCTGAATCCATTTTATGCATGTGCACCTCACTTTTACTCTGAATTTCTGCTTTTTATTCAGAACTCTCAGAGCACATCCACTTGCATTAAATGGTTTCCACTGGGATGTTTCACAGGACCTCAATTCCCAAAGGCAGATGATTCTCATTATTATTCTCAACCAAGTGGTTTAACCCTGAGGATGGTGACCCCTGAATTTGATGACACCTCAGAGAACACAGGGGAGTCTGTCTGCAGTCAGTTTTCCCATGTGCAACCCACAGCTCACTTAACAACACCATTCCTTGCTCTATACAACACCTGTGATAGCAGATCTTGGTCAGGTCCTCCATGTAGCTGTCACAAATTTTCTTCAGAGGATCCTGCCTGAGGGGACTGGTGTCCACCAGATTTTCATTCCAAGAGCCACTCCATGGCTCCACACACTCTTCTATGCATTTTATAATTTCCTTATCGTGAGGAGAGGTGATCTGTGCTCCGTTCTCCCAATAAACCTGGGGTAAGAGGAAGGAAAACAAGACTCAGTTTATTTGCAAAGATTATTAACCTGATAAATTCTTCGAGCCGTAGGATTCCACCTACTTTCTGCCTAAGCCAGAGGACTCAGCATCTGACTGGCTTAATTCTCGAGACATTTGGAGTCATCCAGCATGAACCTCTGAGCTCACAACTGATAAATGGAGCTAACACAGCAACACAACTGTTTTCACAAAAGCTGGTGTTGAACTACCACAGCTGAAATATCAGGATGCGAGAAACCAAAACCAGGCACTTGCATGTGGGAGTGCTGTGCGAAGTGTAACAGAGGGAAAACACCACCTTCCCCAAGGCTGGCATTCCTCTGGATACAGGAACACAGCCCGGGTTTGAACCCCGAGCAAAGCCGATAAGCAGGGTGCCAAGGTCTGTGTTTTTCCACAGCTGAACAGCCCTAATCTCTCAGCTGGAAACGCCGTATCTAACCCCAGCTATAATAAAGCCTTTGTTAAAGGCTTAGAGGGCACTTCTCCCACACCCTGCTGCCAGCAGCCTGGCTGAGCTCACGGGGCAGACCGGCTCAGATCCTCTGCCTCCTCGCCTCTGGGTCTGCCACCTCCGGGTCACATTGCCCAAAACCCTCGGAACCTGCTGAAACCCACACGGCAGTTTGGCAAAGATCAAACAGCTCGTGGGAAAGACTAGGAAACACACTAGAACCATGGCAAAAATCAACCAGGAAACACAGCAGGGTCCTGGCAAAAGCAAACTGCTGTTCACTTCTTTGTGAACTGATGATGTGTTTGCCAGCTTCGGGTACATCTGTATCAGAAGACACAAACATTAAATTGCTTCTTGACAAATGAAGCACCTGGGAAATTCCTGCGGCTCCTCTCTTTACTCATTGCTCCAGCTCGGCAGAAACCAAGGATGGTGCAGAACTTCACAACATGTTCCAGGGAAGGCAAGAGCACTTCAAGCACCCCCAGGAGCTCTCCCTGCCTTCCCTCACATAGCCATCACTCACTGACCTGCCACAGGGCTTCTAGAATGCTCAGCTAAAGTTGAGAGTTTGGTTCAGCTTCTTACAGAGCTGAGGAAGGAAATGCTCGGTTTAAACACTGCACTTGCTGTTGGGCATGGTTTTATTGTCCCAGGCTTGCCAAGGGAAGCCACCCACCGCCCTTTAATGCCCAGAAAACCAATAAAACCAATGCTACTGTGTTTTATCAATCCACTCTTCAATCTTCCCCACCTTCAGCACAGTCCCCTGCCGCATGCATGGATCCACCTCAGCTCTGGCTTAGTTTTAAACTGAGTTCTAAGCCTCAGCAGCAAACACACCAAGTGCTGGGGCACTTCTTCAGCTGCTATTAGACTCTCTGGAACATCACTGCAGACTGATGCTCAAGACACACAAACTGTGTGCCCTTATCTGTCACCACAGGCAGTGTGTCACTTGTGGAAGGATGAATTACTTCACACAACTTGTCATTCTAATGGACACATATACACAACAAGGGCAGCCCTGGCCCATCCCAGAGGGCTCCAGGGCCCGGCTGGGAGCAGCCTGGGCCAGGGGAAGGTGGCCCTGCGTGGGTTCCAGGGCTCGCTCACCTTGTAGCCGTTGTCCTCCTTGCGGTTGTGCGAGGCTGTGATCATGACGCCAGCCACGGCGCCCAGCTGCTGCACGGCGTAGGGCTGCAAGGGAACGGGGACAGCTCAGCCCAGCCCTGCCACGGCAGCCAGGGCGCCCCCAGCCCTGCCCAGCCCAGCTGCAACCAGCGGCACACAGCTGGTTCCAGCGCCGCGCCATCAAAACGTCCTTCGCGTCCATTGCCAAAACGCAATCCTCAGCTGGCCACCTGACAGCCCGCACACAGATCACAGCAGCCCTTGGACACGGGATTCACAGAAAGGCTTGCTGGAAAACCAGTCCCAGGTTTCCCCAGGCATTCCAGATCATCCCCTCAAAGCAAGGTCCACAGGACACACAGCATGCTCATGGAATACAAGCAAGGACTTAAAGCCATGCCAGGAAAAGCTGCTGTGACCAGAAGAGCCTGGTCTGAGGCATTAAAAGCAGAGGCCCTGAGGAATTTGGTGACATCCCTGTTACAGCCTCCTTGAGGAGCCAGGTGTCCCAAGCAGCCTCTATTTTTCTGTTAAATAACAGAATTTAAGAACATTTCTAGCTCTCTTCTTCAGTAAACTCAAATACTCCCACAACTGTGTGTTGCAACACCAGGATGAGAAGGTGACTCACCACAAAGGGGGTAGGGACATAGGTGGAGAAGAAGTACACAAGCACATCTTTTGCCAGCAGGACTGCTGCGGTGAGCTTCGCAAGCCTACCAAGAGCAAAAAGAAAATACTCAGTGAGCCCAGCAGCCAGATGGAATTCCTGCCACCTCCAGGCACTTGTTTTCCTCAGGCACGCCAGTGCTTTTCGGCCTGTGCCTGGAGTGGTGTCCCACAAACTGCACAGTGAGGGCCGGAGCTCGCAGCCGCTGCCGGGCAGGGCAGGCACTGCAGCCCTCAGTCAAACACAGCACACATCCCACACACAGACACGCACCACACACCCTCTGCCCAAGGACGGACCCAGCTCCCCGGGAGCCGGAATCACCACATGCCTGCAGCAGCAGGGTTGGAAAGGACTGGGAGCCCCACACAGAGCTCCTGGGCCAGCCCTGCCCGGCAGCTCCGCACAATGCCCGGGAAGCAGGGCTACTCCTGGAAAACACCCCTGCAAGGCAGCACCCCTCGCTCCAGAACGGTTAGGAACAGTGCCCAGAGTTCTAAGTCTCACTTTATAATAAATGTAGTAAACCATTTATTATAAACCTATAAACTCTCACTGTTATGAACTCTGAAGCACCAGGGAGGCTCATTCTCTCCCAGGGGACTGATACCAAACCTCTTTGGCACAGCTCAGGAGGTAAAGGGAGGCCTCAGAGGCAAAGCAGAGGAGATATTAAATGGTGTAAGCTCACCTTGCTCTCACAGACAGGCATTAATGCTCACTTCCCTCTCTCCAGCCCAGCAAGCCACCTCTCACCCACCCAGAATTCCCCTGCAGCACCTGCCAAAAGCCACCTGGGACCACCTGCGAGGGTCTGCGGGCTCTGCCGGGAGCGGAGGCCGCTGCAACTCTGCTCGGTGGGTTTCACAGGGCTGGGCGAGCTGCCCACCGTGCTGGGACAGCACTCTGCCCCCGCTCCTCTGGGGGAGCCCTGCTGGATGAGGCGATGGGAGGAACACAGCCGGGGATGGGGTGCTGCTGGGTGTGTCAAACACCTCTGTGAGCACCCAGGCGCGGTCCCAGGCTCTGGGGGCTGATCAGGAACATCACTCTCGCACCTCCCCGTTCTCACCCTGGGGAAAAACGGGCCGCACACATCCCAGGGAGAGGAGAGACTCCTGCAGCCTGTGCAATATGCACCAGGGACTGCCTCATCCCCAACACATTAAATACCCTACATTTAAAAGGAAAAGAACTGCTAGTTACACAATTACCAAAACAATTAACTCCTCCTTACCGAAACACTAATTAGCTACTGGCTTGGCTTTGTGCACAGCGTGCCATTGCCCACGTGGGGTTTGCTCCCCAGTGACAAGGGGTTAAGATTCTTTAGAGAACGCAGGAAGCAGTTTTCCCCCTTTCCTTGCAAGGAGCACAGTTTGCCACCACTGGAAGCCCACATTTTGGCATTCCAGGTGAAATCCCTTCAAAGTGAGAGCACACAGGGTTCCAGCAGGCTGCGGGTGCAATTGCCCTCCCCAGGGAAGCTTAAACCAGGTGTGAGACACCAGAGAATGACAGAGTAAAAATGGCATTAACATCCAGGGGTTTCCAGCTGCATGCTCATACTCTGCATTTGCCTTCATGCTCAAATTTCTCTCCAGGCACATTAAGCCTAATGTTCTTGTGCATTTCATCTGTAAACTCCCTGGTGGAGGGCAAGCAGCCTTACACTGCTCCTGTGCTGGCAAACGCAGGATTTAGCCCCAGCCTCTCCTCGTTACTGTTCCAGTGCACTAAGGGAGAGGGAAGAGTGTGCCCAGCTCATCCCAAACCAAAAGAGAAGGTGCTGACAGGACAGAAAGCATTCAAAGCCACAATTTCATTTCTAGTCTTGCAGATGTAATCAATACTCATACTTCTTACTGCTGCAGTTGCTGGTGACCTGACCTCGTGTGTCATATCCAACAACAAAGCCCCTCTGCTTAAAGTCGGAAAAGTTCCTCTCCAGGTACTTGTAGATCCCCTGGAGAAAACAAAAGAAAAGGAGAAAAGGAGAATCAACTGGGCTGCAGCACACACAAACACTCAAGGTGATCTTGCACAAAGGATGGATCATGTCAGCAGGCAAAACACAGCTCAAACACATCAATATAGTCACAAAATTATTCAAACAATCGTCACAAAGGCGGCAGTGGTTTTCCCCTAGTGGTCTCTGAAAGAAAGCAAGCAAACAAACTGTTGTGGGAAGTAAAAGTGACTAGGGTAACAAACCCCAGGAAGCAAACACTCGTTTTCAATCCATACTGTGCTGCATTTATTCAAATCATCTTCTCAAGGCTGAATTGAGAAAAATCCGTATTTTGGAAGCTCTGCACCAGAATTAAACTGATTTTCACCCCAAGCAGTATTTAGTGCAATCCTTCAGGATGTTTTTCTCTGGGTATCTGGAAAGGCAGCCTGCCTCCTGCCCTCGAGTCCAGCCAGGATCCATTTTCTTAAACAGCTTTGGCCCTCCAGAACCCCAGATTGTCGAGGCTGGGAAAGGCCCTGGGGCCCAGGCCCAAGCAGGCACTGCAAGGACGTGCCCCAAAGCGTGACCTGCTCACGCTGAGAGGGAGATATTGACTCTTAAAACAAAGAACTCTTGGAATAGGGCATGTCTGGAGGCTGCGATCCCTGCTGCAGTCACCTGAACCCAAAACTGAACCCAAAGCACACCGAGTGCTCACCCTGCCAAGAACTGCCTCTCACAGCTGCGAGGAGAGCAGAGAGGAATGGGGGAAAACCCTTCAGGTTGGCTTGAACAACACGTGAAGGCATGAACAGCAGATTTCCTACAGCAGACCCCTCACTTAGGCTAAGATTCTGTCTGGAGGAAAATGGGGATGTCTCCACTTTCTGCTGTGGAGCAGCTGGCTCAAAACCAGCCCCTACAGCTCAGCTGAAGTTAGCCAGCCCCGGAGGGCTGAGTTATCCAAAGGTGGCTATGAAAGCCGCAGGAAATAACAGTAAATCAATAAATGCCAGTGAGGAGGTGAATGCAGAGCCTCCCCACTGCCCAAGCCTGAGCTCACACCAACCCTGCTCCAGGTGCCCCAAGGGCAGTGAGGAATTCCAGCACCTCGGGGGTTAACTCCTCCCTTGGGAAAGCTTCTCAATTTAAACAAATTCTATTTCCCTTAACAAGACTCAGGTTCTGATAGTGTCCCTAATTGCTTCTGCCGTTAAACCTCCACCACTTCTAAAGGAGGCACAAGTGCATCTGGTGGTGATAATTAATGGCTCATTAGCAGGTGTCAGCACTCAGATCTAAGCCAGAATTCTCCTCAGGTGCCTCAAGTACCGCAATTGCCTCTCCCACGGCGTGGTTCAGGTGATTTCCTGATGCAAAATCCACGGAACAGGGCAAGCCCACACCTACAGCAGGGCCTGTCCCCGATTCCCAAGATCAAAAGAGAAGGGAGGGAACAGTGATGGTACCAAGAACAAAACAAAGAATTTTGGTTGATGAAACCCAGAGAAGGAACAGCTTTATGAAGCTGAGCTTTGGCCCTCCAGAACCCCAGATTGTCGAGGCTGGGAAAGGCCCTGGGGCCCAGGCCCAAGCAGGCACTGCAAGGGCGTGCCCCAAAGCGTGACCTGCTCACGCTGAGAGGGAGATATTGACTCTTAAAACAAAAGAACTCTTGGAATAGGGCATGTCTGGAGGCCGATTGCTGCAGTCACCTGAACCCAAAACTGAACCCAAAGCGAGTGCTCACTCCTGCCAAGAACTGCCTCTCACAGCTGCAGGAGAGCAGAGAGGAATGGGGAAACCCTTCAGGTTGGCTTGAACAACACGTGAAGGCATGAACAGCAGATTTCCTACAGCAGACCCCTCACTTAGGCTAAGATTCTGTCTGGAGGAAAATGGGGGATGTTCCACTTTCTGCTGTGGAGCAGCTGGCTCAAAACCAGCCCCTACAGCTCAGCTGAAGTTAGCCAGCCCCGGAGGGCTGAGTTATCCAAAGGTGGCTATGAAAGCCGCAGGAAATAACAGTAAATCAATAAATGCCAGTGAGGAGGTGAATGCAGAGCCTCCCCACTGCCCAAGCCTGAGCTCACACCAACCCTGCTCCAGGTGCCCCGAGGGCAGTGAGGAATTCCAGCACCTCTGGGGTTAACTCCTCCCTTGGGAAAGCTTCTCAACTTAAACAAATTCTATTTCCCTTAACAAGACCCAGGTTCTGATAGTGTCCCTAATTGCTTCTGCCGTTAAACCTCCACCACTTCTAAAGGAGGCACAAGTGCATCTGGTGGTGATAATTAATGGCTCATTAGCAGGTGTCAGCACTCAGATCTAAGCCAGAATTCTCCTCAGGTGCCTCAAGTACCGCAATTGCCTCTCCCACGGCGTGGTTCAGGTGATTTCCTGATGCAAAATCCATGGAACAGGGCAAGCCCACACCTACAGCAGGGCCTGTCCCCGATACCCAAGATCAAAAGAGAAGGGAGGGAACAGTGATGGTACCAAGAACAAAAAGAATTTTGGTTGATGAGACCCAGAGAGGTAGGAACAGCTTTATGAAGCTCAGCATTTACATTTTTCCTCTTTTACCTTTAGCTTTGCCTTTTAAGCAGCAGCAAACTCCTTGATGCAAAGCTGGCTGGTTTTGTCACTGCGCAGACCAGTGACAGGTTCCTTTCCCACTAATAAAAGCACCTGGACATGCATCAAAGCAGGAGAAAAGCCAGGGAATCTGGGCTTTACATGGAGTTTAAAACTTGCCATTTTCAGCAGAGTCCACAGCAAGTGCTGAATATTCTGTGCCTTCCTGGACCTGACTTTTCATAATGTCAATATAATCAAGTGAAGAGCAAATGAAAAAAAAAAAGGTCAAATGAAAGAAAAATCAGCTCAAATGAAGGACAGAGAGCACACATGCAACTTCACTACAGCTTATTTTAACTGAAGGAAGTATTAATTACAAGCCTGATATTTGACTGGCCAGTTATTCCTGTCCCAGGCAAACCCAGAGCCAGGGCTGCTCCTGTCCTCAGCCTCTCCAAGCACTCACAAAAGGCTGAAATGTGCTGCAGTTTACTCCACAAACTGCAGAAAGCTCCAGCCCACGTGCCCCAGCCTGATCTGCAGCTCCAATAAACAACCAAAAATAGCAGAGGGAGCAGGGGCACACACCCCGGGGCTGCAGCTCCCACCAAAGTGAGCCTGCCAGCGCATCCCCTGCCCAGCAAAAGGCAATCCCGCTCCCTCTGTGCCAGGATCCTGCCTCAGCCAGCAGCCCCCCAAACCCCAGAGCAGGGAAATCACCCCCAAACCCGCTCTGCTGCCAGGGAAATGAGGCTTTTCAGAGCAGCCTGGCTGCTTTCACCAATAACACTGACTGTTAAACCCCCTTTGCTCCCACTCGGTCCCGAGCCCAGCTGGAGCTGCTGGTGCACCCGCCTGCAGCCTGCGTGGCACAGCAGGCTGGCACGCCTGGAGCAGCAGGGAAGGAAGCAGAACTCCAGGAGCAGCAGGGAAGGAAGCGGCACTCCAGGGCACGTCCAGCTCGCAGCTCAGACACCTGAAGGAAGCTTTTCCTTAGGGCCAAGGAGATAATGCACAGCAGAGCAGAGGGAAGGCTGGCTCTCAAAGCAGCACTTCCACACAAAGCCTCCAGAACCAGCACTGGAACTTGGCCTCTCCACAAGAGTGTGGGCTCCAGCTGCACAGCTCAGACAGCACAACATCAAACAGCTCTGGGGACACAGCTGCCCCGAGTTCCAAGCACAGCCCTCCACCCCAGGCCAACAGAAAGTGAAATCCCAGTCACACGTCCTGAGGGAGGGGAGAGCATCCACCTGCAAAGGGAAACCAGCTGAAAAGGTCAGGTGCACAGTGTTAAATGAGAGGTTTTACCAACCCTTGCTAAACCATGCCATAAAACACCTTTGGTTATACTTTTTATAGAAATGGAGTGTATCTGTCAAAATAGGAAAAACTCAGAAGTTTTATCATAACAAACATTTTTTGGTTTCCCAAGCACTAAGGGTTCCAAATACCCCAGCTCATTCTATTTTCAACATTCAAGGCTAGAGGTGGGCACAAATAAACTGTTTATGCCATTTACTCAACCCACAACTTGTGCTGAAAACAAAAGAGCAGGCTTGTTTGGCTGGGGCTTCGCTTCTTTCCTTTGGGTTATTTTTGCTGCTTTGGTTTTGAAATACCACAAGTATTTCTGTATGATACTACAAGTCCTACAAGCTCTTGAGGCAGCTCATAAGATCCCTAGCTACAGAGCTGTGTATCAGACTGAGCACTGGCTGAAATCCAGCCCAAGCTCTCCCAGCCACCTCATCTCCTCTGAGCACTGAGCCCTCCACGCTCACCCCGGCTGCTGCATCCAGCTCAGGCTCCAGCAGATCCCAGCAGATCCCCCCGGGCAGGGGCAGAGCTCACCTGTGTGGACTGGATGACGGTGAGGTCGTTGATGTAGCAGAAGCCAGCGCCCATGGCTGAGCGCAGCCCGGCCGTGCCGAAGCTCAGCCGGCAGCACAGGCGCTCGCGCAGCTCGCGGTGCTTCCCGTCCTGCAGCAGGCTCTCAATCTGCTCCTTCGTCTTCTGGTTCTGCAAAAGACACCCAGGCCTTCCCTCAGGGCTGCCGAGCAGGGCCTCAACTCTGCATGATCGTCACTTCCAGGTGATTCCCAGGGCAAACCCTCCATCCTATAAAATGTGCCTGCACCGGCCTCCCCGTAACGCACTTCTCCCATTCTTCCCACATTATCCTTATTAACAAAGGACTCAAGAGCTCCTGCTGCCACTGATGTGGCTGTCTGGTCACCAGGACACCTCCCAGCCCCTCTGCCAGAGGAGCAGAGCCTTTGGAACCCTTTTTCCCAAGGCAGATACCACAGTTCCATTCCCGACCTCCGCCCCTGGAGGATGGACAAAACCCCAAACCCCGAAGCAGCCTTTCCTTCCTCCCCACGCCCAGGAAACAGCACGGTAACCCCTGGAGATCACAGGGATCTCAATCCCTGGATGCCTTGGGCTGGAAGGACCTTGGGGACCAGCCCATCGCACGGGCAGGGGCCCCTTGCCCTGGAGCAGGTTCCTAAGCCCCTCCAGGGTGGGCAGTTCTCATCCAGGCTGATGCCCCAGCCCAGGCACGTTTCCCTAAACCCACAGCACCAGCACAGCTCTGCTGCCTGCTCCTCGGCCGCCCAGCTCACACGGGATCCCTCTGGCCTCCAGGGAACCCAGCCTGCCCGCTGGGCAGGGCCCTCCCAGAGCCCACCCACGGCAGTGCCCACCCTGCTGCCAACACAGCGCCTGCAGAGGGGCAGAACGCTGCTCTGGAGGCACAAGGGTGCCACTGACATGTCCCATAAAAATCCTTTCACTGGGATTTTCCTCCTGAGAAGATGGGAGGTTTCAGCTTCTCCATGTCCTGCTGCTTTGGAATGTGATTTGGAGAATTGTTTGCCCAGCACGGGAATTGTTTTTACTCAACGACCAATGAGAGCCACCTGTGTCAAGGCTGTGGGCAGGCACAAGACTTTACTATTCATTCTTTTCCTCTGCAGCTTCCTGATGTCTCCTTTCTCCTTTACTATATCATTTTCTCTTAATACACACCATAAAACAGTAAATCGGCCTTGTGAGACATGGAGTCAGGATTCTCCTCCCTCGTCCTGGGGCCCCTCAGGCACCACCCCACAAGGGCCCCTCCAGAGCAGTGCTGCCCCAAGCAGGGTGGCAAGGAAAGGTCAGAAAAGGCAGATGGCATCTGCAGGGCAGGGCTGAAGCTGCCCTGACATTTAAACCAGAGGTCAGGCAGCACTGGGAAGCACACTCCAGGGGGAGGCTCTGCAGGAGGAAAAATAATCCATAAAACACATTGGGAAATCTGAAATCACTTCTGCAGCTTGACAGCAGGGCCTGAACACTGGACATGTGACCCTCAAATAACTTTTTATTTTTTATTTTTGTGTCTGCCTGCTCTGCAATGAAAGGCAATCCATTACAGCCCAGGCTCCTGGACGGGCTGGCAACCCAAGGAGGCATTGCTCACCACGCAGGCCTGAACAGAAACCACAACAATGGGGCACAATAGGCACCAAACTGCAAAAGTGAAAGTGCCCCTTTCAGCTGTTCACAGGCAGCCAGCCAGAACACAAATGACTGATGTGAAAAGAGGCCGAGGCAGGAGCATTGCAAACCTCATTTCACACCAGCACAGTGCATGGCTTGCCTTTAAAACACAGCTATTAAATCACACAGCATCCTCTGCAGCTCCTTAGGGCACATGCACTGCCCCCCTGCACAAACAGAAATCACACATCCCACAGCTCACGGAGCTCTGCAAAACTCGGGCAACGCTCCAGCAATAGCACAAACACGTCTTCCAAAAATAGATTAGCAAGCATTTTTGACTGAAGCTACTTCACTAATTTCCTAAGGAATACAAATCCCAGCCTGGCACCACCTTCACTCCTTCCCAGCCCGCCCTTCTCCCCCAGGCTGGAGTTTCACACCCCAGGGCCCCCATTTCCCTTCTTGCGACACCCAGCCTGGCTCTGAGCGCTGTCTGCCCCCTGACCTGGGAATTGCACAACACTGCTGACACTGAACCCCATTGCAACCCCCAAAAACCCCAAACGGGGGTTCTGCCCGTTTGCTCGGCAGCCATCAGGTCATAGGGCTCACAGGGGCTTTGGTGATGGCTCCTCTTCCCAAGGGCAAAAACAAAAGCTCCTCAGAGACTGTAGGCCAAACTCACACCTCCAAGCCACACCATCGGCACCAGAATTCCTGCAGACCATCCAGACATTTGTTTGTTTGACCAGCCTCCTCAAACACTGCAGGAATACTGCAACACCTTTATACACGTATAAATAAACACGTGACACCTCTCTAATAGACATATCTGTGTGCATAATAAATCTAGGCTACCTAATATAAATATGCATATCATAAATTATACCAACCCAAAATAAATGTGTATATAATGAATAAATTACACCAAACCAATATAATTGTGTATATAATAAATAAATTATACTGACCAATACGCATATGTAACTAAATGATACTGACCTAATGTAAATGTGTCTATAATAAATAAATACTGACCCAATATAAATGTGTATATAATAAATAAATTCTACCGACCCAATATAAATATGTATATAGTAACTAAATGATACAGACCTAATATAAATGTGTCTATAATAAATAAATTATAGCAACCCAATATAAATCTGTATATAGTAACTAAATGATACAGACCTAATGTAAAATATATATAGTAACTAAATATGATGGATAATAAATAAATTATATATAATATGAGATTATCTATATTATTATATTTAATAACTACATGATAATAAATTATATTATATGATAATAAATTATATATATATATATCACATGATCATATATATGATATCAAATTATATATGATCATATATAATCTATACTATATAATAAATAAATGATATTATATATAATAACTAAATTATACTGACCCAATATAAAGACATATCTAATAAATAAATTATACTCTCCTAATATAAATGTCTATCTAATAACTAAATGATACTGACCCAACAGAAATGTGTATTTAATAATTAAATTCAACTGATCCAATATAAACATATATATAACAATCAAATTATACCAACCCAATACAAATGCATATCTAATAACTAAATGACACCAACCCAATATAAAAGAGTAAAAAACAAATCATGCTGACCCAATCTAGACAACGACACCTGCCCAGGCCATGTCCCTGGTGTGTGTGGAGCTCACATCTGTACCTGTCCCGCACAGCCAGCGGGGCCAGGCCAAGGCCGCAATCAGGAGGCAGCAGCTCCCTGTGGCAGAGGTGGCAGATAAGGGACATGGCCCTGGGAACACGCCCTGCTGGGGCACACAGGGACAGCAGCACAGGGCTCTGCCCGTGGGTTGGGTTTGGGCTGTTTGGGTGTGTGGGTGAGCCGGCTGTGCCACAGGGAGCCCCTGCTCCTCACCCCTGCAGCATGTAATGCTTACATCATTTAAATCATTTAAATTATTGCATTATATATATATAAAACAACTATTTATAGGAAGTCACTGCCAGAAGCAGAGCTCTGCGGTCACAACCTGCAGGAGGCTCTGCAGCACGTTTCAGCAAGGTCTGAAGTATCATTAAGCAAAAAGAAAAAATACATATTCCCTGCCAAACTCGCAGCTTGCCATGCACTGCACAGTCACCTGCTGAGGCAAAACGACACTTTTGGTGGCTCATCGGGGTTCAACACCTGGGTTAGTGGGAAAGTAAAGACAAGGGCGTTAACTGGGTATTTCTTATGGCTCTTTCACACCCAGTCACGTTAACCACCTGCACTTACCACCAGAGTTAGGTTTCAAAGCTAACACCCTGTCAAAATAATTTACTACTCACAGCAATTTATTCTTCTGTTTTGCTCTATGCATGTGCAGCTGAAAGAAGGGGGAAAGCCTCAAGCTGGTTTGAGCTTCAATGAATTTTTCTGTGGTCTTCATTTTCCCCATGTTCTCCTTAGAAACTCACTTAAAAGACTTAATAAGCAAAAATATGGCAAGGCCAATGGCTGGAGGAAGTTACTGCCTCAAACTACTGACCATCAAGTCCATTTCCCCTTGGAAGGCATCTCCAAAGCCACAAAACTTCCAAGAACGCCCCAAAAGCACCTTGTGAGCAAGGAGGAAGCCTCCACTGAGAGAGGGACACTGAGCCCATGGATTGGGAAAATCCAGGGAGGATGCAGCGAGAGGGGCCTGCACAAACAGCCCCTGGGTCCTAATCCCGGGTTTTCCCCACCCTGGGGAGCTCCAGAGCATCCTGACACAACCCGGGCCCTCTCAGGCACACCCAGAGGTGCAAACAGGAGAATCAGGACGTGGGAGAAAGGGAATTTAAGGGGAAAAGCGGAGAACAATGCCCAATTTCTGGCATCCTTCACCAAGGATGGTGCACAGGAGCTCTGCCTCCTCCTGAGCACCCAAACCTCCGAGCACACAGAGCAGGGCCCTGGCAATTAATTACAGCCAGCAATTCCCAATTAAGCCGGAGGGCAGACGCCTCCCCAGCTGGGAACAGAGTGCATCATGGATTTTTCCTTCATCGGGGCACCAACAATCCCTGCAGCTCAGGAAGCCGGGGTGGAAAGCGGGGGCTCGAGGCTGACAAGCAGCAGAGGCCTGCGGTGGGCGCTGGAGCAGCAATCCCTGCTCCCGCCACATTCCCGGGCCTGGGCCGCCTCCGTGGAAGCTCACACATTTCTAGGGAAGGCAAAACAACCCGTTAAAAACGGCAAAAGCCTTTCGGTACGCTAACGAGACGTTATGAAAATACAACATTCACCGGGGTTATCACTCGTGTTATCAGGAATGCCCTTTCCTCCCTGCCCTCCTTCCCTCCCCCGGATATTTCCACAGCAGCAGCAGCAGCCCTGGGCACAAGGGGTGCAGATGGCACCTGTTAATGTCCGCAGGGCTGGCAGGACTAAACCCCACACCTCCAGGCAGGAATAAACCCCACATTTCCAGGCGGGGAGAGCTCCTCTCCGAGCCATCGGTGGCACCTGCCTGCAGCTCTCCCCCTTTGATCCCGGCAGGGTGAGGCTGCAGAGGACACAGGGCCAGCACGCTGCCTGCCGTGGCTGGTACAAATAAAAGCAAAAAGGGGCTCAGGAGAGAGAAAGCTAAAATAAAAACGAAGGAAAAGCAGAAGCTCAAACCCCTGCTGCACTGGCAGCTTACCCTCCCCCAGCATCAAGGTATTTATTTAAAGCACAGCCCATGATGGTTGGGCAAACCAGCTGGAAAAAACCCTCAGAAAACCCAAAGTAACCCTTTCAACCGCAGGACAAGCAAACACCCTCCAACACCACAGCGTTACCGTGGGTTTGGGTGGTTTAATCTGAATTAAGCGAGCCCGCAGTGCTCCTGACAAGGAAAAGGGAATGACGGAACGTGGCTGTGCCTTTCCTGGGGAGGGCTGAACCGGGCAGCAGAGGAGAACACACTCACACAGCATTTCAACCATTGCAGCCAGCTGCTGAGCCAGCCCCGGCCCGAGCCGGAGCAGGTGGGGCAGGTGCCGTGCTTCGGGGCAGGGAGGGCACCAGGACAGCGCCAACCATCCCCATCCCTGCCCAGGTGAGCACCGGGACGGCACCAACCACCCCCATCCCTGCCCAGGTGAGCACCGGGACGGCACCAACCATCCTCGTCCCTGCCCAGGTGAGCACCAACCACCCCCATCCCTGCCCAGGTGAGCACCGGGCAGTGCCCCAGGTACCCGGACAGCCCCACCCGTGCCCAGGTGAGCACCGGGCAGTGCCCCAGGTACCCGGACAGCCCCACCCGTGCCCAGGTGAGCACCGGGCAGTGCCCCAGGTACCCGGACAGCCCCACCCGTGCCCATCCCGGAGCCGGTGCCGTGCTTTGCCCAGGCGGTGCCGCTGTCTCTGTCGCTGTCGCCGCTCGCCCACCTTGTCCCAGCTGAGCCACTGCCACACGGCCTTGTCCAGCTGCGCGTCCCCGGTGCTGCGGGACACCAGCACGTTGGAGTTCACGTCCCCGGGCGCGCCGCAGTCGCCCATGGTGGCGGCGGGGAGGAGGAAGAGGAGGATGAGGACGGAGAAGGCGCCGCTCCTTCACTCCGCCGCTGCGCCGCGCATCGCCCGCAGGGCAGGGGGGCCGGAGGAGGCCGAGGGGCGGCCGGGGCTCCCGGGGCTCGGCTTTTATCGCTGCCGGCGGCGATTAACGGGAGCAACGGCGATTAACGGGAGCGCCCGCCCCCGCCCCGCCCGCCCCGGCCGCGCCCCGCCGCGCGGCACCACGGGAAATGCAGTCCCCGCCGCGCGCGGGGCGGCGCCGGGCACGCGGCGGGAACTACAACTCCCGGCAGCCTCCGGGAGCCGCACCGGGCGCGGGGTCTCGGGTTCGAGTCCCGCCTCCGCCGCGGGGCGAAAACAACGCCCCGAAAACGTCCCGCGTGTGCCCTGCTCCCGTCGAGCGGTACTGCCCGGCCCCAGGAACAGCCACAAACCCCCCCGGGACCGCCCGGCAGCGCCCGCAGCGTCCGGTGCTCCCCCGGGAGAGCAGCGGATAGCGCGCTGCCCTGGGGGCGCGCCGCTTGCTGAGAAGCGATTCCAGATGGCAATTCCAAAGCCACTAGGAGGGGATCTCAACCCTCCCCGGCTGTGTCAGCTCCAATTGGATTGCCTGGCCATGAGCAGCAGGCTTGGAGGGATCACATCCCGCTGAGCATCCTCATCCCGCAGAGCATCCTCATCCTGCTGAGCATCCTCATCCTGCTGAGCATCCTCATCTGACACAGCACCCCAATCCCACGCAGCATCCCACCCCACACAGCACCCCAATCCCACGCAGCATCCCACCCCACACAGCATCCCAATCCACAGCATGTCCTGGCAGAGGTTGCCATAGTGACAGCAGGCACTGCACAGGGATAGAATCATGGAATCACAGATGGTTTTGGTTGAAAAAACCTTAAAGCTTATTTCATTCCCACCCCCTGGCATGGGCAGGGACACCTTGCACTGTCCGGCCTGGCCTTGGACGCTGCAGGGATCCAGGGGCCTCCAGAAGAGTTTTGAAAGCTGAAACCCATTCCCAGGTGGAAGGAGAGCCGAGGTCTCTGGGCTCTCCCCTGCACACCCAGGGAGCAGCAGCACAGCCAGGCTGGCAGGGGCAGGGCTGGCAGGGGCAGGGGGGGCAGGGGCCAGGCTGGCAGGGCTGGCAGGGGCAGGGCTGGCAGGGCTGGCAGGCTGCTCTGGCAGCTGCAGCTCGTGTGCTGGGAGCCGCCAGGAGCGTGGCCGGGCTCAGCGGGAGGGAATGGCAGCTCCAAAGGCAGGGCAGTGTCACACGGGGCTGTGGCATTGTCCTGCAGCCAGGGAAACCCTGCTGGCATTGTCCTGCAGCCAGGGCAACACGGGGCCACACTGGGACCAGGGCAGTGCCAGTGCCAGCCCTGCTGCCCCAGGCTGCTCCAGCCCACCCAGCCTGGCCTGGGGCACTGCCAGGGACCCAGGGCCAGAGAATTCCTCCTGATCTCCCATGTGAACCCGTTCCCTGCCGGTTTGGGGCAGATTTTCCTGAACCCTTGGATACAGTCTCTGGTTCTCGCTCAGCCCACCCTGGAGCTCCTCTGGCCCCGGCTGGGCAATCTCCATGCTCAGCCTTTCCGGCAGAGCTGCTCCATCCCTCTGCCCGCCCCGGGGCTCCTCCGCGCTCTCTCCAGCAGCTCCGGGTGCTGCTGCTGCTGCTGCTGTGTGCCCGGGGCTGCAGGGGGGCTGGCACAGGGACACAGGGACACCGGGACACTGGGCACAGGGACACTGGGACACAGGGCACAGGGGCACAGGGACACAGGGACACAGGGTCACAGGGACACAGGGGCACAGGGACACAGGGACACAGGGACACAGGGACACAGGGTCACAGGGACACAGGGACACAGGGACACAGGGACACAGGGTCACAGGGACACAGGGACACAGGGACACAGGGACACAGGGACACAGGGACACGGGGACACAGGGGCACAGGGACACCGGGACACAGGGACACAGGGACACAGGGGCACAGGGACACAGGGGCACAGGGGCACAGGGACACAGGGACACAGGGACACAGGGGCACAGGGACACAGGGACACAGGGGCACAGGGACACAGGGACACTGGGACACAGGGACACAGGGACACAGGGACACAGGGACACAGGGACACAGGGACACGGGACACTGGGACACAGGGCACTGGGACACAGGGACAGAGGGGCACAGGGCACAGGGGCACAGGGACACAGGGACACTGGGACACCGGGACACCGGGACACCGGGACACCGGGACACAGGGACACTGGGACACAGGGACACAGGGACACAGGGACACAGGGGCACAGGGATACGGGGACACAGGGACACGGGGACACAGGGGCCCAGGGACACAGGGGCACAGGGACACAGGGACACTGGGACACAGGGACACAGGGACACAGGGGACACAGGGACACAGGGACACAGGGACACAGGGACACAGGGGCACAGGGACACAGGGGCACCGGGACACAGGGGCACCGGGACACAGGGGCACAGGGGTACAGGGGCACCGGGACACAGGGACACAGGGACACCGGGACACAGGGACACAGGGGCACTGGGACACAGGGACACAGGGACACAGGGACACAGGGACACAGGGACACAGGGACACAGGGACACAGGGACACAGGGGCACAGGGACACAGGGACACAGGGGCACAGGGCACTGGGACACAGGGACACAGGGACACAGGGACACCGGGACACAGGGACACTGGGACACAGGGACACGGGGACACAGGGACACAGGGACACAGGGACACAGGGACACAGGGACACAGGGACACAGGGACACAGGGACACAGGGACACAGGGACACAGGGGCACAGGGGCACAGGGACACAGGGACACAGGGACACAGGGACACAGGGGACACAGGGACACAGGGACACTGGGACACAGGGACACAGGGGCACAGGGACACAGGGACACAGGGACACAGGGGACACAGGGACACAGGGACACAGGGACACAGGGACACAGGGGCACAGGGACACAGGGACACCGGGACACAGGGGACACAGGGACACAGGGACACAGGGGCACAGGGACACAGGGACACAGGGGCACAGGGACACAGGGACACAGGGACACAGGGGCACAGGGACACCAGGACACAGGGACACCGGGACACAGGGACACAGGGACACAGGGACACAGGGACACAGGGACACAGGGACACAGGGACACAGGGCACAGGGACACAGGGACACTGGGACACGGGGACACGGGGACACGGGGACACGGGGACACAGGGACACAGGGACACAGGGACACAGGGACACAGGGACACAGGGGCACTGGGACACAGGGGCACCGGGACACAGGGACACAGGGACACAGGGGCACCGGGACACAGGGACACAGGGACACAGGGGTACAGGGGCACTGGGACACAGGGGCACCGGGACACAGGGGCAGAGGGACACAGGGGCACCGGGACACAGGGACACCGGGACACAGGGGCACAGGGACACTGGGGCACAGGGACTCAGGGGCACAACGCCCCTGTCCTGCTGCCCACCAGCAGGGCTGGGGCACACCTCCGGATCGGAAGCAGGTGTCCCACCCCGTCCGCATCCTGGGGCTCTGTCCCAAACCCAAAGCCAGCGCTCGGCACACGGACCAGCCCCGTGATGGGAGCAGCGTTTCCATGGCAATTTCCAGCGTTCATTGCGGGGTGCAGCTGCAGCCCGCAGCTCCCGAGCCATCCCTGCTGCTTTTCCAGCACTCCCGGGGCCTGCAGAGAGCCGGGGCTGGGCGACCCCCGTGGGCCCCTGCAGCTGGGGGCGGCTGAGCCCCTCAGCGCCGCCCCTGGATGCCATTTGTGGTTCACAATTTCATCGTTTCTGTCTCCTGAACACCCTGCTCGCTCTCCCTGTCTCATTTTATGGTATATATATTGTGTGCTGCTGTGGGATGCAACAGGTGCAGCTGGGATTGGGCTCATGGGGTTGTTTCTCATTAATGGCCAGTCACAGTCAGCTGGCTCGGACTCTCTGGTCAGTCACAAGATTTTATTATCATTCTTTTCCATTCCTTTCCTTTCCTTCCAAGCCTTCTGATGAAATCCTTTCTTCTATTCTTTAGATGTTTTCATATTTCTTATAATATAATATATATATACCATAAAATAACAAGCCAGCCTGCAGAAACGTGGAAGGGTCAAGACCCTCATCTCTCCCCTGGCTGGGACTGCCCGCGAATTCAGCACCGGGGCAGAGTTCCCTGCTCAGTGAGCGGTGCCAGCCTCTCGCGGGCAGCAGGACCCGAGGCAGCCCTGCTGGCAGCCCCATGCCCTCAGCTGGCACCCCGGCTTTTGAAGGTTTTCTGAGCTTTCTGGTGCCGACATTCTTGTAGCGAACTTCCTCGCACACTTTGTGTAAGTAATCTCGTTGTTTGGCATCCCTTGATGGAGGAGGGCAGAGCTGGTGGGCTGCTGGTCTGTCCAGTGTCACTGGAGAGGTGGCACGGTCACCTCCAATCCGCTGCCACTCTTGGAAAACTATAAATGCTGGAGTCAGAAAATAACCTCATTTTTATCTCCACTTTGAGAACAGCGGTGTGAGCTTGTGTTCTTTCGTGCCCTACGGCGACACCGAGCTGCTATCGCTTCACCTGGAGCCTTCCTTATCAGCACCAAAGCAGCCCCAATCAGGCTCCCGAGGTTCCTGCCGCCCCAACAACCCAGCCAAGGTCAGCCCCGTTCCCACACGTTCCCATGCCCTTCTCCAGCCCCAGACACCCCAGAGCCGCGATCTGCTGCTCAATCTGCTCAGCTGGATGCGGGGATTCAGCCGGGACGTGCGACACCGGGGCCCTGAGGCGGCTGCCACAAGGTGGCACTGGCATCTTGTCCCCCAGCCCTGCCCTGCCCTGCCCTGCTCCCGATTTCCCCAATTTTCCCTCCTCTGGATGGACGGTGGGCTGCACGCGGGGTGGGCAACCACTGCTGCAGGAGCTGTGTCCTGCAGGAGGGATTGTCACCCTCGGAATCTGCCGCATTAGGGATGAGCAGCATTTTTTTTTTTTTTTTTATTTTTATTTTTATTTTTATTTTTATTTTTATTTTTATTTTTATTTTTATTTTTATTTTTATTTTTATTTTTATTTTTATTTTTATTTTTATTTTTTTTTTTCAGATTTTTATGGCATGCTATCCTTCAACAGGGTTTTCCCCCTCGGGCTACAGCATCAGAAGAGATTCCGGAGTCAGCAGATGCATCCCTCTCTCCGAGAAGTGGGAAAAGCAGGGATTCCACCTCACTGGGGGATTTTGGGGTAGCACGCCCACCATCCAGCCCCCATCCCATGGTCCCACATGCCGGGCCTGGCTGCTGCACGGCCCATCCCAGCTGGAGGAGGCCAAGCCGGGGCAGGCGCAGGAACGGGCGCAGCACAGCGTGTCCCTGTCCCTCCCGGCCCGGCTGCCCTGCTCTGTGTGCACATCCAGGTTTGTTTTCCTGTCCCAGCAATGCAGGTGCCGGATGAGCAGAGTGGAGCCGCTTCCCGCTGGGGCCAGGTGCCCGAGGACCCTGCACCAGAAACCCTGTCTGGCTCGGGAATCCCACTGGGATCACCCCAGAACGGGCTCCCCATTCCCCCTGCTCCAGGGTTTGTGCCCGAGGACACCTGCACCCTCGGGAATCCCACTGGGATCACCCCGGAACGGGCTCCCCATTCCCCGCTCCGGGTTTGTGCCCAAGGGACACCTGCACCCTCGGGAATCCCGCTGGGATCAGAACGGGCTCCCCATTCCCCTCTCCGGGTTTGTGCCCGAGGACACCTGCACCCTCGGGAATCCCGCTGGGATCAGAACGGGCTCCCCATTCCCCTCTCCGGGTTTGTGCCCGAGGACACCTGCACCCTCGGGAATCCCGCTGGGATCAGAACGGGCTCCCCATTCCCCTCTCCGGGTTTGTGCCCGAGCCAAGGGCGCAGCAAAGCAGGAACGGTCACAGGGCTGCTGCCCTGCCGGTGCCAAGGTTTCCAGCCCTGCCCCAAACACACATCCACTGCTGTTCCCTGGATCGGGGCTTGGCGTCACTGGTCGGGCTCGGGACTGCAGCCGTGCCTGACCTTGGGATGCGGGCGGAAGGGCCAATCCAGCCGCAATTAGAGGCGCTCTAATTATGCCATCAGCACCAGGCCGGGACGCGCGGCGCCCGCAGGCTGCGCTGAAGGACGGGGCCGCTCCCGGTGCCGGACGGCGGCCACGCCGCGGCCAGCTCCGAACCAGGGGAGCCCAAGGCCGGGGAGGGCGGCGGGACCCCGGCACGGCCCCTTCCCGTCCCCCCGGCCCACGGAAAACGCATTTGGGAGGCGCGGGACAAAGGGCCCCAGCGGCAGCCGGGAGCAGGAAGGAAGCAGGAAGGAGCCCGGAGGGGCTCGGGGGATCCTGGAGCGCTCGGCGGGAGCCGCCAGGGCCGCGGCAGCGCGAGGGGACACGGGGACACGGGGACAGGGGGACACGGGGACACGGGGACAGAGGGACACGGGGACAGAGGGACAGAGGGACACGGGGACACGGGGACATAGGGACAGAGGGACACGGGGACACGGGGACAGATGGACACGGGGACAGAGGGACACGGGGACAGAGGGACACGGGGACACAGGGACAGAGGGACACGGGGACAGAGGGACAGAGGGACAGAGGGAGAGACCGACACAGGGACAGAGGGACAGAGGGACACGGGGACAGAGGGACACGGGGACAGAGGGACAGAGGGACACACAGACACGGGGACACGGGGACAGAGGGACAGGGGACAGCTGGGACGGGGCTCCTCCAGAACAGGGATGTGTTCCAGGGGGGATGGGACCCAGGGACGAGGGGTCCCAGAGGGGGATGTGTCCCATCCCTCTCCATCCCTGGAATTTGTCCCATCCCGGGGATACACCCCATCCCGCTCCATCCCAGGGACGTGTCCCATCCCGCTCCATCCCGGGGATTTGTCCCATCCCGCTCCATCCCGGGATGTGTCCCAGACTGGGGATTTGTCCCATCCGGAGGGTTTGTCCCATCCCAGGGATGTGTCCCATCCCTCTCCATCCCTGGAATTTGTCCCATCCCGGGCTCTGGCACTGATTCCATCCCCGGGATGTGTCCCATCCCCCCATTTTCCCATCCCGGGATCTCTCCCATCACAGGGGCTGTGACCCAGCCCCGCTCCTTTAATTGCCGGCAGGGCCGGGCGGCTCGGACCCCGCAGGGATTTAGGAGCGCCCCGGACGCCGCCGCGCTGCTGGGAGCCCGGGCAGGGCTGGTCGGGGCCGGGAAACGGGGCGATGCTCTCCTGGAGGGTCCTGCCAGCCCCCGGGGGGACAGCAGCTGCCCTGCCAGCCCCATGGACACGCTGGAGCCGGGCAGGGCTGCAGGATGCTTGCAGGTCACGTCCTCCCAGCTCTGGGGGTTCCAGCAGCTCTGGGGGGTTCCAAGCAGCTCCATGGGGTTCCCAGCAGTTTTGGGGGGTTCTTAGCCGTTCCATGGGGTTCTCAGCAGTTTCATGGGGTTCCCAGCAGTTCTATGAGGTTCTCAGCAGCTCTATGTGGTTCCAAGCAGTTCCATGGAGTTCCCAGCAGATTTAGGGGCTTCCCAGCAGCTCCATGGAGTTACCAGCAGTTTTGGGGAGTCCCAGCAGCTCCATGGGGTTCCCAGCAGCTCCATGGAGTTCCCAGCAGTTTTGGGGGGTCCCAGCAGCTCCATGGGGTTCCCAGCAGTTCCATGGGGTTCCCAGCAGCTTTGGGGGGTTCTCAGCAGCTCTACGGGGTTCCCAGCAGCTTTATGGGGTTCCCAGCAGCTCCATGGGGTTCCAAGCAGTTCCATGGGGTTGCCAGAAGCTTTAGGGGGTTCCCAGCAGTTCCATGGGGTTCCCAGCAGTTCTATGGGGTTCTCAGCAGTTCTATGTTGTTCCAAGCAGTTCCGTGGGGTTCCCAGCAGCTTTAGGGGGTTCTCAGCAGTTCTACAGGGTTCCAAGCAGTTCCATGGGGTTCTCAGCAGCTCCATGGGGTTCCAAGCAGTTCCATGGGGTTCCCAGCAGCTTTGGGGGGTTCTCAGCAGCTCCATGGGGTTCCCAGCAGCTCCATGGGGTTCCCAGCAGTTTCATGGGGTTCCCAGCAGTTCTATGAGGTTCCAGCAGCTCGGTGGTTCCAAGCAGTTCCATGGGTTCCCAGCAGATTCATGGAGACCCTGTTCTTGGAGTTACCAGACGTTTTGGGGGTCCCAGCAGCTCCATGGGGTTCCCGGCAGTTCCATGGGGTTCCCAGGATGAGGGGGTTCACGGTGGCGGCGAAGGGGTTCATGGGGTTCCCAGGAGCTCCATGGGGTTCCCAGCAGTTCCATGGGGTTCCCAGCAGCTTTGGGGGTTCTCAGCAGCTGCCCGGGGTTCCCAGGGCCCTTTATGGGGTTCCCAGCAGTTCCAGGGGGTTCCAAGCAGTTCCAGGGGGTTGCCCACGGCTTTAGGGGTTCGTGCAGTTCCATGGGGTTCTCAGCAGCTTTAGGGGGTTCTCAGCAGCGTCGGGGGGTTCCCAGCAGCTCCATGGGGTTCCCAGCAGCTCCATGGGGTTCCAGCAGCCCCGGCCATCCCGCCCCTCGGTGCCCCAGCACCAAACCCCGGCTCATTGCCAGCCCCAAACCCTGTTCATTCCCAGCACCAAACCCTTGCATTCCCAGCACCAAACCCTTTGTAACCCCAGCACCAAACGGTTGTAACCGTCAGCACCAAACAGGATGTTCATTCCCAGCCCCAAACCCCTTCATTCCCAGCCCCAAACCCTTTGCCGGCCCAGGCCCCAAACCCTTTGTAACCCCAGTGCAGGCCCCTTTCATTCCCAGCACCAAACCCTGCAACCCCAGCACCACGGCCCTTGCATTCCCAGCCCCATGGCCCTTGCATTCCCAGCACCAAACCCTTGCATTCCCAGCACCAAACCCTTGCATTCCAAGCAGCCAAACCCTTTGTAACCCCAGCACCAAACCCTTGCATTCCCAGCACCAAACCCTTGCATTCCCAGCACCAAACCCTTTGTAACCCCAGCACCAAACCCTTGCATTCCCAGCCCCAAACCCTTTGTAACCCCAGCACCAAACCCTTGCATTCCCAGCCCCAAACCCTTGCATTCCCAGCACCAAACCCTTGCATTCCCAGCACCAAACCCTTTGGAACCCCAGCCCCAAACCCTTGCATTCCCAGCCCCAAACCCTTTGGAACCCCAGCACCAAACCCTTTTCATTCCCAGCACCAAACCCTTTTAACCCCAGCACCAAACCCTTTGCATTCCCAGCCCCAAACCCTTGCATTCCCAGCACCAAACCCTTTCATTCCCAGCACCAAACCCTTTGCAATACCAACACCAAACCCTTTCATTCCCAGCACCAAACCCTTGCATTCCCAGCACCAAACCCTTGCATTCCCAGCACCAAACCCTTGCATTCCCAGCACCAAACCCTTTGGAACCCCAGCCCCAAACCCCTTGCATTCCCAGCACCAAACCCTTTGGAACCCCAGCACCAAACCCTTTCATTCCCAGCACCAAACCCTTTGTAACCCCAGCACCAAACCCTTGCATTCCCAGCCCCAAACCCTTGCATTCCCAGCACCAAACCCTTGCATTCCCAGCACCAAACCCTTGCATTCCCAGCACCAAACCCTTGCATTCCCAGCACCAAACCCTTGCATTCCCAGCACCAAACCCTTTCATTCCCAGCCCCAAACCCTTGCATTCCCAGCACCAAACCCTTTGGAACCCCAGCACCAAACCCTTGCATTCCCAGCACCAAACCCTTTGTAACCCCAGCACCAAACCCTTGCATTCCCAGCACCAAACCCTTGCATTCCCAGCCCCAAACCCTTGCATTCCCAGCCCCAAACCCTTGCATTCCCAGCAGCCAAACCCCTTCATTCCCAGCCCCAAACCTTTTCATTTCCAGCCCCAAACCCTTGCATTCCCAGCCCCAAACCCTTGCATTCCCAGCACCAAACCCTTGCATTCCCAGCCCCAAACCCTTTCATTCCCAGCACCAAACCCTTGCATTCCCAGCACCAAACCCTTGCATTCCCAGCACCAAACCCCTTCATTCCCAGCCCCAAACCCTTGCATTCCCAGCACCAAACCCTTGCATTCCCAGCACCAAACCCCTTCATTCCCAGCCCCAAACCCTTGCATTCCCAGCCCCAAACCCTTGCATTCCCAGCAGCCCTGTCCCTAATTTTCACTCCTCCCACGGAGCAGATGAATCTCCCGGGGCTCTGGGGCAGCTGCCTGCCCCTCTCTCCTCCCCCGGGCTGGGACAATGTGGGGACACAGCTGTCCCGAGGGGCTGGCTTCACCGTCTGCTCTCCCCAGGGATGTGTGGGCATGCTGGGCTCGTGTCCTGCCACGCTGCAGGGCACAGAGTGTGCCACCCTTTAGGACATGGTGCAAACCCATCCTTTGGGCCGGTAACCCCCTGGGGATGCCAGGCCACCCGTGACCTGTCACCCCTCCTTTGGTGCCCTCCTGCCAGCCCCTGCGCTCCCCTCACAGCTGGCAGCGGCCCCGGGGCAGGCACGGCCGGGAGGGGACAGGGGACACACTGTGCCACACTTAGGGACACGGCGTGCCATCCTTAGGGACACGGCGTGCCACCCTTAGGGATATGGTGTGCCACCCTTTGGGACACGACGTGCCATCCTTAGGGACATGGTGTGCCACCCTTTGGGACACACTGTGCCACCCTTAGGGACACGGCGTGCCATCCTTAGGGACATGGTGTGCCACCCTTTGGGACACGGCGTGCCACCCTTAGGGACACGGTGTGCCACCCTTTGGGACATGGTGTGCCACCCTTAGGGACACGGTGTGCCATCCTTAGGGACACGGTGTGCCACCCTTTGGGACACGGTGTGCCACCCTTAGGGACATGGTGTGCCACCCTTAGGGACACAGCGTGCCACCCTTAAGGACACGGTGTGCCATCCTTTGGGACACGGTGTGCCACCCTTTGGGACACAGCGTGCCGCCCTTAGGGACATGGTGTGCCACCCTTAGGGACATGGTGTGCCACCCTTAGGGACACGGTGTGCCACCCTTAGGGACATGGTGTGCCACCCTTAGGGACACGGTGTGCCATCCTTTGGGACACGGTGTGCCACCCTTTGGGACACGCCAGTCCCCACTTTTGTCCCCTCAGGGGTGCAGCCTGTGCCCCACCAACCCCCCTTGCCTGCTGCACCCGCAGCTCCCCCCGTGCAGGGGCCGCTGGTCCCGAATGGGCCGCCCCGAACTCGGGGGGCAGCTCCCAGCGTGGGACCCCAGCTGCGAGGAGGAGGAGGAGGAGGAGGAGGAGGAGGAGGAGGAGGAGGAGGAGGAGGAGGAGGAGGAGGAGGAGGAGGAGGGGAGGAGGAAGGGGCCGAGCAGCCGCGAGCCCGCGGGGATGAGGTCGGACCTGGCTGCCTTCCTGCCTTAAGCAGGCTGAATTTGGGAGGTTTGGGGGCGAGATCGGGGTTTGTCCCAGGAGGGCACCCACGGAGGGGGCACGGCCGTGGGGTGGGCGTGAGGAGGGGGCGCAGGGCGCGGGGAGGGGCTCGCACTCACCTCGTGTGCCCTCCGCGCCCGCGCTGCTGCCAGGCGGAGCCGCGACTGAGCATCGCTGCCGGCGGCGGGGCAGGCAGGCGGGCAGGGAGGGAGGGAGGGATGCGGCGGGCCGGGAGCGCCGCCAGCCTCCTCCCCTTCCCGGGCAGAGCCACCTGCGGCCCGTCCCCAGCCCCGCGACAGCGCCACGGGGCTCTGGGCGCCTCTACGGGGCTCGGTGGGGCGGGAGAGCGGCGCTGCCCCCGTCCCTGTCCCTGTCCCCATCCCTGTCCCCGTCCCTGTCCCTGCCCCTGTCCCCGTCCCTGTCCCCGTCCCTGTCCCTGTCCCTGTCCCTGTCCCGCGGTCCCCGCGCCCTCCCATGGCACAGAGCCTGCCCGGGCATGTTCCTCCTGCTCACCTTGCCCTCCTGGAGCTCAGCCTGCCCCATTCCCCCCTTTTTTGCTCCGTTGTTCCATTTCCCCCTTCCCAGCCCCACCGGGCACCCCCGGGGGGCTCACAGGGAGCTGCCAGAGCTGCGCCAAAACCAGAGAGAGCCCAGAGCTTGTGGGGCAGGGGAGCAGCCAGGAGGGCAGCGAGGGGCTCTGGGTCAGGCCCTGTGGGGCAGGGGAACACCCAGGACAGCAGCGAGGGGCTCTGGGTCAGGGTCCATTGTGGGGCAGGGGAGCACCCAGGACAGCAGCGAGGGGCTCTGGGTCAGGGTCAGGCCCTGTGGGGCAGGGAGAACAGCCAGGAGGGCAGCGAGGGGGCTGGGTGGGGTCAGGCCCTGTGGGGCAGGGGAACACCCAGGACAGCAGCTGGGGGCCAGGTCCTGCTCTGAGCAGGGTGCGGGTGAAGCGGTACGTCACCCCTCAGCCCTGAATAAACCCGTGCATCCATTCAGCCCAGCATGCTGCAGCTGGGACAGCGATCTCAGGAGAGCTCACAGCAGCAGCTCCTGCAGCCCCACAGGTCTCCCCTGCCCAGTGGAATGTCCTGTGGTCCCACGGGATCCACGGCAGCCGTGGCTTCTCTCCCGGCGAGCGTTTTCCCCTGTCCTCCCCCTTTCCCACTGCCCCCACGGTGGCCTTTCCATCAGGGTTCACAGCCACCTTCCACCCTCCCTGGCGCCAGGATCTCTGCCACCTGAGGGTTTCCCTGGGCTCAGGGTGAGGAAAAGGTTGGCATTGATGAAGTCTTGGGGTAAGTAAATGAGAAAAGGATCGGCAGCCAAAGTTCCCAGCAACTCTCTTTATATATAAAAATCTACCTCACTTTACCCAGCGAGGTAAAGGATGACCCACATGAATTCATGTGAATTCATCAGCATTCACACAAATCTTTAATTTCTGTGGGGGCAAACAGCAGAAAAAAAACCCCACAAAAGCACCTGTTTGGGCACTTCCCCAGCAAGTGACTGTGGTACCCACGGAGGTCTCAGCCAAGGGATGGAGACTCACAGGGCTGCAGAGAGCAGCCCCAGGGCAGGGGATGGAGACTCACAGGCAGCCCCAGGACAGGTTTGGATGGTCAGCGGTACCCACGGAGGTCTCAGCCAAGGGATGGAGACTCACAGGGCAGGTTTGGATGGTCAGTGGTACCCACGGAGGTCTCAGCCAAGGGATGGAGACTCACAGGGCAGGCTTGGATGGTCAGTGGTACCCACGGAGGTCTCAGGCAAGGGATGGAGACTCACAGGGCAGGCTTGGATGGTCGAGCAGCAGCCTGAAACCCTGTGCCACGGTGCACTCACAGTCCCCAGGCAAAGGCACAAGAAGTGTCTCACAGCAGAGAGCCCCGGGGCTGCCTGGCACCAAAACAGGCGGCCAAGGCAGCGCAAGGCTCCTAGTGCCCGGGCTCTTCCGAGGAGACCAAAGTGCACTCGAACACCTCCTGGAAGGAGTCGAGGAAGGGCTCGAGGACGCTGCTGACGGCGACGTGCTGTCCCAGCTCCCGGCTGAGCGAGGTGACGCCCCTGCCCTCCAGCCCGCAGGGCACGATGTGCTCGAACCACGAGAGGTCGGTGCAGCAGTTGAGCGCCAGCCCGTGCGAGGTGATGTGGTTCCCGCAGTGCACACCTGCGGGCCCGGAGCGCACCCCCGTCAGCTCCAGCACACCGAGGGGCCGCGCTGCCCACACCACCGAGAGCATCCTCCCCCGCCCGCTGCGCTCCTTTCTGCGGGGAAACCCACGGACAGCACTGGGGCACACGGGGAGCAGCGGGTCCGGGCCCTCCGCCCCAGCCCCGCATCCCGCAGCCCCTCCCACCGCTGGGATTGCCAAGGGACCCCACATCCAGGCTGCAAGGGAAGGGGCAAGGCTGGGGACTGGGCTGCAGGCAGCCCCGGGAGCGGGGGGTGCCCAGGGCTGGGGTCTGGGTGGGCTGCAGGGGCTCCAGACTGTGCTGTCCCCTCCTCCTGCGTGCCAGTCCCACCCCTGCCGCTCCGGGCTCCCGCAGTGCCCTGCCTCCGTGCCCAGGGAAGCGCAGGATGGGCTGGGCTGGGCTGGGCTGGGCTGGGCTGGGAGGAGTTCCATGGGCAGGGACACCTCCCACCATATCCCAGGTTGGTCCAGCCTGGCCTTGGTCAGGGATCCAGGGGCAGCCAGGGCTGCTCTGGGCACCTGTGCCAGGGCCTCCCCGCCCTCACAGGGAACAATTCCCAATTCCCAACATCCCATCCATCCCAGCCCTCTGGGAGCCATTCCCTGTGTCCTGTCGCTCCCTGCCTTGTCCCCAGTCCCTCTGCAGCTCTCCTGGAGCCCCTTCAGGCCTTGCAGGGCCCTCAGCTCTCCCCGGAGCCTTCCTCTCGGCACGGGGAGCACGGCCGGTGCCCAGCCCGGCTCCGAGACCCTCCCGCCGCGGCCCCGGGGCCGTCCCCGCTCACCGATGGCACAGAGCTTGCTGTCGCCCATCCAGACCCCGGTGTAGGGCGGCGGCAGCGCCCGGGCCGCGCCCAGCCCCAGGCGGCGGCACAGCCGCAGCACCAGCGCCTCCAGCCCGGCCACGTAGGCGCGCAGGGGCAGGCGGCGGCGGCGCAGGTCGAGCACGGGGAAGGCGAGCAGCTGCCCGGGCCCGTGGAAGGTGATGTGCCCGCCGCGCCGCGCCGCCACCAGCGCCGCGCCCCGCGCCCGCAGCGCCGCCGCCGCCGCCGCGCCCGGCGCGCCGCGCAGCCCCCAGGCGTACACGGGCCGCGCCGGCTCGCTCAGCACCACGCTCTCCGCCGCCGCCGGCAGCGCCTGCCCCGCGCCGCCCCGCGCCGCCCGCGCCGCCGCCACGCAGCGCTCCTGCACCCGCAGCGCCTCCGCGTACGGCACCGCGCCCAGCCGCAGCACCCGCACCGAGCGCGGGGACATGGCCCGGGGACACCGCGACAGCCGGGACAGCGCCGGGATACCCAGGGACACGGCCGGGACAGCGCCGGGATACCCGGGGACACGGCCGGGACAGCGCCGGCACAGCGCCGAACCGGGCAGGGGACGGGGACGGGGACGGGGGCAGCGGCGGGGGCAGCGGACACGGGGACACGGAAAGGCAGCGGGGAAGGGACGGGGACGGAAGGGAGGCGGGGACGGAAAGGAGGCGGGGAGGGAGCGGGAGGCGGGGAGGGAACGGGAGGCGAGGATAGGGACAGCGGGGTCATGTGGACACGGTCATGGGGACGGGCCCGGTGCGGATGGCAGCGCGGGGTGGCCGCGGGGAACGGCGGGGGACGGGGACAGCGAGGGGAGAGCGGGGCAGAGGGGACGGGAGTGGATGGGAGGGCACGGGGATGGGATGGAGAACAGGGATGCAGGAGGTTGGGGACAGGGCACGGACATGGTGAATGGGACGTGGAGGGCAGGGCAGAGCGGACAGCAGCGCACGGGATGGGGGTTTGGGGCTGGAGAGGCAGGAGCAGGGCCTGGGGACACGGGACATGGCCCAGAGGAGGGCACTGGGGATGGGGGCATTGGGGATGGCAGCTGGTGCCCAGGGACAGGGCTGAGGGACAGGGGCAGGGGATAAGGAAGGCACAGGGCTGCAGGAGGGGCACAGCGAGGAGAGGCAGGGCCCCTCTCAGCACAGGGTGTGGGACACGGGGCACCAGGGTGGGGGACAGGCAGGGGTGAGCGCAGGGAGCGTGCACATGGCATCCCCGCGCAGCTGGGCAATCACAGGCCGGCTCAAAGCGGGCTAAAATCGGGATTCTGGGGTGCAGTTAGGACAGGTGTGGATGCTCCAGCCCTGGAAGTGTTCCAGGGCAGGTTGGGTAAGGCCTTGAGCAACCTGCTGTACTGGAATGTGTCCCTGCCCATGGCAGGGGGTGGAACAGGAGGAGCTCTAGGTTCCCTTCCAACCCTTCCCTTTGTATGATTCTGTGCTGGCACCTCAAGGTTGTGCAGTGTAAATAAAGTCCTTGTGTTGCCGAGGTGCTGGTGAGGGCTGCAGTTCTGGGACTGTGCAAGAGGAAACGTTCCCACCCCAGCTGCTTAATCCAAATGTAGGAAATGGACAAATCTGGTCGAACCGCTAATGAGTGAACCATTAAAACCTGAGCAAACTTTCCCAGCCTGCAGCCCTTCCAGCTTATCCAGTGTGTGAATGTCCTGATTTTACAGAGCAGTCACTGTGTTACTGCTTTATCAGAACACACCTCCCTGGTCATTTGCCGTTTGTCATCACAGGTAACTCAGCCATCAGCTGACAAGGTCAACTTCTGTGTTATTGCAAGGGAGGAAAGGCGCTTCCCTTTGTTAGGCTGTTTTCTCAATGAAGAGGAGAAAAATGGGGGGGAAACCACCAGGAGTTGGTGGAACCAGCCTGAGGATCCCACCTGGGGTGGGGCCATCGCCTCAGGCAGCTCCAGCAGAGCCGCTCCAGCTCTGTGCCTTGGCAGGACCGACACAGCGGCGTGTGTGCAGCCCGTTATTTCCTTGTTTTTGTGGCTGAGCCCCCGGTGTTGGCAGGGGATCAGAGCCCAGGGCCCTTCCTGCCTGCGTAGGACGGGGCAGCTGTGTGTGTGTCACAGCCCTGGGACCCTCGTCAGCAGCGCTGTCATTGCCCGTTCGCTGTCCTCATCCTGAACTGCCCCGTTCGCTGTGCACATCCTGGACTGCCCCGTTCGCTGCCCTCATCCTGCACTGCCCATTTTCTGTGCACATCCTGCACTGCCCGATTTACTGCCCTCATCCTGCACTGCCCATTCACTGTGCACATCCTGCACTGCCCAATTTACTGCCCTCATCCTGCACTGCCCATTTTCTGTGCACATCCTGGACTGCCCAATTTACTGCCCTCATCCTGCACTGCCCATTTTCTGTGCACATCCTGAACTGCCCGATTTACTGCCCTCATCTTGGACTGTCCATTTTCTGTGCACATCCTGGGCTGCCCAATTTTCTGTGCACATCCTGCACTGTTCAATCCTGCACTGCCCCTCATCCTGAACTGCCCAATTTACTGCCCTCATCCTGCACTGCCCCATTTTCTGTGCACATTTTCTGTGCACATCCTGCACTGCCCCATTCACTGCCCTCATCCTGCACTGCCCCATTCGCTGCCCTCATCCTGCACTGCCCCGTTTGCTGTGCACATCCTTCCCTGCCCAATTTGCTGCCCTCATCTTGGACTGTCCATTTTCTGTGCACATCCTGAACTGCCCAATTCACTGCCCTCATCCTGCACTGCCCCATTTTCTATGCACATCCTGAACTGCCCCATTCACTGTGCACATCCTGAACTGCCCCATTCGCTGTGCACATCCTGGACTGCCCAATTTACTGCCCTCATCCTGGACAGCCCATTCACTGTGCACATCCTGGACTGTCCATTTTCTGTGCACATCCTGGACTGCCCAATTTGCTGCCCTCATCCTGGGTCACCCCATTTTCTGTGCACATTTACTGCCCACATCCTGCCTTTCAGCCAGGAGGAAATTGTCACTTTAGGACACTAAACAAAAGGCACAGACATTGGATTTTCTAAGGCAAAAACCAGGGAAGTTTAATTCTGCCTGGATGTGACAGTGCCACCTCTCCAATGGCACTGGACAAACCAACAGCCCATCAAATCTCTTTTCCTCTGTAAAAGAATGCAAAACAGTAAGTTATTTACATAAAGCAGATGGGAAAGTTCGTTATGAGAATGTAAACATCAGAAGGCTTAGAAAAACTTGAAAAAACAAGGTGACAGGAAATGGCATGCAAGGGGCCATGGGTGGCTCACCTTTTGTCCTTCTCTCAGGGCTGGGGTGCTTCCAAAGCACTCTGGGGCTTTTGTGGTGTTCACGATGCTGTACCTTCTCCTCTGGGTGCCTCAGACACCAGCAGAGCCCCTGCAGTCCCCAGCAGTTCCTTGGAGAGTTGTTTATGCCAGGAGAGCCCTTTAGGGCTGCTGCAGGTCAGGGCTTGGCAGCAGGAGCAGGAGGGGAGGACAGGGGTGGTGGCTGTGCCCCGGGTGCCTGGCCAGAGGGGCTGGCACAGCTCAGAGAGCTGCAGGCAAAGCAAAGGGCGGCATCCTGGCTCCAGTGAGGGCTGGGATGGAACTCCTGTGCAGTTTGGCAAGGCTGGGATGTCGGAGAGGTGGCAGAGCTGTGCTGGCATCAGAGCTGAGAGGGGAGTGCCCACTCGGGCTGCCCCTGGCACCCCCGGGCACAGCAGCCCCTCCCCACGCTGCCACAAGCCTTGCAGCAAAATCCCTTCGTGTATTTTTTCCCCCAAGGGCCGTTTGCCTGCACCTGTGGCATGAATTGTTTGGAACATGCAGGAGGTCAGCCAGGAGCATCCCCGGAATTGTGGCTGGCTCCCCTCTCCCACGGGGCTGGGAGGAGGGCAGGGATCACCCCCTCTGTGCCCCCCAGCAGGGCTGGGTCCTGGCTGCTCATCCCTCTGGTACCCAGCTGGGTCTCCAGGGCTGGAGCAGCAGGAGGAGCTGGGAAGCCTTCCTTAAACTGGGGCTTTAATTCTGACTTTACTGGTGGCACCAGGTTGCCATGGTGCCATGGATAAAGTCAAAATTAAAGATACCTTGGAAGCATCACCCGACCTCCCTACACAGAGCGCCAGCATCCCCCAGGCCCTACAGGCACCAGCCACCTGACTAGGGAGGACAAACGTGTTATTCCAAGCATTTTATTTCAGCAAAGGACAAACATGTTATTCCAAACATTTTATTTCAGCAAAGGACAAACATGTTATTCCAAACATTTTATTTCGGCAAAGGCCAGACGTTTTATTCCAAACATTTTATTTCGGCAAAGGCCAGACGTTTTATTCCAAACATTTCATTTTGGCAAAGGCCAGACGTTTTATTCCAGAATGCACATTTCCCCAGGGGCGCTGGGGGAATGGCTGAGATGCCCAGTGTTCGGGGCAGGATCTCGGGGGCTGTGTCCCACAGGCAGGGCTGCTCTGCCCCCTCCCTGGCTCCGGCAGCGTTCCCAGGGCTGTGCCAGAGGGGAAGGAAGCTGGGGCAGCCCACGTGTCGGGCTGTGCCCCGGGCTGTGCCCCACGGGGGCAGTAAGGAAGCACTTCAGGAAGCTCCTGCTGGCCTGGCAGAGGGATCTCAGCTGCTGTTCCCTGGCTGCACCTCCCTGGGGGCCTGGGTTTGGCCCGTCCTGGAGCAAATGCGACAGCTCCGCGCTCCTCCGAGCTCCTGTGTGCCCCTTGGGAGCCCAGATGTGCTCTTTGTCCTCCACCCGCACTGCTGAAGGTGCTTTCCCCTGCAGCCTGTCCCCAGAGCCTCTGCCAGGGGTCCCTGTGCCACCTGGGCAGGACTGAGAGCAGCCACGATCCCCTCTGCTGGCTCCAGCACCCACCACAGCACTGCTGGTGCCCCGGAGAGCTCGGCCAGGGGAGGGATGGCAGCTCCTCAGGAGCTCCAGGACACGGGGAATGGCTCCCACTGCCAGAGGGCAGGGAGGGATGGGATACTGGGAACTGGGAATTGCTTCCTGGCAGGGTGGGCAGGCCCTGGCACAGCTGGGACTGCCCTGCATCCCTGGCAGTGTCCCAGGCCAGGCTGGACAGGGCTGGGAGCAGCCTGGCACAGTGGGAGGTGTCCCTGCCATGGCAGGGGGTGGCACTGGATGGGATTTAGGGCCCTTTCCAACCCAAACCCTTCTGTAATTTTAACAACTTCTCCTTATGTCCAGTCCAAACCTCTCTTGTTTCAATTTGCACCCACATAGCTCATATTTTTTATTTATACATATACATTTACACATAAATTTATGCATATAAATTACATTTATAAACATTCACATATAAATTTTGCATATAAATATATTTATACATATAAATTTACTCATAGCTCATATTTTTTCTTTATGCACAGAGTACAAAGCAGGTGTGAGGGAGGCCAGATGCAGATCTCACAGCACTTTAATACAGAGGAAAGGAATCCTCAGCTGGAGAATTTTTACCTCTTACACCTATTTGTTCCTGAAGCCAACCTGCAGGAGCAGCACACGTTGAGTCCTGAGGGTGAAAAGTGAAATTTTACACTCACCAGGCACCTCCGCCCAGGTCATGAAACCATCCAGAGAGCTCAGAGCAGGAAACTTAAGGAAGAAAAAACAGGAGATGAAAAAGGGGCTCAGAACAATGAAAAGATGAGTAAGGTGCTTAAAACCTGGACACTCCTTCAGGGCAGGAATGTCACAAGAATAACTGCGGTGAGATGAGGAAAAGAGACAGCAGGAGTGTGAGAACAGGCTCCTGGCACAAGGAGGAAGAGGATGTGGATGGGTTTGTGACCGGCCAAACAAACCCGGTGCCAGCTGGGCACTGAGTGCCATTGTGAGCCCATTAAAACCCTGTGAAAATAAACCTGAGTTTATTCTAGCCCTCACCAAACCTGTCCAGTTTCCTCCCCTGACCTTGGCCAGGTACACAGCTGCTGTGTTCAGGTCGGGATCTGCATCCTGCTGCCGTCCTCACGGGCTGAGCGGCCTTGGCCAGGGCCGGGGACACTCCTGGTGACCGTGGGTGGCACTGCCACCCCGGCCCCTTCCCTGGGGCTCTGTGCCCCGAGCAGCCAGGGCGCCGCTGCTCCTGGCGTCCTGCAGCCCTGCCCCGGATATTTGCTGATAATTTGGTGTTTTTCATCTCTCTCAGCTCCGTCTGGCACCTCTGCAGGCTGAGCAGGGGATGAGGGGATGGGAGCCTCTGCCCCCAGGAACAGGGACAGGGCGAGAGGAAACGCCTCAGGCTGTGCCACAGGAGGGTCGGGTTGGACACTGGGGGAAATTCTTTCATGGAAAGGGCTGCCCAGGTGATCTGCTCTCCCTGGAAGGACTTATAGCCGTGCGGATGTGGCGCTTGGGGACGTGGGGCAGTGGTGGCCCTGGCAGCGCTGGGGGAAGGATTCCAGTGGAGGATCCGGGAGGGATCTGGGGCTCCTCACGGCGGTTCGGGGCTCCTCCAGCGATGATCTGGGCCGCACAAGTCCGGGCGCTGTCCCCGGCCGTGTCCCTCCGTGCTGCGGTGTCCAGCTGGCACCTGCCGACCCGGGCAGGAACTGCACGGGCAGCTCTGGAGAGCGGGGCATCCGGGGGATCCGGGAGATCCGGGCCGTGCGGGGCCGTGCGGGGCCGTGCGGGCCGCGGGGGCGCCGCTGCTGTGCCCAGCGCTGCGGGGCCGCTGACCCCGCTCGGGGCTGCAGCCGGGCTGCTCCGGAACTGCCGGGGCTGCCTGTCACAGCCTGGTTATATTTATTTTATTTTATTTTATTTTATTTTATTTTATTTTATTTTATTTTATTTTATTTTATTTTATTTTATTTTATTTTATTTTATTTTATTTTATTTTTTTTATTTCATTTTTTATTTTTATTTCATTGATTTTATTTTTCTTTTTTTTTTATTTTTTTTAATATATTATTTAATTTCATTGAAATATTTTATTTTAATATTCTATTTTATTAATTTATTTCATTTTAATATTTTATTATTTCATTTCATTTTAATATTTTATTTCATTGTTTTAGTTTCTTCTAATATTTTATTTTATTTACTTCATTTTATCTTGTTTTAATATTATCTTATTTTATTTAAATATTTTATTTTATTTTATTTTATTTTATTTTATTTTATTTTATTTTATATTATTTTATTTTATTTATTTTTTCATTTTTAATTTTTTTATTTTATTTTAATATATTATTTAAATTCATTTTAATATTTATTTTAATATTATATTTTATTAATTTATTTCATTTTAATATTTTATTAAATTTTATTTTAATATTTCAATATTTTATTTCAATATTTTATTATTTAATTTCATTTTAATATTTTATTTCATTGTTTTATTTTATTTTAATATTTCATTTATTTCACTTTACCTTGCTTTAATATTATTTTATTTTATTTTATTTAAATATTTTATTTTCTTTGATTATTTTGGTTTATTTCGTTTATTTCATTTTCTTTCAGTCGGTCCCCAGGACCGGTCCGGTTCGGCCTTCGCGCTTCCCTTGCCGTGTCCCCGCGCGGCCGCCGTGGTTGCCGGGCCGTTGCCATGGCGGCGGCGCGCGCGCGGCGCTGAGGCGCAGGGCGGGAAGCGCGGGCCCGGCGCGGCCATGGCGGCGGACGAGCTGTACCTGGAGAACATCGACGAGTTCGTCACCGACCACAACCGCGTCGTGAGTGCCGCCGGGCCCGCCGCTGCCCGCCCGCCGCCTGCTCCCGCTCCCCTGCTCCCCCTGCCTGCTGCTCGCCCCGCGGCCTGCTCCCCCGCCGCCTCCCCTGCCCCGCTGCCTCCTTTCCCACCCGCTGCCTTCCGGTGCCCCTTTCCTTTCCTCCTCCTCCTCCTTCTCTTCTCTCTCCTTCCCCTTTCCTTCTCTCCTTCCCCTTTCCTTCTCTCCTTCCCCTTTCCTTCTCCTCCTTCCCCATTCCTTCTCTCCTTCCTCCTTCATCTCCCCTTTCCTCCTCCTTCTCGCCTCTTTACATTCACTCTTCTTTCTTCCCCTTTTCCTCCTCCTTTTCCTTTCCTTCTTCCTCTTCCTCCCCACTTCCCTCTCCCCTCTCTTCCTTCTCTCTCCCTGTTTTCCCTCCTCTCTTCCCGTTCCTTAACTGTTTGGAAGAAAATTAATGTTTTTTTGCACTGTAATTATCTGGTCTGTTCCTTTCCAAGTTTATTTCAAAAATTCGTTTGGAAATTGAAATGAAATTAAGTGAAGTGAAATGAAATTAAATGAAATTAAAAAATGAAATGAAATTAAATGAAGAAATGAATTAAATGGGTTTTGCCTAGGAAATGGTGCGGCAAAGTTGGTGCAACTTGTCTGACGATGTGAACGTTCTCAGCCTGCGGCTTTGTGGCTTGTTCCAAGAACAATGTAGGCAAACAAGAATTTAATTGTTGTGTTTCCAGCCCGGAGCCTGGGGCTTGGTTTGAAAGAGCAGAGCAGGAGCAGGTGTCAGGGATGTACCTGCTCAAAATGACAGGGCAGGGCTGGGATTGCAGCCCTGACACCCAGAGGTTGGCACGGTGGTGTCCCCGGGCCAGGAGAGGGGCAGAAATTCCCCCCGCACCTTTTGGGACAGCTCCCAGGAATTCAGAGTGCTCAGTGAGGCACGGGTGTCCATGGGCTCTCACTTGTGCCGTGGAAGGGATGGAGGTGCCTAAGGAATTACCCTGATCGAACTGAGAGGCCGAGGTTTCCTCACTGAAGTGTATTTTTTGGATTTTTCCCCTTTTCCAGGTGACCTACAAATGGCTGAGCTACACGCTGGGCGTCCATGTGAACCAGGCCAAACAGTAGGTGTCCCTGCATGCCCCGGAGCCTGCCCAAATCCCGTCAGTGCCATGCTCATTCCTGCTCCCATCCCCTTAAAATATCCCTCTGGAGTGAGCACATTGCCAGCCCTGCCCGTCCTCCGAGGCGTGCCGCTCCCGGGCCTGGCTGCCCTGCTGGGCAGGGGTGCACCCAGGAGCCCCCAGCTCCTCCCTCAGGGACTGCAGGAATGCCTTCCTGGAGGGGGGCTTGGGAACAAGCTGCCCGGGGGCTGTTAGACCCCCTGTTACACACTGTTGAATGTATTTCTATACAAAAAATACATTATTCTATGTATTATTATATATATATATAATATATAAAAATATTTATAACATATTTAATATATTATTCGATATTATATGTGTGGTATATGTATGTAATATATGTTATTATATATTATATGTATTATATATTATATGTATTATATATATTAAATATATTTTTACTAAAATTATTATAATAATAATTTATATAAATATAAATATAATTATAAAATAAATAAATTAGATACATATAAAAAATTATTATTATATGTATTATAATAAAATATATAATATGTTATATATATTATATTATAACATATTATATATGCAAATATTATATATATATCATATATATAGTTATATATGGTATTATATGTATTATATGCCATTAAATGTATTTTTATACTAAAATACATTATTATATGTAATATTATATATATAATACATAATATATATAATGTATTATTATATATATGTTATGCAATACATATTAAATATAATATATTTCATTATGTTATATTAATATGCATTATTTATGTCTTATTACTATACAAATATGTATTATTACTATATGCACTATTAAATGTATTTTTATACTAAAAATACATTATTGTATGTATTATATATAATATATATAATATATCACAAATATAATATTATTATGTGTTATATAATATATATTATGTATTATATTACATTACAATACATTATATTACATTAATTGTATGTATTATTATATGTAATATATACACTGTTAAACGTATTTGCCCTTTGGTTTCTGTAGCTGTTGGACTGGGATTCTCCACAGTGGCAGAGGAGCAATGGTCTCAGAAAATTAACCCTTAGGAAATTGAATGAATCCTGGGGAAAAGAATGTCCCTGTTGGCAGGTGTGCTGAGGAAATGGAATGAATCCTGAGGAAACAGTGTGCCTGTTGGCAGGTGTGCTGAGGAAATGGAGTGAATCCTGAGGAAACAGTGTCCCTGTTGGCAGGTGTGCTGAGGAAATGGAATGAATCCTGAGGAAACAGTGTCCCTGTTGGCAGGTGTGCTGAGGAAATGGAGTGAATCCTGAGGAAACATTGTGCCTGTTGGCAGGTGTGGTGAGGAAACAGTGTCCCTGTTGGCAGGAAATGGTGAATCCTGAGGAAAATGGAAGGAAATCCTGAATCCTGGGAAACAGTGTCCCTGTTGGCAGGTGTGCTGAGGAAATGGAATGAATCCTGAGGAAACAGTGTCCCTGTTGGCAGGTGTGCTGAGGAAATGGAGTGAATCCTGAGGAAACAGTGTGCCTGTTGGCAGGTGTGCTGAGGAAATGGAGTGAATCCTGGGGAAACAGTGTCCCTGTTGGCAGGTGTCCGTGCCAGGCTGGCTTTGCAGTGTGTGCAGTCCCTCCCTGGCAGGGCTGCAGGCTCTCTGCTCTGCTCTCCTCTGTGGCTGACCCTGGTTTCTTTTGTGCAGGATGCTCTACGATTACGTGGAGAGGAAGCGCAGGGAGAACTCGGGGGCTCAGCTGCACGTCACCTACCTGGTGGCAGGGAACCTCCTGCAGAATGGACACGTTGTGAGTGCTTCCCCTCTCTCTGGGCTCTGTCTGGCTGGCTGGGAGCCTGTGCTGTGGTGTCTCCTGCCTCGTTCTGTGCTCCTGGGGTCAGAGCTGCACTGGCTCCTTGCAGCAGGAGCTGCACTGTGCCAGGGCTCCTGGGCAGCGACACAAGAGGCTCAGGGTCTGTCCCAGCAGGCAGAAGGATCAGCTGCCGTGGTTTGGGAGCACAGTGCTGGATAACACCCCAGGGTTCCTCACCAGCTCACTCAGACCCTGCCAGCACCCAGCCCCATGCCCTGGCTGCTGTTGGGCAGCAGAGATCACACAGCCTTGTGGAGGGGCCCTCCTGAGCTCAGCTCAGCCACGTGCCAGGGTCTGTGTGGCCTGGGAGTGCCTGAGGGGGGCTTGCAGGGACAGCCCATGTGGCAGGGAATAATAACCAACAGAGCAGCACACCTACAGCTCAAGCTGCCTTCTTAATTAAACCAGCTTTCTAGTCCTGGTGAACAAAAACAGGAATTTATTAACGGCATTTTACATTTAAAGTGCTTCAGCTGATTAAGCAAAGGAACTGCTGCTTAATGCATTTAGCTTGTCAGATTTTCAGGAATGTCAGCTAAAACTTCAGGCAGATACCCCAGAAGTTTTTAAAAGAAAATGAGAAAATTCAGTGTCTGTAGGAGGCCTTAAATATATGTATTATATACCTGTACTGTATTTGAATATCTTTACCCTGGCTGGTCCCAGTTATCCTTGATGGGCTGCAGCTGTGATGTCCTTCATTGGGCTGCAGCTGTGGCCAGTCAAGGTAACTGGGATAAAAGGGGGTGGGCTGGCCAGGCAGGGAGAGCCTTGGAGGAGCCCTGAATAAGGAAGATCCTGAGTTTGTGCTGTGAGGATCTGCTGCCCACAAGACAACAACAGAGAGGTACAGGACTTATGAAATATGTTAAATACAGCAAGTGTCTTCTCTGCTTTGCTCACAGATAAATTTAAGAGCCAAGCACTAAATGCCTTTGACATCCCATTGAGTGTTTTTAAAAACCTATTATAATATATTACAAATGTCCATTACAATATGATCCAGTCTTCTTTTAGGAATAGTAAGTCTCAGGGTGTCCTGGCTTTTATTTGTAGATTGGAAAAAAACAACAGCAAACCTTTTTTTGTTCTGCTATAATAAACTGGTTCACATGCATGAAATATTCTGTCAGTCTCCAAATCTGCCTGAATTGGAAGAAGATTATTTACTGCATTAGTTCTGTATGATGGACTATTTAAAGTTGCACAAGCAGTGTCATATTTACAGCCCAAGTTTAACAGGTTTTCCCCCATTTCTTTTGAAAATAACAAATGTCTTGCCTCCCTAGAGCTGTCCAGGGGACTGCCAACCTGTACTGTTATATTTAATGTATCTGAAACAAACAGGTGACTTCTGTCACAGGAACAAATAATTATTTGTTAACTCTGTCTTAGCAGCTTGTGTGTTTTTAAAGGAAGATCCCAGTGTCACTGGATGGTTTGGGTTGGGAAGGACTTTAAAGCTCATGTCATTCCAGTCCCTTGGCACAGGCAGGGAATCATCCACCAAGGGAACTGATATGAAGATGTCTTTTGTCCCCCATTATGTTCAAATCTGCTGGGACAGCCCTGCACTGCTGCCTGCTGGCAGTAGGTGTAGCCGGAATGCTGCGGATGCAGCTGCAGCACTCCTGCAGGGAGAGCCATGGAAATCCCTCTGGAGTGCTCCTCTTAACCACTGCACGCTCTTTCCTTGCTGCTTTCTGCACTCAGACTGCCAGTCTTTGGTTATTCTCTTACCTGCCTGGGGTTTTTCTTGCCACGTGCTCTTTTGCTGCCTAATTAAAGCAAGCTTTTTAATCCTGGTAAACCAAAGAAACTTAAATTAATCTACAGTATTCTATATTGAAAGGGCCTCTGTTTATTAAGTAAAGGAATTGCTGCTTAATTAATTTCTTTTTCTTTATTGCTGCTTGTCAGATCTTCAGGGATGTCAGCTAAAACTTCAGGCAGATACCCCAGAAGTTTTAAGGGAAGATAAGAAAATTCAATGTCTGCTCCCCTTTGCCCACAGACAAATTTAAGAGCCAAACACTAAATGCCTTTGACATCCCACTGAGTGTTTTTAAATACCTATTATAATATGTTACAAATATCTATTACAATATGATCCAGTCTTCTTTTAGGAATAGTAAATCTCAGGGTGTCCTGGCTTTTATTTGTAGATTGAAAAAAAAACACCAACAAACCTTTTTTTGTTCTCCTAAGTAATAAACTGGTTCACATGCATGAAATATTGTCTTTTAATCCCCAAATCTTCCTGAAATGGAAGGTAATTATTTATTGCATTAGTTCTTTATAATGGGGTGTATTTAACTACAGCTGCACAGGCAGTGTCATGTTTATAGCCTGAATTTAACAGGATTTTCCTTGATTTCAGACAGGTCCATGGTGTCTGTTTAACACAGAATTAGTGGGGGGTTTCAGTCTGTCCCTCTGGATCCTCCCAGTATTAACCACAGCCTGTTAAATGTCCTGGAGCAGGGATAGACCTTCAAGACTGGCCAGAGAGCACATTTCAGAGCTTTAAAAACTGATGAGTGTTTAAAGGCATTGGCATTGTTCTGTGCTACAATGATCATTAGACTTTGTTATTTAATAACTGAAAGTAGCAGTCTTGCACACAAGCTCAGGTTTTAAGAGGTTTTGTGTTTCTTTTCCGCAGTGCCACAAGGTCGCAGTAGTGAGGGAGGATAAACTGGAAGGTAAGCAGGCTGGGAAAGTCGTGTGGCTTTAACTTTTTCTTTGAAAGAACAGCAAAATGAGCAAAGCTCGGAACTTGCCATCTGCGCGTAAATGCCCAGCCAGGCTCTTGGGGTCAGGTGTGTACTTCTTGTACCAGCTGTTTCTCAGAATTTGGAGTATCTGAGCCAGCAGCTGAATACCTTCAGGCTTGTGAATTGAGTCTGATTTTTTTTTTTTTGTCAGTAGTTCTTTTCCACCTCCCTGCCACTGACAGCAGGGAGACAGCAATACACCAGTAGTGTCTCAGAACAATTAGGAGCCTTCAGGCCCCCCAAGAATGCTGGAACTGGTAATTGTGGTTGTTGGTTCAATGCAATTGCAGTCTTTGCTCCGAGTCCTGTGGGTGTTAAAACCTTGTCATAGAACATTTACGTCACTTTTGTGAGTGCAAGGTGGAAAAACCCCCATTGCAACACCGCTGAGTGCTCTGTCTGTTGTCTCACCATCAATCTGGTCCTGCTGATGAAATCTTACCCACAGAACTGAAACACAGCTTCAGGCTCTTCATCACTTTCAAACAACATCTTTGGCACTTGAGAGCACACTGTGGTATTTGTGACCTTCAGGATGGGAGCTCATGACCTCACTTTGTTTGGAGGACTTGCGTTGTTGGAAATCTGAAGTGGATTTCTAGCTCAGGCTGTTTTCCTCGGAGTAGGAGATTGTCAGGCAGTGCAGCTACTCTGTGTCATGTTTGTTGAGTTATGTGTGCTGTGTAACACTGTTTTGCTGTGGAGGAAAGGGTTGCTCATGGTTTTTGTATTGGAAGGCAGGCCAAAGGTATGACTTATATTTGGAAGAGGCTGAGATTTTTGATGGGAGTAGGGCAGCATAGTCTAGGACTGGCCCCAAGAAATGATTACTGTGTGTATTTTTACAGTGCCTAGAAGCTCAGCCTCAGACCAGGACTCTGTGGAAAGAACAATATAAGCAATGAACAAAGAATTCCTGAAAGCCAACCCTTGTCTCAAGGGGGTTGCAGTCTGAGTAGCATAAAAGAGAGAAAGCTTTCATTCCAGGGGTGACACTGTGGTGCTGGACACAGCCCCAGGGGCAGAGAGCAGTGACCAGCTACCTTCTGCCTCAGCTTTAGGTACTCCCTCAGTATAGGAGGCCTTAAATATATGTGTTATATACCTGTACTGTATCTGAATATCTTTACCCTGGCTGGTCCCAGTTATCCTTGATGGGCTGCAGCTGCGATGTCCTTCATTGGGCTGCAGCTGTGGCTGGTCAAGGTAACTGGGATAAAAGGGGGTGGGCTGGCCAGCCAGGGGGAGCCCTGACTGGGGAATACCCTGCGTTTGTGCTGTGAACATCTGCTGCCCACAAGACAACAACAGAGAGGTACAGGACTCATGAAATATGTTAAATACAACATTTGGTGACCCCAACGTGATAGTGAATATAGGACAGCGTAGAGCTGTGGACAACCGAGAAGCTGTGGTGGCCTTCGAGCCGGAACGGAGGAATTGGAAGAATAGGACAGCGTAGAGCTGTAAGCATAAATGGCCATTGAGTTGTGGGAAATGTATTGGGACTGAAGTTTTGTAACAGGTACCTGAAGAATTGATATCTGAAATATTGTAATTGAAAAACATGTTTTTGTAAGAGAAAAAGGAGGAAATATAGGAGGCCTTAAATATATGTATTATATACCTGTACTGTATTTGAATATCTTTACCCTGGCTGGTCCCAGTTATCCTTGATGGGCTGCAGCTGTGATGTCCTTCATTGGGCTGCAGCTGTGGCTGGTCAAGGTAACTGGGATAAAAGGGGGTGGGCTGGCCAGTCAGGGAGAGCCTCGGAGGAATCCTGGCTAAGGAAGAGCCTGAGTTTGTGCTGTGAAGATCTGCCCCCCACAAGACAACAACAGAGAGGTACAGGACTCATGAAATATGCTAAATACAACACCTCAGCTATTCTGCATCCCAAACACTGGATGTTTGGAAGGCAAACACAGAGAGATCCCTCGTAAGTCCAAGAGTGTGTAGTGGAAAATGTGACAGGCTTGTGGAGTTTGCTGCCTTGAGTTCCTCATTAGTGAGCGCTGGGAGAAGGTGTGGTTGGGCCTTTTTGTGTTCACGTTTTGCTGTCAAGTAGTCTGTCAGTCTTTCTGGGTGTGCTAACAGAGGGCTTTTTTTCTCTCTTTTTCCCCAGCAATGAAGTCCAAGCTGTCCACAATTGCCAGTGTGCACGTGTACAGCATCCAGAAGGCCCTGCTCAAGGACAGCTCCCCCCTCTACAACACCGACTACGACATCGTCAAAGCAAACCTGCAGCACTGCAGCAAGTGAGTGAGCCCTGCCTCCCTTTGCCTTCTGAAGCACTTCCAGACTCCACTTCAGTGCTCACTAGATAATCCTGGCTTTTGAGAGAGCTGGGAAAAGATATCCTCAAAGTCCTGCCAGAGCAGTGCCCAAAGAGCACATTGTGTGGGTGTTGTGCAAACTGAGCCAAATGTTGGTTCGCTTGGGCCTTACTCTGACAAGGAGACTGTTCCAGTGCCTTGCTTGTCTGATGGCTGGAAACATTTCTCTCTTTCCCAGGCCACACTTAATCACGACCATTTTAATCCAGTTCTCAGCCACACAGGAAGAGAAAATTGAAACAGGCTGATAAAACCATGAATGATGTGCTCAGCAAAGCATTTACAGGAGTTTGCTTTCTGTTTTGTGAAACTGTGTTCTCATCTTCTGGACTCATCCAGTTCTCTGAAGGTGTCTCACAGGAACTCCTCCTCCAGGAGCTGGGCTTTGGTCTCTGTGGGTTCGTTGCAGCTCAGAGTAGGCTGTGATCTCTGAGATGTAGGAGAAGCACACAGAGCAGACCAGGCAGCACCAGTGTCCTTCCTGGTGGAGCTGGAGCAGAGCTGGGAGGGATGCAGCCCCCAGGAGTCACTGGCTCCCTCCTGAGCAGCTGCAGCTTCTCACTTGTGTGCTGTTCCCACCAGGACAGCTTCAGCTTGAAGTCATGGGGATGCACGGTGCCATGACCAATCTGGTTTGAAGGGCATGCCTGAAGGGTGTGTCATAGGGAGAGTATAGAATCTGAGAGGAGAAATGTGGCTGTATCCAAAGTGTTGACAAGAGAGTGGCAGAGAAAATAGGAGCTGTGTGTTTGGGTGGATGCCCTGGAAGGAGCTGGGTGATCCCACCTCAGCACAGCCACGTGCCCCGGCCGTGGCTGCAGTTGCCTTGTTCCACTCGGGTCACTCTTAGGCACCCCAGCACGGTGACCCTTGTGCCTTAGGGATACGTGTTTCCTTTGGGATTTAATCACCCGGGAGGTTTAGATAATCCAGGCTCTGACACAGCTCTCTGAAGCCTGCTGCGTGAATCCAGCAGGATTTCCCAAGGAAGCTAAGAAAAAGTGCACCTTCTTCATTTGTGACCTGGCTGAAGTAAACACAGATTGATCCCACTCCTCCCTCTTGCCAGCTGCATGGATTGTCTGTGACACTTGGGAAAAGATTCCTGCAGGACCTGCAAAAGCCGGAGGTTTAATTGTGAGGTTTGTAGCAAGCAGAACCTCCCTGTCTGCAGGGATATTTCACAGCTCTGGGACAAGGATCTTTGTTCTCTTCTGGGTTTCTGTGGGACCTCCTTTGCTGTGAAGACAGTGGAGGTGGTTAGATGTACTAGCTAATGCCACTGTCTGGGTTTAATGCCTGTTGCCACTGCCAGCTTTCCAAACAGAAGCAGCTCCTTGTTTGCAGAGCAATAGTCCAAGTGTTGCCTGTTTTTTCAGTGGTTGTTTAGTCAATTTTGGGTCAAGCCCATAAAGGTATAGTCACACAGCAGCATCAAGGCAAGCTGACTTGGAAATATGGGAAGCTTAGCTGAGCTCTGCTGCATAGTCAGCATAACCATTGACAATATTATCTGTGACAATGTTATATATTGGAGGGTTGGTGGTGTTCAGAGTAGGAGCTCACGCTGCCCTGAGAGCTGTTTTATTAGCCATGTTAAAAACAGATTGAAAGTGTAAAGGAGAGTAGGATTATTTTTCTTCAATGTCTGTTTTCCTTCCTTTAAAGGTTTGAATGTCAGGAGGTTGCTGCTGCAGCCTGGGAATGCTGTGGGGTTGATGTTGTTTTGTTAATACAGATCCTGATGGGAGTAGAAGTGGACTGTGCACGTGAGCAGCTAGTGCTGAGGCACAGAAATGAACTGGCAGAAGGCTGCTTTAATTCTCAGGCAAATGAAAATATGCTGTGTAATTCAGTGGGCTGGGAGGCGTGAGCTGGGCTCTTTTGTGGCATTTCTGTGGGAAATCTGCAAAGCGTCGCCTGTGATTTGCACAGTGGGGAGCAGAGTTCAGCTATTTTTGGGAGCTGCTATTCCTGACTGTCAGTGAGCTGTGCTGTAACTGTGAGCACGTCATTTAGTTCTTGTGTCTCCACATCCCCAAACAATCAAGTTTCAGACCATTATAATCCAAGCTGCTTCTTGCTCTCAGGGATTACTTGGAAATGACTTTGTGTAGTTAAATCAGAATGCTGTGGATATTTTCTGAGCCATTTCAGTTGTTCAGTTTCAGCTGGGGTTTGCCTACCTGGCCAAGTGAGGCTGCTTGTTGCAGCAGCTGTGGGCTTTGTCAGAGCATCAGAAAGTTATAAATGTTTTAGATCCTCACTCAGCCATACAGCTTCTGCCACAGGCTTTAGAGAGCGTAACCCATTTAGGAATAAAATGCAGCCTGTTCCTTGTCCAGCCTGGGTGTGGAGAAGGCCTTTACCCCTGAGGAAAGCTGCACAGCTTGTTTGACACATGAATACTGTGGCTCTTGCTGACAGGTTCAGCTGATCTTTTCATCAGAGGTCTCTTGCTGTGTGCCAGCCTTTCTTTCTTGTCCCACACTCAGATTCAAATGCTCCTTTTTCCATAACAGGAGAGCACAGGCCCGGAGGAGCCTGCAGGAGGGGAAAGGCGAGGTGAGCACCCAGAGCTGAGGAGGCTAATGAGGTTTTTCCATCCCTCCATCCATCCATCCCTCCCACAGGTTCAGTGCCATCCACTGCGCCGCCGCCGTGCCCAGGACACCGCCCGAGGCCCCCCGAGCGCCGGCGCCCGTGCAGAGCCCCCCGAGGCAGAGGGACCCCGACGCCACCAGCACCGTCAATGGCCACGGGCCCCGGGCTGCCAGGGCCCCTCCACAGCAGCAGAAAGGCATCATGGGCATGTTTGCAGCCAAAGCAGCGGCCAAAGCCCAGGACACAGCCAGGGAGGCCAAGGCAGAGGCCAAGGAGGCCCCCGGTGTAAGTTACCGCAGCCCCCCGGCTCATGGTGCTAACCACCTGCTCACCACCGCCCTCCTGCCTGGCCCACCTCCCACTGGGAGTGCTCGGGGTCCTTTGGAAGCGTTAACCTGTGAGCCGGGTCTCGGGCAGCATAGCTACAATTGCTCTGCTGTCTCCAGCCATCCCAATGTACACAACAGCTGAGGATCTTGCTCTCTCCATTGTGCTTAAAAGGATTTGTTTTGAGCAATAAGTGAAACCTGAGAAGCCCAGGTCTTAAAAGTATCAAGGTGTTTAAACTTGGTGCGTGAGGGAAGTTTCAGAGCTTGACCTGTGCAAGACTAAATTGTTTATCTTGTGGACTGCTGTTTTTCCAGGATGGGATTATGTTTTCATTTTAATTAGTATAATTGTTTTTAAGGTGATGTGGCCAGAAAAATGGGTGTTAAAATGGTAACACTCCCTGTGGATGGTTTGGCCTTTTCATAACAACTGAGAACATTTGGGTTCCTTTCTCTGATTTTATAGGGAGTTTAGAACTGGGGAGGCGTGTGTATTTTGAGAACTTTAGTGTCTGGTTGCCTTTTATTTACATGAAAATAAGTTGGACTGGGAGGCTGCGCTTTCTTTGGTGGTGTGGGTATGATTTCTCACTGTGGTGGTCGCGTTGGTGCAGCAGAGCAGTGATATTTCTTTGCAAACAGCCTAGGTGCCAGAGGAGTCGGATAAAGCCTTTCTGGTCTGGCCAGTCCCTGTTCTTTCCTCTGTTGGCTGCTGTGAACTGAGGCACTGATGGTTTGCAAACAGAGCAGCTCTTTCCTGGGAGCTGACCCTAGTCCCAAGCATTATTTCAGTGATGGAAAGTGCCCCAAGTCAGATCTGCAGGCCTGGCTAGGGAGTCCTTAGGAACTCACTCTGGCCTCTTTGATGCACCTGGTGTCTAGTGAGCATCTTCAAACTCTCCAAAACAGAGAATTTGCTAAATCTGCTGAAATCTAAGGCAGTGGGAACAAATGCTGTCCGTTATTTTGCTGTGCACCTTGAGGGCTGGGAGCAATTCCTGTGCTTATTCCTTTCTTTGCTTCCAGGTGTCTGCAGCAAGCAGCAAGCCACTAACAAAGAACAGCATCATGAACAACTTCTTTGGGAAAGCTGCTATGAGTAAGTGCTTTTCTGTTTTCAGAGGCCATCATGGTCCGGGAACAGCCTGTTAAAACAAAGAAATGAAAAAAAAAACCCAAACCTAAGGATTATTTGAAGTATCTTTTTTTAAAAATTATACTTTATTTAAGCTGGGTAGAAATTTAAAAATATTCAGTAGAATCAAGTGTTTTGTACTAGAGCTATGATGGGAGGCATACAGAAAGGAGCAGAGCTCTTCTTCCCCCTTCCCACTCTACCAAACTCATTGGATTTTCTTTATATCCCCTCTTTCATAATAGCTTTCCATACTTTCTTCTGCTCTTCTGCACTCGAAGGGGTTAATGTTTTAGTACACAGCTTTTAAAGCAAAAATTAAGGGTTTTCAGTGGAATTTTTCAGACAAAAAGCTTGCTGGAGGGAGATCAATTAAAATGACATATTTGAGCAGACTAACCCAGGAAGGATTTTTAGTGCAGAAGAAATCTGATTTAAAGTGAGTTCTCCTGGCTGGAAGACCAGCTATTGGTGAGATGTTTGCCAAAACCTGTTTTGCAAGGCATGTTAATGGTGCTTGCTTTTCATCACACAGCACTGAGGAGCCCATTGTTAGGTTCAGGGTTAATTTCTTTCCCAAAACTGAAGGACTGGTAATGCCACTGTCTGGGTTTAATGCCTGTTGCCACTGCCAGCTTTCCAAACAGAAGCAGCTCCTTGTTTGCAGAGCAATAGTCCAAGTGTTGCCTGTTTTTCAGTGGTTGTTTAGTCAATTTTGGGTCAAGCCCATAAAGGTATAGTCACAGCAGCATCAAGGCAAGCTGACTTGGAAATATGGGAAGCTTAGCTGAGCTCTGCTGCATAGTCAGCATAACCATTGACAATATTATCTGTGACAATGTTATATATTGGAGGGTTGGTGGTGTTCAGAGTAGGAGCTCACGCTGCCCTGAGAGCTGTTTTATTAGCCATGTTAAAAACAGATTGAAAGTGTAAAGGAGAGTAGGATTATTTTTCTTCAATGTCTGTTTTCCTTCCTTTAAAGGTTTGAATGTCAGGAGGTTGCTGCTGCAGCCTGGGAATGCTGTGGAGATGGTGTTGTTTTGTTAATACAGATCCTGATGGGAGTAGAAGTGGACTGTGCACGTGAGCAGCTAGTGCTGAGGCACAGAAATGAACTGGCAGAAGGCTGCTTTAATTCTTAGGCAAATGAAAATATGCTGTGTAATTCAGTGGGCTGGGAGGCGTGAGCTGGGCTCTTTTGTGGCATTTCTGTGGGAAATCTGCAAAGCGTCGCCTGTGATTTGCACAGTGGGGAGCAGAGTTCAGCTATTTTTGGGAGCTGCTATTCCTGACTGTCAGTGAGCTGTGCTGTAACTGTGAGCACGTCATTTAGTTCTTGTGTCTCCACATCCCCAAACAATCAAGTTTCAGACCATTATAATCCAAGCTGCTTCTTGCTCTCAGGGATTACTTGGAAATGACTTTGTGTAGTTAAATCAGAATGCTGTGGATATTTTCTGAGCCATTTCAGTTGTTCAGTTTCAGCTGGGGTTTGCCTACCTGGCCAAGTGAGGCTGCTTGTTGCAGCAGCTGTGGGCTTTGTCAGAGCATCAGAAAGTTATAAATGTTTTAGATCCTCACTCAGCCATACAGCTTCTCCCACAGGCTTTAGAGAGCGTAACCCATTTAGGAATAAAATGCAGCCTGTTCCTTGTCCAGCCTGGGTGTGGAGAAGGCCTTTACCCCTGAGGAAAGCTGCACAGCTTGTTTGACACATGAATACTGTGGCTCTTGCTGACAGGTTCAGCTGATCTTTTCATCAGAGGTCTCTTGCTGTGTGCCAGCCTTTCTTTCTTGTCCCACACTCAGATTCAATTGCTCCTTTTTCCATAACAGGAGAGCACAGGCCCGGAGGAGCCTGCAGGAGGGGAAAGGCGAGGTGAGCACCCAGAGCTGAGGAGGCTAATGAGGTTTTTCCATCCCTCCCACAGGTTCAGTGCCATCCACTGCGCCGCCGCCGTGCCCAGGACGCCGCCCGAGGCCCCCCGAGCACCGGCGCCCGCGCAGAGCCCCCCGAGGCAGAGGGACCCCGACGCCACCAGCACCGTCAATGGCCACGGGCCCCGGGCTGCTAGGGCCCCTCCACAGCAGCAGAAAGGCATCATGGGCATGTTTGCAGCCAAAGCAGCGGCCAGAGCCCAGGACACAGCCAGGGAGGCCAAGGCAGAGGCCAAGGAGGCCCCCGGTGTAAGTTACCGCAGCCCCCCGGTTCATGGTGCTAACCACCCGCTCACACACCGCCCTCCTGCCTGGCCCACCTCCCACTGGGAGTGCTCGGGGTCCTTTGGAAGCGTTAACCTGTCACCTGGGGCAGAAACCCCTCGTGCCACACTCTGGGTGTCTCCACAGAAGGGTATTTGCCACGGCTTCGGCGTTCCCCAGTGAGCCGGGTCTCGGGCAGCATAGCTACAATTGCTCTGCTGTCTCCAGCCATCCCAATGTACACAACAGCTGAGGATCTTGCTCTCTCCATTGTGCTTAAAAGGATTTGTTTTGAGCAATAAGTGAAACCTGAGAAGCCCAGGTCTTAAAAGTATCAAGGTGTTTAAACTTGGTGCGTGAGGGAAGTTTCAGAGCTTGACCTGTGCAAGACTAAATTGTTTATCTTGTGGACTGCTGTTTTTCCAGGATAGGATTATGTTTTCATTTTAATTAGTATAATTGTTTTTAAGGTGATGTGGCCAGAAAAATGGGTGTTAAAATGGTAACACTCCCCGTGGATGGTTTGGCCTTTTCATAACAACTGAGAACATTTGGGTTCCTTTCTCTGATTTTATAGGGAGTTTAGAACTGGGGAAGCATGTGTATTTTGAGAACTTTAGTGTCTGGTTGCCTTTTATTTACATGAAAATAAGTTGGACTGGGAGGCTGCACTTTCTTTGGTGGTGTGGGTATGATTTCTCACTGTGGTGGTTGCGTTGGTGCAGCAGAGCAGTGATATTTCTTTGCAAACAGCCTAGGTGCCAGAGGAGCTGGATAAAGCCTTGCTGGTCTGGCCAGTCCCTGTTCTTTCCTCTGTTGGCTGCTGTGAGCTGAGGCACTGATGGTTTGCAAACAGAGCAGCTCTTTCCTGGGAGCTGACCCTAGTCCCAAGCATTATTTCAGTGATGGAAAGTGCCCCAAGTCAGATCTGCAGGCCTGGCTAGGGAGTCCTTAGGAACTCACTCTGGCCTCTTTAATGCACCTGCTGTCTAGTGAGCATCTTCAAACTCTCCAAAACAGAGAATTTGCTAAATCTGCTGAAATCTAAGGCAGTGGGAACAAATGCTGTCTGTTATTTTGCTGTGCACCTTGAGGGCTGGGAGCAATTCCTGTGCTTATTCCTTTCTTTGCTTCCAGGTGTCTGCAGCAAGCAGCAAGCCACTAACAAAGAACAGCATCATGAACAACTTCTTTGGGAAAGCTGCTATGAGTAAGTGCTTTTCTGTTTTCAGAGGCCATCATGGTCTGGGAACAGCCTGTTAAAACAAACAAATGAAAAAAAAAACCAAACCTAAGGATTATTTGAAGTATCTTTTTTTAAAAATTATACTTTATTTAAGCTGGGTAGAAATTTAAAAATATTCAGTAGAATCAAGTGTTTTGTACTAGAGCTATGATGGGAGGCATACAGAAAGGAGCAGAGCTCTTCTTCCCCCTTCCCACTCTACCAAACTCATTGGATTTTCTTTATATCCCCTCTTTCATAATAGTTTTCCATACTTTCTTCTGCTCTTCTGCACTCGAAGGGGTTAATGTTTTAGCACACAGCTTTTAAAGCAAAAATTAAGGGTTTTCAGTGGAATTTTTCAGACAAAAAGCTTGCTGGAGGGAGATCAATTAAAATGACATATTTGAGCAGACTAACCCAGGAAGGATTTTTAGTGCAGAAGAAATCTGATTTAAAGTGAGTTCTCCTGGCTGGAAGACCAGCTATTGGTGAGATGTTTGCCAAAACCTGTTTTGCAAGGCATGTTAATGGTGCTTGCTTTTCATCACACAGCACTGAGGAGCCCATTGTTAGGTTCAGGGTTAATTTCTTTGCTAAAAACTGAAGGACTGGTACATGGAGAATAAAATTGAGGGGTGGCCTGTCTCTTTGAGCAGAGGTTTGGACTAGGTGGCCTCTGCAGGTCCCTTCTGAATTACCCAAGTCAAAAGAAGCTGTGCTGAAGCTTTTAAATATTGGAATATTGGAAAAGGACTGTGGGACCTCCTTCAAAGATTCCCTTATAGCAGGGAGTACAAGAGGCTTCACAGAGGAATTTTGGGAGAGAGTAAACAGCAGAGTTCACTTTCTAACAGACATCTGTCAGAGCTTGCAGGGGACAGTTCCAGCGCTGAGCAGACAAGGCACAGCCCTGCTGGGACTCTTTGGTCCCTGTTTTGGTGAGACTGGGGGAGCTGAGGACACTCTCAGCCCAAGGACAGTCACTACAGTTAACTGGAGTAAATTCTACAGGTCTGAGGAGAGCCCTAGGCCAAAGCTCATGTGCTGAGAGCCCAAAGAGGCATGGCAAAGGTGACCCAGTGGTGATGGGGAAGGCTGTGGGGATGCACTTCCATCATTCCCAAAGGGTTCCCCTCTCTGCTGAGTCCTGTCAGGGAGCACACAGAGGAAACCTGTGAGGTGGCTGCAGAGAAGGAGCAGACTGAGCAGAACTGGAAATGATTATGTGTATGGAGCAGAGGGTGGGATTCCAGGAGAAAGATTTATTCCCTATGTGCATGTCTCTCCTGGCTTCAAAGGTTCCACCAGTGCCAGAAAGTCCTGGGTTAACAGCACTGGGGTCCTTGGTTGATCATAAATAAGGGAGCTGTCGTTCCAGTGCTGTTTGCCCTTGCCCAGGGAAGCAGCCAGCCTGTTTTCCCAGCACTCCCAGAAAGCCATTGGCACCATGTTGTGGCCCTCCCAGCAGCCTCTCCTGCCACTGCCTCCCAGTCCTCTTCCAGAGTTTTAACTGCTGCAGCACACATGGTGACTTGACATCAGGAACAGCAGGAGCATGGAAAATCACCCAGAAATTAAAGCATGCCCTTGTCTTTCCCATGTCTGATACAGCTTGGCCAGTCTAGATCCCTAAATACACGATGGGTGGTGTTGGCTGTAGCCTTGGTGCACAGAGCTAGCCAGCTGCTTTGTAAGTTGTCATTCAGACTGAATGCCCAGTGTTTGTTCTTTTTCAATGGTTTATTCACAGATAAACTCAAAGCCAACTCTGTGCCTGAGCAGCCAAAGGAGGAGAAAGAAGTAGTGAAGCCTTCAGTTCCTGTAGCAGAACCAGAGTCATCTCCTAATATTGTAGCAGAGAAACCTGGGAAGAAAACAGAGTCTGTCAGAATTCAGCAAAAGGACAAGAAAAGGTGGGTCTGCCTTCAGGGTCCCTTTTTGTGTCCCCTGCTTGGGGACAGCCTGCACGGAGCTGGCTGGTCCTACACTGCTGGCTCACCCCCTGTTTCCATCTACTAAACTGTGTTAAACCCGACTAAATTTATCTGTCAGGATTCTTTCCTGGTGTTTCTTTTCCATTTGGTGCGGTGGGTGCCATTGCACATGGGAAGGGACAGGGCCCAGGCTGCCCTCAGTGGGAGGGGATGGCTTTCCACGGGACAGCCTCCCACTGTGAGCAGCCTGGAGAGACCCTGCAGGCAGCCTGGGGAGGGCTGGCAGGGGCACCTGTCCTGCAGGGAAGGTGGGATATTCCCCAGCCTGTATGTACACAACTTGCAGCACAAAGTTGTGCTTGTTGATCTCCATAGCTCATGTAGGGCTGCTTTCAATGCCAGGGGTTTACTTTGGGCTGAGGCTCCAAGTTAATTTTAAGCTCAGCCCTTTGTGTTTAATCCAACCCAAACTGACAGAGACAAAGAATCACTACAGTCTGATGGCTCTCTGGTGGCCTATGAGTAATTAATTGGTGGTCTCAATCCATTTCTAAGGGAATAGGTAAGCACACCACCCAGCCCACCATCGCAGCTAGCACTAACTGCTTGTCTTAGTGATAGTCTTGTCCCAGAAGCCAAGGGCCAGGAGGTGTTGGCAGCCTGGAGCTGGGAAGGCCACTTGGGCTGTCCCAGCTCTTGGAGGATACGTGGGCCTTTAGCCTCCAGGCTTGTTCGTCTGACATGTCTCGCCAACATTAAAAAGAAAGAAGCTATTTTATTTTTCCAGTAGTCTTTAAAAATGGCTCCAGGATTCTGAGACACTACCTCATAGTCAGTCAGTGGCAAGCAGTCTGTCAGAAGAGCTTCTGAGTGATGCTTTTGGGGACACTGGGAGCCTGAGCTAAAGAGACAAGATCAGAAGTAGGCTCTTGCCAGGCTGCTGTGGCCAAGCGAGGTGAGGCACTGGGCTGAGCGGCAGAGGGGCTAAAGAAATGCTCCTTGTTTTGGAGAGCTGCGTGTGGGGAAGGATGGGAGGCCTGGAAAGGCTCGTGCACCTATGCCTGGTTCTGCAGTGGGTGTACAGCATTCAGTTCAGTGTACAGTGCACAGTTCAGAGTATGTGATGCTCAGGTTTTTAGGAGGCATTTGATTTCCTTCCATGAGGAATGTGCTTGTCAAAGTGCACATGATGCTTTCATGCACACATGAGAGATGATGGGTGTTCATTCCCTTTCTTTCCCCTGTACTTTTGGTGGCAGTAAAACGAAGAGAGCGGATAGGTCGGATGACGAGGAGGAAAGGGATCCTGAAAATGTCAAGAAAAAGAGGAAGCGAATCAAGCAACTTGTGTCTGACAGCAGTGATGAGGAAGGTAAGAAGATCTGTGAACAATCAGGCATGTAGGTCAGGGTTCTGATTTCCAAAACATTACTCTCCAAATCCCTTGGTCAGTGATTGAGGGAATGGTTTAAAGGACTAAAGACCGTGGAAATGGCTGTAGCCTGACCTTTCTGTTTATCTTTGTGCTGCAAGCACTTGGGCATGGAGTTGAGATGTCTCAAAACAAAGATTCAGTCTTTGTTTGAGCTTAGCTCAGACCTGGCTGTCTCCTCACCAAGTGTGCTGCCAGTGCCCCTGTGTGGGAAGGAGGTTCCCAAACCTCTTGTGAAAGATAGTGCTCCTTCCAGAACCATGGGGCTGGTCAGAGCCAGTTCATGTGGGGAGGGAGCACTCACAAGTGGCCTCCCTCTCCTCACAGGGTCGATTTTTAGTGTCTTTATTCTGTCTGTTCATAGAAAGGGTTTGGAAGACAGTGCTGGAAGCAAGACATGCAGAAAGAAAAGGGATAATAGGGAAGTTGGAGGCAAAGCAGTTGAGCCATATCCGATGCGACTCTGCGTCTCCTCAGTGGTGTGACAGGAGGGGGATGCCCAGAACTCTGCAAGATTTGGGCTCATAATGAGGAACAGCAGGGCTGGATCCCAAAGAATTTGGATAATTGAGGTGACAAATGCCGTTCAATTTAGATAACTGGGAAATAAATTGGAATTGAGCTCGGGAGTATGTGCTAAGGGAACAGTCATCCAGCAAGTTGCTCAGGAAAGGAACTTGGGGATCATTACAGACAATTGCAGAGTAATTGAAACCACCAGTTTGGTGTAGAGCTCCAGTAAAAGAAGGTGAAACAGCAAATGGGGTGTACTGGTGAGGAGGTGGAGTCCCTTGGGGAGGCAGGGCTGATTCCTCATTTAGTGTGGCTGGCACATGGGCAACAACCAGGACATCAGGAAAATGTGCAGTGCCAGGGAGGGGTGGCTGCTGTTGGTATCTTTGCAGTATCCATGCCACCTTTAGGCCTGTTTTCATAGTTCCCCTGCTGCCTATGTAATTGCAAATTATCTTTTTCATCAGGTATGTATCACTTCTAGACTGTTGCACAGGATGATAAATCTCTCAGGAAGCTGTTCTTTGTGATCAGCCTTAATTCCATCACATTCCTGTGTGGCTTAAAATATATATATACACATATATGCCCACACTCTTTGGCATTTATTTATTTAAATGTTTGTCTTTCTGTTTCCTCATCACTCCCCTGCTGACAAGCTGAGTTGTTTAACTCTGAGGAGGGAATTTTGAAATCAGCCCATCCTTGCTTGGCTGGAATCTCTCAGCTCATCCATGTCCTGTGGGGTCAGGCAGGAGTTTGGAATGTTGGAACTCTCTGGTCTCCTATGGGATACTCTGGGACCTCACCACGTGTTTAGCAATTAATGCTTTTGAGTGGGATGCCTCCTGGCCTCGTTTATTCCAAGGTTTCCATTCTCTTTAGTGACCAGGGATAGAACTGAGGGAAGGGCTGGGGCTCTGTCAGGGCAGGTTTAGGTTGGATGTTAGGGAAAGGTTCTTCCCCGAGAGGGTGGTCAGGCACTGGGGAGGTTTTTTGTCACTGCTCTTGCTCCTCCTGCATCAGAACCCTCTTTGTTCTTCACTTCTTTGTGCTGTGCATTAGAATTGTAAATTTATGCAAATTACAGCACTTGTATACAAATTTGGATATCACTCAGTTTGTCCTTTGAAAAGAGAAAATGAGAATTGAGAGAACTCAACCCTTTGGCCCTGCTGCTTGCCTTTCTAAACCCAACCAGATAAAAGAAGACAGATTTGAATTGTTTGGAATATTTTTAAAGAGTCCAAACTGGTAATATTATATTGAGTACAGAAGTAGATGACTGTGAGTTGGATGAAAAAGAAAATTTAAAAAATACATGTACAGCAGCTGGACTTGAAGAGCATCTGTCCTTGGAAAGGTTGGAAACAGGTTTCTCCAGAGAGCAGGGGCAACTGGAATCAGCAGCATCAGTGAGCAAAAGGGGGCCTGGAGTGACAGGCACACTCAGCAAGGTTCTGTGGGTGTGAAACTCAGCCTGCAGGGCTGATGGGAAGCACTTGTGGGCAATTCCATGTCAGGCCGGGTCTTCTGCCTAGTTCTGTGTTAGTCTGTACTAAAAGCAGCCCTGAATAAGCTCTCCTTACAGCAGCATCAGCTCATTGTACCACGCTGGAAACACACGGAGGGCATAAGGCACAATCCTCTCCATTTAAATGATTTTTCATTAAAAAGTTGTATTGGTATGAGGGTTCCTTAGTCACTGCAGGTTGTTTTGCTTCCAGTGCCAGAACAAACTCCACAAATGCTCCCACAGAGGACAGGAGGTTTGGCAGCTTCAGCTGCACCAACACAGGCAGCGTTTCTCAGTGTTGACAAGTGTTTTACAGCCACTTTGGAGGGTGATTTCAGTGGCACTGTGACCTACAAACTCCCTGGGTTTTGGAGAGCCACAGCAGAAGCACTAAAGCTTCTCACAGTTTTTCCACGAAGGGTCAGAGCAAACTGAACAAAGCCAGGATTTACATCTTTGGTCCATCCAGTTGCCCAACTTGTATCTATTTCATGCAGCTGTTGCTGTTGAGCAAACTGTGGGCAGCAGCTAGCGGTTGACTCAGGAGTTATCACATGTCAGAGGGCTGTGTTGGCTAGAAGAGGATAATAAAGTAATAAAAGAGCTTGATAGTAGTTCTAAACACTCTGACGTGAGGAGAAGGTGCCTTCTGCCTGCCAAAAGCCAGGGAAATTGTTTGAAGGAAGCTGAAAAAAGCCCAGATGTCCCCCAAGGAATCTAGTGGAGCTGGCCCACTGACAATGCCTTCAGCAGCCCCTGCTTGAGCATGGCAGAGGCTTTTCACCAGGCTGGTTTTCAGCCTCTCAGCTTGTCCTCTCCCAGAGACACTTGCAAAGGGCAGAGGCCAGGCTGGCAGTGGTGGTGCAGGTTTGGTGCTGGGCACTCTGGGGAGGGTGTGTGTGACACTGGGGTGAGCCCAGGGTGTGTGTGTGTGAGACTGGGATGGACACAGGATCTGTGTGTGAGGCTGGGGTGAGCCCAGGGTCTGTGTGTGTGTGAGACTGGGGTGAGCCCAGGGTCTGTGTGTGTGTGAGACTGGGGTGAGCCCAGCGCCCAGGGTCTGTGTGTGTGTGAGACTGGGGTGAGCCCAGCGCCCAGGGTCTGTGTGTGTGTGAGGCTGGGGTGAGCCCAGGGTCTGTGTGTGTGAGACTGGGATGGACACAGGGTCTGTGGGGTGAGCCCAGGGGGTGTGTGTGTGTAAGACTGGGGTGGGCACAGAGCCCAGGGTCTGTGTGTGAGACTGGGGTGGGCACAGAGCCCAGAGCTGCCCGCAGCCCCTGGGCAGCGCACACTTCCAGCGCCGTGGTGTGGCCGTGCCCCCGGAGCAGGGTAAAGCCCAGTGGCGTTATCCCTCTGTTTGCATTCCCCTGCCTGCTCTCTGTGGTGCCTGGGAGGCCGAGCCCTGCTGGAGCAATGTGATTTATTGCTGCTCGGCAGCCCCGCTCTGTGTCCCCGCAGCCCTCGGTAACCTGCGGAGGTCAGCTGGCCGCGCGCCCGGCAGCGCCGGCTCCTCGCACGGCCCCAGGCCCCCGGGACAGCTCCAGATCCCGGCTCCGTGGTGGGATGAGGGCAGCCAGGCAGCCACATCCGTGTGGGGTGAAGCAATAGGTCACAGGAGCCGTTTGTCCCCGCGGTGCCAGCTCTCCCCCAGCCCGGCGCTTGCGTGGCAGCCGTTCTCACTTGGGTCTCCCGCAGCTCTGTCCCCCTGCCAGCCCCACAGGAGGGTGACCCTGCCTCACTCCTGCTCTGCAGCCCTGCTGGTCTCACTCTGACGTGCCTGGTACAGGCTCCAGAGCTCACTGTGCTCCCTGCAAATGCCTAAAGGTGTCCTTGACTGCTTTGATCAGTCTTGGCATTGATGGAGCCTGGTGTTCCTATCCTTGAACCCAGAGGAGAGCAAGGAGATCAAACAGTGAGAGAGTCAGCTTCTGGTTTTTGTAGTGGTTTGGATTTTTGGGGGGTTTTTAAACGTTTTTTCAAATAAAAGTTTGAGATGTCCCTTAACAATCTTGGGTTAAGCTAATAGTATGGATTGTTTGGAATATTTAGCACCACCAGCGAAGCAACAACTGTTTTACCACACCCCGCCTCCTTTAACTTCTAAACAAATTACAGTCACTCTTTTTAACAAGTAAATGAAATGTATAGCTAAAACCTGCCAGTTCCTGTGCCTGGTTTTAAAGTTTCCCTTGGTGGAACTGAATTTTTTGGCTTACCAAAAATCCCCCAGGCACTTCTCCCATCCTATCCCACCCTCCTTCCTTTGGGAACTGCAGTGTGTAGTATCAGACCTGTGTGCCATCAAGGTGTTCTTGTTCTTAGCAGATGTCCCACCCTCTCCCACACCCGAGGAAGAGAGAGCTCCATCTCCACCACCTGAACCTGCTCTGAAAACTGAGCTGGAGCCTGCATCCACAGAGGTGAGAGCAGATCAGAGTGATTACCTGCTCTCAGGTAAGGAGAAATGAGCTCTGGTTTCTCACAGTGCTGCCATGTCCCCCAGGTGTCAGCTGGAGGGAGGAAGAGGAAGAGGAAGCGCGTGCTGAAATCCAAGATGTTTATTGATGAAGAGGAAGGCTGCATGGGTAAGACTGGCTGTGCCCTACACTCACTCTCTGGAGCTCACTGTGTTGGCCACTGTAACAGGCCAGCCTCTCCCAGGATAGAGAGAGGTTCACAGAATCACTTAGTTATCCCACTTGCAGCTCCTGCTCCCAGACTGAGGGAACTGAGCCTCTGGTGACTGCCTGGGTGGGGAGTCAGAGCTGTAGCTGAATCCTTACCCTTTTTTGATTATTCACAGATTCTCCTTCGGTTCTTTTCCCTTTTTTCCTGCCATCATGATTACCACCTTCATTTACTCTCTCTCCAAAGCTGCAAGCTTTTAAAGATGATACAGAAAGAGATTTAGGGTCTGGGATAAATTCTGGCTGAGATAACTTTGTTGGGTTTTTTTTTCCCCTTTGAGGATAAATCCAGAGCTGTGCAAAACTTGATTATATATTAAAGAAACATAGAGTATCCCAGATAAAAAGTTGGGGCTTAAATACTTTGTAGGGTTTCTGTTTCTGATAAGGGTGACTCTGCTTTCAGAAGGGAAGAATCCCTACAGAAGTCCTGAGAGCCAGAGGCTTTGAATTCCAGCCTGACTGGACCCTGCTTCCTCCTGTAGCCTGCAGAAAGCTGTGTAACACCACTGCATTTGTTTCCTCCATGTCCTGACACTGAAGTAGAGATGCAAACATTCAGACTATGTTGGTTTGGGTTGGGGGGGATTTTTTTGAAGGCTTTAAACACATGAGAGCGTGGAATGTGCTTTTTGTAATGCTGTTGTCAGCTGGATTGTGTGACATGATTTGGTTCCCTGGCCTGGCTGGGCTGAGGGGATGTCAGTGGAGCTCAGGGTGTGCTGGGGAAGGTGAGGTGCTGTTGTCCAGCTCTGTGGTGGTGCTGAGGAAGATGAGGTGCTCTTGTCCAGCTCTGTGGTGCTGCTGTTGTCCAGCTCTGTGGTGGTGCTGAGGAAGATGAGGTGCTCTTGTCCGGCTCTGTGGTGCTGCTGTTGCCCAGCTCTGTGGTGCTGCTGAGGAAGATGAGGTGCAGTTGTCCAGCTCTGTGGTGCTGCTGAGGAAGATGAGGTGCAGTTGCCCAGCTCTGTGGTGGAGCTGGCCATGGAGGCTCTCGGGCATTCCTGGCCCAGCTCCGGAGCTGCCTGGCCCGGACTCAGGCTGTGTCTGTTTGCACCTGTCTGCAGAGCTGCATCTTCTGTTTCCCATTAACTTGGTGTGTCTCTTTCAGAGAAGTGCAAAGCTGTGGCTCTCAGCAGCTGGCTGCACTGGGACTGAAACCCCAAGTGCTGCTTTCTTGTCCAAGAATTGGGCTTGCACAGAGTTACTGACAGCTTTGGCTGATTACCCTGAGGGGTGTTCTCCTCTCCCACCCCGGACAGAGCCATTGAAACACTTGGAAGGAAAATGGAACAAAACAGCATTAGATGGGGAGCTGAGTTGTACAGGCTCTGCATCCAGAGCACAGGAATGTCTCTTCTGGGTTCAGCAGGGAATATTGTCTCTGTTTCTCTGCTCTTTATCCCCACAGGGTTTCCTAGTCCCTTGGGAAAATGCAGACTCCTGGTTTCACAGTTCATATCCCCTTTCTGAAAGGGGAATGCAAGGCCCTGCTGTGCCCTTGGGAGACAGATCCTGTGGGATGGAGCTGGATACTGAGGAACTGGCTGGGGAGGACATTCTGCTTTCTCTACTGTAAATCCTCCAGCCTGTTGTGCAGAACGTGCTGTCTGGCTATTGCCCAGCTTCTCTTCTCCCTTCCATTCCACACCCTTTCCATGCACAGGCCTAACAATTCAAAGGCTAAATAACTTGCAAATCTCCCAGGCTAATGTAAATTTTAGTTATTCTTTGAAATAGAGGGGTTTTCCCCTCTCCCTGCTGTCTTTTTGTTTTTAAACCAACACTAGGTTTTTAAGAGGTTTTAATCCTAACATTAGAATGAGGCTGTACTTTATATTTCTCCACAATTTTAAGTGATGGTTTTCACAATAGCTGCAATAGCAAGGAATTGGTGTCAAAAAGCAAAAGTAATTTAGGGATTAGCCCTGAGGGAAATTGAGCAATTAAAGTATGTGTGGAGTTAAGCACAAGAAACATTCCTAGGCATCAACAGAAATCCATGGATTGGGGGCCTGCTCTTAGTCTCTAGTAAAGGGGAATTACTGAGGTTTAAGTTTGTGTGTTTCTACCTTGCACTTTCTGAAGCTTCAAAGGACACACAGGGGCTTGGAGATTGGAATATCCACACATGCATTGGAGGGAACTTTGTGTTACAGCATTTTAGAGCTTACATCCTTTGAGCCACCCTGATTCAGGGAGTCTGGCTGTGAATGGGGCGTCAGTGACTGCATCTGTGCACCCATAGGTGCTGCACATACACACTTCTGCAGTTCAGCTGGGATTGCAGCCAGAGAAAGCTGATCTGAGCTGTGCTGCTGCAATTGGAGGGGTTAACTGCACACCTCAGGAGTTCCCGGCAGTTCCTGACAGGCAGACAACAGGATAAAGGTTTTAAGTTCACCAGTGGTCTGGGGAAGCTGCTCCCTGAGAGGCCTGCTGCCTCTGAAGGGAGATTGCTTGGTTTGCAGCTCCTGTCTGAGGTCCTGCTAGCTCTGCTCAGGAGGATTTCACAGCATTCCTCTTCCCAGTCCCTGGTGACGTAGGAAACCTTATTTAATTTGATGCATTAATACAAGTGAAAGCCAGCTTCCCAGAAGAAGGGAAGTTAAGACATCTGTTTAGAAGAATAGAGTTGCTAAAGAAAAATGGCTTACTAGAAGAATCCCAGAGCACTGCTGGGAAGGCTGATCTGAGAGCATTTGCTGGGAGCTGATGGTGGGGCTGACTCCCGTTTAATTTCCGTGAGGTTGTTTTATGTCCCTGGGCTTCCCGCGGCCGGACGCTGACAGCAGCGAGCTGGCACTCCCCTGCAGGCAGAGCCCTGATTGCAGACAAGGCTTGGGGCTGGTCTTTCATAAAGCATTGCTTTGTGCTCGCCCTCTTTGGCCACCTCTGTGCAGCAGAGCTGCCCCGAGGGGTTTGTGCCCCTGGAGACAGGCGGTGTCTGCTTTGCTCTCCCCTCGCTGTCCAGTGTGCCGGTGAGGGCAGCTTGGGGATGGCTCCAGGTTGTCTTGCCTGCATTCCTGGAAAATCTGATTGCTTTGGCCCCTGTGGAAATGGGACCAAGTCGGAATGGTGGGGTTTAGCCATAAAGTACATGTTCCATTGCCTCGTGCCAAACTACTGATTCTGATCTCCTTCAGATTCATCACTTGCTGATGGCTGCTGGTCAGCCTTTGCCGTATGAGCTAGAATTTCAGGATCACTGGCTTGGAAAAGCCCTCTAAGGTCACTGACTCCAGCTGTTCCCCCAGCACTGCCAGGGCAGCACTGGCCCATATCCCCAGGTGCCACATCCACATGGCTTTTAAATCCCTGCAGGGATGAGGACTCGCCACTGCCCTGGGCAGCTGTGCCAGGGCTGGACGGCCCTTTTAGGGCAGGAGTTTTCCCTAATACCCAACCTAAACCTCCCTTGGCACAACTCAAGGTCATTTCCTACTGCTGAACTTTGGACTGAATTCCTGTGTCTGACACGTGTGCTCCTTGAACCCAAAGCATTCCTTTCCAGGAGCGCAATGGGAAGGCTGCAGTGGGGAGGTCTTTGGTGTAGAGATGGCTCAACCATCATCATCATCCTCTGCTCCCTTCCCTGTTGTTTCCACCAGTGACTGAGAAGGTTTACGAGAGCGAATCCTGCACGGACAGCGAGGATGAATTCCCCAAGCCCAAGGCACCAGCTCCACAAAAGCAACCCATGCTGCCCACCAAGAGGGAACCAAAGGAGGAGAGGAAGAACCCAAAGAAAGGGGCAGCTCCTGCCAGCAGAGCCAACAAACAGGTCTCCATCATGGGCTTCTGCCAGAAGAAATGAGCTGGGTCTGGCTCCTCTTGGCAGCTTGGGAGTGCTGCTCCCTGTTTTCGTGTGACTCTCTGCAAGCTGCTGCTGCTTGTGGGGCCAACATACAAGCCCTGGTTACACAAGGTGCCCTGCTTACTGTGTAAGGAAGCCCTCTGGACTAGATTTTGTATCAGAGAAAAGTCTTTATTTGTTACTGCAATCATTTCAGTCATCTTCACTAAGCACTGTGGGAACTGCCAGCTAGAGGCAACATCCAGAGGAACTCTTGAAAGGCTGTTGAACCTGTTCACATGAAATTGTATTTTTTTAATCACCCCTTTGGTGCTAAGTTAGGAGAGGAGTTGTGGTGTTTTCCTCCCTTCTTTGTACACCCCTAGCTCTTCAGATTGGTCCAGATGTTCACGTTGGGTAGCAGCAGTAATGTAGCAGGTCAGACACAAATATTGAACATCTGCTTTGGCTTTAACTGAATGAAGTGTACTTCATTTTCCCCCTAAGACTGGTAAATAGGTTTTGATCTGCCTTTCATAATCTTTATTTGGACAAAGCAGTGCATATAAAATTCTCTTACTCTCTTCTTCCTTGAGTTTGTATCCTCTGTAACTTGCTCAGATGCCTAATTATAGACTGGGACACTGTTGGTGTTCTGTCTTTACAAAAACATCCTTGAGGCTTCCCACCCAATTGGCTCCAGAGTAATTGGGGGAAGGCTTTGCTGTTGTTGGGAAAGAACTGGATCTTTAGCCTAGGAGGCCAGTGAGTCAGGAAAGGGTGATGAGAGGGCACTGCTGATAGCACCAGGCAGGTGCCAGGGAGCAGCACAAGCTGCATCGCAGGGTTTGGAAGTTTGGGGTTACCTGAAGGGTGTTTTTACACATAAACCAGACAAGAGAAGAGGTTTTCCTTGGACATCTCGTCACCTGCCTGCTGAAGGAAGAGTTCCATGGCACATGGTCCCGAGGAACCTGTTGTGGGAGAGGAATAGCGCACAGCAATCCTGCTAACCACAAAGGAGCTCTTGGTCTGGGCCTCCTGCTTGGCTGGTGCTGAGGCTGGCAGACCGATGGGAAAGCTTTTCCAGAGGGGTGATGCTGAGCCCTCCTGAAGCTTGGGCTGGTGTCCTGTGGTTGGTGGAGAGGAGCTGCTGCACCCCAACAAAACCCATGCTGTGGCCTGGCAAGAGAATGATCAGCCTTATTCTGGTTTAGTGAAAAAGTTTAACTGGAGAGCAAAACCCACCCTGGCATAGGGGTCCTGTTGTTTTTGGTAGAGTTGAGGGGGTATTTTTAAAGGCAACGAGAAGTAGCAAATCCCATTGAACACAGTTTTGGTTTGTAGGTTTTTTTTCATTTGTCCTTATTCATTAAATAACGTGTCAAATTCTGATTTCCAAGGGTTGTTGTATTTGAGTGTGGAAGTCAAAGACATTTGCTGGTGAAGGGGGTAAAGATTTCTTCCATCAAAACCAGGGCTGGAAGCTTTCAGCGGCGTGTTTGAGGGCATCTGAAACCTCGAAATAGCAGGATGTGTGTTGAACTGGAGCCCTGGAGTGTCGTTGCTGTGGCAGCAGGGGGACAGGCCGGGGTGTCCCGCTGCTCCTGCCCCTCACCTCTGCCGCGGTGTGGCTGGAGCTGCCGGCTCCACCCCGGCTCCTGCCACCAGATGGACGTCACACGGCACTTCCTGCGGAAAATGACCTAATGTCTGCAGGAGCAGGACCCAGCAGAGCCTCACACTTGCACAAGGCATGATCTCATACTCCCCACTGCACGGGCTGCCAGCCCCAGGGGGGCTTCGGGTCCCTGGATGCCGCCTTGGCCGAGGCTGGAGTGTCCCCACGGAGCAGGGAGTTGGGGCTGGAGAGAGGGAGAAGGCTCCCTTGTGGGTGGGGGTCACTCCTCTGGCCCCCAGGGGCTGCAGGGGCACAGAATGTCCAGGAGCCAGGCCTTTGGAACATGGAGCACATCTCCCACCTCGGGACGTGGTACTGGTGGAGCTCAGGGTCCCGAGGCTCCTCCTGGAGATGCAGAGGTCTTTATAGCTGTGTATGGGTCATTCACAGCTGGAAATCCAGTCCCAGGGGATCTGCTCTCCTCTTCCCCCTGTATCTCCCTTCCCACCACATTTACACCTCGGAGGAGCCTCAGACGAAGCAGTGGGAGAGGCTCATCCAAGGGACTGCAGTCTATGGTGCTTGCTCCCTAACAGCCTTCTTTCAGGCAGAGGAATTGTCATCCTTGTTCTCCAGGTGCACCGAGGAGTTTCCCTGTCACACACTGGCCTGGAACCATCGCTGCACCGGGCTCTCCTTGCACAAGGTGCTTCCCAGCCAGCTGCCCCGAGGGATGCCAAAGCCCCATCCTGTGTTCAGGAGGTGCCTGGGCTGATCAGTAACCCTCCTTGCACTGGGCAGGGCAGGAGGGTGTCCCGGCAGCCTGCTGGGAATTGTTGTGCTCTCCCACAGGCCATGCCAGCCCGGCCGCAGACACGGGAGCAGGGAACAGCAGGGCCTTATAAGGAAGCAAAATCCCTCAAGGCAATCCCACAATCCCTGACAAGACAGCGGGACCTGCCAGGGCTGTGCCTCAGCGCCAGCACCGCGGAACCAGCGAGCCCAGCGTGGCAGGAGAGCCCCCATTGAGTGCTGTGCCCAATGGCCACCCTGTCACCAGCCCTGAGCCCTGAGTGCCACTCCAGGAGTTCCTTGGGCATCTCCAGCATGGGCTCTCCAAACCTCCCTGGGCAGTGCCAGTGCCTGAGCCCCCTTTCCATGGGGAAATTCCTGTTGTGCCCACCCTGAGCTGCCCTGGCCCAGCCTGAGGCTGTTCCCTCTCCTCCTGTCCGTGTTCCCCCCTGGCTGTGCAGAGTCACAAGGGCCCCCTGAGCCTCCTTTTCTGCAGGCTGAGCCCCTTCCCAGCTCCCTCAGCCTCTCCTGTGCTCCATTCCCTTTCCATGTCCCAGCCCCGTTCCCTGCCCTGGACACGCTCCAGCCCCTCCAGGGCTCTCCTGGCAGGAGGGGCCCAGAGCTGTCCCCAGCACTGGAGGTGCCCAGCACAGCCCAGGGGCCATTGGCCTCCTGCTCACCTGGGCTCACCTGGGTTTGTGTCCAGCCACTGGCACCCCAGGCCCTTTTCCAGCATTGCAGCCCCTCTGTCCTGGCCTGGAGCGCTGCCTGGTTCTCCCTGTCTGGGAATGTGGTGCAGAGAGGTGTGGGTGCTCCTGCCCAGGTGAGCCAGGGATGGGCACAGGGCACGTGGCTGCTGCCAGAGCCAGCCCAGGGAGCCTCCCCAGGACCTTGGCCTGGGAGAAAGGAGCAGAGCTGCAAAACCAAAGGTGGAAAAGCATCCGCGGGATTTTGGAGATGGCTTTTCCACGTCCTTCCTCCCGCAGTGGGTACCACATCCCACTCCTGTGGTGGGATCCACGTGCAGTAGCCAAGCATCCCATCCCACCAGGGCTGTGATGCTGGGAAAGCTCAGCCTCCCTGCCTGGCTGCTGGGCATCCCCCAGGAGCTGAGCAGCCAGGCATCCCCCTGGGTGTGTGCACCTCCATCCCCTGGGGCCGGGCATCGCCCTGGATGTGGGCACCTCCTTCCCACCTGGAAGGGGCCGGGCATCCCACCTGGCTGCTGAGCACCCCACCTCGGGGCTGAGCCTCCCCGTGGCTCGGAGCCCCGCAGCCCGGTGCCATCCCTCCTGTCCCAGCTGCCACATGCCCGGGTGGCTGTCGCGGGCTGTCCCCGGAGCCGCCCGGCCCCGGCGCTGTTTACTGCGGCCGTCCCGCCGCGGCGCTTCACCCCAGCGCTTCCTGGGCTGGTGTCTGAAAATAGATATTTTTAACCTTTTAAAAATAGAAAGTCTCGCAGAACGGCAGCTCCTGTTTTTCCATTCCCTTCTCGTTTCTTCTCAGGGCGACGGAACCCGAGCCGGCCGCGGCGGGAGGCGGCCCCGTAAACAGGCTCCCGCGACAGGGGCACCGGGGACAGCACACGTGTGCCTGGAGCGCCCAAAGAAAGGTAAGAGAGAGAGGCAGAGGGAAAAAAGCAGCTCCAAAGGCCGGCCACTTTTCACACGGAGCCTTATTTGGTATTTTCATGAAAAGTTATATCTTCACACTGTAAAAAACGCCACTTATTACTCATGCTTTACTAGGTAAGTGTGTTTTCCTTGGCAGCGGGCGCTCTGGCGGTTTTTTCTCACTTCACTACTGCCGTACGAGCTGTTTCGAAGGTTTCATTAGTTTCTCCATCAGGGCTGGCGCTGCTGCCGCTGTCTGAGGCCGGGCTGTTAAACGCAGCGCAGACACAGCCGCTGTTTGTTCGGCACCTCGGGGGCTGTGAAACCCCAGCAGCGCCCTCCCAGCCCGCGGGGACGCGGCTGTCACCGCTGTCACCCTGCCCTCCGTGCCGTGCTGGGGACATCGCTGTCCCCTGGCGCAGAGCGGGGCTGCCGCGCCATCCCCGGCTCGCTGCAGGTGCGTGCATGTCACCTGACCCCATGGAACGCATCCATGTCACCCTTTCCTCGTGACCTCTGTGCAAAGGGGGATGCCACCCTCTCCCTGTTGTCACTGCGGTGTCACACTGTCCCCACACGTGTGGGTGTCACCAATCCCCGTGCACTGCCTCTGTGTGGACATGAGCCAGCCCCGGTCTGTCCCACCACTGTGGGCAGCCACCACCTCGTCCTCGGGGTCACTCCCAGGGCCATCAGCCTGTGCCCAGGGCCACGACATGCCCGTGGGTGTGCCAGGCTCCCTGCACACACACGGGTGTCACTTTGTCCCCATGCCCGTGGGTGTGCCAGGCTCCCTGCACACACACAGATGTCACTGTGTCCCCATGCCCGTGGGTGTGCCAGGCTCCCTGCACACACACGGGTGTCACTTTGTCCCCATGCCCGTGGGTGTGCCAGGCTCCCTGCACACACACAGATGTCACTGTGTCCCCATGCCCGCGGCAGCAGGCGGTGTCACAGCCCGGTCCCCGCGCTGCCGCCCCGGGCCGCCTGGCCGCGCTTCCCAGCCGCTCTAAAAGCCAGCTTTGTGTTTCACAGCCAGGCCCTCGCTTGGCGCACGATTTTAATTAGAGTCTGGTTACACGGCTCGGCAGATGTGGAATGTATTTCTTAGCCCAGGTGGAATAAATCTATTGCCGTAAAAACCAACCCCCCCGTTATTAAACTCTCCCTTCTAAATAGCCCAGTATTGAGATGCACAGCCCCCCGGCCCCCCGCCCACTGCCCCTCAATGCAAACCCTTTTCTAAGTGCTTAATGAGCTTTAATTTATTGTATTCCCTGGCTGCACGGAACCGGCTTCTGGTGCTGGCGCGGGCTCCCGGCCCCTGCCAGGGGTGCAGGGACTGGTCACCCCCATGGCCGGGGCTTGGGGTGCCCACGGGGGCTGCTGGGCTGGGGGTGCCCGTCCTGTCGTGCCCGTCCTGTCCCCCTGCAGCTTGGAGCCCCATGGGACCGAGGTCCCGGTCACCGCAGGGACAGCCCTGCCCTCGGCGGGTCCCTTGTGGCACCCGGGATGTCCCCGGGGATGGCACAGGGTGTGGGGCAATGCCAGGCCCCAGTGACAGGGGCTGTGTGCCCGAGATGTCCCCGGGGATGGCACAGGGTGTGGGGCAGTGCCAGCCCCAGTGACAGGGGCAGTGTGCCCAGGATGGCACAGGGTGTGGGGCAGTGCCAGCCCCAGTGACAGGGGCAGTGTGCCTGGGATGTCCCCGGGATGGCACAGGGTGTGGGGCAGTGCCAGCCCCAGTGACAGGGGCTGTGTGCCCGGGATGTCCCCGGGGATGTCCCAGGGTGTGGGGCAGTGCCAGCCCCAGTGACAGGGGCTGTGTGCCCGGGATGGCACAGGGTGTGGGGCAGTGCCAGCCCCAGTGACAGGGGCAGTGTGCCTGGGATGTCCCCGGGATGGCACAGGGTGTGGGGCAGTGCCAGCCCCAGTGACAGGGGCTGTGTGCCCGGGATGTCCCTGGGGATGGCACAGGGTGTGGGGCAGTGCCAGCCCCAGTGACAGGGGCTGTGTGCCCGGGATGTCCCCGGGGATGTCCCAGGGTGTGGCTCCGTCGGTCTGAGCAGTGCCAAGGCCAGGGATGGCGATTTCAAAGCTCACTGCACCACCCAGGAAGCAGCAGCTGCTTCCCAAGAGCCCATCGCTCCCAGCAGGGACCAGGGCTGCAGAGGGGAGAGGCTCTGCCCTGCTGCCATCAAAGCGAGGAGCAGGGCCCAGGGCAAAGCCTGCAGAGCTTTGTCACCCACCTCAGTGCCCTGCTGGGCCTCCCAAACAGCTCCAGCATGTCTAAAAACTGAAACAAACAAGGACAGGGGAAAAGGGAGGACATGGGAGAGGAGCATGGACAGAACCCATCCCACAGGGGAAAAGAGGAGGACATGGGAGAGGATCATGGACAGAACCCATCCCACAGGGGAAAAGAGGAGGACATGGGAGAGGAGCATGGACAGAATCCATCCATCCCACAGGGGAAAAGAGGAGGACATGGGAGAGGAGCATGGACAGAATCCATCCATCCCACAGGGGAAAAGAGGAGGACATGGGAGAGGAGCATGGACAGAACCCATCCCACAGGGGAAAAGAGGAGGACATGGGAGAGGAGCATGGACAGAACCCATCCCACAGGGGAAAAGAGGAGGACATGGGAGAGGAGCATGGACAGAACCCATCCCACAGGGGAAAAGAGGAGGACATGGGAGAGGAGCATGGACAGAACCCATCCCACAGGGGAAAAGAGGAGGACATGGGAGAGGAGCATGGACAGAATCCATCCATCCCACAGGGGAAAAGAGGAGGACATGGGACAGGAGCATGGACAGAATCCATCCATCCCACAGGGGAAAAGAGGAGGACATGGGAGAGGAGCATGGACAGAACCCATCCCACAGGGGAAAAGAGGAGGACATGGGAGAGGAGCATGGACAGAACCCATCCCACAGGGGAAAAGAGGACATGGGAGAGGAGCATGGACAGAACCCATCCCACAGGAGGAAAGAGGAGGACATGAGACAGAAGCATGCGCAGAGTCCATCCCATAGGATCACTGGGATGTCATTTCCCACAACTCTTTCACGGGCTTCCCCCTCTGCATCCTCCCTAACCACGGTGCTTGAAGAACAAAACCCCAGGATTTGTGCCTGCAGGAGATTCCTCCTCCCTCCCCACGCCTCGAGGAAAGGGAGCAAAGCCGCAGAGCCTGAGCCCTCCGCACAATTCCCAGCTGGGAGACTTGGCTGTGGGCTCCCCCAGGACTGTTCCCCCAGCTGGCCTCTCCTCTGGCTGGGAATGTGCAGCCACCCGTGTGCCAAGGAGCTGAGGATGACGTTATCCCCTCGCCAGGGCAGGTGTGGGGAGCACGGCTGCTCCCTGGGGGTGCAGAGCTCCAGGGCCATGCGGGGCCATCCCCACCAGGAACAGGGACCCCAGGCTGGGGGAGAGCAGCACCCCGAGCTTGTCCTGGAGCCCCGAGCAGGGATCAGGCTGCTCTGCTGCTGGAATCCCCAAAGGAAAGAGCAGGGAGCCGGAGCTGAGCTGAGAAAACCCAGCTTTTGTGATCTTACAGAGGAAATGAACAACTAGAAAGGGTTAAATTGCCATTTTCAAAGGCAAAGCCTTCCTCAAAATCCCTTTGGATGAATCAGGGTTAACCCTGGCCTTGCCCTTTTTGGGGATCAGGGTCAGCCTGGGCCAGCATTTGGTGAGGCTGATCCAGAAATCCCACGCCAGTCCTGTGACCTGCAGGTCAACACAACCTGGAGAGTTTGCCCTGGGAATTTTGGGTGTCCCTCACAGGCTGGGGGCTGCTTAGATGAAGGGCCAGATTTTATTATCTCTAATCACTCTTTTTGTTCTTGTTGGTAGATCACAGTCAGCTCCAAAGGCCAGTAATCCATCCTGGAAGGCAGCGCAGCCCTCTGCAGCTTTCCCTGGCCGCCTCTTGGCCCAGGGGTGACGGCTCAGTGGTGCAGCCCTGGGCAGGCACTGAAAGGCTCCAGTCCCTGTGGAACCGGCCCTTGCTGACCTCCGGGGAGGCCGTGTGGGGAAGGACAGTGTGCAGCTGCCCTCTGTGCATGCCCAGGCCATGCCAGCTCCCCTGTGCCCTGGGGAGGAGCAGGAGCCACGCTGGTGTCTGTGTAACCTCTCGGGACGTGCTAAGAGCACCCTGGAAGGGGATCAGTGTTTCCACTCGCTTTTCAGGGCCCATCTTCCTGCCCCCTGCCAAATCCAGCCCTCAGTGAGCACAACTCCCCTCTCCCAGGCTTTCCTGTGAGCACTGCACCCTCCAGCACTCAGCACCAAGCTAAAAACACTTGTATGGACACGTGGGGTTACAAAAAAAAATGAAACCCCGAATTTTGGCTGTTTGGATGGACTCTGACACTGCAGGTGGTGCTGGGGGAACACCTGCCTACATTCCCCATCTAGACGGTTTTCTTGGAGCCCCATTTGTCCACCTCCTTTTGGACCTGTGGGTTTAATCCCTGGTGTTTCCCCTTGCCTGGAGGCCGGAGGATGGATTGCTGGGGCTATCCTGGGGTTCAGCCCTGGGTGGGGCTCTGTTCCACAGGGGGTGTGTGTCTCTTTGGGGCAGGGGAAGCTGCCAGTCCTCGCCGCTCAGCCCCCAAAGCTGGAAGAGGAGCCAAGAGATGTGGCCAAGCTCTCTTTCCCTGCTCCTTGTCCCTGTATCTAATGGTCCATCGGGATTATTTGCACTGCCCGTGCAGCTGGGAGGCAAAAAGAGGTGTCTGGGCCAAGCAGTCCTTCTTACTTCATTTTCAACTGTTTGCAAAGCCCCTGATCAGACGACCCAGATGGTGCTAAATGGCCATGAAGGACCATTAGACAGTGGGTCATTGTCGTGCTCCTTGAGTTAGATAATTGTGATGGGCCTGAACTAATTAATTTCTACCCAAAAAAGTAGCACTGAATCATGGTCTTTTGGCAACACTGGTGAGAAGGAGTTGCAATCAAGTTTTGCACTCATCCAGCCTGTACGAACAGGGATCTCTGCAGGAGCCACACACTTCCATGGCCATAAAACAGGGGAGCAAGGAAAGCCGTGCAGAGGTTCGTCAGAGTGATGTCCCTCGTCCCACGGGGCAGGAGAGCCCTGGGATGGTCCAGCAGCTCCTTTGTGCCCTGGGTCTGGCCTGCCTGCCCTCTGCAATGGCCACGCTTGGGAATGGGCCCGGGCCAGGCATCCTGCAGGAGGAGAGGGCCTCTGGGGCTGCGCTGTGCCACGCCAGCCGCGTTTCCCCCATCCCTGCTTTGCCTCCAGCTGCCATCTCCAAGGACTTCCCTGCTTTTCTCATCACCCCCCTCTCAGCACCAGCCTTCCAGGAAGCCAGGGGCCTTTCCCAGTGTCCTGACTTGCTGGCACAGCTCCTCTCTGCAGGGATTTCTTTGTTTCCTCATCCTGGGGGTGTCGAGCTTTGACAAAGCCGGAGACAGGGAAACGTGATCCCGTTTCCCCAGCAGAGCTTGGACACCCTGCCAGATTAGGTACATCCTGAGCTGCTCCTGCATCCAAAAAGGTGAGGGAACATGAGAAAGGAGTGATTACAGACACATTTCTATGTGAGAAGAGACAGGAAATGTTAGGACTGTTTAGTCTGGAGGGGAGGCAGGTCTGTGGTGGCACGAGAGCAGCCTGTGAGCCCTGCAGCACTGACAATCCTCTGCTTTCTCCATTTCTCGTCCCAAAAAAAGAAAAGGATGTGCAGAGGAGAGTGGATGCAGGGGAAAGGTTCTCCCAGTGGGTCTCTATGGAGAGATTAAAAGGGAAATCCTGTCCTTTTGGGGACAGATCCCTCCCTTTGACTGGGGGAAGGTGGTACAAGAACACACATCCCAGTTCATTGGGAGATGCCTAAAAATGCAAACCGGCTCCAGAGCTGTGGGCTTCCCACGGGACGCTGGGAGCAGCAGCAGCCCCTCGTTGGTGTGGATGTCCCCTGGTGGTGCAGGGACACCCCGGGACGAGCAGGGCCCGTTCCTGTGGGCAGCAGGACTCCAGCAGGCTCCGCCAGGAGGTGCTGGCTTCCCTTCAGGGAAGGGGCTTGGTGCGCATGAAGGTGAAAGTGGGTGTTTTTTATGCCTGAAAACCCCGTGCAATGGCAAACAGCAGGGCCAAGGAAGTGAGTGTGGCTGGCAATTATAGAGACATATAGTTTGGAGAAGTGTTTTGACTAACCTGATAGTACAGCATGGAATAGCTCGGCTCTGATGTAAAAAAGCCCTGAGACCCCAGAGGTAGAGCCAAGGTTTGTGGTGGTGACTTGCCATCCGTCCCAGAGCACAGAGCCACGGGGTCCTTCTGGCTGGGTGGGACCCCAGGAGCTCCCTGATCCAGCCCCATCTCCAGGCAGGGATAACTCTGAAGTTACATCAGGGTGTTCAGGGCTGTGTCCAGGAGGTTTCTCCAAGCATGGGATGCACCTCCTTTCCTCCCTTGGTCCCAGTTCCAGCTTTTCTGAAGGGGAGAACGTTTCTGGCATATCTTCCAGCTGAGCCAGGTCCATCCTGCCCGGTGCTGGGGACCCAAACAGGACCCGGTGCCCAAAGCTCTCTGCAGAGACCGAGGGTGTCTCAGCACAGGCTGCACCAGCCGGGGGAGATGTGGGGCTCTCAGTGCACTCAAACACATCCCAGCAGAGCGCAGAGGGTGGCAGAGGGCTGGCAGCACACACAGCTCCCGGACAAGGAGCAGCAGCAGCTCTGAGTCCTGCGGGACCCGCGGCAGCACAGCCCGGGCCCCCTGGCCGCCCCGTCCTGGTGGGGAGAGAGTGGGAAGGGAATTGGAGACAGTGAGAAGGGAACTGGAGACAGTGGGAAGGTCTTTTCCAGCCCGAACGATTCCAGGCTTCCGTGGGCCCCTCTGCAGCCGCAGCCGGGGCTGCCCCTCGCCCGCAGATGTGCGCACGGTGGGAGGTGGCAGTGCCGGGGCACGGTGTCGCTGTGTCCCCGCACGCAGCCCGCAGCCCGGCGGGGCCGTGCCTGCGCACGGACGGACGCACGGACGGGCGGACGCGCGGCGAGCCAGGCGCTGGCTTGTGCCCCGCGGCTGCTGATCCGATTAAAAGGGTTAATCCCGGCGGTGCCCCCTCGCAGGGGAGAGCGGGCTCCTGGCGAGGCTGGGCAGGGCTGGAATCACTGACACCGCCGCGGGCAATGCTCAGGGAATGCTCGCTGCATTCCCACGGCTCCGTCCCGCCCGCAGCCTGTCCCTGTCCCTGTCCCTATCCCTGTCCCAGCCCCGTGTCCCTGTCCCTGTCCCTGTCCCAGCCCCGTGTCCCCCCCGTCCCGGGGCAATGGAGCTCTCTGGCACCGGTGCACCAAGGGCAGCCGGAGTCTGTCCCCTGCCATGCCCTCTGCTCCGGGACAGGCCAGCAGGGCTGCGGTGCCAGGGGAGGATGGAGGAGCCACATCCTCCCACAAAGGGCATTTTCGGAGCCGGGCTGAGGCAGCTCTGTGGTCACCTCAGAACCGTGGGGCTCTCTAGAAGTGCAGCGTGCCCCACTCTGGGCAGGGGTTGCTCAGGGAGGGAGGAGTGTCAGGCACCACGTCCATGGGATCACGGAGTTGTGACTGCATTGTTCACACTGGGAAAGCCCCTGGTACCTTCCAGTGCAGCCTTTCCCCCAGCCCTGCCAAGGCCACCACCACTGCCCCACGTCCCCAGGTGCCACATCCACACAGCTGTCAGGCCCTCCAGGGATGGGGACTCGCTGCTGACCTGTGCCAGGGCTGGACAGCCTTTTGGGGAAGGAATTTTCACAATATCCAACCTGAACCTCCTCTGGTGCAGCCTGAGGGCGTTTCCTCTTGCCCTGCCACTGTTCCCTGAGAGAAGAGAAGGAGCCCACGCTGCTGCTCGCCAAAGGTCTCTCCTGGCCACGGAGCCCCCAGCAGCAGCCAAAGCCCCCTGGGCACGGCAGAGCAGCTCTGTGTGTGAGGCACCCGGGAGGTCTGTCTGTGCCTGGGCTCGGTGTCCTGGCCCCCGGACAGCCCGCATGGGCTCAGCACCCCGTGGATGCCTGCAGGAGCCTCACCTGGCCCCGGCAGTGCAGAACTCGTGCTGCTTCCCTCCCAGCCCTCCCCGTGACCCCACCGGGGCAGCCGCACTCCCAGCGCCTCCGCTGCTGGTAAATGAGCACAAATTGGCCCCGGGCTCAGCTCCAGTCAGATCACACCAGGGCCATTAGGCTAATTGGGCTGCCAGGTGAGGGCTCAGGGCACTGGCAGCATCCTCCCTGCCTGCCTGCCTGCCTGCCTGCACACAGCTCCAGCCACGCAGGCAGCCCTGGGGCAAGGGGGTGCCTCGGCCCCTCTCCCTTCACCTCCCACCGTGGGGAGCTCCCCCGTGCTCAGAGCCTCACAGGGGCTCTCTCCTGCATAAACCTGGGCGCCCGAGCCCCTTTGTGTGGGCCTGGTGAGCTCCGTTTGCAGCCCAGAGCCACGAGCACACCACCAGCAAATGGGAAGGGGGGATCCCCTATGGATGAGCAAAGCTTCTGTGGGATTTCTCTGCATCCCAGCCCCGAGTGAGGGCAAGGGAGCCAAACCCCACCATGGCCCCTGAGCCTTGACACAGACCCTACAGGGAAAGGAGAACCAGCACAGGACGCTGAATCAAGAAGAGTTTTAATCAGATTTGTCAGACAGAGTTGGATCTCCAAATAAATAGATTTATCAAAACAGAATAAAACAAGAATCCAGGGATAAATATATAGGTACCAAAACAACCTGAAAATCCCCCAAAGCTGTTTCCAGACAGGGGGAAGGGGATGCTGCTGCACGCCCTCCTCCCCATGCTGCAGAAATGATCCTGTTTGCCCTCTGGGAGATGCCCCTCCTGTGAATACAGCCCGGTAGATATTATATAGGATAGATATAAATATAAATATATAGCACAATAAATGCTGAGCAGCGACCTTAGTGCAGTGCCCAGGGTCTCAGACCCTGCCAGCAGCTGGGTCCTCCCAAAACCTACATCTCCAAGTGACCTGCAAAGAGGGAGAGGAATCATCCCAGGGAAAAGAATCCTTTCCCTGCAAAGAGGGGAAAGCATCATCCCAGCTGGAAGAGAGGAGATTGTTCAAAAAGACCCCTTGGAGGGCATCCAGCCAAAGAAACCCCTTTGCAGCTCCCAGGGGCTCCAAGGAAAGAGGGAGGGATGATTTTCCTCCCTTTGCAGGTCATCTTTCCCCTGGTAAGAAGCACGGCCATGTCCCGCTTTGCCGCGCTCCTCAGGAACGCCGGGGTGTCCGGGATGGATCCCTCCTCCTCCTCCTCCTCCTCCTCCTCCTCCTCCTCCTCCTCCTCGTGTGGCAGCAGCTGCCACCCCTGGGGAGGGCCGTCTGTCCCTGCTCCCTGTGCTCATCCCACACCTCTGGGGCACCTGCCCGGCTGTGGCTCCGATGGGTTGGGATGGTTCTCTGGAGTCGCTGGAATTCCCGCTAGTGTAACCTGTATTGCAGTGCCGTCTACTGAGTAATGCAGCTCTGGAGTTGGTATATATGTGTACGTGTGTCTGTGTGTAGATAAATCGATAGCTAGAGGAGAGTTCTTGGCTTTACAAGGTCTTTGTCTCCTTCTCTGGGCTCTCTGTCATCCTCAGCTCCGCCGTCTGCGCTCGGAAGATGTTCCAGTGACCTGGATCAGCAGGGACAGACAGACATTAGCACAGCCTCTGGGGCAGGCCGTGTCCAGAGCAGCTCCTCAGGGATCCCAGCCACAGGTACTGCAGCTGGATTGATCCCAGCCACAGGTACTGCAGTTAGATTGATCCCAGCCTCAGGTACTGCAGTCAGATTGATCCCAGCCACAGGTACTGCAGCTGAATTGGTCCCAGCCACAGGTACTGCAGTTACATTGATCCCAGCCACAGGTGCTGCAGCTGAATTGATCCCAGCCACAGGTACTGCGGTTAGATAGATTGGTCCCAGCCACAGGTACTGCAGTTACATTGATCCCAGCCACAGGTACTGCAGCTGAATTGATCCCAGCCACAGGTACTGCAGTTACATTGATCCCAGCCACAGGTACTGCAGCTGAATTGATCCCAGCCACAGGTACTGCAGCTAGATAGATTGGTCCCAGCCACAGGTACTGCAGTTACATTGGTCCCAGCCACAGGTACTGCAGCTGGATTGATCCCAGCCACAGGTACTGCGGTTAGATAGATTGGTCCCAGCCACAGGTACTGCAGCTGGATTGGTCCCAGCCACAGGTACTGCAGCTGGATTGGTCCCAGCCACAGGTACTGCAGTTACATTGATCCCAGCCACAGGTACTGCAGTTACATTGGTCCCAGCCACAGGTACTGCAGCTGGATTGATCCCAGCCACAGGTACTGCAGTTAGATAGATTGGTCCCAGCCACAGGTACTGCAGTCAGATTGATCCCAGCCACAGGTACTGCAGTTAGATAGATTGGTCCCAGCCACAGGTACTGCAGTTACATTGATCCCAGCCACAGGTACTGCAGTTAGATAGATTGGTCCCAGCCACAGGTACTGCAGTTAGATAGATTGATCCCAGCCACAGGTACTGCAGTTAGATAGATTGGTCCCAGCCACAGGTACTGCAGTTAAAACGGGCTCGGATGGGCTCTCACCCTTGCAATGCAGTAATGGCACAGTCAATGGCACTTACAGTGCTTTTTGTGCAAAACACTCACACGGTGTGGAAAGAAAAAGGGCTCAGGCTGAAGCAGGGACAAACCTCCCTCTGCACCTCTTTGAAGGGTGCTCTGATGGGTTAGGTCCATGCCTTCCCTGGCATGTCTCGGATTTGGGTGACTTTCTGCCTCTCAGGGGAAGAAGCATTCTGCCTCTGTCTCAACCTCAGAAAGCCAAAATTTCAGTTTCATGGGCATTGGGCAGGTATGGTTCTCTCCTCCCTTCTGTCAGCCCCATTTTAGGATGGGTTGCTCAATCTCCCCCCATTTATATTCATTTTTCTGCTGCTGCCTCAGCCTTGGGTCTTCATTCACCAACCTATGGTAGGGGAAAATCCAGCTGCAGGAGAAGAGGGAAGGAATCCCTCTGAATCCCCCAAGGAGCTGCAGACCCCCAGCAAATCAAATGTGGAGCTGTGAAAGCCCCCCCAAACCAGGACAAAGTGTCCCAGTCCCTCTCCTTGCCCCCCTAAGGATGCCCAGATGTGCAGGAGGTGGCTGGAGATGCTTCCTTTCCCCTCCAGGTGTTCTCTCCCCTCAGTGCAACCCCAGCAAGGATTATGCAGCCCCAATGTCATCACCCCGGGGGTGGAGGGGACGTTTTCTGGCTGCATTAACCTTCTGCTGTGAGGAAATCACGGGTCAGAGCTTTCCTAGAACTCGCAGCCACGGCAGCAGGACGGTTTCACAACAGGGCTGTTTGCCAGGGGAAACTGAGGCAAGGAGAAGGAGGCACGTGCCAGAGACTCCGCTGGGGTGTGAAGCACAGCCTGGCAGCAGGGACTGGACAATCCCCCAGGGTTTGTTTGGTCAAAGATGCTCTCTCAAGGGGCTGGGGGTGAGAACAAGCCCTGGGGCACTGGGAGTGCTGGTGTGCCCCAGTGACCCATAACCCCGGTGCTGCACACTGCAGGCACGGCTCTGAGCCCAGCCTAGCCCACTAAACCCCAGCCCAGGCAGCAGGGAGCAGCCAGGCAGTTCCCTCCACACAGGCATTCCTGCTCTCTGTCATGTTTACGCACATCCTGGAACATCCTGAAAGGTTTTAAAACATATTTCAACAGTTTCATTTTTTGCTAATCCCTTGCACCATTTTTTTTTGCCCTCCCCCCATGCTCCCAGGAACACCAGATGGATTAGATATAAAAATCAAACAGTTTTATGGGCTCTGGAGAGACAAAACCTCTGGATTTCACAAGAGTGCAGCCACTTTTAGAAAGCTGGCTGCCCTTTCCTATGCCATAAAGTGAAAATGTGGCTGTAACCAGGAGTGCTGTGTGGGGTGTGAAGACAGGTCAGCCCCAGCACAGCTACACTTGCACAAGTGCTGTCCCCACGGCTCAGCTCCCCACACCATGCTGGCATTCACACAGCCTTTGGGAAGGGCCAGAGCAGAGCAGGAAATCAGGAGGGAGTGCTGGAGGAGTGAGGAAAGGGGATTTTTCTCTCCCTACCTTCGTTTGTCCTGGTGATCAGCCTGAAGTTTTGTGCTTCTTGCTTGAATTCTTGCTTGCTGATCTTCTTGGTCTGGATCAGATGGAATATTCCTGCAGAGGGGGACACAGGGCATCAGATTCTGCAGTGCCCAGCTCCAGGCTCACACAGGGTTGGATGCTCTGTCCCCTCCTGACACTGCCTGCCCCAGGGCCCTGGTTTGGTGCAGGACCTGCTGCCAGAGCCTGGTGGGAGCTGGCAATGGAGCCAGGGCTGGCCAAGGCCAGCAGACATCTCATTTAAGTGTCAGATGAGATGTTAGGAGGAAATTCTTCCCTGTGAGGCCCTGGCACAGGTTGCCCAGGGGAGCTGTGGCTGTCACACAAGTGGGGAAGTGTTCAAGGCCAGGCTGAAGCAAACTGGAACAGTGGAAGGTGTGCTGTCCACAGCAGGGGTGTGGAACGGGGCAGGTTTGAAGCTCCCTTCCAACCCAAACCTTGCTAAGATTCTGTGGGTCTGTGAAAGCAGCCACTGCTTGTTGAACCAGGATGTTTCACCGTGGAGCAGGTGAAAGCAATAGGATTTTGTTGCTCCTTGCCCTGCAGGAGTTCCAATCTCCCCTAAAAGCATAAAAGAAATGAAGGTGAGAGGCAGGGGATGCTGGGTCCCCTCTGCTCGCTCTCAAACACCGGTGCTCCCCTCCGTGCTCAGGTGATCCCCTTTCCTGGAAGCACCAAAGGTTTCCATCTCTTGGTCAGCAGCGCCCAAAGTGCTCCAGGACAGGAACAAACACAAGTGACCTCAGCAGGGATTGGTAGTTCTGCCCCTGCCAGCACTGCCCCTCCGTGGAGCTGCTGACTCAGAGGTTTGACCCCTGCAAACCAGAACCTGTGTTTAGCAATGACAGTGCCCTTCCTGTGGGATCAGTCTGGCATTCCTGCTCTCCTGCAAGGCATGACAAAGCAGCCAGGTATGCCTGGAATATCCTTCCCCACCTCTCGCTCAGGCACATCCAGCCCCTTGCTGCCAGCAGATGGGAGAGGCAGCGTGGTCCCCCTTATTTGGTTAAGAGACTTTCCCCGATTCCCAGCAGCAATTACACACGAAAAGGGTATGTAATGAAGGGGAACTGCCTCACAAGCCATATAAATGAGATGTTATCAGCTGTGGAAAATTAGTACAGGAAGTCAAAGGCAGAGAGAGAAATAGATGGATTTTTGGACTGTTACTTGGTCCTTTCAGTGGGTAGGGTAAAGAAGTCCTACCAGTAACAAAAGAAGACACTGGACAGAGATAATAAAACTGTTATTGACGCAAGAAAGGCACAAGTGTTCAATAAATTCTTCTGGTCTATAATTAGAAAGGAGCAGGAGGGTGTGCTTACAGTCCCGGGGCTGATGAAGCACTTTCCAGCACATTAGTAACCAAGAGGATATTTTAAACAAGAGCTACAAGAGATAAACATCTTTTAACCAACCGACCTAGATGATGCTCCCCAAGAGCTCTCAGAGAGCTGGCTGAGACCTTTGGCCCCCGGGAGGGTCATTCCCAACATCCCAGGAGCTGGGGAGCAGCAGAGGAAGGCAGCAGGAACCAGGACAGCGCAAGCTAAGGACAGTCCAGCAGTGGAGAGCAGGATGGATGGAGCTGGCACAGGGCAGTGCCATTTCCTGGCACACACATCCCATCCAACAGGCAGGAGCACTCCTGGCAGCCCTTGGGATGGAGCGAGCTGCTGGGACACTGTTCTCGGTGCTTTAAAGGGGATTTGTGAGAAAGATGGGCATGGACAGAGAGGAAAACAGGTCAAAAACATCAAAAACATCAGATTTTCAAAACTCCTGCTGATGTTCAGACCCCTAAAAACATGGAGAAGCCCACACTGCAACTCTTCTGGAGGCCAGCTGTGCGCCACCAGCCAGCTGGGTAAAACCTTTGGCTGGAGTTGGTGCTGCTTTCTCCTCCCAGCTGCTGCTCCGTGGAGGAAACCGTCCCAGCCCAGAAATAGCTGAGGCCACGTAGGTATCATGAGCCCATACAAAGGCAATGGACCCGGTCCAGGTGTGACTTGCAGGCTCTGTGCTCCACACACGCTGCTCTGTTGGTGGAGCCGTGGCCCACGGAGAGGTGGAATCCATGTGTGAGTGAGCTCACGCTCTTTCCCAACAACAACACTGCCCTGTGCCAAGCAAAAGAGCTGCGTTGGCCTCAGGGACAAGGGCCTCCCCTGTCCCTGGCTGGCAGGGCCAGGGGAGCTCCATGCAGGCTGGAGCTGCTGGCCTCGGAAGGTGCCGGCAGGGTTTGGGTGCTGCCCCTGCCAAGGAGCCAGGGGAGGAAGCGGCGGGGCCCGAGCTGTCCTCAGCCACAAGGTGCCATTGTGAGGGAGCCCTGCCGAGGAGGGGCAGGATGGCAGCGTGGTGGCACCAGGGCTCCATCTCTGGGTTATGGGCTCAGGTGCTGTCCAGCCATGCCCGAGGGCTCCCCAGGGAGTGATGTGAAACATGGGCACACCAGGAGACCAGGATGGCTGCACAAGTCCAGCAGACACAGGGCAAGGGCCGCTGTGTCCATAGGAAAGGTACAACCCACCTGAAGCACTCAAGACCTTTGGGGTGTAGCATGTCCAGTGGAAACTCAGGAACGGGGCACTGGGATGCTTCCCTGGGCCACAGGGAGACACAGCACAAATATCTGCTGGACCAGGTGTCCCCAGGCTCCTCCCATCCACGGGAGCAGAGCTGAAGGTGTGGGGAAAGAGCAAGAGAAGAGTGGAGCCTTTTGACAGCGAGTTTGCTGTGCCTTGACCTCCGGAGCACACACAACAGGAAGGAGCATCCAAACCCACCCATCAAAAAGTGGGCTGGAGACAATTCATCCCCCTGGTGTGAACCTTTGCAGCAGCTTTCAAGCTGTAGGTGGACTGGGGTGTAAAAAAAAGAATGAAAGCAAAACCACAGAGCCACCAGAACGATTCCTTTGTTTGTTTTCCACGTGCCCTTGGCACGGGAGCAGGGAGGTCTGGAGGAGCAGCCCCCAGGCCCTTGCCTTGGTTGCCCATGTGCTGTGTTGCAGCTCGTGGTGAGGACAGTGGGGCCAGAAGAGGTTTCCAGGCCCTGGTCTGCATGGAATGCAGGGAAAGGGTGTGAAGTGGGGGAGTCAGGAAAGCCAGCCTGCTGTCAGCAGGTTTTGATCCACCACGCAAGGGGTGGGTGGAGCGCCGCGAGAAAAGCCAGAGAAACCGAACAAAGCTTGGAAAGCATCAGGTTTCCACACACACCTCCCGCTCTGCTGGCCGCTTTCACCACGGTGCTCACCTTTAATCAGCTTCCAGTTGTAGATCTCCACCTCTTCTGCCAGCTCCTTCTCGACGGCCACGGTCCTGAGGATGTCCTTGGAGGGCTCGGAGCGCGGCGGCACGAAGGCGTACACCAGGACGCGGCTGGGGCCGCTGCCACACCGGGGGCTGCCCACCTCATCCGTGGGTCTGGCCCTGCTTTCTGAGCACACACAGGGACACCGGTCATTGAAGGGGGGCAGGCAGGACCATCCCAGCAGCCAGGTCATGGAAAAGGCTTTGGTGCCACGGGGCACGGTCCCATGATCCGAGCCCCAGCTCCAGGAGCAGCGGCGAAGGAGAGGCTGATAAAGCAGCTGTGGACCTCCTCATCCTCATGTTTTTCATTCCCCTGACCCCAGCAGCCTCTGTGCCAGCGGGGATGGGGAAGGGGGTTTTGTCCATCTGGATCCCCCCTACTCCCTGCAGTGACCTTGATGCCACCACGGCCACAAAGCCGGGCTGGATTCCCCACTTCCCATCTCACTCCTGCTGGGGAGGAACATCAGGGGAGCCAAGGGATGGGCCCACAGCAGGGGAGCCTGGGCACTGTGCCCAGCTCAGCCCCTCAGGTGGGCTCAGCACCAGCCCCAGCACCCTCCCCACACAGGGTGCCACCACAAGGACATCCACCCTGGGTCCTACGTGACTTTTCCAGCATTCTTGGTAAAGAAGAGATGCTCATTTTGCTCATTTTCCCTTTTTTTTTTTTTTTTTTTTTTTTTTATGTATCTGGAGTAATTAAGAATGCCCCGTGGTTTTGGAAGGAGATTTATTGCCTTTGGTTGTGGTCCTTGGAACACAGAGGAGCCCAGCTCTGCTGAATTTAGCCTTGTTCTCCCAGTCAGTTTGGATGCTGAAGCTTTTCACACTACTCGAAAGAAAGTTTGGCTATAAATAGATGCCTGGGGTTTATTTTAGCAAGACAGTTATTTTAGGCCTGATTCTGCTCTCCCCCAGGCTTTCTGGGGTGCTCCTGAGCTCTTCTGCTCTGAGCGGGAATGGAAATCCCAGTTCAAAGGGAAGCGAGGCTTTTCAGCAGGCAGAGGGCAGGGGCTCAGCTCTGCAGCTCGGCCTGAGGCAGAGCAGGGTGAGCACAGCCCAGCGCCCTCACCTGCCCCAGGGAAACCTCTGCCCCAGGGCATTCCCAGAAGTGTGCGGTTGGTCAAGCTGGAAAGGCCCTTTGAGATCATGGAGTCCCTGATTAAAGCCCCACCTTCCCAGCAGGAAAGGAACCCCTGGAATTCAACGGGAATTTAACAACCGAGGAGCTTCCCACCCCACAGCACGGGGAGGGGGAGCAGGGACACTGAGGTGGTGGTCACCAGCTCTGCCCACAGCAGTGTCCCCCCATCCACACAACGCATCACAGCAATTCCAGGGTCAGGATCCCTTCGGAAAAATCACTTGGCGTTCCTAAGTTACTGGTACAAAGGAGGAAGGTAAGGACAGCCTCAGAAAGCACCTGGAAAAAGAACCTGGGCAAAGCCTGCAGGCAGTGAAGGAAAGGGCAGGGATGTAACCTGGCTGAGCAGCTGTGTGTGATCGCTGTCTGTGGGAGCTGGAAGGCAGGAACACAGTAATTCTGGCTGCATCAGGGTGGTTAATTGGAAATAAAATGAAGTCTGAGCAGCAGACAGGAGACCCAAGCAGGGAAAGTTGTCAGATCTAAACCAGAGAGACCCACTAGAGTGGGAATGCAAGACTGGAAGGGTTCTGCTCAGTCATCACATCCCATTCCCAGCAGGCACCACATTGTAAATCCTGCTCATAAACATATCAAAAACCTTATTAAAACAAGCTGAGCTTCTGCCCTTCGCTCCCCCAAGGAGGCCATCCCAGAACCTCTCCACTCAGGGGCTGGAAAACCTCGAAAATCTCAGCTCAAACGACTTTGCAGCCATTCCAAAACGTGGCAGTGCCCTTTGCTTGTTCTCCCAGGTGAGCCCCTGGGAGATGTGGATCAGAGCCTGCTGCCCCTCCAGGCAGGCCCAAAGACCCTCAGGTGCCTTTAGCCTCCCTGGGCAAGCAGTGGGTGCTCCATGAGCTGAACATCTCCTGATGAATGCCAGCCCAGAGAGGTGTCACCCACAAACCATCCTCCGGTGGGAGCAGCAGGAGCTGTCACACCCTGCCACCTCTGTGCCAGCTCTGTGGCCTAAGGCAAACAGCTTTCCAAAGACCAGCGAGCTGGGAGACCCAAAGCACACTGAACAGAAGGAGGAAAGAGGTCTTCTCCACCATGGATCACAGAATTGCTAAATTTGGAAAAGACTTTTGAGATCATCAAGTCCAACTCTTCCCCCAGCACTGCCAAGGCACCACTGGCCCATGTCCCCAAATGTCACACAGCTTTTAAATCTCTCTGGGGAAGGGGTCTCACCACTGCCCTGGGCAGCTGTGCCAGGGCTGGACAGCCTTTTGGGGGAAGAAATTGTCTGTAACATCCAATCCAAGGCTGCCCTGGCCCAGCCTGAGGCCGTTCCCTCTCCTCCTGTCCCTGTTCCCCCGGCTGTGCCCCTCCTGGCAGGAGCTGTGCAGAGCCACAAGGGCCCCCCTGAGCCTCCTTTGCTCCAGCTGAGCCCCTTCCCAGCTCCCTCAGCCTCTCCTGTGCTCCATTCCCTTTCCATGTCCCAGCCCCAGCCCAGTTCCACCTGGAGCACCCTACAACCTCTGTGTTCAGCCTCCGCTCCCAGGGATGGGGGTTCCAATTCCCACACACCATGGGTGCCACCGACAGCCCCTCTCCTGGGAAGTGTCCTCGCTCCTCCCGTCACACCTGCACCCCAGCTGGCACAATTTAACCCTCTGGTTTCTGGGGACACCCAGGCTGTGTGTCCTGTCCCCTGAAAGCACCTTCCATGCCAGCACTGTCAGCGTGTCCTGCCTCAAGCATGTCCTTTCTCCAGGCCTCATCCTCCCAACAGATGGAACCTTTGGGGGGTCCTGGGGATCTTCCTTGCCTTGGGAAAGTCCTGCTGCCCCCCAAGACAAGCCAACCCTGCTGGACCTGTCTGGTGTGAATTCTAGCCACCAGCAACCTGAATCCCTTTGGCTCTGTCAGCCCGAGGCCTTAATCCAAGGCTGGGGAAGGAGCTGGAGGCAGCTGGGGCAGGCAGGATCCCACCTACCTGGGCATTCTTTGCAGCATTTCCCATCCACTTTCTCAGGGTGCTGGCAGGGGTACTCCTTGGGGCAGGTGAGCTTGTGGCAGTCCTGGACGCCGTCCCTGCAGGTGCAGAGGATGCAGGGCAGCAGGCCGTAGAGCCGGAACGCGGGGTGCCACACCTCCCCGTGCGAGTAGGTCTTGCCATTGTACACGCAGGCTGCAGGAGACACACAACAGCTGCCTGGGGATGCAAATCCTCCTCCTCCTGCTCTTGGTCAGCCCGAGGCTCGGTGCAGCCACGGCCTTGCAGCATGGAGGACATGGCTGCTCCCGCTGTGTGGAGGAGCCGGCTCCTCTGGCAGCACGCGGCACCACAGAAGGTGGCATGGGACCCAAGGTGCCACAGGGACCCAAGGTGCCACAGGGACCAGCAGGTGCCGTGGGGCAGAGGAGCAGCAGCAGGAGATGGCCGTGCTGGATGTGGCCGCCCTGCAGGGACAGGGGACCTCACCTGGCTGCCACCCTCTGGAGCCCAGGGTCCCTCCCGGCGGTGGCAGGAGAGAAGCACAGTGAAGAGTGCCACCTGCTGACTCCCGCACGGAAATTTCTGGAGGTCCCACAGTTCCCTCCAGGCCTTCGTCTGCAAGGCACCTTCTGGAGGCACAATGGTGGGAGAGCGGCCAAGAGGAGAGAGGAGCTGTCATTTCCCCCTCTGGATCAAGGGCTGGCCTCCTCACCTCACTTCGTGACTCTGTGCTCCAGAAGGAGCACCTGGGGCAGCTCTGGGTCAGGGCCAGCCCTTGCACGAGGAGGAATGTCCTGTCTTTGTGTGCCACTGTCCTGGAAGGTCCATGTGGAGCCTTCCAGCTGAGCTCCTTCCTTCCCAAGTCCCAGATCTCCAAAACATTCCAAGGACCAGCCTTCTCCCAACCCCCTTTGGGGAGTGGCAGCCTCATGCAGTCAGGAGACTGTGGGCATGGGGACTGAGACGCCTGGCCGAGGCTGGCTGTGGAGGAGTGGGCAGAAGGACTTGCTGGTGGAAACCTGCCGCTGCTTCAGATCCCTGAAGAGTTCCAAGCTCTGGAGAAGCCACTTTAAGTCCCTGCCTGGCCCGTCCATCCCTTACCTTTCTTGTGCTTCTCTTTCAAGACGATCTTCACAGTGGTGCCACCTGCTCCCTTGGGTTTGAAGCTTCTGGGAATGAGCTCCAGGGAGGAGCTGAGAGCCGTGGACACGGTGGCTCCAGGGGGCTTCCTGCCCACCACCTCCCCCAGGCACTGGTCCTGGGAGTGTCTCTGTGAGCAGCCAGGGAAAAAAGGGGATTCAGACTCCGGCAGCTGAGTTGTTCCCATTCCAAAGCATGCTGGAAAAAGCCAAGCAGTGTCCTGCACGCCTTCCCTCAGGAGTGCGAGGGGCACAGACCACAGGGGTAAGCAATGGCCCACAAGCCTTATAAATCACAGAAATATTAATGCTGGAAAATTCCTCTGAGATCATGGAGCCCAACCATTCCCTCAGCACTGCCAAGGCCACCATCCTCCCATGTCCCAAAGTGCCACATCCACACAGCTTGTAAATCCCTCAGGGGACGGGGATGCCAGGCAGCTGTGCCAGGGCTGGACAACCTTTTGGGGGAAGGAACTTCCCCAGTATCCAACCTGAGCCTCCCCTGGCCCAGCCTGAGGCCGTTCCCTCTCCTCCTGTCCCTGTTCCCCCCGGCTGTCCCCTCCTGGCAGGAGCTGTGCAGAGCCACAAGGGCCCCCCTGAGCCTCCTTTGCTCCAGGCTGAGCCCTTTCCAGCTCCCTCAGCCTCTCCTGTGCTCCAGCCCCTTCCCCATCTTGCTGCTGCCACCACCCAAGGGTGCTGAGCAGTGCCAGTGCCCCACCCTGGTGTCCTCCTCACTGGGGCAGAGCCTTTCCCTACCCAAGCTCAACCCAGTGCCCTCAGAGAAGCGTGTGAGCTCCTGCATCCCTCGGACACACAGGGAAATGGGCTGGTCCTTCCCCGGTGGGAAAAGGAGGGCTGGCATCTGTGTGGCTCAGCAGGATCAGGAGGGTGAGGATGGGCCAGATCCTGCTCTCCCACCTGGGAGGCACCAGGGGAGCCAGGGTGGGGCTGCCAGCCAGCAGGGCCGAGACGCCAGGAACACCCCAGGAGCATCCCAGGAGCATCCCAGGCTTCCAGGAGCAGAGTGCTGGGACAAGACGCGCAGCACAAAGGGTCCCCTTGTGTCTGTTTTGGAGGTTTTATAGGTGCTGGAGCAGTATGGAAAAGGGCAGAGCCAGGAGCTGAGTGACCTAATCCCACAGAGCTGGCATGGGCAGCCCAGCTCCGAAATGTGGCCCTGAAGGAGCCCAGGAGCCAAGGAGTCACTTTTTCCTTGCTGGGGCTGCTGATACAAACAGCCTGGGGAGGCAGGGTGCTGCCTGAGCTCTCACCTAGGCTGCTCTCTCCCAGCTAGACTCAGCTCCATGGCACAATGCACCTGCAAACCAGGTGTGCCCATGGTGCTGCTGGGCACTGTGCAAGGATCTCAGTGGGTCTCACTGTGCCAGGGCATTCCGTGAGCTGCTCAGGGGGCCGCGCTGGAAGCAAGGGGTTTGGAAATGCAAAAGTCACGTACAACACCTCTGTTTAACTGCAGGGGCTCCTCTTCCGTGGGCTTCTCCAGGGAGCCATCTGCAAGGGAAAAGCATTGTCCTGGAGGATGCTGGGGGCTGAACGGAGCTTTGCTCTCTGCGGCTGAAAGCAGCTCTCCTCCACGTGCTGGCCTGCCTGGCAGTCTGCAGAGACAGGAGCCTTGCACACGCAATTCCTGTTATCCAAGGAAAACCCAGCCTTGCACATGCAATTCCTGCTATCCAAGGAAAACCCAGCCTTGCACATGCAATTCCTGTTATCCAAGGAAAACCCAGCCTTGCACATGCAATTCCTGTTACCCAAGGAAAACCCAGCCTTGCCCATGCAATTCCTGTTATCCAAGGAAAACCCAGCCTTGCACATGCAATTCCTGTTACCCAAGGAAAACCCAGCTTTGTTATCCAAGGAAAACCCAGCTTTGCACGTGCAATTCCTGTTATCCAAGGAAAGCCCAGCCTTGCCCATGCAATTCCTCTTATCCAAGGAAAGCCCAGCCTTGGGCATGCAATTCCTCTTATCCAAGGAAAACCCAGCCTTGCACATGCAATTCCTGTTATCCGAGGAAAACCCAGTTATCCGTTACCCAAGGAAAACCCAGCCTTGCACATGCAATTCCTGGAAAAAAGCCTTGCCTGTTGAAAACCCACATGCAATTGTTATCCAAGGAAAACCCAGCCTGCACCCCCAAGGAAAACATGCAACTCCTGTTACCCAAGGAAAACCCAAGCCTTGCACATGCAATTCATGCTATCCAAGGAAAACCTAAGCCTTGCACATGCAATTCCTGTTACCCAAGGAAAACCCAAGCCCTCAGCTTGTGCTCCCTGGTGCAACCAAGAGATAAGCAGCCAGATTTACAGCCCAGGCTTCCAGACTCCTGCCAGAGTGGCTTGGGATGGCTCCTGCTGCCAGCTGGAGAGTGCCAGCCCTCGCTGCCAGCCCCGTTACCTTTGCAGACCTGGCAGCAGGAATCTGGCACGCTGAAGGGAGAGGAGCACAGCAGCTCGGGGCAGGTCACCAAGCCGCAGTAAATCTGTCCTTCCTAGGAGGGCAGGAGGGAAAAACACACTGTCAGCCTTACCAAGAGCTGCATGTCCCCCACGTAGGTCCCTTCCCACCCAAACCATCCCAGGATTTTATGAGTCCATGACCAAAAGCCCCCTGGTAATCCATCCTGCAATGCCACCAATCATCCCGCACCTGCTGGCAGCGGGAGTCTGTCCCTGCTGCGCTGTCTGTCCGTCCTGCACTGCTGTTCATGGATAACACACTGCTCCTCCCCAGAAAGGGCAGGCACCATTAGTGCTGCCAGGCTGGAACAGCCCCTGCACACCTCCCAGCCCCACAGAACAGCCCCCAAGAGGATTTCCTGGGCATCTGCCAGGAACAGGACCCAGAGGAGATGGCTGGAAGTGGGAAGCAGGATTCTGAGCCCAGGTTCAGGTCCACACCAAAGCTCTGCCCTCCCTGTCCCTTGGTTAATTCCACAACCCCAGGCCAAGCACACAGAGGAGCAGGAATAGACCCAAGTGGATCCTTTGGAAAATAACAGGTGATTCAAGCTGAAAACCACGGGTTGAGGCCAGCCTTGGCCTTTGTGCATCCCAGTGCCCCCTCAGGCAGTGGGTTTGCACCAGTTGGTGGCAGGAATAAGTTTTTGCTACTTTGCCAAAGGGTAAAAAAGGATGTTTGCAGCCAGCCCCCAACAGCAAGGTCATCTCCATGCAGCAGTTTTCTCTGGGGCATCCACAAGTCAAGCAAGACCAAGAGGTCAGCCAAGGATATCCTTAGAAAAAAACCAAAGCACAGCTGCCTCTCCTCCCATCGGGAAGCCAGACTGCTGTGCAAGGGACACGAAGGGGACGAGGGGAGTGTGGTGGGTGACAGGATCTGGCAGGTCCTGCTCTGCACCCGGGGAACCCACGCCTGCCTCTCCCTTCCTCCTGCTCTTGTCCTGCCCAGCAGCTCGCAGCAGTGCCCTGCCCCAGCGGCCAGTGCCCCAAAGGAGCAGCATTGATCCCAGAGGCAGCTCCCAAAGAGGGCCAGAGCAGCTGTTCCAGCAGCTGTTCCAGCAGCTGACAGCACCAGACACAGCGCGGGGACTGCCCCCAGGCAAGGCTCCACTTCAGCCAGCCCTTCACTTTCCCCTTGTCCCCGAGGCATTGCCCTGGCAAATACCCAGTGACAGACGGCAGGGACGAGGAGCCACTCCTGGGACAGTGGCACAGGCAGCTGGGTTGGAGGGCTCTTTCAGGTTTCACATCACCTGGCTGGGGTTCTTAAGAGAGGAACCAGCCTCCCCAGAGGCTGCATCATTCCCACACGTCAGTCACTGCTCTTGCCGCCCCAGAGCAGCTATTCCAGCACCACAGGCAGAGGCTGGACAGGTTACAGCCGCCGTAACCCGTGTGTGATGGCAGAGGGAGGCGCTTTGGGGCTCTTCTGCCCCTTCTGGATGTGCTGGCACCAAAGAGGGGGCACAGGGTGCCGCAGCGAGGGCTGTGAGCCCCAGAGGAGGATGGGGATGAGGATGAGGAGGAGGAGGCTTACGGAGCAGCTGCACTGCACACACTGGTTGGGCTGGCGGCCGGGGAACAGCTCGCTGCCGCTGAACATCTCTCCCTGCTGGAACGTGGTCCCGTTGTAGCGGCACGACCTGGCGGGCGCCCGCAGCCCGGACGGGGCCGGGGGCTCTGCAAAGGGGGAGAAAGGAGCGGGGTCACAGCCAGCCCACCCCAAGGGACCCTTCAGAGCCCCGGGCACCCGGAGTGTCAGAGCAACGCGCGGCTGGTCCGCAAGGAAGGGCCCGAAAGGTCTTGGAGGATGGGGCTGCCCTGAGCTCAGCGCAGTGGGGAGGCCTGGAAGCCTGGCCTCACAAAGGCCTTAACAAAATTATTGGGGTTTTCCCTCCCCTGGCTGTAACCATCGCCAGATTCAGATGGAGTCAGGTAAAAAGGGCTTGTCTCATGGACAATCAGCAAAAATTGAAAATTAATGAGGGTTTTTTCCTATTTTTTTCCCTGATTTCTTAAATCACTGGTGGTTTCCGACTAGCTCTGCCAGCACTCAGGTAGGGAAAGTTTTGGGACTAAATCTTGAGGTGAGAATGAACATATTGAGGTAAAATTAGGCAATCAGTAGTGGTAAGGCAGAAAAATTTCTGGGGCTAAAACTTGAGCTAGTCTCCAGTGTAGAGAAGGAAGTTGTTAAAAAACTATAATTAATTATTTTTCCGAAATTTTTTTTCTAATTTTTTTTTTTTTTAAATCCAAGACACTTTGCTGGCAAACGATCAGAACAGATTGCCAGCTCCTGTTTTGCCCCAGAAGTGTGAACTGACACTTTGTCCCTGCAAAGCTCTTGGGATGGGGGCGAGAGGAGAAGGTGGTCTGGCAGAGAGCCCTTTTCCACTCAAATGGGATTTCTGGAGGGAAAACGCAGCTGGAGCTGGGTGTCACAGCCCGAGGGGTGCCCACGCACCGGGACAGCGCGGGCAGCACTGCTGGGGCTCCGTGACGGGGCTGGCGCACGGCAGCGCCGGGCACTGGATCCGGGAGCACCTGATGCTGGAGTTCTGCGGACAGACAGACAGACAGACAGACAGGCAGGTTAGTCCCCAGGGAGCGGCCAGCCCTCCTGAGCCAGCTGAGCCCACCAGGGATGGCTCCAGCCCTGCCCTGGTCCCTCGCCCACCGCCCCAGAGCAGCCTCGGCCGCCTCAGCCCAGCAGGGCCCAGAACCGCGGAATCACGGTGGTTTTCCAGAGTGGAATTCCAGAGTGGTTCAGCGGGCAGGGAGCCTGCAGGGCCTTGTTCCACATCCTGGTGTGAGCAGGGACACCTCCCACTGCTCCACTGTCCCGGGGGCTGCAGCCTGGCCTGGAGCACCCCCGGCATCCAGGGGCAGCCCCGGCTGCTCTGGGCACTGTGCCAGGGAGCAGCTTCTTGTGAGCATATCACTCTAAATCTGCTCTCCTCTGGTTTAGAGCCCTTCCCTTGGCCCGTCTCCGTCTGCCTGCATGAAACATAACGCGTCTGGTCAAATGAGGCAGCGGGACCGATCTGCTGCAAAGCTGCCAAGCAAAGCCCCAGCGCAGCAGCAGCATTGTCAGCAACATCCTCATCATTATTATTATTAGCATTAGCATTAGCATTATTGGCTTTATTATTATCAGCATTATAGTAGAAAATTCTGAGACCTTTTTTCTACTTGCCACATCGGCAGCTGGTTTGCCTGTGCTATCTTCCTGATTAGTAAAAACATCTTCTTGTTTAAGTAAATTTATCCTTTGCCTTAAGCCATAAAACCCCCTCTAACTAACACACCCTTTGCCTCCTTGGTTATCCAGTAAGGCTGGCTCAGCGATTCTTTTCCTCTGTACCAAAACTTGCTTCCATCTCTATTCCTTCATCAGACTCTACATTCAAAAATCTTTCTGCCAAGCACACCTATCTGTGAGGCTTTCTTGTCAAACTTTCATCCTTCCCAACAAGCATTATTATTGTTATTGTTATTGTTATTATTGTTTTGTTGTTGCTGCTGTTATCAGCAGCATTAGCAGCAGCATTAGCAGCAGCATTAGCAGCATTAGCAGCATTAGCAGCAGCATTAGCAGCAGCATTAGCAGCAGCATTAGCAGTATTAGCAGCAGTATTAGCAGCATTAGTAGCAGTATTAGCAGCATTAGCAGCAGCATTAGCAGTATTAGCAGCAGTATTAGCAGCAGTATTAGCAGCATTAGTAGCAGTGTTAGCAGCATTAGCAGCAGCATTAGCAGTATTAGCAGCAGTATTAGCAGCAGTATTAGCAGCATTAGCAGCAGTATTAGCAGCAGTATTAGCAGCAGTATTAGCAGCATTAGTAGCAGTATTAGCAGCAGCATTAGCAGCAGTATTAGCAGCATTAGCAGCAGAATTAGCATTAGCAGCAGCATTAGCAGCAGCAACAGGAGCATTCGCAGCAACATTATTATTATTATTATAAATAATAATAATAATAATTATAATAGCAGCAGCATTAGCATCATTATTTTTATCAGCATTATTGTTGTTATTAGCATTATTGTTATTGTTGTTGGTTTTATTATTATTATTATTAGCAGCAACATTAGCATCATTATTATTATCGGCATTATTGTTGTTATTAGCATTATTGTTATTGTTGTTGGTTTTATTATTATTATTATTAGCAGCAACATTAGCATCATTATTATTATCGGCATTATTGTTGTTGTTATTAGCATTATTGTTATTGTTGTTGGTTTTATTATTATTATTATTATTATTATTATTATTATTATTATTATTATTATTATTATTATTATCATCAGCAACATTAACATCATTATTATTATCGGCAGTATTGTTGTTATTAGCATTATTGTTATTATTGTTGTTGTTTTCATTATTATTATTATTAGCAGCAGCATTAGCAGCAACATATTATTATTGTTATTGTTGTTAATATTGTTATTTTTATTATTAGCAACATTCACATCATCATTATTACCAGCATTATTGCTATTATGATTGTTATTATTATTATTATTGTTAGCATTATTATTATTAGCGTTATTGTTATTATCAGCATTATTGTTATTATTATTATTATTATTGTTATTATTGTTGTTGTTATTATTATTATTATTGTTATTAATGATATTATTGCTATTGTTATTATCAGCATTATTGTTATTGTTGTTGTTGTTGTTATTATTATTGTTGTTATTGTTGTTATTGTTGTTATTGTTATTATTGTTATTAATGATATTATTGTTATCGTTATCAGCAGCAGCATTATCCTGAGCATCCCGGGCGCCAGGAGCAGCCCCGGCGCAGCGGCAGGTGGCTGTGCGCCAGGAGCGGGCCGGACGTGCCTCGTGGCAGGTGCAGCGGATGCAGTACACGAGGCCCTGCGGCTCCAGGTACGGGTGCCAGCTCTCCCCCGGGCTGTACTTCTTGCCGCTGAAGTCGCAGAACGCCTCGGGCCCTGCAATGACCGGGAGAGGCCGGGTGAGGAAAGGAGCTGTTCCTTTCGTGTGTGAGCAGGGACAGCCTGCGCCCCCCACCTCCCACCCACCAAACACAGACTCTGATTTGGCTCCCCCCAGTTTTACTTTATTTTCGTGCGGTTTTTACCCTGGGACCCACCCGGCCCAAGTGGCAGCCCCGCTGAGCAAACTGGACTCCCTTTGCAAGAGAGGAGCAGAACGGGTGGGTTTGAGGCAGGAAATGCAGTTTTCACTCTGAGACAGAAATGCTCACGGCAAGATGGACAGGTGATTTCGGGGTGGAGTTCCCCAGTGAGATCAGAATGGTTGGCAGTGGTGACAGAGATGGAGCACCCTGATTTTAGGGGACATTTTCACTGTTACCCAAAAAAAAGCCAGAAACAAAAAGAAGAAGAAAGAGGAGGGGGAAAAAACCACAGAAAAATTATGGGTGAATTTCCCCAACCAACCAGATTTCCCCAACCAGCCCCACCAGACAGAATTCACCCAAATTTGCTGCGGGGTGGGCTGCAGTCCCTCCTCAGCCCATGCCCACCCTCAGGTGATGCTCTAACACAGCCAGACCCTCTGGCCAGCAGGAAGGGCAGCCCTGTGGGTCCACAAAGATCTTCATAGGTCCTCTCTTTGGCTTTGAGCCTCTCCTGGATGGCCTTAGGCCCTTGATTCCCCAAGCTGCACCTTCACAAGTGGAGAGCACTTGTGTGCAGGCTGGCTGGCCCAGGCACAGCGCATCTGGGGCTCTGCAGTGGCTGTGGGGGTTACCAGAGGGACGGGCAGAGGGGTTCTCCTTCCTTTTCCCTCATCAGGGCTTCGCATTGTCCCCATAGCTCTTGAGAGCCAGCAACTCCCTGCTCCTGGCCACGAGCTTACAGCAAACCACACAGAACTGGTGAGCATGTGGCTCGAGTGTGAGGAAACCCAGAGGAGAGAGGAAAAAACCAAACAAAACAGAAAAAAAAAAAATTTAAAAATCTAAACAAAAAAAAATCATGGTTTTGCAAAAGGGTAAGAAAATGACTTCATCCCTCCCTGCTTGCAGCATCCCCATGAATTATGCTGAGGGTGAAGAAACGGAGCTGCCTTGGTGTGACGCTCAGCTCGCAGCTCCCATGCCAGTTGGCTGCTTCCTGCAAGCATTTAATCACAAGTGGAGCCCTGGTTTGGGTCCAGCCCTCGAAAGCAGCCTGATTCATGTCTGCACAGGGCCTGCTGGTGAAATTAAAGCTGGCTGGCAGGGCTGGGCAGCAGGAGACACTTGGCATCCCTGCGGTGCTGGGGTTCTGGCAAGAGGTGCCAGCGTGCTTGGGCATGGATGGGGATGGATGGATGGATGGATGGATGGATGGATGGATGGATGGATGGATGGATGGATGGATGGATGGATGGATGGATGGATGGATGGATGGATGAGGCTTAAAAGCTGGAGGCTCTGGGCTATTTTTTCCCATGCCAGGCTAATAATTTCATGGGGGTCAAACTCCGGACATCATCCTAGTTCACTTGGATGGAGTGAAAAGCCATTTGTGGCAGTGGATTCCTCCCGTGCTGATCAGCAAGGTGAGCTCACTCACTGCCCCTTCGGCAGCAGCACACTCAGAAAAGTCCTCTGGGTTTACTTCTCACTGGACCTAGAGCAGGTCAGGAAGCTGTGGGGTGGCACCTTGTTGGTGGCTGGTGTCTGGAGCTGTTGAGGTGCATCCCGAGGAGCTGCACACCCTTCTCGGGGTGTGAGAGGTGCAGCCAGGCTGGGTTTCTCCACACCATTCAGTGTGTCACCATGAACTGGTGTCTCTGGAGCACCTGATGAGGATGCTGCTCAGAGCTCCTGCCGCAGCCTCTGGTGAGGTTTCAGTTTCCTGGTAGCTGGAAAGCTTCCCACAACACCTGTCCCAAATCTTTCATGTCACGCGGGGTTCTGTGGCTCTGTCTCTGGGAGTGTTCTGAGCACTTTGGTGGCTCAACAGGAGGTTGTGGGGCCTTGCTCATGTCCCCTCCCTCCTCCTCTCCCATTCCATCCCGAGGCCGGTCCTGCATCCCCGGGTGGCACCTTGGGAGCTGTCCCTGGAGCAGGCTCTCAGCTCCCAGGGCTCTCTGGAGGTCACCCACCTGCCAGCCAGGGCCGTGCTGGGCACAGGGAGGCAGCTCGTCGTGCTAGGCGGTTTTTAAGAGCAGCCATAAATAAAGTGTAAAGGGCTCTGTCTGGTACACGGAGTGCAGGCGCTCCTGTGACAGCCTTGTATTTATGAAGGGCTTAAAATGCAGCTTTGCTGAGCAGGGACCGGCTAAAACACACGGGGCCCCTGACGTGTGGCATCCTAAAGACTCTGCTCACATCCACATCCATTCCTGCACACCCGCCTCGCTCAGCTCCGGGCTGGAAACACCTTCTGGGCACTCTGGGAGCCTGGAGAACTCTGTAGCTCTGAAAATGCAGCCTCAGGAAGCATCCCTGAGCTCCCCAGAGTGGAGAAGCCAGGCAGACAGGGTCCTGCACTCCCTCCTTCCCGAGGGAATGCTCTGTTACCTGTAGCAGGGTGCGCAGCCCTCCCCTCTCCCTCACCGTGGGTAGCACTCACTTTCCATCCTGGTCCTTCCCATCTTGGAGCACCCTTCATCCCTGCTGGATCCGAACTTTTGGGACACAGGGATCCCAGGAACCCCCTTGTCTCCAGCAACCGTGTTAAAAAGAAATGAAGCAGCAGCTTCCAAGCTCCTGGGGAAGTCCACTGCCCCGTGCTCTCCAGAGATGCTGGAGTGTAAATGCCTCCGGCCAAAACATCCTTGAGCTCACCCACTGCCCCTGAATTACTCAGAATGTGGCACATTCGTCCCAGTAACCTGTGCCTCTGATCCTTCTCTTCAGCGGGAGTGCAAATCCCCTAAAATAGCCTGTTTCTGTGGGCAAATTCTTCTTTCCTGACTTGCCTTCGAGCCCGGGCATTTCTGCTCCTCACCTATTTTTAGCCACGACACTGTAGGTCCCTTGGCTGATGAGCCTGCTCGTAACTAATTTATTCCTGTCCTCACTCTCCCTGCACACCAGCCCTGGGGAGAGGGGAGCCTGCAGAGCTGGGCAGTGACAGAACTCCACGATGTGGAGATGACTCTGCCGCCCAAAGCAGCCTGCCCGTGACCTCGGGGTGGGTCCTGGCCAGGCCCTCCCCGTGGGGAGGTGAGCCCTGTGGCAAAGCCGGAGTGTTCCAGAGCTGGAACACTGCTCCAGCCCTGCTCCGGTCCCACAGCCACCAGCTCTGCATCAACGTTTCAGTCCTGCAAACAGCCCCAGCGCTCCCCCCAGAGCAGACAAACCCTCGCTGTCCCACCCAGCCCGGTTTGTGCCCACCTGCAAAGAGCAAACCCCTCACCTCAGAGCTGCCTCACCTGCAGGGGCTCCCTGCCCTTCCCAGCCCTGCCCTGGCTGCCCCCTGCTCAAGGAGCAGATGCTGTGGGATGGGTTTGGATGAGCCCAGGGAAGGGAGAGGAGCTGAATTCCCCGGAGTTTGCTCCCCAGGGCTTTGCACAGCCCCGTCCATCCCCCGAGCGCGCCCCGGGGTCGGGATGGCGATGCAGGGCTCACGTTTTGGGCTGCACTCGGGAGGATGGTTGCTGGAGTGCCTAATGCACTGCTGGCAGCAGGCTCGCTGTAAATCACCCTGACAGAGCCACCGGCAGGCTCCGCTGGGATTCCAGGAGATCAGAGGGAGGAAGAGCTGCAGGGACGCGGCAGGTCCTGCTCCGGTTTGCCCGGAGCCCCGGTGCTCTGCCCAAGCCAAGCCCAGCCCCTGGCCCCAATTAACGCATCCAGCACCCTCCAAAACTCCTGAGCAGCTCTGGCCAAGTCCTTCGAGCCTTTCCGTGGGAGTGCCAAACCTCCCATCCTTATCCCAGCCCTTCTGTGCCTCAGCCAGACCGCTGGGAGCACAAGTGGGAGAGACTGCAGGATGGACCAGGGATGGACCAGGGATGGACCAGGGATGGACAAGGGATGGACAAGAGATGGACAAGGGATGGACCAGGGATGGACCAGGGATGGACCAGGGATGGACCAGGGATGGACTGGGGATGGACAAGACATGGACAAGGGATGGACAAGGGATGGACCAGGGATGGACCAGGGATGGACAAGACATGGACAAGGGACGGACAAGGGATGGGTGTGGAGGAGAGCCCCCAGCGCTGTTTGGGCCGGGGGAGGCGTTGTGCCTGTCCCGTCCCTCCTCGGGCAGGGTGGGATCCGTGCAGGGCAGGGTCCGTGACACAGCCTCCTGCCCTGGGGCATTCCCAGCCCATGGAGGGGGTCCCGGCCCTCCCTGCCGGCCCTGCCAGCCCCTGCCCCCTCACCAGCCCCGCGGAACAGCAAACCCGGCCGGCTGCATGTCCCGGGACATCCCGGGGGGATCCGGCACCCGCCGTGCTCAGAAACCCCCGTGTGCCCTCGGCCGCGCCCGCCCAGCACCCCGCAAACGCCCGGGGAAACTGAGGCACGGAGGGAAGCACGCCGCGGGACAAGCGCGGGTGACACTTACGCGCCCGGGCTCGGCTCTCGGAGGCGAAGAGGAGCAGGAGGCACCGCAGGAGGAAGGCGAGGGGACCCGCCCCGGGAAGCATCGCAGCCCGCTGCTGGTGCCCTGGGGCCCCGCTCCCGGTGCCCGGGGCGCGCTGCCCGGTGATGTCCCGGTGATGCCGCGGGGTCTGCGCTGGGGGCTTCGCTCCCGCTGCCGGTGCCCGGGACTGCCGGTGCCCGGAGCTGCCGGGGCTGTCGGTGTCCGGAGGTACCGGAGCCGGGGCTGTCGGTGCCTGGGGCTGTCGGTGCCCGGCGGTGTCGGTGCCTGGGGCTGTCGGTGTCCGGAGGTACCGGAGCCTGGGACTGTCGGTGCCCGGGGCTGTCGGTGCCAGCAGCGCTCCGGTGCCGGTGTCGGGGCTGTCGGTGCCCGGCGGTGCCGATGCCCGAGGCTGCGGGCGCCCGGAGGTCGCGGTGCCGGTGCCGGCGGTGCCCGGGGATGCCGGTGCCGGCGGTGCCGGGGCTGTCGGTGCCGGTGCCCGGGGGTGCCGGTGCCGGTGCCCGGCGGGGCTCGGCTCGCTCCGATCAAAGGCGCCTCCTTTAGGGAGAGCCGAGGAGTTGTTTGTTGGTATTAAAGGCGGAGATCGGAGCGGGAGGGGGGATCCGCAGGGTGGGTATTTTATATAATTTTTTTTATTATTGTTATATTCCCACTTTTTTGGGGGGGTGTTTTAGGAAATTCCTCGGCGGCGGGAGGGAGGGAGGAGGGCGGGCGGGCGGGCGGGGAGGTGGTGCGGGAGCCGCAGGGTTAACCCCTGCAGCCCTGCAGCCCGGCCGGGGCTCTCCGGGCCGCGCCGCGCCCTGGGGGCTACGGACGAGGGGCGACATTGGTGGGGTGCATCATTGATGGGGTACATCAGTAACGGGGTGCATCGCTAATGGGGTACATCGTTAATGGGGTACATCACTGATGGGGTACATCAGTAACGGGGTGCATCATTGATGGGGTACATCGTTAATGGGTGCATCATTGATGGGGTACATCGTTAATGGGGTACATCATTGATGGGGTACATCAGTAACGGGGTGCATCATTGATGGGGTACATCGTTAATGGGGTACATCATTGATGGGGTACATCAGTAACGGGGTGCATCGTTAATGGGGTACATCGTTAATGGGGTACATCATTGATGGGGTACATCGTTAATGGGTGCATCATTGATGGGGTACATCAGTAACGGGGTACATCATTGATGGGGTACATCGTTAATGGGTGCATCATTGGTGGGGTACATCATTGATGGGGTACATCATTAACGGGGTACATCGTTAATGGGTGCATCATTGATGGGGTACATCATTAACGGGGTACATCATTAACGGGGTACATCGTTAATGGGTGCATCATTGATGGGGTACATCAGTAACGGGGTACATCATTGATGGGGTACATCATTGATGGGGTACATCGTTAATGGAGTACTTCATTAATGGGTGTATCATTAACGGGATACATCGTTAATGGGGTACATCGTTAATGAGGTACATCGTTAGTAGGGTGCATCATTGATGGGGTACATCATTAACGGGGTGCATCCCTAATGGGGTACATCATTAATGGGGTACATCACTAATGGGGTGCATCATTAATGGGTTACATCGTTAACGGGGTGCATCACTAATGGGGTACATCGTTAGTGGGGTACGTCACTGATGGGGTACATCGTTAATAGGTTACATCGTTAACGGGGTGCATCACTGATGGGGTGCACTGTTGATGGGGCACATCACCACCCCAAAGGAGCCCCAGCTGCGCCCCTTCTCCCTGTCCAACGCCACCTGGGCACTCCCTCAGCTCCATAAAGCTCTTTAAATGCCCAGCGTAGCCCCGGCCTTCAGGAACGCCCCTGGCCCCAGACCCTCCTCCCAGCAGCCCAGCAGCGTGGGGAGCAGTGTTCCCACCCTGCTGCCATCCCTCTCCACCGGATGGGCATGAACACCATCTCTGGGAGCAGCACTGCCCACGCTGTCATCCCTGGAGGAGCCACCTGGCCTCCTCACAACGCTGCTCCTGTTCCTGCTGCTCCCCAGGTCCTGCACAGAGGTCCAGCTCGGGCTGCCAGCCCTCCTCTGCCTGCCTGTGGGCTCAGCTCTCTGCTCTCCAGATCCTCCTGGAGAACTTGGGCAGCGCTGGATGCTCCCCCAGCAGCGCTGGATGCTCCCCCAGCAGCACTGGATGCTCCCTGGGCAGCACTGGATGCTCCCTGGGCAGCGCTGGATGCTCCATGGGCAGCGCTGGATGCTCCCTGGGCAGGGCTGGATGCTCCCTGGGCAGCACTGGATGCTCCCTGGGCAGTGCTGGATGCTCCCTGGGCAGGGCTGGATGCTCCCTGGGCAGCACTGGCTGCTCCCCCAGCAGCACTGGATGCTCCCTGGGCAGCGCTGGATGCTCCCTGGGCAGGGCTGGATGCTCCCTGGGCAGCGCTGGATGCTCCCTGGGCAGGGCTGGATGCTCCCTGGGCAGGGCTGGATGCTCCCTGGGCAGGGCTGGATGCTCCCTGGGCAGCACTGGCTGCTCCCCCAGCAGCACTGGATGCTCCCTGGGCAGGGCTGGATGCTCCATGGGCAGTGCTGGATGCTCCCTGGGCAGCGCTGGATGCTCCCTGGGCAGGGCTGGATGCTCCCTGGGCAGGGCTGGATGCTCCCTGGGCAGCGCTGGATGCTCCCTGGGCAGCACTGGCTGCTCCCCCAGCAGCACTGGATGCTCCCTGGGCAGCACTGGATGCTCCATGGGCAGCGCTGGATGCTCCCTGGGCAGGGCTGGATGCTCCATGGGCAGCACTGGATGCTCCCTGGGCAGTTTCTGCAGAAAAATCTCTTCTCTCCATCCATCTCTTGATTTTGTGTGTCTCTAACTCTACCTCAGGTGCCAACACATGCCCCGTGTTTGCAGGTGCCTGTTTCTGGAGCTGGATACCAGGGAAATCTCTGTAATAAGAAAGCTTTTAATATCCCTTTTAATCACCAGCTTTGTTATTTTCTCTTTAAGCTGCGAGCAAAAGAAACCAAGAGGCATTTCTGTGCCCACGTGGGCTGGACATACACTCTGTGAAGAAAGGGGGAAGCGCTGAATCCCAGTGATGAAAGCAGGTGAATCTTCACCCCAGCCTGCCTCTCCCCCAGCCCAGGGACACCCGCGGCCCTCCGGGTGTGCAGAGCAGGAGACACGGCTGAGGCATTGCAGGGATGGCCACAGTCTGCTCCTTACCAGCTCCAGCCGCGATTTCACTGCTCCGTGCCCTCCCCTGGGAATGGCAAGGGGGATTCTGCTGAAGGAGCAGGAATGCCTGGGATACAGGAGCCCAGGATCCAGGCACACTCTGCACATCAGCTGGCACCAGCCTCTACAGAGAGCACAAGCTGTGCTGCCACATCCCAGGGCCAGCCACAAATGGGAATTCTCCTCACAGGGAAGAATTGCTCCCCTATGCCCATCCCTGCCCTCTGGCAGTGGGAGCCATTCCCTGTGTCCTGTCCCTCCATCCTTGTCCCCAGTCCCTCTGCAGCTCTCCTGGAGCCCCTTCAGGCCCTGCCAGGGCTCTGAGCTCTCCCTGGAGCCTTCTCCTCTCCAGGTGAGCACCCCCAGCTCTCCCAGCCTGGCTCCAGCCCTGCAGCAGCTCTGGGCTCTCTCCAGCAGCTCCAGGTGCTGCCGCTGTTGGACCCAGAGATTAAAATTATCACCACCTAAAGCCACTTCCCCTTTTTCACTGCTCCACTCATTTCCAGCTCTCTGCAAGTCTTTCCCAGCAATGCCCCTCTGTTTTCCCCTCACACCCTGATGGAGATGTGTAAAGGGGTTTGGGTGAACAGCAGGCTCCTTCCAGCTCCCCCAGGAAAAGCTGGGACCTCCTCTCCCAGCTCTTCCCTTGCACAGGGCTGCTTGAAAAGCCCATTTGTGGCACGGGGCTGTGGGCAAGTTATGAAAGTGCTGAGAAAAACGGGGACACAAAGTCCAAGTCAATGGAGTTATTTTGTGGCTCTGCAGCAACAGCAGCAGCAGTGGCTGAATTCAGGACTGTAGATCCTGGCCCCACATCAGGGCTAAAACTTGTGGGAAAGTGCAGGCAGGCCCCAAGTGCAGGCCCAGGAAATAAAGGCCAGCCTTGTCAGGAGCAAGGTGCTGTGTTACATCTCTGTTGGGGCTCATAAAGAATGCATTCACCCCTTGGCAAAACCAAGGCTCTTTATCTTCATCTCTGGGGGAATCTGTGTGGCAGTTCAGTGCTGCCAGCACCAATCCATCTGTGATCATGAACCAGGCTCCAAAAACCATGGCAGTGGTCTGCAAATAATAACACATGGGTGTGCTCTGCTTGTCTTCTGGCTCCTGAGTCTTCAGGTCAAACTCACTTAACTCACTTCATGTTTTCTGGGCAATCAAGAGGACAAGACAATTCCCTTTTTTTTTCTTTTTTTTTAATTGAAACAGAATCTGGTGTTATTTTGAACCATGAGCTGTGGCATGAGAGAGACCCTGAGCAAAGCCATGAGAGCCAGGTGAGAGCTGTGCCAGCAGGAGGGCAGAGGGGGCTGCCTGCAGCACAGGAGAGATTCCTGCTCCAATTCCATCCTCTTTCTCCTCGGTTCCTTGTGACTGTAACCATGTCCCTTATCTCTGGCCTGCCTTTGAGTCACTGGATGCTCCCTGGGCAGTTTCTGCAGAAAAATCTCTTCTCTCCATCCATCTCTTGATTTTGTGTGTCTCTAACTCTACCTCAGGTGCCAACACATGCCCCCGTGTTTGCAGGTGCCTGTTTCTGGAGCTGGATACCAGGAAATCTCTGTAATAAAGAAAGCTTTTAATATCCTTTTTAATCACCAGCTTTGTTATTTTTCTCCTGCGAGCAAAAAGAAACCCAGCGCTGAATCCCAGTGATGAAAGCAGGTGAATCTTCACCCCAGCCTGCCTCTCCCCAGCCCACACCCGGCCCTCGGGTGTGCAGAGCAGGAGACACGGCTGAGGCATTGCAGGGATGGCCACAGTCTGCTCCTTACCAGCTCCAGCCGCGATTTCACTGCTCCGTGCCCTCCCCTGGGAATGGCAAGGGGGATTCTGCTGAAGGACCAGGAATGCCTGGGATACAGGAGCCCAGGATCCAGGGGCACTCTGCACATCAGCTGGCACCAGCCTCTACAGAGAGCACAAGCTGTGCTGCCACATCCCAGGGCCAGCCACAAATGGGAATTCTCCTCACAGGGAAGAATTGCTCCCCTGTGCCCATCCCTGCCCTCCGGCAGTGGGAGCCATTCCCTGTGTCCTGTCCCTCCATCCTTGTCCCCAGTCCCTCTGCAGCTCTCCTGGAGCCCCTTCAGGCCCTGCAGGGCTCTGAGCTCTCCCTGGAGCCTTCCCCTCTCCAGGTGAGCACCCCCAGCTCTCCCAGCCTGGCTCCAGCCCTGCAGCAGCTCTGGGCTCTCTCCAGCAGCTCCAGGTGCTGCCGCTGTTGGACCCAGAGATTAAAATTATCACCACCTAAAGCCACTTCCCCTTTTTCACTGCTCCACTCCTTTCCAGCTCTCTGCAAGTCTTTTCCAGCAATGCCCCTCTGTTTTCCCCTCACGCCCTGATGGAGATGTGTAAAGGGCTTTGGGTGAACAGCAGGCTCCTTCCAGCTCCCCCCAGGAAAAGCTGGGACCTCCTCTCCCAGCTCTTCCCTTGCACAGGGCTGCTTGAAAAGCCCATTTGTGGGGGCTGTGGGCAAGTTATGAAAGTGCTGAGGGGGACACAAAGTCCAAGTCAATGGAGTTATTTTGTGGCTCTGCAGCAACAGCAGCAGCAGTGGCTGAATTCAGGACTGTAGATCCTGGCCCCACATCAGGGCTAAAACTTGTGGGAAAGTGCAGGCAGGCCCCAAGTGCAGGCCCAGGAAATAAAGGCCAGCCTTGTCAGGAGCAAGGTGCTGTGTTACATCTCTGTTGGGGCTCATAAAGAATGCATTCACCCCTTGGCAAAACCAAGGCTCTTTATCTTCATCTCTGGGGGAATCTGTGTGGCAGTTCAGTGCTGCCAGCACCAATCCATCTGTGATCATGAACCAGGCTCCAAAAACCATGGCAGTGGCCTGCAAATAATAACACATGGGTGTGCTCTGCTTGTCTTCTGGCTCCTGAGTCTTCAGGTCAAACTCACTTACCTCACTTCATGTTTTCTGGGCAATCAAGAGGACAAGACAATTCCCTTTTTTTTTCTTTTTTTTTAATTGAAACAGAATCTGGTGTTATTTTGAACCATGAGCTGTGGCATGAGAGAGACCCTGAGCAAAGCCATGAGAGCCAGGTGAGAGCTGTGCCAGCAGGAGGGCAGAGGGGGCTGCCTGAAGCCCAGGAGAGATTCCTGCTCCAATTCCATCCTCTTTCTCCTCGGTTCCTTGTGACTGTAACCATGTCCCTTATCTCTGGCCCGCCTTTGAGGAGGAGTCACTGCACCCCACATCAGGCTGCCACAAGTCCAAGCTGTGTCAGATGGGCTTTGAATGGAATTATTTTCTCTGCCATATTCCACAGGGTAGAGCTAAATCGAGCAAAGCCCACATTTTCCCTGTGCCACACCTTCACACAATCCCATCCTCGGCCTGGAGCCCCATGGGTTTCCTCTCCTCACGAAGGGATTCAAAAACTAGAGAGTTAGGTGGGATACTGGGAATTGGGAATTGTTCCCGGTGAGGGTGGGCAGGCCCTGGCACAGGTGCCCAGAGCAGCTGGAATGCCCAAGGCCAGGCTGGACAGGGCTGGGAGCAGCCTGGCACAGTGCAATGTGTCCCTGCCGTGGCAGGGGTTCAGGTGAGGTGAGTTTGGTGTCCCTTCCAGCCCAGCCCAGCCCACGATTCCCTGCTGCCATCCTCCTGGGTGACCAGCGCTGGTGACAGCTCCTCAGGGAGGTCTCCTGAGGGTGGCTGTGCTTGGGGGATGCCCATCAGAGGGTCTCCCATGGAGTTCCCTCCGTGCCTGGGAGCCGGAGGGCTCTGGGGAGCTCTGGAGTCACACCTTTGGGAGGCTCTGAGGCAGCCACTGGTGAGGCCTAAGGAGGCCATTGACTGATGGGAGCACCTAGTCCAGCCTGGAGTGGGACACCTGCTCCCTTTTTTAGAGTCTGAGCGTGTTTCCAAGCACAAACCCAAATAGGTATCTGTAATCGGTGCAGAGCCGTGCCACAGAGAGGACAGTGGTAAGGGATCCTCCTCCAGGGACAGAGATCAGCCGCCAAGCCAGAGGCAGGGGGAGAGGGGCTGGGGGAAGGACAGAGAGGGGAATGGGAGAGCACGGCGTGCGTGCACCGCGGCCTGTCCCTCCTGCACCCCGTGGAAGGCGGGCAGCAGGAACGGCGGTGCCAAAGCCCTGCCGGCTCCTCGGGACGGGTGAGCGGCAGGGAAACGCTCCCAGCAGGCCGGGCAGGCCCGAGGGCTTGGCTGGGGACGGCGGGCTTTGAGGCCGGAGCCTTGCACGGGCTTAGGATTCCCTCTGCAGGCCGGCCCCGAGCGCGGCACATCCCGAGCGGCAGAGCCGCGGCGGGACTGGGGATGGCAGGGACTCAGAGCCCCGCAGGGCCACCCCTGCCCTGGCTGCGACACCTTCGCTGTCCCAGGTCCCCTCCAGCCTGGCCCGGGACATCCAGGGATCCGGGGCAGCCGCAGCCTCCCTGGGCAGCCCGGGCCGTTCCTTTACAATCTTGTTGTAAACGATTCCTTCCCAGTATTCCATGTAACTCTGCCCTCCGGCCGTGTAAAACCGCCGCCCCTGTGGGGCTTTGGGTCAGAAGGCAGCTGGAGACGCAGAAACCAAGGCTGGGTGTGCAGGAGCGCAGCTGGCAGAGTCCCTTCCCGAATCCCGGAGCCGGGACTCTGCAGAGCCCTGCACAGCCCCTTGTCCTGCAGGTGCCCTTGCTGGGGACGTGTCCCCTGCTGCCACGCTCCCTGTCCCTCCCGGGGCTCCCCAGAGCCCGGCTCATCCTGGGAGCAGCAGCTTTGTTGGGAGCCCGGGAACAGCGCTCTGCCCGCGGGACAGACACACAGACTGCGGGACATGGGCCAGCCCAGACCGCTGCCGTAACTCATCTCAGTGAAGCCAGCACGAGCTTTTTGTTCCGCGAGAAGCAACTTTTTTGTCAACTGGCACTTGATGGAGCCCACAACAGCAGGGATCCGCATGCTGGTATCCGTTCAGTCATTCAACAGCCAGAGACAACTAAAGATAGACGTGTGGGTGAGATGGAAAGTTAGTGCTATCCCCCAGCAAGCTCCTGGCACGGGTGCAGAGGCTGTTCCCTGGGCATGGATCGCCCCTTCCTCTCCACAGCCAGGGAGAGAGGAGCCTGCTCAGGGGGGGCTCAGAGGTGTAGGGCTTCACCTCTGCCTCTGCAGCCACGTTTTCCCTCCTGCCGACCCAGCGCAGCTGAGAGGCTCCATCAGAGAGGGTGCTAAAATATGATGAGAAGACAGATTGGTTTGGTGGCCCAGAGAAGGGATGAGAAGCAGAAGAGAAGTGCAAGAGATTTCCATAGCAACTGGTGCAGAGGCTCTGCCTCCTCTGGTTTGCTCTGAGTCACCATCCATGGTGATTTAACTCCGGCTGGACGCCGGGTACCCACCAAAGCTGCTCCGTCACCCCCTCCTCAGCTGGACAGCGGAGGAAAGAGTGAACAAAGGGCTCGTGAGCTGGGATAAGGACAGAGAGACCAGCCACCCACTAAAACCACAGCTGGTAGAGCTGGGGTGTTCATGTGGGGACACCTCAGAGCCCTTGCAGGGCTGGAAGGGGCTCCAGGAGAGCCGGGGAGGGACTGGGGACACGGGATGGAGGGACAGGACCCAGGGAACGGCTCCCAGTGCCAGAGGGCAGGGATGGATGGGATATTGGGAATTCGGAATTGTTCTCTGGGAGGGTGGAAAAGCCCAGGGTGCCCAGAGCAGCCGTGGCTGCCCCTGGATCCCTGGCAGTGTCCCAGGCCAGGCTGGACAGGGCTGGGAGCAGCCTGGGACAGTGGGAGGTGTCCCTGCCATGGCAGGGGTGGCACTGGGTGGGCTTTGGAGTCCTTCCATCCCAAACCGCCTGTGATTCCATCACTTATCCCCAACAACCGGGTGCCCAGCCCGCCCCGTCCCGACCGGGATCGGGCAGGGGGCGCTGCCGTCCGCCGCGCCGATGAATATTCATGAGCGGGCGTGGCCGGCGCGCGCTCATTACTATGCGCCGCGGGGGGCGCCCCCTCATGAATTATGCGGGATGGGCGTGGCCGCCGCGGCCCTTCAAAGTGTGGGAAGATGGCGGCGGCGGCGGCGGGTGCCGGCGGCCGGGCCGCGGTGCGGGGGCGGCGGCGGCGGGGCCGGCCCGCGGCCCAGGAGGAGCAGGAGGCGGTGGTGCTGGCGGTGCCCGAGTGCCCGCTGTGCCGGCAGGCGCTGGTGGAGGCGGTGACGCCGCCCTGCCGCCACTCGCTCTGCCTCGCCTGCTTCCAGCGCTGCCTGCAGGGCCCGGGCCTCTGCTGCCCGCTGTGCCGCAGCCGCCTCTCCACACGGGCCCGGCGGCAGCAGGCCGAGCCCGCAGCCACCACGGCGGCCGGAGCAGCGGGCGGGGAGCAGCGGCCGCCGGAGCAAGGTGCGGCTGAGGCGGCGGCGGCGGCGGCGGCGGCGGCACCTGCGCCCCCCCCATCCTGCACCGGGAGGGGCGGGGGGGGCGCGGGGGCGGGGGCGTGGCCTGGGGGCGTGGCTGCCGCGGAGCCGCGGTGAGTTCGCGGGGGCTCAGCCCGGGGGGCGGGGCCACGGCGGGCGGGAGGTGCGATGAGCTCAGCCCGGGGGGCGGGGCCACGGCGGGACGTGCCGGGAATCCGCGGGGATCGGGGGCGGGGCCTGTGCCCGGGGGCGGGGCCTGTGCCCGGGGTGCCATGAGTTGGCGCGGGCTCAGCCCGGGCCGGGCGCGGAGGGGGCACCGGGGCTGAGCCACCCTGCCCCGGGCATCGAGAGGTGCCCGGGGGGATGGAGAGCGTCATCCCATGGCGGGGGTGCCGGCTGCGGGGGTGCTTCCCCACTTCCTCGGGTGGTTTTGTGATGATCTTGGCCCAAAAGTGAACGGTTCCAGCAGTGCTGCCAGGAGTTGGGCAGGTCTGTGCTGTGCCAGGACAGGAAGGGTTTTGCACCATGGGAAGTCCTAGTCGCTTGTTGACACAGGAGAAGTCCATCATCCCTGTGTTCATGGCTTTTAGCTGCATGTTTGCTCCCTGCCTGCAAAGCCAGGTGCATTCTCAGCTCCTAGAAAACTGCTCCCTGTGTTCCCTTCAAAACAAACCCTCGTCTGAGGCAGTGGCATTGCTCTTTCCTGGTGGGAGCTGCTGAGATGCCCGCCTTGCTGCTGTCAGAACTCGGGATGCACTGGGATCTGGTGGCTGGAGAGGTGTTGCAGTGGTGCCCACTTCAGCAGTGCTGAGGGCAGCCCTGCAGAGCAAACAAGGATTTAAGCTGCAGATAAACATCCTTTTAGCCCAACCCGTTTCCTTTCCGAGCGTGTTTCTGGTCTCCCGCTCCCTGCTTGTGTCAGCACCCTCTAATTGGCTGTGGGAAGAGTTGGCAGCATGAGCTTAAACAGCTCAAATTGGTGGTTTGAACCAACCCCACTCCTCTGGAAGAGATTTAGGAAGGATTTGCTGAATCCGTGAGCAGATGGGGTGTCCAGTTGGGAGCGGTTCCTCCACGGGAGGGACAGTGGGAGCTGCCCCAGTCAGTCTGTGCTCCAGGGCAGGGGTGTCAGCTGTGCTTAAATGGGCTCCTTGGGTGAGAGTGCCCAACCATGCTGCAGGAATGTTGGGCTTCTTAAAGCAGAATTGGTTTTAAAAGTTCTCTGGTTCCCCTGAGCTGTGGGAGATGTGTGTGGGACAAAGGGGAGTGGCTTCTCACCGGCTATAGATGGGATATTGGGATGAAGTCCTTCCCTGTAAAGGTGCCAAGGCCCTGGCACAGGTGCCCAGAGCAGCTGTGGCTGCCCCTGGATCCCTGGCAGTGCCCAAGGCCAGCCTGGATGGGGCTTGGAGCAGCCTGGGACAGTGGAAGGCTCATGGCAAGGGGTGGGATGAGGTGATCTGTGCAGTCCCAACATCTGCTCTCTGTGCTCCCCACTGAGCCAGCCATCTCAGCGTGGAGACACTGGTTAAGGCTGCTGTCCCTTCCTTCAGTCCAGCAGCCTCCTCCCAGACACTGTGTCCTTGTTCAGAGGGGTTTCCAGGAACAGCTGCTTCCCAGGAGCCCCGGAGGGGCTGACCCTGTGGTTCCTCCCCCTGCCCCTGGGAAGGCCTGGCTGACACTGGCTTTGTCCCCAGCCCCACAAACCGGTCCCAGTCACCGTGGCCTTGTCAATGGACGTGTCGTGTGTATATTTATGTATTTGTTTATCAGCGTCTGTAGGCCCTTGGGAGGGGCAGCGAAGGCAGCAGAGCCCAGCTCATCCCAGTGGTGCCCAGGGCCGGGACAGGAGGCAAAGGACACAAACTGAAACACTGACCCTGGGAAAAATGCCTTTTACTGTGAGGGTGGGAGGCACCGGCACGAGTTGCTCAGGGTGTTTGTGGAGTTCCATCCCCAGAGAGAGTCAAACCCCAGCTGGACATGGCCTGGGCAGCCTGTCCGGGCCAGGCCTGTCCATGTGCAGGTTCCATGGAGCGCCCGGGAAGGTGCCCCGGGTGCTGCCGCGAGGCCGGACCGAGAGCTGGAGCTGCAGGGCTGGCTGCAGTGCTTTGCTCAGCGAGGCTTCTCGTGTTGAAGCAGTTGCCTGGTGGAGTTCTTGGAAGGCAGAGAGGGGCGGCAGATGGGAGGCCTGGAGGCTGTTGGAGGGTTCAGTTGGCCAAGAGAGGGAACGGGTGTGTGTGCAGCGCGGTGCTCTGCCTGGTTTGTGAGAAAAGGAGCGCGTTCCCATTTCAGAGTCAGGTTTCTGCCCTGCCCAGTAGCAGTGCACAGCAGTCACAGCTGAGCCCGTGCAGGAGGGGTGCTGTGGTTTTGCCAGACCTGTAAAATGACTTCCCCCTCCTTCCTCCCTGTCCTTTTTTGGCAGCGGTTTTCCCCTTTCCCCGCTGGACCAAACCAGTCTGCTTCTTGAGCATTTCCTGGTGATTCCTTGAGTTCCTGTTGTTGCTGTTGTTCTGCAGCCTGTCACTGGTGGTTTTTTGTCTCAATACCACAGTGCTGCAAGTTTGGAAGCGGCAATCCCGCAGAAGCCTTTCCCTGTCTTGGGAAAAGCAGTGATTTGCTCAAGCTGATTGAAACCGACCCCATCCCTTTTTTCCTCCTTGTCACGGTGCTGTGTTGCTGGTGGGATGAGTTAAATTTCAGATTTCCTAGGACGATAGGAGAGGGTGCCTCTGTGGGGCGGTAACTGTGCCATGAGGCTGTCAGAGGGCTTGCACCCCATCTCTTTCCCCATTGTCCTCTCTCCAGCACTCCACAATACCTGAATTATTTTTGATCTAGTGAAGGGACTGATTAAGGCCAGACCCAGAGCTAGCCCCGGTGGTCAGTGTGAGAGGCATGGCGGTGGATCATTAACTCTTGGAACAGAATTTTCCAGCTGAGTAGTGCTTACACCTGCGCCAGGCTCAGAAAATCCCTAACTTCTTGGTTTGTGTTTTGAAAACATTTAAGACTTCATCCTCAGCTGCAGGAGTTAGAAGGAAAAGTAGTGAACACCTGGAGGGAAACGGGAGCTGCAGAGCCTCTGCAGGACGGGCAGGGAACCAGAGGGCTCTGAAGCGAGCTCAGCTGTACTCTCAGTCAGCCCATGTTGCTGAATTTGCCAGATGGAGGTTTCTGGATCTTTTGCCAGTAAATATAAAACGTGCTGGTCAGGAGTGCGGCTCCGCGGGGATGGTGTGTGCAAGACACGCTTCTGAGCTGGTGTGGAAAGGATGGGCTCACTCAAGGGGATGGAGGCTGCAAGTCAGATGTCTCTTATGAAGAAAACCAGTGTTAAATAATTAGAAAATCTTTTGTCCTCTCAAATAGTGCAGAAATCAGTTGTTTTTTCCAAGACTGAGCACAATAGGATGCAACTCTTGCCTGCCAGCATGAAAAAGCAGGATGCCAGGTTTGCTGTGCCGCCAGGACTGTTTCCGTGCTGTCCCCAGGCTGGGAAGGAGCATCCCAGCAGCAGCCCTTCAGAGTCAGCTCCGTTCAGGAACCACTTGTGCTGACCCATGGATCACTCGAGAGGAAAGGCAAGCAGGAGATTTGCTGCAAAGTCAAGTAAAAAGCCTCTTCCTGCATGGTTTTGCCTGCTTTGCTGTTGTCCTAGCAGGAAGGTGGCACCAGGTGACCCACAGTAGTCCTTCCACCCTGACCCATTCTGCGGAATGCAGATGTACATCTTCGCATGCATTTTTGGTTTCATCTCTTCTATAGAAAGTTGGAAATTTGGGGGCTCATCTCTCTTTGACCCATCTGTAAAATATACAAGTTGGTGCATAAAGATTGATAAAGTTGCCTCCACCTGGTGTTGGACCCCTTTAGTTCAACCACCACAACTTAGACTTAAATGTTATTCTATTATTTAAAACTTGCTCAGCTTGCTGACCCCAAGTGAGAAATGAGAGCATTGACGTGGCTCATCTTTCCTGCTGCGTGTTTCCCTCGGGTCAGCTTGTGCCCTGGAGGGGAAAACTGCACTTTTTTAGCTCTGGAGACAAGCCTCAAACACTGAGGAGAAATTGAAGCTTGCTGCAGGCGCGTTGCGGATTGCTGCTGCTCCCGGGACTGTCTCCGTGGCAATCTCAGCCTGATAAAGTTCACAAAGAGCTGGAACCGCTCAAGGCCACAACTGAAAAAACATTTTGGGAAGCCAGTGGAAGGTTTCCAGCATGGCCGGTTGCGGGAGCAGGGAATGCAGCCTGGCCTCCCCAGCACCAGCATCACTGGGGATTTTTATCGCATGTGCAGGGACGCTTGGGATGTTGTCCTTCAGGAACGAGCCTGGCTCGTGCAGGCGTGTGAGCATGAGGAAGTAGCAGCTGTTTTAATGAGAAAAAGGCCTGATGAGCTGCTCGCTTCCGTGAGATTATGGGTTCACGCACCGTGCCGTTTGTGCCTGCCCTCTGGGGGCTCTGTGAGGGGGCTCGGCTGCAGAAAAGGAGGCTCGGGGGGCCCTGTGGCTCTGCACAGCTCCCACAGGAGGGGACAGCTGGGGAGGGCTTTGGGCTCTGCTCCCAGGGAACGGGGACGGGACAGGGGGAAACAGCCTCAGGGGACGTTCGCTTTGGGGAGCAGGAGGAATTTCCTCACGGAGAGGGTGATCAGGCATTGCCTAGGGAGGTGCTGCAGTGCTGCCCCTGGATGGGGCACTCAGTGCTCTGGGCTGGGTGTCACGGTGGGATCGGTCACAGATTGGGCTCAGTGGCCTCAGACGTCCTTCCCAGCCGAAATAATCGTGGGATTCTGTGAAGACCTGTGGTGGAGCTGCTGGTTTATATCCTTTAATTTTGGCAGGGTGGGGAAAGGAAGTACCCCTGATGTTTCCCCCATGCCCAAACCTGCTCCATCCCGACAGCAGCACGGTGGGATGATGAGCTGCGCTGCGCCCCGCCTGGAATACTGACATGGACTGAGCCGGGATGGTTGTCCAGGGGCTGCTCTTTTGTTCTGCTTGTTCCCTTGGCCTCCAGGCTCCGTGCAGCTTGCCCGGGCTCGCGCTGCACGGAGCTGGGAGGGAGCTTTGAGGCTGAAACAAGCAAGGGACTGCTTCGGGAGTAAGGGACTCCAGGGATGGAAGCGGAGCTGTAACCCGTGCCAGTGTGCCTTTGGCTTCTGCCTTCCCGAGGGGAAAGGGAGGAAGTGGGAGCAGGACAGGAGCTTGTGCCACACAGAGCATCCTGCCCCCAAACCCCTGCCCCGGGGAGTGCCCTGCCAGCAGGAGAGGCTGGCCTTGCTCAGGATCTCTGGGACAGCAGCGCAGGAGCTGCAGGGGCCTGTGGGGGAGGCATTCTGGGCCTGCAGCAGGCACCTGGAGCCTGCCTTTGCCCTGGGACTCAGATTCCATGTGCCTGGATCCTGCCTTTGCTCCTGGGACTCACATTCCCTGTGCCTGGATCCTGCCTTTGCTCCTGGGACTCACATTCCCTGTGCCTGGATCCTGCCTTTGCCCTGGGACTCAGATTCCCTGTGCCTGGATCCTGCCTTTCCTCCTGGGACTCAGATTCCCTGTGCCTGGAGCCAGGGTTTATTCCCAGGACTCACATTCCCTGTGCCTGGAGCCTGGGTTTATTCCCAGGACTCACATTCCCTGTGCCTGGATCCTGGGTTTATTCCCGGGACTCACATTCCCTGTGCCTGGAGCCTGCGTTTATTCCCGGGACTCACATTCCCTGTGCCTGGATCCTGCATTTCCTCCCAGGACTCACATTCCCTGTGCCTGGAGCCTGGGTTTATTCCCAGGACTCACATTCCCTGTGCCTGGAGCCTGGGTTTATTCCCAGGACTCACATTCCCTGTGCCTGGAGCCTGGGTTTATTCCCAGGACTCACATTCCCTGTGCCTGGAGCCTGGGTTTATTCCCAGGACTCACATTCCCTGTGCCTGGAGCCCGGGTTTATTCCCAGGGTTTATTTTCCCAGGACTCACATTCCCTGTGCCTGGAGCCTGCCTGGTGCCTGAGCCTGGGTTTATTCCCAGGACTCACATTCCCTGTGCCTGGAGCCTGGGTTTATTCCCAGGACTCAGATTTCCCAGGACTCGGGACTCACATTCCCTGTGCCTGGAGCCTGGGTTTATTCCCAGGACTCAGATTCCCTGTGCCTGGAGCCTGGGTTTATTCCCAGGACTCACATTCCCTGTGCCTGGAGCCTGGGTTTATTCCCAGGACTCACATTCCCTGTGCCTGGAGCCTGGGTTTATTCCTGGGACTCAGATTCCCTGTGCCTGGAGCCCGGGTTTATTCCCAGGACTCACATTCCCTGTGCCTGCATCCCAGGTTTATTCCCAGGGCTCACATTCCCTGTGCCTGGATCCTGGGTTTATTCCCAGGACTCACATTCCCTGTGCCTGGAGCCTGGGTTTATTCCCAGGGCTCACATTCCCTGTGCCTGGATCCCAGGTTTATTCCCAGGGCTCACATTCCCTGTGCCTGGAGCCTGGGTTTATTCCCAGGACTCACATTCCCTGTGCCTGGAGCCTGGGTTTATTCCCAGGACTCAGATTCCCTGTGCCTGGATCCCAGGTTTATTCCCAGGACTCAGATTCCCTGTGCCTGGAGCCAGGGTTTATTCCCAGGACTCAGATTCCCTGTGCCTGGATCCCAGGTTTATTCCCAGGGCTCACATTCCCTGTGCCTGGAGCCTGGGTTTATTCCCAGGACTCACATTCCCTGTGCCTGGAGCCTGGGTTTATTCCCAGGGCTCACATTCCCTGTGCCTGGAGCCTGGGTTTATTCCCAGGGCTCACATTCCCTGTGCCTGTATCCCAGGTTTATTCCCAGGACTCACATTCCCTGTGACATCCCCGGGCTGTCCCTTCAGCCCTGTGTTTGCATCCTCCCAGTGCTCCCTGACTCCTTAACTGCTTGTCAAGGACTCTTGAGAATCCCACAGGAACCTCGGGAAGTGCAGAGTGGGGTTGCCGGGCCATCCTCCCCCGAGGGTTCTGCACGTTGAACAGAGCTGTGATAGCAGTGGCAGAATAGAAACACCTGGCCTTGAAAACAGTGCTGCAGAAGCTCTTGTGCAGCCTCTGGGGATCTCGCCCTTTTGGGGAAATAATGGCCAGCACCGGTTATCCTGCACTAAAAAATAATTCCTTTTTTTCCCCCTTTTCTTTCCAGACTTTATATTCAGAGCACCCATTAAATTAAGCAAAACAGGAGAGCTGCGAGAAGAATATGAAAGCCAGCTAAGGAAGGTCAGTAATTTTGGGTAATTGTGGTTTTTCTTCCAGAACAACTTGCATTTCCTGCAGGAATGCCATCCTACCTGAAGGGAAACCTGAAGGGCTCTTTTTTCCTGTTCTTTAACAAAGCTCATTTATTCTCTTTACACTGCTCAGCCAGTTCAGGAAATGGCTGTAATTGAGCATGTAGAAGCCAAATTTTTCTGTCTTAGTTTGCCTTCCAGAACATGGAAATGTACCTTCTGTGGAGTGACTGCTTGGTTGTGGATTTTGCAGCATAAGGCATCTCCTTCTCCTCAAACACCCTTCTCCTCAAAAACAAGCTATTCCACCATTCCAAACTAGTGCTTTCTATTTATTTTTAGTCAAGAATAAAATGTCATTTAAAGACAAAAAAAAAAGTCTTTTCAGCTGGTTTGGAATTAAAGTCCATGAAAATATTTTTTAGATTTTTGATCTTTGTGATCTTGTTTTCTCTTGAGATGGATCCAGCCCCTCACTGATTATTTTACCTGCCAGGCAAAAGGAACTTGAGGGGTTTTTCATTGTTGAAGAATTTTCTTTGGGTTTTCACTTGTAGATCTCAGCAAGTGTAAAAAGGGCTGGGATGCTGATTGAGTTAGAAAAACAGCCTTGTCTGAAAATAGGAAAATAGGTGATACTTCAGGTAGATATCTAGTCTGAGAAACACATGTGTGTGAGGAGCCAGTTAAAAAGCGTGGAAGGGTCTTCCCTCGTGCTTCTCCGTGTATGGAATTAGCAGTGACACTGCTGGGCACTGTCACTGCAGGATGCTGAGACAGCTTGGCTGACTGTTTCATTGGCTGATCACAGAACTGCAAACTCTTCTTCATGGGAGTTGCAAACTCTTCTCCAGCTGGGGCGCCGTGCCAGGAAGGCAGGGACGCTTGGTGTGCCAAGCCGTGGGACTTGTGGCATTGTCAGCAGCAGTTCTCTGTGGAATTTAAGGAAGCACATGTGCAGCACGGTCAGGCAGCAGCTGGAAAGGTTTTTGCATCTACAGCTTGATTCAGCAAAACAATAGCATGTGCAGTGCAGTGCCAACCCTTCTCCCTGCCCTTCCAGTCAGAAGGAAATACCGACCGTGGTTCCAGCATTTGGGCGTGCTTTTGTCTTGTTCTCCTTCAGCCTGCTGCCTTCCTCTTCTTGCCCCCTGCCAGATGGGAGATGGGTTTCTTCCCCCTGCCAGCTTAAACTTGGCTTTTGTGAAGCTCAGCTGAAAGAGCCATGTGGGAGGAGATTCTGTGAGTCGTCATCTGAGAGGAAATGGCAGTGAGATTTGTCTGCTAAATGACAGCTGATGATGCAGTCACACTGTTCCCTTGTTCACAGAATCAGAATGGCATCCCAGAATCATTTAAACAAGGGGAATGCCCTCACTTGATACCTGGAGTGAGAGACTGACTCTCACCTGGCTCTACCCCCCTGTCAGGAAGTTGTAGGGAAGCTGATCTGAAAATTGTCACTGTTGCTACTTATCAAGAGATTCTCTTGGTATCTCTGAACTTGTGGATCAGGGAGGACTCAGGTTTGGGAATCTAAGCTTGTGTAGGATTTGGTTTCCTTCCCTGTCTCAGGACACAGGGTTTGATCCCAGCTTTCCTGCCTGTGGCGTGGGGATAACCTGGGCTTTCCTCCTGAGGAAGGGACAGGAGCATTTCCAAACCTTGTTACATCTCCTACATGTGAGTTGTTTTATATATCTGAACTCTTGACCCAATTCCAGCCTTTTTGCAGTTGAAAACAAAGTGGTACCATAATTATGGACTGAAAAGATTTTATTTGACGTGGATTATCTCACAGCTTAATTTTCTCAGCTGGCTTTCAGAACGAGATAGATCTTTGCTGTCTGTGCAGAGCAGCAAGATGGGGTTTTCCTCTTGTGTGCCCTTGGTGCTCTTGCATGTTATGTTTTCCCAGAGGAGGCAGTGGTTTCTGTGCACTCAAGCCCTCTCCCATCCTGTCCAGCTGTCTCTCCCCCTATCACAGTGAGTCTGTTGCTGAGAGCACACACGGAGTGGGAGGGAAACTCCCACCTGAGGCATGTGCTGACATGCAGCCTCCCAGAGCCAGGGCACGGGAGCCGGCAGACCTGGGCAGGTCCCGCAGGGAAGAGAACATCCCAAACGTGAGTTTGCCCAACTTTTGGAATTAATATTAGTGTCAGGAGCGGTGGTTCTGAGTGCACAGTTTTCCATTGCTTGCACAGCATTTCCCCCCTGCAGCTGCAGTATCCAAAAGGGCTAAAATGCGTTTTCTGGTAGCTGTGCCGTTCGCAGCAGCTGTTGCTGCTGCATCCAGTGTTTCGGAGATGCTGCTCGGATAACGTGAGGTCCTTCTCCAGGGTACACGTTTCACTGCTTTCTTTCAGTTTCTCGTCCTCCTGTCCCAGCACCGCATTCCCACATCTGGAAGGAAGTTCTCTGGGAGACAATTTACATTATAAGGCTACTTCGGATTATTATTTTTGTAATTAGTGCGGATTTTATCATTAGAGTTTGATTTTGCTTGCAGCCTTGACTCTGGACCTAAATTCCTTTCTTTATTCTGTTAATTAGGATGTGGATTCTGTTGTTGCCTTTTTGACTTTATTATCAGCAAAGCTTGGATTGTCACCTCACACTTTCCCCAAAATCCTTAAATATTCCTGTGTGTTGTTACATATTCTCATGTCTTTTGATTTTATAATTTAGCCAGAAAAGTGAATATTTCCATATAACTTTCTTCCCACATGAGAAATACAGGAGGGACACGAGTGCTGGGTGGTATTTCAGCCAGCCCAAAAAAATATATAAATCCTTATGATAAACCTTGGTGTGAATTTGTTTTTCAGATGCTTCCAAAAAGGCAGAATTACTGTTGACTTAGAGCAGACTATTCATCATGTCTGCATCATGTGGTCACAATCTATGTTAGTCAGACACTGTTGTAGTTATTGCTTGAGATTATTAATAGATGAGGAATTTAAAGATACATCTTAAAACAACTCTGAGCAAGGAGTCAAACCGGTCTTTGAAAATATTTGCTGAACACCCACAATTAGCCAAACAGGGGAGTTTTTCCTGGTTTCTGCCTTTTTTCCTCCTTGTTTTCCTCCTTGTTTCTCTCTTCCTCGTCTCTGGGAGCTTGGATTCAGTAGGATTTGGGTCTTTGCCAATTTGAAAATCACAATGTGCTTTTCCTGTAATGCCTCATGGACTCTGTTTTCTTTCTCATCCTGATGTCCATACTTCTGAGGTTTTCCCTTCCTCCAACAGGGAAGAAAAACACTAAATATTTTTGGAAGAAGTTGTTGCTGCCTTTTTGAGTTAGGGAGCTTCTTAAACACCTGAGATGCCTGTGCCCGAATATGAGGAAAAGGCCAGGGATGTGAGTTCCTGGTTCATGAGCAGGACAAAGAGGTGTCGGTCAGAGGTCTGGATAACTCCTGGGTGGAGGGAGGAGGGAGGGAGGGTCTGTTCTGCATACAGACAGATGCAGACCATGCCTGGGCTGTGTCTAAGCTGAGGAAGAGGCGAGGCACAAGCTGGGAAAATGGCTGGGGGATGGAGGGAGCACCTCCATGGGCAGGGACCATCAGATGGTGCCAAGCCTGTTCCTCAGGAAAAGGTACTGGAAAGGAGGAGAAAAGGGGTCCCGTTGGTTTTGACAGCAAAAAAAACCCCAAACCAGCCTGGCAGAAAAGGGGAGTTTGATTCCTTAGGTGAAGGGGAATAGTGCAGCAGGACAGGCAGCCCATCAGAGTCCATGTCCCTTGTGTCCCAGGTCCTGGCATCCCTTGTTTGAAGCTGAACTCCAGCTGTCAGGGGAGAGGTGGCCTCTCTGGATCCCCTCCATCCCAACACATTGGTGAAACAATGGGATTTCATCTCTCCTGCAGCTTTCAGCGTGGGAATTGCTGCATCTCACCTTTTCTTTGAGATGCTGCTGCTTGTGTGTCTGCCAAACTGGGTGTGCTGCGTGTCAGGGAGGCTAAAACTGGAATGTCACAGCTTGCCTGAAACTGGTGTTGCACATTTTTATGTGTAGTGTGATCACCTACAAGTAGAGAAAAGCTTTTGTCTCTCTGTTTTAGAAAATACAGTGGCAGAGAAGGCTTTGTCCAGCCCTGGGCCTCAGGGTGCCTTTGTTGTTTGGAAAGAAGATAAAATCCTTGATTCTTGTGTATAAAACACAAATGTGGTATAGAGGCAAACCAATCTTCGCATTATTGTGAGAGAGAGGCAGTGGCTCTAGCCTGGAGTGGAGAAATGAAGGCACAAAATTGAATGTTGTAATCAAACTCTTGGTCTTTCCAGTCTGTAAGTGTAGGACTTCAAATTATAACTACTCTACCTCTCTTGTCCTTATTTCCAGCTGAGAGAAGAAAAGCTACAAGAAGAAAAGACATCTGAGGATCTGGTTCACAAGTTCATCCTAGATGACATGGACGTAGGGAAAAGAAAAATGGAGGAACAGCCAAAAAAAGATGAACCTGTAGTGCTGAAAGGGAACCAAGACTGTGTAAGTGAGCTCATGCTTCTCCTCCCTGCCCACATATCCAGATTTTCATTCTTTGCTTTCCAGGATTCCTTTATTGAGTTTTTATAGTTTATGAAGGCTGTGAGCTGGCAGATTATTAAGATCCTTGTTAATGAGAACTGTCTTCTAAGGTCTGTTATGACTGCAGATGTTCTTCTAGAGGTTTCTGTCCCCCTTGTTACCCTCTGCTGTGTGACTCGTCCTGACACAGCAGATCCCCACAGCTTTGGGGGATATCCTTGGGCTTCAGGCTTGCATGCATCTCCATGAATATTTCTCCATGAATCTTCTGCAGTGAAGTTGTACAACTGAAGTTCAGCACATTCTTCATGCTGACTTCTGCCTATTTCCCTTTTCATTTGGGAGGCTTTGCAGGAAATGCTCCTAAAGTTTCCATTTGACAGGCTGACCCATGGGGGCTGAGTACCAGCACTGTGTAGTAACCCCTATTGCAGAATTTTCCCACATTTTCTTGATCAATAAATTACCTTTATTGGATGACTAATAGCTATATGTAGGAGCTATGTGCTTCTTTTTGTATTATTTGTGCCTTATGTCCTGTCAGTATAATCAGAAATGGGGGATTTGGGGATCTTTAACACTTCTGCAAGAAAGAGCTTTATTTTCCAAGTTATTCTTTTTGTTGTGCATGTCAGCTAACTGTTCCTTGATTGACTTCAGTTTCCTGAGCGTCTCTCGGACTCCGAGAACGAGGAACCATTCCAGGGCAAGCAAACACACCGCTCAGCTTTTGTTTCCAGGACCAGTGCTTACTCCTTTGCTTTCCTTTCAGGGTAAGAGGCTGAGACTTTGTTTAATGTCCTTTAAAGATGTTCTTCTGACTTGTTTTAGGCACACCTGGCATGCTCTGATTCAAATGGTGGTTCCAATCTAAGATAAGTGATTTTTTCCTGGAAATTTAGAGCAGACTCATTGGTAGAACGTGGTGTCTGTCTGATTCCTTCCTACCTGGAAGTTAAGGAAGTTAATGTTCATCCCATGAAGGAGAAAAAGCACTGCCTGTAGACCCAAATCGTTAGTCAGAAATCAGAATTCTGTAGGAGGAACTCGGATTGCTGGTTCCCTTCTGCAGCACAGGTATGAAGGGATGGCACCAGTGAGACTCCCTGGCAGGCTCTTGTTGGCACAGTGGAAGCAGCTGCATAAGCAGTTCCCAGGTGAGAAGCAGAGGGGTTTCCCCAGCTTCCTCCTGGGCACTGGCCTCAGTTCATCGTGGGCCCTGGGCAGAGGTGTCCATGAAGCCCTGCTGGCTTTCGTGCAGAGCAGGACTCTGCTGCAGATCCAGGATTCCTGGATCCCTTTCCCCGAGGGCAGGGGAGGTACCTCCGCCAGCCAGGTGCTGCCAAGGCTGATGCCTCTCCCACAGGGAGCCGCTGCCAGGGCGGGCGAGCTGGTTGTTCCCAAGGTTCCTGTTCTCACCCTTCTGCTTTTCAGGAATTTAACCTCCAAGGTGGAGAGGAGCCAGAGCTGCAACGACACCATTCAGGAGAGATCCAAGAGCAGGCAGAGATCAGCCCCAGCCGCCAAAGCAAAGGTACAGGCAGCGTGTGGAAACAGGTTCCCGTGTGTAAACGTTCTTATCTGAGGTTACACAGCACCAGTAATCTGGAGATAGCAAATATGGGCTTTGTGGCCCTGTTATCGCCCTGGGGCCAGTCACCTCCTTGCAGCTCCCAATAAAACCTGCTGGGTTAGGAATTACTAAACAGAAAAGCAGACAGGTGTCAGGATTCTTGTGTAGCGTTGGAGGCTAATTGGAATTTGAAAGGGTTCTCATCAGGCTTTTGTTTTGTGATTCATTTTCTTTTCAAGGCTGACTCCCCAGCCAGGTAAAGAAAAATCTTTTAGAAGTTTAGGAAAATAATCCTCCCTTCCTTTCCTTTCCTTTCCTCCCCAAAGCTGTTTAAGCAGAGCAAACCTCATTGCTTTCCTGACATCAGGGTACATTGGCACTTCAATGCTATAGAAGATAAAAAGGCCTGGTCCTCGTAGGGTCATAAAATGGTTTGGGTTGGAAGGGGGCTTAAAGCTCATCCAACCCCCTGCCCTGGGCAGGGCCACCTTCCACTGTGCCAGGGTGCTCCAAGCCCCATCCAGCCTGGCCTTGGACACTTGTAAGGATGGGGCAGCCCCCAGCTGCCCCTGCTAGGATGTTCCCCCTCCCTGTGCTGACACCCCTCCTTCTTGCAAGGGATCCCTTTCATCCCTGATGGAGAAGGAGAGGGATCAGATCCAGAGGTCCCGTGAGGAACAGAAACCTGTGCAGTCTGCCACCTGAGCTGCTGGGAGCTGGACTGAGCCCAGAGTGAACATCCGTGGCTTACCTTCCCTCCAAGGACTGACTTCTGTTTTAAGGGGATGCCTGATGGATGTGACCAATTAGATTTCCAGTACAGGGTATTCCAAAAGCTTACTTTGACCTCAAAATAAGTGAGTAGAAAAACCTTCTTTCCATCTAAGCATGGAAAGGCTGTTATTGTACACAGTAGCTGCTGGATAAAAATATTTCATCTCAGTCTAAGAAGAAGACAATTTGCAGGTGTGTGTGTTGTTACCTCTCTGATTTATTTGAGTCAGGATTATGCCCAAGTGTAGCAGCATTCAGGGACTGTGTTGGAGGTGACAAGAAATGTTGCTCTTAATCAGAGAATCATTCAGGTTCAAAGAGACCTTCAGGGCCATCAAGTCAACACAGCACCACCACAATCACCCCTAACCCACATCTCCAAGGGCCACATCCTCTTACGTCTGGGCCAAGCCCTTGCTCTTTCTCTCCCGCAGCTTGGAAGGGAGCAAAAAATAATTTGGAGATCATTTCCCTTGAGGAGTGTGGTTTCCTTCAGCCAGGGCTGTGCAGTGCTTCTTGGCTTCTCCTTGTCTTCACAGAGCCATCCAGGCTGGAGGAGACCTTTAAGGTCGTCGAGTGCAGCCTTCAGCCTGACACCATTAAGTGGGCAGATTTGTCCAGGTGAAGAGAAAACACATTTCAAGGCCAGGTTGGACAGGGCTTGTAGGAATCTGGTCTAGTGGAAACTAGTGGAAAACTATTCCCTGCCTATGGAAGAGGGTGGAATGAGATGGCCTTTAAAGCCACTCCTCATCCAAACCTTCCTGTGGCTGTGTGATTTTGCCATCAGAGTGGCTGTTACTTGTGGCAAGAGCAGCTCTTAGACTGAAATAAACTGGACACCCTGATGCTGCTGGACTGAAATAGGGGTCTCCTCGAGCCAGGTCTCATAAGCTCTTGGGGATCTATTTCACACCTGAGATAGTTCAGTTACCTCAGAAGGAATAAAATCAGCAGGATGGCTTCTGTGGTAGTGTTGGAAACAAAAAGTTTTAATAAAAGGCAAAATAACAAAACTCTTTACAGAAAAAAAAAACCTGAGCCAGGTGTAAGAGGTCCTTCTTTGGTTTATCAGCAAACCTAAAGTTTATTTGTGCAAGCAAAAATCTTTTTCCATTGACCAATCAGTGGAACCCTTCCCATTGTTTCTTTTCCCTGGCAGTGCTGGTTGTGGCTGCCAGCAGCCCCCCAGCTGGTGTGTAAGGACAGATGTGCTGTTGCTGTCGCCCTGCAGGTGCTGCCCGGGCCCGCGCCGCTGCTGGGCGTGCTGTCGTGCGCGCAGAACCACCGCTGCCTGTCGGCGCCGGAGCTGAGCGCCGAGCGGCGCCTGCTGCTCAGCGCCGCCTCCTCGCTGTCCGCGCTGCACCGCCCCGAGCGCTCCATCAGCCCCGAGAGCAACGACAGCATCTCCGAGGAGCTCAACCACTTCAAGCCCATCGTCTGCTCCCCGTGCACGCCCCCGAAGCGGCTGCCCGACGGCAGAGTGCTGAGCCCCCTCATCATCAAGTCCACGCCCAGGAACCTGAACCGCAGCCTGCAGAAGCCGACCACCTACGAGGCCAGTCCTAGGATACTGAAGAAATGGGAGCAGATATTTCAGGAGCGTCAGATCAAAAAGACTCTCTCCAAAGCAACCCTTACGTCCTTGGCTTCGGAGCCTGGGGAAGACGTCGTGGTTCCTGACATCACCAACCCCAGCAGTTGCACTAAAGAGCAGCCACAGGCTCAGGAGGATCACCTTCCGCCTGACACAACGGCAGAGCCCCGCCCTGAGCTGGATTTCCTCCCTTCTGTCAGTGAAGTGAGGCTGGGAAGGAGGAGTGAGAAGAACAGGGGTGCACAGGCCTTAGCCGCCGGTGACGGTGCTGCTGAAGCAGATGTGAGGTCAAACGTAACCTCCCTAAACGCGCGGGTGGCCGAGGTCCCCGACCTAAAGGTGAACACATTCATGGACAAATCCTGCCTCAGCCTGGGCCCCAAGGTGCTGAGCAGGAGACTCATGGGCATCGGCGCATCGCTGCCCGACAGCGGCGCGCTGGGAGTGCCCGTCAAGGCCCCGGGGAAGAAGCAGCTGAAGTACCTGAACAACAGCGAGCTGATCAACGTGCAGAACAGCACCTGCAGCTCCGTGCAGAACCTCCTCGGCGAGCAGGCGCCGCTGCTGCGCCGTGGCCGCAAGAGACGCTGCAAAACCAAGCACCTGGAGCACAACGGCTCCGTCAAGAGACTGAGGCCCGCGGCCCCGGGGGAGCCGGGGCTGCCCCCCGAGGGCCGGGACGTGGAGCAGAAGCTCCAGCAGGAGGAGGAGGACAGGAGGCTGGCCCTGCACCTGCAGCGCATTTTCGACAGCGAGAACAGGACGGTGGAGAGGCGCAGAGTGCGCGTGGACCGGTACCTGCTGCGCTCCAAGAGCACGCTGGGAGCCAAGTAGCACTGCTGGGCCACGCTGCCTTTCTGGGGGACAGTGAGCTCTATCAGATTATCCTAGAGGAAAACTATTTTTTGCCCTACTTCACCCACGCAGTTGGTTTTTCGTTTCGGTGGTAAGACATTTCTAGGTCCAGTTCAGAGAGAAGCCAGCGTCCTTTCAGATTAAAAAAAGAGAGAGAATGAGGAAAAAAGTGCTCAGGTCCGTTGGTCTGAAGGAATTGTCTGTCATCCCTGTGAATACACTGCAAGGCCTCCACGGGCAGGCAGGCACACCTGGGATCTCCAGGTGGGAGGGCTGTGAGTGTGGGGTATGAGCACCATGCCAAGAGAAATCCCAGCTCTGCTCATAGACATTGCCTGAGAGTCTTCTCCTCTCTGCTTGCCCCATTTCCTCCCTCGGGCTGCGTCTGGGTCAGCCTCTCATCCATGCTCTGTATTTCTCCTGGGGAGTCCTAAACAGAGCCCCCCGTTAGTACTTCCAAATGAATGTATCTCACTGTCTGCAGCAGCAGCACAGATCATTTGTCACTTTCTTGAAGCAGAAAGCCAAATGCAGTGAAAAGAAAGACCTGAAATAAGGATTTTACTGAAAAACCTGCCCCTGCTCCAGCCTCCTGGCTTCAGGCACAAACCACTAAGAAAGCTCAGGTGAGTGATGCACTACAAACTTGCAGGCCTGAAGCTGCCTGGAGCAGAGCTGGCTCAGAGCCTGGGCTTGGTGGAGCGTGCATTCTCTGCCCACATGTGGCAGGCCACCCTCTGAGTGTTTCCAACCCTCTTCCATGGATGAATTTCATGGATTATTTCCAGTAATGTAGCTCAAAAAGTACCCTTGCAGTTCAGCCCGTGGCAGCCGCCTTGCAGAGTATCCACGGGGACCTTTGTCTGGGGCAGGGCTTGTGGCTTTACCTGTCCTGCCCCCCGTGTGCCAGGTGGCAGGGCTGTCCTTGGGATGAGCACAGTGCAGGGGAAAACTTCCCTGTGGGTCCTGTGAAGGGAGGGCAGCCAGTGCACATGGATAGACTGATCTGGTCTAACTGCGTTGCCCCAGTTCCTCCTTCCATCTTAAACAGTCAAAAAGAAAACAGGAACTGCTTTTCTTTTTCACTGCAAGGACCCTGGCAGGCTTTTTTTTTTCCTAATTGAACTGGATTTAAAAAAAAAATCAAAACAGAAAAAAAAAAAGAAAAAAATCTTATATTTTATTGGGTAAAATTTATATATTTTAAATACTATATTTCAACAGATCGACACTTTTGTTTTGAGAAATCTTATAGCAATGATTCCATAATATATATCTCTATCTCTGCATCTCCTTGCCACACAAACCACTGGATGGTTCAGGCTGTACCTGGGGCTGGTGGCACCTGGCCTGCTCTGCCTTCCTCTCCTGCACCACAGCCTGGCAGGTGCTGCTTGAGGAGGCACTTTGGGCCCAAACCAAAGCCTGCTCCTCTGTCCAGCTGTCAGTAAGAGGGAAATTGAGGAATTGGAGCCTTGGCTGGACCCAGAAGAGCGGCACAGGGAGAAGTAGTGGTGGCCTGGGTCTGCCCTGGGAGCTCAGGAGGGAAAGCCGCAGCTTTAACCCGGGATCTGTGCTGGTTTTCCCAACATTTTGAGCTGCAATGTGCACTTCCCAGGTGCATTCAGACTTAGAATTCTTTTTGCAGGCCCCCTTTTCTGCGGCTCATCCCTGGAGCCCCAAACAGACTTCCCTAAACAGTTTCCTTTTTTCTCGTGGTGTTCGTGGGGGTTCAGCTGGGCCTGGGCTGCTTACACCACAAAAAAATCTATTTACACGCTGAATGTATCTTTTCTTTCCCCTCTTAAAAGAGATTTCACAGCCCAATGCACTATGCCAGTGTCTTAAATACCTTCTTTTGAAAAGATTTTATAAACGTTTAGGGGTTTGTGCGTTGATTTCCTGATCCCAAATCCAAGCTGGGCAGAAGTGTAGGAGGCAGTGCCTGGGCTGGAGCTTGTCCCCAGCCATGAAAAGCTTCATGGGACCCCCCGTGCTCCCAGAACAGAGATCCCAGCTCCCCAGGCGTCACGCACAGGCCGTGGCATCTGCGTTCAAGGAGACCTTTGGATGTGCAATCACAGTCCTGTCCTGGAAGTGTTGCGGCCATGCAAAGCCAGGATGAATGTTTTATTAATTTAACGCTCTCCAAGCCTGTGTAAGCTCACAAAAACCAACAAAAATTGTAAATAATTGCACTCAAAAGAGCAGGAGCACCCAGCCTCTCCCCTGTAAAGGTCACCTTTCCAGAAATCATGCCAGCTGAGAAGGAAGATGCCTCCTGCTGAACGGTGGATGCAGCACGCCAGATTAAACCAAGTATTCATTCACGCTCCTCTGCAAGTCCTCTGTAACCCTCAGCTGCCTTCCCTCCGGGATGAAGGCATTCCTGGCTGGCTGTGGGGCAGCACGGCCATGGGAGTGTCCTCCCCAGGTGTCTCCTCTGGAGGGGCTGGGGCTGGCTCCCTGACGGAAGGACTGTGTCTGCCAAAGATGCCTCCAGCTCCCAGAAGGTTCCTTTCTGGCCCTCTGGGGCTCTCTGCCCGGGAAGAGCCCTGCAGGAAGGCCTGTGCTTGGAGTCAGCCAGATGAGACAAATGAAGGAAAAGTGCCAAAAGGGATCGTGCCAGGTGATTGATTGATTGATTGATTGATTGTATGACGCTGTTGTCTGTTGTCAGTATTTCTCTTCCAATGCTCTTGTACATGCGGTGCACAGCAGTCACAAAGTGTAGCTTCAACAAGCGCTTCTTTCTCTGCATTTTCTCAGCGAAAGCAAAGGGGGAGATCCAAGCCTTAAAGACTCTCAGAAACCAAGCCTTTAGCAATGCTGCGAGGGCAGGACAGCCCCGGCCTGTCCCCCAGGTGTCCGGCAAGGAGCTCGTCCCGCGGCCGAGGGGAGGCCCACGGGATGGAGCCCACCCTCTGTCCGTGGTGAGCCCCGTGGGGCGGCACCGGCGTGGGGCTGGGCTGATCCCCGCGTGCCGCCCGCCCCTGGCACTGCCAACGCCGCCGTGCAGCCCAGCAGCTCCTCCCTGCGCGCACGGAGAGCCGCGCTGGGCCGTGCCGGAGCGTGGGCAGCTCCCACAGCCCGCGTGTCGCTGCATTCCCTCAGCCACGCTGTAAATGCTCGTGCTTTGTGTTCCCCCTGGCCCGCAGAGCTCGGGCTGGCTGCGGGCTCTGCTCTGCTCCCCGTGTCACACACGGGCACGGGCAGGCACCCACCCTGGCGTGCATGTGTGAAACGTGCCAGTGGAATGAGTGCGGGCGTCCCTCATGTTGTGGCTTCTGTTGTTGGAAACAGAGTAAACCCTGCTCAATTGTGAAACAATTGTCACAAACCTGAAACACGCCGGCTAATGTGTACAAATAACAGTGTTTGTTCTAACAGCAACCGGGACTTGAACTGCAGGGCAAAGGCCGAGGTTCAAACAGAATAAAGGCAGATTCTGACAGTGAGACTCCCTGCTTCTTGCTGTGCTTGGAAACGAGCGGGATCCTGCTGCTGCTTGTCCCTGACAGGTGACACTCCATCCGAAGGAGGTTGTGGAGTAATCGTAGAATCACAAAATCATTTGGTTGGAAAAGCTCAGAGACCCACGTCCCCCTTCCGCTGGGGACAAACCCATTTTAATCTGAGGCTGATCTGCCAGCAGCTGGGTTTGGGCTGGGGCTAATCCAGCTGTAGATGCCTGGGAGCCCAGCAGGCTCTGTGTGGCACCCTGGCAGATCTGAGCCCGTGCCTTCCATGTGGGCAGGAGAAGCAGGTGCTGCTCGCCCATCCTGTCCAGATCCCTGCCATCTGCAGCAGGACACGCTCAAGCTGTGCTTTCTCCACTTCCAGCTCCACTGGCACCTCCACAAAACTGATATCCTGCATCAAAGCAGCTAAACTGGATCGGCCCCAGTGGCCATCTAGCTTAGCGTGGCGTCTCCTGTGATGGAAAATGGGGGTTCCTTGTCGTGGCAGCTGTACACGAAGGGTCTGCTGACGGAGGAATAACCATCATCCTCCTCACGTGGCTCAGCCACACAGCAGGGCGGCTGTGTCATAGAACCATGGAATAGTTAGGGCTGGAAAAGGCCTCCAAGGTCATCGAGTCCCCCAGCACTGCAAGGCCGCCACTAATCCCTGTCCCCAAGTGCCACATCCACAGGGCTTTAAATCCCTCCAGGTGTAGGGACTCCACCGCTGCTCACACTGGGCAGCCCTTTTGGGGTCAGACGGGGCTTGAAGCAGCCTGATCCATTGGAAGGTTCGACTGGATGGGTTTTAAGGTCGCTCCCGACGCAAACCCTGCGATTCCATGATGGGAGCCCCTCCTGCAGGCCATGGGCATGGCGGACGGACGGACTGCATTTCCCAGCGTGCCGCGCGGTGCGGGGGGTCCGGACTTCCGGCCGCGCGGCCAATCAGGAGCGCCCAGGTGTCTCTGGCGGGGCGGGGGCGGAGGCGGTGAGAAGATGGCGGCCAAGAGCGGCCGGAACGGGCTCCTGGACAAGGTACGGCGGGCGGGGCTCCTCGGCCGCCCCGAGCGGCCCCCGCCCCGGCCGGGGCCCCGGGCAGCGCCGCGACAGCCCCGCGCCCTCCCCCGCCCGCCCCGGGATCCCACCTTTCACTGCTGGGTGTCCCTCCCTCAGCCCTGGGCATCCCCCCTCAGCTCTGGGTATCCCCCCTCAGCTCTGGGCATCCTCAGCCCTGAGCATCCCCCCTCAGCCCTGAAAATTTGCCCTCAGCCCTACGTATCTCCATCCCTGAGCATCCCTGCTCGTCCCTGAGCATCCCCCCTCATCCCTGAGCATCCCCATCCCTGAGCATCGCCCCCTCATCCCTGAGAATCCTCCCCCAGCATCCTCCCTTCAGCCCTGGTCATCCCCCTCCAACTGCAGTAGATGCTCATAAAAGCAAAAATAAATAGTGGAAAGAATTCAACCCTCTTCTGTTGGGGCAAAGGCTGTGGCTTCCCGTTAACTTGTGTGCTAATTAGCCCTGGAAGGAAATGCTTCAGGAGCAGCCACCTGAAATGTTTGGTACCATACACCAGTGTGAGAGCTCTGTCCCGGTTCTCCGTGGTTTTTAGATCCTTCTGTGCCTCATAAAACTGGACACGCGGTGACATTCCCTGTGTGCCTCAGAATTCCCTCGTGCCAGGCCTGGGGATAGCTGGGCTTTTCCCTGCGTGGCTGCAGGGCAAGCAGGTCGAGTTTTGCATCGTATTTTAAAGTGGGTTTGCTCCTTCCAGCGGAGGGGAGGGAGCTCTTTGGGCTGGTAGTTAATCCATCCAGCCCGGGAGCTTCCAGAGCAGGAAAATGAGAGGAGTGAAACTGAGGGTTGCTCTGCTGGCAGCTGAGATTCCAGCTCCAGTCACTGGCCCGTGTGAAATAAGGGGTGATTGGGATTCTCAGGGCTCAGACTGATGTGTCACCAGACAATTATGCAGTTCAGGGGAAGGTGGGCCCTAGGAAAGGCTGGGAATTGCTACCGGGAAGGGATCCATTCCTGCAGAAGGTTTGAATGTGAAGAGTGACAGAGTCCTTTGCTTTTGTTCCAGAGAATGGTTTTAACTGAAATTTCTTGGTTTTGCCTTTTAATTCTCCCCTTGTTCCAAGGCAGTTGGGGGTTCTCCAGATTTTCCTGATCCCCCAGGAGTGCATGTGGAGCAGTGTGGCTGGACAGCAGAGCACATCCAGAGGCAGGAATCCAGCCCAGCTGTCCCTTCCTGGGCATGGCAGCGGGAGCAGCAAATGAGGAAGCAAAACCCAACCTGCTGCCAGAGCCACGTCCCACCGTGACACGGTGGATGGGCTGGAACCCCCAGGAGCTGCCCAGGCAGATTTTAGGGGCAGATTGCCTGTGCCCAGGGACAGGCTTTCCCAAGCAGCTTTGCTCTCTGGCCTGCCCCTGTCCTGCTGCTCCCGGCAGGAGCAGGCTGGGATGGGATTGCCCTCACTGCACCCTTTCCATTGCAGTGGAAGATCGATGACAAGCCAGTAAAAATCGACAAGTGGGATGGTTCAGCTGTGAAAAACTCCTTGGACGACTCTGCCAAAAAGGTGGGCTGGCTCTCTCTGTGTCTCTGCTGAGCTGCAATTCCTGGGAATCCCTCTGGTTTCCTTCCCTGCTCTTTGGGGTGGGTTGTGCCCGCAGCCAGGCCGCGTCTGTGGTGGCATCTCCTGTGCTGTGGGGCCTGATGCAGGCATTCATTCCCCACAAACCTCCTGCTCACACCCTTCCCAAAAGCAGCGTGGCGCGTTCCTGGGAGGCTCAGCTGCCCGTTTGTCCCACAGGTGCTCCTGGAGAAGTACAAGTACGTGGAGAACTTCCGTCTGATCGACGGGCGCCTCCTCATCTGCACAATCTCCTGCCTCTTTGCCATCGTGGCTCTCATTTGGGATTACCTGCACCCTTTTCCCGAATCCAAACCCGTCCTTGCCTTTTGTGTCGTCTCATATCCTTCACAGAGCCTGTCAGGGGTTTGATTTGCCATATTTTCTGGATATTCCCATTTTCAGGCCTGCAGGAATTGCGCTTCCTGCCGCGTGCAGATCAGCTGATAATCAGACAGTTTTCATGTGACAGGACAGTTCCTGCCTGTCTGGCTGTAATGCCCCTAAATTTGGGTGGTCTGAGACACATCCTTTTTTTATTCCACCCACAGTCTGGTTCCAGACACGTTTGCTTTTCCCTGATACCACGGGTCAGACACTGAGAGGGGAAGGAGGAAATTCCTGCCAGCCGCTCTGTGCAGAGGGATCTGCACAGGCTGGATCCGCTCCACACTCACCCCATGAGGCTCAGCAAAGGAGCAGTGGTGGCCTTGGCTGGAGGAAAGGTGGACTGGGGGAATGGTTGGGCTCAGTGGTCTCAGAGACATTTTCCAACCTAAACAATTCTGTGGTCCTAAGGAATGTCTCTGTTCCTGGCTGTTCTGGGTGGCTTTCGGAACAAATGGGTGACTTGTCTTGCAGCCCTTGAAATTACTTAATTCCAAAAATGGGAAAGAGGAATTGCTCGGTCTGTGCTTAGGGGGAATGCCCAGCAACTCCTTCTGTGGCTTGTTCAGTCTCAAGTTTTCCCAGCAAATGCCACAGAATCCCAGGCTGGTTTGGGTGGGAAGGGACCGTCCATTCCCACCCCCTGCCATGGGCAGGGACACTGCCACTAAACCAGGTTGCTCCAAGCCCCATAACCTGGCTTTGGGCACTTCCAGGGAGTGGATAACAAATTATTAAAGTTTAAATTTATGAGTTAATTTCTCATGCTGATGAAGCATCAGCCAAACACCCTGTTTGCAATGCAGATGTCATGAGATGTGGTTGAACCACGGTGTCTGAGGGGATCCAAGCAACTCCTCTGCCTGATTTCTGCTTCTCCCTGCACCTTCCTGACTTCCTTAACTTCCTCTGCACCTATTTTGTGATGATGGGCATCCTGACCATCTATACCTCATACAAGGAGAAGAGCATTTTCCTGGTGGCCCACAGGAAGGACCCGGCGGGGATGGATCCCGACGACGTCTGGCAGCTCTCCTCCAGCCTCAAGCGGTACCTAGGGCCTGCTCTGGGCTGCCCAGGGCACCCTGCCCCGCCTCCCTGGCCAGAGACCCCCCCACTGCCTGTTCCTCAGAACCCATCCTGCTCCACCAAATCCACCTCCTTGTTCAGGAGTGGGAGCAGCCCCGAGTGGTTTTCTGCCACCAGGGCCCATGTTTCCCTTCTTTTAACGTGGGGTGTAAAGGCCTTTAATTGTGTTAATTGGGAGTGCCCAGGAGGGATTTTCCCTCAGACAGGAGGGGGTTTCTGTCCACTGGGACCCTGTTTTTAGGGATTTCTCCCCAGACAGGAGGGGGACCCTGCTCTAAGGGTTTTCCGTGACTGGGATCCTGCTCTGAGGGATCTCCCCCCAGGCAGGAGGGGGTTTCTGTCCACTGGGACCCTGCCCTGAGGTGTGTCTGCCCTCCCACAGGTTCGATGACAAGTACACCCTGAAGCTGACATTCATCAGTGGGAAAACCAAGCAGCAGAGGGAAGCCGAGTTCACCAAGTCCATTGCCAAGTTCTTTGATAACAACGGCACGTTAGTGATGGAGGCCTACGAGCCAGAGGTGTCCAAGCTGCACGACAGCCTGGCCCTGGAGAGGAAAACAAAATGATTTCGGAGCCCAGCCGCCTCCCAGCAGCCTGCTAAAGTAACACCAATAAAGTCAAATGGCAAAGAAAGTGAATCATGGCCTCTGTTTTTGTCCTGAAGTCCTATTCCATTTTGGATAAGCGGGAATTTTAATACTGGACCCAAGATTTGTTGCAGCTTATGGCTAAGCTTGGTCTCTGTGCCTGCCTTCCAGGCTCTGAGGCGGACTCCAAAATTGGATTTTGGGGACCCTCAGGAGGGGAAACACACCACCAGTGCTGCCCCAGCATCCCTGCTTTACCTGGCAGTGCTTTATCACATGGCTCTGTGTCCAGGGGCCTTTTGCAATCCCACCTTTCCATTTCTGGTAGGAGTTCAGGACAAAACCCTTCTGTGAAACAACCATCCCCTTGCAAACCAGTTTGCTTTATTTTTGTATTTATCTAAGTGGGGGTAGAGGATTGTTTTATATAAAAACCTTTTATGTGTTGGGGGGGAGAATCAAATATGCTACTTCTGTGTGCTCAGCCACGAAGCTTCTCAGAAAGTGTAAAAGATTTTCCAAGCTCTGTCTGTCTGTCTCACAGTTCCCTTCTGGCATCTCCTGTTCCAAGCATCCCTTCTATAAACTGGCAATTTTTAAAAGAGAGATTTTTTTGGGTTGTTTTTTCAATAAAAGGGAAGAACAGACATCAAACGTGTCCTGGAGCATCTCTGGGGTGTTTCACACCTGGGGAGGGAATCCCAGTTCACAAAATCCTCCGGGCCGGAAGAATCCTGGCATTCCCGTGGCACCACCACAGTCTTGTGACCCAAACCTGGTCCCCGGGTGCCACAGGATGAGGGTGACTCCTCTTTTTCTCTTGCAGAGCTGTTTGGGCCTGGCTGAATTTTAATACTGGACCCAAGATTTGTTGAGCTTATGGCCTTGGTCTCTGTGCCTGCCTTCCAGGCTCTGAGGCAGACTCCAAAATTGGATTTTGGGGACCCTCAGGAGGGGAAACACACCACGAATGCTGCCCCAGCATCCCTGCTTTACCTGGCAGTGCTTTATCACATGGCTCTGTGTCCAGGGGCCTTTTGCAATCCCACCTTTCCATTTCTGGTAGGAGTTCAGGACAAAACCCTTCTGTGAAACAACCATCCCCTTGCAAACCAGTTTGCTTTATTTTTGTATTTATCTAAGTGGGGGTAGAGGATTGTTTTATATAAAAACCTTTTATGTGTTGGGGGGGAGAATCAAATATGCTACTTCTGTGTGCTCAGCCACGAAGCTTCTCAGAAAGTGTAAAAGATTTTCCAAGCTCTGTCTGTCTGTCTCACAGTTCCCTTCTGGCATCTCCTGTTCCAAGCATCCCTTCTATAAACTGGCAATTTTTAAAAGAGAGATTTTTTTGGGTTGTTTTTTCAATAAAAGGGAAGAACAGACATCAAACGTGTCCTGGAGCATCTCTGGGGTGTTTCACACCTGGGGAGGGAATCCCAGTTCACAAAATCCTCCGGGCCGGAAGAATCCTGGCATTCCCGTGGCACCACCACAGTCTTGTGACCCAAACCTGGTCCCCGGGTGCCACAGGATGAGGGTGACTCCTCTTTTTCTCTTGCAGAGCTGGTTGGGCCTGGCTGCCTCACCTCGGGAGCCCCCAGACGGACCTTCCTGGTTTTCCGGCCCTCCCTGGCCACGCCTGTCCCACAAGGGCCGGGGACTCTCCTGGCACCCCAGGCAGGATCCTGCCTCCATCCTCTCCTGGCTCCCTCCCGCCTGCTCCGGGGGAGAGGGTCGGGACTCCTCGGCAGCGGCTCCACCAGTCCATCTCCTCCTGGTATCCGCCATTCCACCTGCCCATTCCAGGAGCGAGGAGCATCACCTGCTCACACCTGCACAGGCTCCGCATCCCGGCGGCTCCGGGGATCCCCGCCCGCCGGGCGCCTGGCCCGGCCCCCCGGCTCCGGGAGCTGCAGGAAGAGGCGGAGCGGGGCGGCCCCGGCGCGGCGGCGGCGGCGGGAGCGGGGTCTGCGGGGATGGGGGGTGCGGGCAGGGCGGAGCGGGGTCTGCGGGGATGGGGGTGCGGGCAGGGGCGGAGCGGGGTCTGCGGGGATGGGGGGTGCGGGCAGGCGCAGGGGGGGAGGATGGGGGGTCCAGGCAGGGAGGGGGGGATGCGGGCAGGGGCGGAGCGGGGTCTGCGGGGATGGGGGTGCGGGCAGGGGCGGAGCGGGGCGGCCCCGGCGGGAGGAGCGGGGTCTGCGGGGACCGCGGGGATGCAGGAGTGCGGGGGGCGCGGCACCGAGGGGATGGGGGCTCGGTGCTTGCGAGGTGCAGGGGCTGCAGGGGCATTGGGACTGGGGCCGGGGGGTCACCGGGGTGTAGCGGAGCGGGCTTGGGGGTGTCGGGGGTACACGGGGAAAATCGGGGTGCTGCAGGTGGACGGGGGCGATCGGGGCCCAAGGGGGGTCAGGGCATGTGCAGGGGGATGCAGGTGGGGGGCTGACTGGGCCCAAGGGCATGGTGCAGGGGGATGCACGGGGACATGGTGCATGGTGTGGGTGCAGGGACATGGGGGGTGCGGGGGGTGCGGGAATGGAGGAGTGCTCGGGCACAGGGACTCCGGGGCAGCGCCGCTGGGGGAGCTTAAGGCGGTGGGAGCTCGGGGGTCCTGGTGCGGGGCACGGGGTGCTCAGCCCTCGGGAACAGCGGCACCGTGGGTGAAGCAGGGGAGCCTGTGCGGCACAGGGGAGCGGCACGGACGGGCAGGAGGGCGGGTGTGACCCCAACGAGGGGCTCTGCTCTCACCGCACTCTCCCACCCTGCTCAGGTCCCAGGGGGAACCTCAGGGTGGCATCATGTCCCAGGCCACCACCTGCCTCAAGGTGAGCCTTCATCCCTGTCCCCCTGTACAGGCCACCCCCTCCTTTGCCTAAATCCTTTGGGATTTAACCCTTTACATCTGACTGTCCCACTCTTCCAGCAGCAGGGGGATGGCGGGGAGAGCCCCCCACCGCTGCCATCACCACCAGGATCCCCGCACATTTTCCCTCCGGAGACGCTGTTCCGACAGGCAGGTGGGGTCACCTACCGCATCCCGGCCCTGCTCTACGTGCCCCCGGATGATTCCTTCCTGGCCTTTGCCGAGAAGCGCTCCTCGGCCCGGGACGAGGATGCCAAGTACCTGGTGCTGCGGCGGGGCCGCCGGCACGGCTCCTCGGTGAAGGTAAAACGCCCGCGGGCTGTCGGGACCCGAGATGGGCGCGATACCGGGGGCTCCCGCGGCTGAGCCCCCTTTTCCTTCCTGCCGGCAGTGGGGTCCCACGGAGGAGCTGTCGGCGCTGGCGCTGCCCGGCCACCGCACCATGAGCCCCTGTCCCCTCTACGACGCCAGGAGCGGCACCGTCTTCCTCTTCTGCATCTGCGTGGAGCAGGGGAAGACGGAGCGGTGCCAGATCTGGAGCGGCTGCAGCGCCGCCCGCCTCTGCGTGGCCAGCAGCGCGGACGGCGGCCGCGGCTGGAGCGCGCTGCGGGACGTGACGGACGAGGCCATCGGCGCCGACCTGTCCCGCTGGGCCACCTTCGCCGTGGGGCCGGGCCACGGCGTGCAGCTGGACTCGGGGCGCCTGGTGGTGCCCGCCTACACCTACTACGTGCACGGCTGCCTGTGCGGGGCCCTGCGGCTGCCCTGCTTCACCCGCCAGCACTCGCTCGTCTTCTACAGCGACGACGGCGGGCGCCGCTGGCACAAGGGCGCGCTGCTGGGCGGCGAGCGGACGGGCGAGTGCCAGGTGGCCGAGATCCGCGGCCCCGGGCCGCCCGTGCTGTACTGCAGCGCCCGGGCGCCGCGCTGCTGCGGGCCGTGGCGCTCAACACCGACCGCGGGCTGCGCTTCCAGCGGGCGGCGCCGTGCGCGGCGCTGGGCGAGCCGCCGCGGGGCTGCCAGGGCAGCGTGGTCAGCTTCGCCCGCGCCGCCGCCGGGGCGCCCTCCTGGCTGCTCTACTCGCACCCCACCGACCGGCACCGCCGCCGCGACCTGGGGCTCTACGTGAACCCCTCGCCGCTGGACGGGGCGGGCTGGCGGCGGCCCTGGCTGCTGCACGCCGGGCCGGCCGGCTACTCCGACCTGGCCGTCTGCCCCGCCGGCCTCTTCGGGTGCTTGTTCGAGTGCGGCGCCAGCAGCGCCTGCGAGGAAATCGCCTTCTGCCTCTTCACCCTGGAGCCCTCCGGCGAGCAGGAGCTCAAGGCTCCCTAAAATAGACGCGTTTTAGGCAGCGCGGCCGCTCCTGAGACACCGGGACATTGCATCCTGTACACATCGTGTACCTTTTATTTAACTATGTCTTTTAATCATCCGTCGGATGTTGTCGGTGACCTGCGGCAGTGGAGGGAGGATCTGCTCTGGCTTGGCCAAGGGGGATGCCAGCACAGCACACAAAATGCCGCTGCTTCTCCAAAAATCAGCATTTTTCACCCGGTAGCAGCTGAAAAGCAGAAGGTGCCAGCAAGAGCAGCTGATTCCCTGAGGAAAAAGTAGCCAGGAATCTTGGTTCAGTTTAAAATATTCCAGTTCCTGTGTTCCTGCAGGTGGCAGAGGATTCCCAGTTTTTACCATTTTTTATCCTGCTTTCTTCACTTGACTGCTTTAGACTGAGTTTCTCCCTGCCCCCTGGGCAAAAGCGCTCGAATCTTGACTGGGGCAAGGGGAGAGGAGTGTTGGGGAGTGTTTTCGTTCTGCTCCATAGGGAACAGCTTGTAGCGTCCCGACAGGGACAGAGACCTCACATCCCCGTGCTGCTGTCAAATAAAATTCTCCCAAAACACGAGAAATCCAGTCCTTACGGGGGAAATCCCAACGGAGCTGGCCCTGCCCCAGAAAGATGCGGGATGGCCCCAAGCACGGCTCCTCCCTCTCCATCCCGGTGCTGTTCTGTGCACGGAGAGGCGGGAGGGGGCAGACAGGATGGGCAGAAGATCAAATCGAGACGGGCACAGGCAGGATGTGGACAGGGACGGGCAGGATGGGGCCAAGATGGAATGGGGACAGGCAGGATGGGGCCAGATAAGGACAGAAGGCAAAATGGGGACAGACAGGAGCGGGCAGGCAGGGTGAACTCCAGGACAGCGCAGGATGGGGCCAGGAGAGATCGGGGAAAGGGGCAGGGACAGGCAGGATGAGGCTGGGGCAGGACGGGGACAGGGAAAGGGGCAGGGACAGGCAGGATGAGGCTGGGGCAGGACGGGGACAGGGAAAGGGGCAGGGACAGGCAGGATGAGGCTGGGGCAGGACAGGGGAAAGGGGCAGGGACAGGCAGGATGACAGGTCGGGACAGGCAGGATGAGGCTGGGGCAGGACGGGGACAGGGAAAGGGGCCGGGACAGGCAGGATGAGGCTGGGGCAGGACGGGGACAGGGAAAGGGGCAGGGACAGGCAGGATGAGGCTGGGGCAGGAGAGATCGGGGAAAGGGGCCGGGACAGGCAGGATGAGGCTGGGGCAGGACGGGGACAGACAAGAGGGGGACAAGCAGGGTAGGGACAGAGGGGCAGATTGGAATGGGGACAGGGACAAGCAGGACGGGGAGCAGCCCCACACCGCCCTCCCAGCCAGCGTGGCGGATCCGGGGCCCCCCACCCCTTTTCCCCCAAAGGCGGGGCCTCTCCGCCCCTTTTCCCCCGCTTCTCCCGGCGGCGGCGGCGGCGGCCGGGCGCGGGCGCTGGGGCTCGGGGCGCGGCTGGCACGGGGGGCGCTGCCGGGGCTGGGGCTGCTGCTGGGAGCAGGGGCGCTGCAGGTCCTGGGGAGGCTGGGAGCGGGGCCGGGGCTGGAGGCGCTGGGGCGCTCAGGTCCTGGGAGGCTGGGGCGGTGCCGGGGGGCGCCGCCGCGCTCGGAGGCGCACGGGAGGCGCTGGGGCGCCGCCGGGGGCACTGGGGCGCTGGGAGCCCTGGGGGCGCTGGGGGTGCTGGGGGCGCTGCTGGCGCTGCTGCCGCCCCCCGCCCCGGCCGAGACCTTCTCCGCGATGCTGAGCGTGCGGGCGGCGCTGGGCGCCGAGCGCCGCCTGCTCCGCCGGCTCCGCTCCTACCTGCGCGACGAGAGCTCCCGCCTGCGCCTCCTCCGCAGGTACCCGCAGCCCGACCGCCGCCGCGCCCCTCCAGCCGCGCATCCCGGCCCCGGGAGTGGGTGATTCCCTGGCTGCCAGGAGCGGTTAGCCCTTCCCCACCTTCCCCATAGCGCCCAGTTTTTGGGGTGGCCCTAAATAAGAGGGTGGTGGGAGGATGGGAAGCTGAGACAGGACACGGCTCAGGCCCCCCCTTCCCCCAGCCGTGCCCCAGGAGGGGGACGTGGCCCCCCAGCCATGGGGATCTGGGTTGAGCATCCTCAGGGCACGGACCATCCCCACAGACCCAAGTTTTGGGCTGGGTCGGACAGTCCCTCAGCTCTGGCTTGGCCAAAGCGGACACTGAGGCAAAGCTGCCCAGCAATGGGGGTGTCAGCACCAAAGTGTCCTCCCGTGGGTGCCTTGCAGGTTCTATGAGAAGGTCCAGGCACTGCACCAGGACCCCGAGGCCTCAGTGGATAACCCCTTGCTGGCTTTCAGCCTCATCAAGCGCCTCCACTCGGACTGGCCCAACGTCATCTACAGCGACGAGGCCACCAGGAACACCCAGGGTACCCACCCAGGGGAGGATGCCCGGCCTCGTGTCCCCTCTGTCACCAAGGCCAGAAAATAGATGGAAGGGCTGGGGGATGGGTGGAGAAGCAAGAAAATTGTTGGAGGAGCAGAATAAATGGAGGAGCAGGATGTGGGGTCCCTAGGGAAAAGAGCTGATAAGGGCGACTGCACCTCATCATTTCATTTATCCCGCCGTCCCCCCACGTCTTTCCCACCCTGCAGCACTCCACGCTGGGCTCAGGGAGGTGGAGCAGGAGCTGCCTGGAGCCGAGGACCTGGAGGGGGCGGCCCGGGCGCTGATGAGGCTGCAGGACGTGTACGCCCTGAGCGTCAAGGGCCTGGCCAGCGGCGTCTTCCAGAGAGCCGGGCAGCCGCCCCTCTACCGCCCCGGCCGGCGCGCCCCCCTCTCTGCCGACGACTGCTTCCACGTGGGAAAGGTCAGGGAGAGCCCCAGGGCCCCCACAAACCCTCCCCAGCCTGCTGGGGTGCTGCTTCCACAGGGAGGGACACGGGCGTTTCTTCACATGGGGTGGAAAGGAAGGGATGGGACAGGATGGGGATGGTGTGCGAGGGAATGGGGATGGAGATGGCAACAGGAAAGTAACAGATACAATGGTACAGGATGGTGGGAATTGGGATGGGATGGGACAGGACGGGATGGGATGGGATGGGATGGGATGGGATGGGATGGGATGGGATGGGATGGGATGGGATGGGATGGGATGGGGACGGGATGAGACGAGACTGGACGGGATGGGATGGGACAGGACGGGATGGGATGGGACAGGACGGGATGGCCCAGCTGGCAGCTGCAGGTGATGTGTTGCCCCGCAGGTGGCCTATGACACAGGTGACTATTACCACTCCATCACGTGGCTGGAGGAGGCTGTCAGCCTCTTCCGCCTCTCCTACGGCAGCTGGAACCTGGAGGACCGGAGCAGCCTGGAGGATGCTCTGGACCATCTGGCCTTCTCCTACTTCATGGTACAGCCACGAGTCCCCTCCCCGTGGCCAGCGCCCAGCAGAGCCAAACCATGGGCGGGAGGATGGATGCTGATGGGGTCTCCACTCCCCCACCCAGGCTGGAAACATCTCTCACGCCTTGAGCCTCTCCAGGGAGTTTCTCCGCTACGGTATGTGGGACAACCCAGGATGCAGCAGGAAGAGGGAGAAGATTTTGGGATGTCCCCATCACCTCTGCATGGCAACAGCCTCCCTCACCCCACTTCTTGCCCCCATCTGGGGTAATTCTCCAGGGACCCGTGCCAGGCAAGGGTTTGATGGGGGCGCAGCCCTCTGGGTGACACCACCTCCCCAGCAGATCCCAGAAACCAAAGGGTGTCCAGGAACGTGGCCAAGTACAAGAAGCTGCTGGAGACGGGGACGGGGACAAGCGCCAGGCCCCTGCAGCGCCCCAACAGCACCCGGCTGCAGAGCCGTGACGCCTACGAGGAGCTGTGCCAGCGCCCCAGGGCACAGGTGGGACTGGCAGGGCTGCCCTGGGCCCCCAGCGCCTCTGGGGTCCCCCCTCACGCCCTCCTTGGTCCTCTTCCCCCCCAGGCAGCCCCAGAGCAGCTCCTGCAGCTCGGCTGCTCCTACGAGACCAACGGCAGCCCCTTCCTGCTCCTGCAGCCCGCCAAGAAGGAGATGGTCCGGAGCCAGCCCCACGTGGCTCTGTACCACGATTTCATCACCGATGCTGAGGCTGAGACTATCAAGGGGTTGGCAGGGCCCTGGGTGAGCCCTCCCTGTCTCCAGGGATGTCCTTTTCCTGCAGCAGGAGATCATGATCCGGGGTGAATCAGACATAGGAGGGCTTTTAAGGCCAAAGCCTCCTCCAGGGAGTTCAGGTGGGAGGGGGTTTGGAGCAACCTCGTCCAGTGGAAGGTGACCATGCCTATGGCAGGGGGTGGAACAGCATGGTCTTGGAAGGCCCCTTCCAACCCAAACCACTCTAGGATTAGATGAGACCCTGGAGATGATGACCCCAGTTCCATGTGAGCCCCCCAAAAGACTTTTTGGAAGAAGCCAGGTCCAAATGCACCTAAGCCACTTCCCAACCAGACCAGACTTGGTGACTCCATCTCTGTCACTGCTCCCCTCACCCCAGTGAGACACCTCGGGGTGGGACAACCAGCTGGCACAAACCCACCCCAGCCCCTGCTTGGTGTGAGGGTCCCCCTGCGTGGCAACACGCATCCCCCATGTGTCCCTCAGCTGCAGAGATCCGTGGTGGCCTCTGGGGAGAAGCAGCAGAAAGCAGAGTACCGGATAAGCAAGAGGTAGCAGCCACCCTCCCTCGTCCTCCGTGGCCACCTCTGGGGTGGCAGCAGGGCCGTGCTGGCAGGCCTGGCTCCTCCAGCAGTGCCCTGAGGGTGAGGCCCAGCCGCAGATGGGTTTGGAGGCTGATGTGGGGTGTCCCGCAGCGCGTGGCTGAAGGACACGGCCGACCCCGTGGTGCGGGCCCTGGAGCGGCGCATGGCCGCCCTCACGGGCCTGGACCTGCGGCCGCCCTACGCCGAGCACCTGCAGGTGGTCAACTACGGCCTGGGAGGCCACTACGAGCCACACTTCGACCACGCCACGGTCAGCGAGCCGCCCGGCTGGGGACACCAGGGGGGACGCCCGGGGGGTGGACTCAGGGGTGGGCCCTGGGATATTCCTGGGGATGGGCCCTGGGAGGCTCCTCATGGCGCTGCAGGGATGGTACCCAAGGGAAGACCCCGAATGTCCCCGGGGCTGTCCCCACGGTGATCCCGAGGTTGTTCCCTGAGTTGTTCCTGGTGATGCACCCCGGCATGGCCCCTGGCAGGGGTGGGAGGGATGGGCCCGGGGTGCTGATCCCTGGGTGGGTGCCTGGGGCATTCCTGGGGAGGGAGGGAAGGAGCGAGAGAAAAGAAGGGAGAGGAGGGATTTTCTGTGGGGAACAGCTTGGAGCTGCTGGGTGTGAGGGGCCTCTGGGCTGAGCTGTGTCGGGGCAGGACTGACCGTGCCCACCTCCCCTCCTGGAGCAGTCCACGAAGAGCCCCCTGTACAGAATGAAGTCGGGCAACAGGATCGCCACAATCATGATCTACGTGAGTCCTCCCCCGTTTCCAGGCCTGGAGGGATGAGCCTGGCTCGGCCCTCAGGGGATGGGACGGGTGAGGGCAGCCCTAAAACACTGGAGTGTGTGGGAAGTGCCAGTGTCTGTGGAGTATTCAGGAGCTCGTGCTGTGCCAAAGTGGGGAACAGAGTTGGGGCCCAAGGGAGGTTTTGTGCCTCAGTTTCCCTGTGCAAAGGAGCACCACATGAAGGGGGGATTCATGGCTCCTATTTTTGCTCCTTTTCCAGCTGAGTGCAGTGGAGGCTGGAGGCTCCACTGCTTTCATCTATGCCAACTTCAGCGTGCCTGTGGTCAAGGTGAGGGCTCGTGTGGAACTGCTGGGAGCAGGGAAGGGAGGGCGCTGCTCTCCAAATCCCAGCTCCTGCAGGGAGTTGTGGTCAAGGCTCCCCTGATGCCAAACCCCAGCCCCAGGCTCCCTAATCTGTTTTGGGGGGCCAAAATTCACTCTTGGGGATCCCAGCTCCGTTTTGGGGTACCAAACCCATCTCTCTGCTCCACAGAATGCGGCTCTTTTCTGGTGGAACCTGCGGAGGAACGGGAATGGTGACGCAGACACCCTCCACGCCGGCTGCCCCGTCCTGGCCGGGGACAAGTGGGGTGAGAGATGCTACCAGGGCTCACCCCGGGGTGACACGGGGCTGGAGGGACAGCTCCACCGACAGGGAGGCAAGAGGGGCTGGGAATGCACAAATACCCCGGGAAATAGGGGGAAAGCTCCCCAACAGCAGCACAGGATCAGAGAAAGGTGCCGAGGGAAGGGATCAGACAGGGGTCCGTGTCCTTGTCCTTTCCAGTGGCCAATAAGTGGATCCATGAGCACGGGCAGGAGTTCCGGCGGCCGTGCAGTGCTGACCCTCAGGACTGAGCCGCCCTGGGACTACAGATGTGACATCTGATGGGACATCTGCAGGTGGCAAAGCCACCGGGACAGCATCTCCCCAGGGACAGAGCGAGGGAGGGAGGGAGGGAAGGGGGCAGCAGCGGAGCAGGGGCTGATTGGGAGGGCACTTGCTCAACCACGGCCAAACTGGGTGGAAATAAAGTTTTTTATAAACCGGAGTCTGTTCTGGGTGCCAAACCCTATCCCTGCAGCTCACATCCGTTTTGGAATGCCAAAATCCAGTCTCAGGGAGAAGGCAGCTCCTTCCAGCCAGCCCCATCGTCCCGGCGGGTTCCCTATTCCCCAGCCCTTGCTCCGTGCCCAGCGATGCCCGCTGCAGTTCCCTATTCCCTGATCCTCGCTCCGTGCCCAGCGATGCCCGCTGCAGTTCCCTGTTCCCCGGTCCTCGCTCCGTGCCCAGCGATGCCCGCTGCTGCTCCAGGGGCTCCCCGCGGCCTTTCCCGGTGCCTCCCTGCCCGCTGCTCCGCGGGGCCCAGCGGACCGGGCTCCCTCAGCCCGCTGAGCGAGCCTGGGCTTTGTTAGCCTCGGCAAGAGGGTTGGGTTCGCTTTTTTCCCCCTTTCCCTGGCCTAGGAGACTGTGGGAGCAATCCAGCAATCCTTCCAATCCTTCGGCCGTTTGTTTTTTCGGCTTTTTCCCCCCGGGCTGTTCGGTTCGGTTCCGGCCCGAGATCGCAGAGCCGGCGGGAGGAGCATCGGCCGGGGACGGGAGGGGCCGCCCCGGCTCGGCCCGGCCCCAAACTCGGCGCAGCCGAGCCGGCCGGACAAAGGACACCAGATGCAGCGGCATCGTCTGCAGTGACGAGGAGACACCGCCATAAATCCACAGGTTCCCCGTGTTTTGGCCGAGGTGCTGCGTGCCCCCTTTGTGTTCCCCTTCCCCGGGACGGGAGCCGCCGCCATTTTCTTCCCTCCCCAGCACATTGCGGCCCTTGTGGGCTTTTCCCCTTTTCCTGGGATTTTGTTCTGGTTTGTTGGGGGTTTTTTGTTTGTTTTGGTTTGGTATGTTATGTTTTGTTTCGTTTTGTTTGTTTCGTTTCGTTTGGTTTCATCTGGTTTTGTTTATATCCAGCGGGGGTGGGGGGCAGTGGTGTTAAGGTCGGACAGTTCAATATCAAGCATTTATTCATTTTCTTGTTCCGTGCCGTGTGGGCACTCTGGGAATAAACGATTGGGGTTTTTTTAACTCTCACCCACTGCTGTAAACCTCCTATTGGCAGAAAGGGATTGTTCCCCTTTCTTTAGAGGAGCGTTTTTCTCCTAAACTCTAAACGAGACACTCGTCTAGGTGACATTTGGATGAGATTCAAACCCTCCGGGATGGAAACCCAGCTTTCCAGGGAGATGCCCATATCACCTCCTGGCCTGGGAAAGGGAAGGGACAGAAATCAGGGAGGGATAAAGCAGCAGGCAGAGCTCTCCCGAGGCTCTCCTTGCTCTGGGGTCAGAAATGCGCATTTATCTCTCCTTGGCTGTGTTCATCCAGCCTGGAATAACCCTTCCATGCGCACACAGGGACAGGGCTGAGCTGCAGGGAGCATCTGGGCAGGCCAGAGGCTCCAGCAGCCCTTTGGGGCTGTTAAACCTGCCGGAATGTAAAACAGCCTGGAGGATTTCCAGTTTCTCCCAATTCCAGTCAGGAACAAGCACCACAGGACACAGAGAAGGCCGAACAGAGCACAGGTTACTCACCAGCCCCATTTATTACTTCCAGATGTTTCTGCACATATGGAGTCGTTGGTCACAGGAAGGAGGGGAAAAGTGAAAGCTGTGGCTAAATTCCCCACACTGGGGTGCAGGGAAGGGATGGAGGAGCATTTTGGATGCCAAGAGGCTTCCATGAGTCACCAGAAAAACCCAGTGGTTGGGTCTGGTGCAGGAACAACTGGATCAACCCCCTTCCTCCACAGGCTGCTCCAAGGAGCCTGAGGATCTCAGCTAAAGGGAAAGCAGGAATTCCTACTGCAGGCTTTTCACAAATGCTTTATTTGTAGGCGAGGGAGATGGACACAGAACAGGACAAGACCAGGATGAGGCTGACACGGTGTATGGTCTCCAGAGAACTGACACCCACCCACACACACACACTCACACACATTTTCCTTCTGGAAACAGCAGAACTTGGAGCAAGCAGCCAGTCCCATCCCCGCTGTGTTGGATGCCACATGGACACAGTGCCGAGGGGGCAGAACTGACAGACAGATGGACAGCACAAATGAGGGATGCAGCTTTGGGCCACACAAAGGGCACTTCCAGCCTGTGAGCAGAGCATCAGGCTCGGGGACATGTGGGACAATGCACCAGGGACAAGGGCTCTTGGAAGTGAAAAGCCTCAAAAACTCAAGTTTTTGCCCTTGCCTAAAGACGCAGGTCTGGATTTCCAAGAGTGTGGATTACCAGTTCAAACCAGTGGATGGCTGGTTGCCAGGCACTCCCCACAACCCTTTTCCCAGGCCTTCCTGCTCCCAAAAGAAAAGGCAGTAGTGGAGAAGAGGAAAAATGTCAGTGCTAAAGTCAGAATAATTTGGGTAGGGACCAACCTCAAAGCCCACCCAGTGCCACCCCTGCCATGGCAGGGACACCTCCCACTGTCCCAGGCTGCTCCCAGCCCTGTCCAGCCTGGCCTTGGGCACTGCCAGGGATCCAGGGCAGCCACAGCTGCTCTGGGCACCCTGTGCCAGGCCTAAATTGTACAAAAACTTATTCCTAATACCCAGCCAATCCTCCTGGGGGTTCTGCAAGGTCTGCGTTGCCCAGCTCTGCCTTTTGCAAATCATCCCAACGCTGCTTGCAAATCACAAACACGTGGAAAGCAGGGCTGGAATGGGTTTCCTCGGGTTGTCCAAGCCTTTCCCTGGCCAAAAGGGGAAAAATAACAATTTAACCTACTGCTGCATCACCCCTGTCACAATGTGAGGGGTAAATTCTGGCTGGCCCAGGCCCCAGGCCTGAGTTTAATTCCTTACTCAAGGGTTGATTTATTCAAAGCAAGAGTACCTGCTTTGGCAATACAGGAAATAATCTTTTTCCAACAATCCCAATGCTCCAGTCATCTGTAAATCCCTGATGGCTTTGTCCAGTACACATAATCTAGCAAAACCCATCCTAGGTCTCAGACATTTATTTAATTTATTTCTTCAGTTAAAAGGAAGCCTGCAACAGACCAGCCTTCCAAAGTGCATCTCCTGCTCCTGCCAAACCTTGGGATCCTCCATTTGGAAGGATCCTCAATCCAACAAGTGAAACAAGACCAAGAGAGGTTTCTAGGTAATCGAAAGGCTGCAGGACAAATGCAGAGCTGGGAGTTTTGGGGAGGAATTTCTCTGTGTCCCTGTTTCTCATGAGCCCGAGAGAAGACTCCTTCTCTCTGCAGTTACTTGTACCACAGCCTGTGTATCCTTCACCAAATGCCATTAATCCCAGCCTGCAGCCCCCTGGAAACTGCAGCAGGAGCATTAATACTCCTCAGACAAAAGCACAGTCTCAAAAATGTGCATGGCTTGACAGAGCTGAAAGGCATTTCCCTTCCACCCACCCCCACGGTGCCGCTGCTGTCCCTGGAATCCATCCTTTCAATCCAGCCCCCGTGAGCCCCACAACAGCCACCTGGGCAGGGCTGGGAGCTGGCACGGAGCGACGCACCAGTCACTTCAACAGGCTCTTGAAATATTTATTTTCTTTTCACTCACTCAATGTTAACAGCAAAACAGAATCCCAGGCAGCCCACAGGATTGCAGGAATCCTTCCTTTCCCAGTGGTGCTTCTGCAGGATACAAAACTGGTTGGCTTTCCACGGAGGGCTCTGTTTGGTCGGGCTTTCTTAGGAGCTCACAAATCAGAGGGGTAACAGAGGACTCGCTCACTCCAAGTTACTTCACCACGCAGGAATGTGACTCCACCACGATCATTCACAGCATGGTCCTGGGAAGTGAGACTGGACAGACACGCTGCACTAGTTCATCCCTAACAATCCGGACCAAGGAGTCTCCTGCAAAAGGGCATTTTGGCCATTCTGGGGACGCGGCTGGGGAAGAACTGGTTTGCATCTTGACTGCTGAAGTCCATGGAATCCATCAGGAACTAGACCAGGGTGGAATTACATCGAACCAATGCATCAACACGGTGACTCACAGAGGGAAGCGCAGAGAGCCACCAATTGCTCCTGTCACACCTGAGTGCCCAAAGTGCCAGGAGGGCATTCCTCTGTGCAATGAGGCTGTCCTGTCTCCAGGCGCTTCCCAGCCTGATGTGCCAGGGAAGGGACAGGGAGCAAGGCCACCACGGCTGCTGTGCCTCATGGGTCACAGCTAAGTGGAGCTCCATGGTCAAACCCTGTGTCCCACCTGCACCTCTCAGGTGCCAGGGATTCCTGATGGCTCTTGTCATGGCATGCACAGGGCAGCTCCCAAATCACCACAGAACTTTGCCTCAGCAGAGCAGGGTTAAAATAATCTGACAGCAGCAGGGGGTTATGGACACCAGGCAAAAAAAGGGGGTTTCACACATCCACCAGCAAAACATTGAGGAAAACTGCTCCAAAACATGTCTTCTCTTACACTCAAAAGTGACTCTTAGATGAAAGCAAGCCCAGGAGCTGTCTGTGATAACTGAACCCTGAAGAAAAGCTCTCTGTGCACATGGAATTCTGGAAGGCAGGCAGCAAAATGATCTAGGAAGCAACAGTGGAAACAGGGTCCTTCCTCTAATACTGGGGAGAACAGCTGCCTACACCTCTGCATCAACATCAGCAGGACTGACTCCAAGCTCTCCCAGGGTTCTTCCTGCAGCCCATTCCACGTTTTTCCATCCCAAGGGCGCTGATCTCTGCCCAGCTGTGGGTGGCAGCTACAAGAAGGGAAGAACAAACACATTCCAGGGGCAGAAAACAGACAAACTGCCTGTTGGCTACATTGTCCCTGCTGCTCTTGGGTCTTCCCCATAAAGGCAGGTTCTGGGATGTGTCTGTGGTAGATGGAGTTATTCAGGCTCTTCTTCCCAGAGAGGACTTGAAACGAGCACCTGACAAACTGCAGGACTCTGAAATGGAGCTCACAGTCCCCCTCTTGCCTTTTTGGTTCACAGTCCCATCCAGCTTTGCCCAGGAAAGTGGCCTCCAGGCTTTTCCCACAGCTTAACCCCTAAGGCTGGCGCAGGGAGATGAAACCTGAGCTCCCAATGAAGCTGATTCCTCGTCTGCTTTAGGGGAAAAGAATGTTATGTACAAAACCCAAATCTAAGGGGCACTTCCAGGATGATTCAGTGATTCCACGGAGAAATCCTGAAGCCTTTGGCTGTGCTGCAATGCCCCCGGTGGATCTGGACTGCCAACAGCCCTTCTGCAGCTGGGTCCAAGGAAGCCTGAGAATCGGTGGAGGTTGGTATGACTGACTACATGGGATTCCAGGAGGTCTTTCCTTGTGGCAGCAGAGAAGAGGATCCCAGTTCCAAGGGCCTGAAGAGCTTTTCATGGTCTTCAGTAGAAGCTGCTTCCCAGCAAGGAAGTCCCTAAGAATTGAGATATTCTGGAGAGCTAGGTTCTGGGGATGAATCTCACACCAACTTCTCACTGCTGCTGGACTGGGAGATGAGAGGATATGGATACATCACAGTGGCCTCTGGTGCAGTTTATTTACAACGGGAATCAGTGCTGGAGAACACCAGGATATTAACAAGCAGGAAACACACTAGGAGGCAAAAAAGAGAATGGAAGAAAGACCCCATGTGAGCATCAGTATTCTCTGCTAACTCTGTGACAATCTAAATTTAGCTGTCAAGTCCTTAGGTCTTGTCCCTCTCTCCCTATTCACACATCACCCTATACCTATCAAGCTCATCAATCACACCCTTCTCTCACTGCCTGTCTGATCACAGGGGCCTGGCTTCCACAGGCCATTTTGATAAAAGGACACATGAGACAAGTATGGAAAGTCTGCAAAGTGAAGCACGCAGCTTTACCTGCCTCATCTCACCATCATTTCTTGGCCAAGGGAGTGTGATACAAGTTGTTTCCACAACACAGGGCCTTGGTTACTTAATGAAATATTATTTAAGCTAAATGCCATAAAATTTGTCATTTTGCTTTCTGGCAGGCTATAAAGGAAAGAAGTCTGCTTTGCTCCTCCCTTCCAAGGAAGGAGGTTTCATCAGCACACGTAAATATGTGAGAAATGTAAAAGGAACACAAACACTGAATGTATTACTGGCTGTGATTCAGAGCTGTTTGTTTATCTGTGGTTTTTAGCACCACGCTAAAATTCCAGCCTCCCACCTCGGGAGCCAGACAGGCAGTGAGAGCAGGAGACACAACTCCATGGAGCCTTACCACTGGAATCCACCAATGGGCTCTGTAAACCTGTGACGGATCAGGAACGTTGCAACAGCTTCAGCAACCTGAGAGAAGGGGAAAAATAGCTCAGGATTTAAAGGGACACAAAGAGAAGATGAAACCCAGTCAGTTTTCAAAGCCTGCAGCATTTCCAACAACAGTTCACATCCTCAGCAGTCTGTTGCTGAGCTGTTTGCTCCTTTAAAACAAGAGCTCTGTGTAACACACCTCCAGCTTTACTCCAACACTGAGCCTGCCATCGAGAAATGACCAAGCCCTTTCTCCACCCATGTCAGTAATTCTTGAAACAATGTCTAAGTTTAGCAGGGAGAAAAGGTAAATTCAGGATGCAAGACAGTAACCGTGAATGGTTTGGGTTGGGAGGAACATTAAAGCTCACCCAGTTCCAACACCTGCCATGGGCAGGGACACTTTCCACTAGACCAGGCTGCTCCAAGCCCTGTCCAGCCTGGTCAACATTGCTCAGAATGTATAAAAAAAGAGTAACAGCTTAAGAACTCAGTATGTTTAAATAAAAATACCTGTTTCAGACTGGTAAAGTGAAGCACAGAAAGGCTGAGTTTTAACAGAGCTGTCAGTGCAGAATGAGCTTTAAAACCAGATGTGTTCCCAACCACAGGCTCCACTGGCTGCACCACATTCCTGCTTCCATCTGGACATCGACTCCAGCAGTGCCCAGAAGCAGCACTGCTCTGTCAAAGCTGCTGCAGGAACATTTGGTTTCTATTTGGAAAATGTGAGCCACCCAACTCAACAAAACACAGACCAACCCCTAAAGCTGCAGCTTAGTGCAAGGGATAGTGGGGAACTGCATGAGGAAAGGAATGGAGGAGAAATCCACACTCCACATGGGTGGAATTAGGTACATCACCACAAGCCTGGGAGTTAAATCCATAGCCCAGCCCTGTGGCATGTAACATCTTAGCCAGGGCTTTCCAGACAGCTAAAAAATCCCAGCTGCTTGTGAAATCCAGTTGTTGTGCCAAAAGATGCCTCTGAAGTATGCTCTCTGCTGCACGGTAAGGAACAGATCCTTTTCTGCATTTCAGATTGTGGCTTGGGTAGCTTCACCCCCACGGTGGGGCTCACCTTGTCCGGAGCATCCTCATGGACTGCGTGGCCACACTGTGGGAGGACCTGCATCTGGAACTTCCCTGTGGATTGAGAGAGTCAGCACACGGATCTCACACTCTGCACCTACTGACCTCACCAAGGGTAGCTGGAAAAGAGGCCCCAGGGATGGCAGGAAGTCTCGGCAGACTCCACACCACGCACAGCCCATGGTTTCCAAAGGAAACATGGACCAGCTGCTTAATTCACCTTCTCCAGGCGTAACTAGAGCAGGTTCCCAGGAGTTTAAATGGAGCTGAACTTCTCAGAGCTTCTCAATGCAGGCAAGTGGCAGACTTAGAACTCTCACCGGATTTACCTTAAGGTGATGTTTACCCTGCTATCCAATACTACTTTACAGTACTGGTTGCTCTGGAAAGCAGGGATGGGGGGGAAAACCCCAAGCCAAACCCCAAAACATGAACATGCTTAATCTTGGTCTGCTGTCTGTCAGAAACACTGGGAGATAGGACAATTTGGAATGGTTCCAGGTGCTCTAGCTAGGAACATCAGGGATGTAGCTAGAAAGGGAAGAAATGGATTAGAAAGAAGCCCTCACAGGCAATCATTCTGGTCCAAGAGAAGTGTAGCAGTTCCACTGCTGGCAGCACTGAACACTGGATTGAACAAAACCCACAGCAGCAGCCCTTTGAATTAAACCTTTCCCTCCTCACCTTCCCCACCTTTCCTTGCCCACAGCAGGAGAACACTTTGGGATGGACAAATTCTTTAATGCCCATTTGTTTGGATGTTGACTGTACCCATAGCAACAAGCTGTCATGCAAAAAGAGCATTACAGTAAGGTTGAAGTAACAATATTAAATACTTACCTTGCATCTGTCCAATGGTCAAATCTTTATCCAGCCTGTCAACACCTACAAGCAGATAAACAAATAATAACAATAAACAAATGTTTTGGAGAACAGCCAGAGAGAACAGAATTCTCTGAGCCAGGCTTTTTTCTGTATTTTAAAAGAGACATTAGCTTGGAAAACAGAAAATAAACACCTCTGACACCCAGACAAGGACATTTCACTGCTGCACCTTGAGAGAGTAAAGTTACAGGAAAGAAACACAGCCAAAAAATGCAGGAGCACAGCCCTCCCTACAACTTGAAAGGATATTTACAAAAGGTATTTGCTATTCAAGTACACAAAGGGCTTAAAGCTGTATTTGACTTTCACTGGAGAAGTTTAAATCATGCCACGCTATTTTAGGAGACACAGAGAACCCCAGGTATTCCCAGGAACCACTGCAGCCCAGTGCTGACCCTGTGCTCTAAAATGCAAGTGCAACCTCACTGAAGTGCACACAGGGCTGGGAGGGACACGTACCAGCTAGAAGCAAGAGCTTTGGAGTGGGACAGCTGAGGAAGAGGTTGGACAAACCCCTGAACCAGCCATCCCAGTACTTCTCTGTTTTGGCCAGCTCGATTCGCCACGTGTATAAATGCTCCTTCTTTGTCTGCAGGGAGGAGAGAGAGCTCTGCGTTAGTGATCAGTAAAACAGCAGAAAGAAAACCAGCTCAGGGAGCCACCTGGAAATGCATAAATACATAGATACAAAAAATAAAACCAATACTGGCTCCCTCTGGTGGATTACACACTTCCAGGGATGACCCTCCTTGCTTCTACATCTCTCTCCAAATCAAAGTACATGAGTAGGAACAAGAAAGTCAGCAGGAGCTACACCAAGAGGAGAAGAGCCTGCAGGATTCAGGGCAATCAGTTTGCTGGTTTTTACTGACACAAATAGCTCACAAATTGCCTGAACATTTGGGCTTGGCTCCCATCCAGTTTTCTGTCCCTGGAGTGGCTCCCTTTCATATGAGGATGATTTGGATAACCACAGGTGACAGCTCTTGCAGGGGAAGCTGAAAACACAGCAACAAGTTCCCAACCTCTGTGTCATCCTCTTTCTTCCTTTTGTTGACAGAGCCTCCTCCTTCCTCATCCTCGTCCTCCTCCTCCTCCTCAATAATTCCCTCTACTATGGCTTTAGGGCATTCAGGACTGGCAGCCTCTTCACACCTGAGAAAATAAAATCAGAAACTGATTCCCTGACAAAAGAAAAAATGCCAAACCAAAACACCACCCAGGATTAAACCATAGGTGTTCAAAAATTTTGCTTTAAGAAATTTTCATTTTCAAGTGCACTTATGTAGCAATGGTATTGTAAAACAGAAAAAAAAAAGATTTCAAAATAATAAATGAAATAAACCAAAGGCCACCTACTGTTTGACTTGCCCGACCATAGAAACTCTGGCAGATTCGAGATTTCTTATCTGTCCACTTTTTACACTAGGGAAAAAAAAAATGGTAAGACAGAAATATTTACTGGAGTGACTCAAGAATCAGCAGGCCCAGAAACAGGAGTTAAACTTCTCTATAGCTCAGGATTTCCCCAGAGCATTCCCAAAGCTCCTGCGCTCAGACTGAACAGAGTGGCTCAGGCTAAGCTTAAGTGAACCTCCCCTTGTTGCTGAAACTGGGAAGAGAAAGAGGGAGAAGTTTTACCAGTGGAACAGGGTTAAACGTGTGCTCTAGCCTTTATTTCAGATGTTAACCCATTGTGACTTCTGCATGCAGGTTGTCTTGGACAATCTTGGCCTGGCTGTGGGACTTGACCTTATTTCTGAAGTCCAGTGTATATGAGTATTGTGTGTGTAATCTCACAGGCAAAAAAAAAGAAGAAAAAAAGGCAACACATCAAAGAGCCCCCATGAATTTCAATTAACACATTTACAGTCATTAAGCACAGCAGTGAGATACAGCTTCAGAGTGGGAGGCAGTTCCCTTTGCAAAGCTGCGTGCTGCTCAGAGCCAGCATGGGCTTAGGTCTCACTCTAATTTTTTTGTGATTAGTTCGTTCAGGGCTCTGTTATTCATGTAAATATTTTTGTGTGTGAGCGCCTTTGAGCCAGGCAGCTCCAGACAAGCCGAGGTGCAGCGTTTAATTACAGTAGCGAGGCACAGCCACCGTGTTGCATCTCCTGAGCCTCAGCCCTCCTGCTGCAGCCTCAGCTCTGCCTCGGCCCTCGCTGCCTCTCAGAGCTGCATCAAGGACAACAGCAGCTGTTATTGCCACCTTCGTGCAACTATTGCACCCTCTCTTTTTTGTCCCATGTGGGGTAAATGTCATCAAGCTCAGGGCATTTGACATCCCGCTGTGCTCAGTTTCCCAATCTGAAAGGACTCTGTGCAGCACATGGCCTCACAATGCCACATGTTGTTTTATTTCTGATTTGATTTTCTTATTGTTCCTCTGTTCTGTGCCATCCTAAGTATCTTCTCCTGCTATTTAATGTTCACTCCCATATCTAATATAATCATAGTGTATTATTAAGTCCTTAATTTCTCAGTAGAGGTACCAGTGCTATTTTTCTGTGTCTCCCTACTTGTGAGTGCTCCACAAAATTAGCCTCTGTGCATCTGGCAAAGTGCATGAGTTCATTTACATGCTGTGAAGAAGGGAATTATTACCTTAATCATACGTATGAATAATTGAAGCCCAGGAAATCAGAATAACTTGCCTGCAGTCACAAATTTGTAGTGTAACCAAGAGTTGAACTGTACGCTCCCTAGTCCCAGCCCAGCACCTTAAATCACATTTTCCACCTCTGTGTTAAAGCTGATTGTGCTTTGATAAGTCCCATTCAAGGCAAAGGGTGCTTTGTAGGCACTGTGTGACTGCAGAACAGTTCCCTTCATTCAGGCACCTTCCAGTTTGAGGGAAGAAAACAATTAGTGAATGAATAAAGATTATGATTATGATGGGGAACTCACTGATATGTTGAGATGCTCAAATGCATCCAGGAAAGGGCAACAAGGTTGGTGAAGGATCTGGAACACAAGACCTGTGGAGGAGTGGGTGAAGGAGCTGGGGTTGTTTAGCCTGGAGAAAAGGAGGCTCAGGAGAGACCTAATTGCTCTCCAGAACTCCCTGAAAAGTGGTTGTGGTCAGGTGGGGATTGGTCTCTTCTCTCAGGCAATAGGACAAGAGGATACAGCCTTAATCTGTGCCAGGGCAAGTTCAGGCTGGACATTAGGAAAAAATTCTTCACAGAGTGCTTGAGCATTGGAATGGGCTGCTCAAGGAGGTGGTGGAGTCACTGTCCCTGGAGGTGTACAAAAAATCACAGGACGTGGCACCCAGTGCCATGGTTTAGCTGAGAAGGTGGTGTTAGGTCAAGGAGAAGGAGAAGGAGAAGGAGAAGGAGAAGGAGAAGGAGAAGGAGAAGGAGAAGGAGAAGGAGAAGGAGAAGGAGAAGGAGAAGGAGAAGGAGAAGGAGAAGGAGAAGGAGAAGGAGAAGGAGAAGGAGAAGGAGAAGGAGAAGGAGAAGGAGGGGTCACACTGGAAAGGTTTTTGTGCGCGCGCAGGACCTGCTAGGAGGATGGAATGGGTTTAAAGACGGGGCAAACCCTGGTGTGTGGGGGATGTGGGGCCATGAGGAGAGCTGGGAGGGGCGGGCACACTCACCCTCCACCACGTCGATCATGCAGAGCCCCAGCAGGCTGGGCAGCAGGTTGGCCACGGCGGTGTGCACGGCGATGGCGCCGCCCATGCTGTGCCCGATCAGCATGATGGGCGGCGGCAGGTCCCCGTAGAGCGCCTCCACCACGCTGCCCACGTCCCTGCAGCACACAAACGCGCCTGGCACCCCAGCAGGGACACGGCCAGCACGGGGAGTGCCCTCACACCCCTTCTGACCCCCAGGCTGCACACAGGCTCCTCCTCCTGTCACTGCTGCAAAGCAGGAAACCCTGGACATCCATGCCCTTTCTCCTTCTGTTAACAGAATCCTCACTCAAAGGATACTAATTTAAAAGATGTTCAAGCAACCTGGTCTAGCGGAAGGTGTCCCTGCCCATGTGGATGAAATTTGCCATCCCTTCCAGCCCAAATTCTGTGATTCCTTGTAGAAAACATTTTAGGCTGACACTTGCTAGAGGGGACGTTAAATAAAAGGTGAGAAAAAGCTGTCAAATCATCTTGCATGGAAGCACAAACCAAGAAGTTCATTGTTCTTAAAAGAAGAAACTGGAATTAGAGAGAGAAAAATAACTGGGTCCTGCTGACCATGGCAAAGATGAACAACACTGAGCCTCTGTGTGAGCAGACAGGCAAGGGGCAATTTCCCCACCCTTCCCCAAAGGTATCTCCTGTTAAACCAAAGCTGTCGCCTCCTGACACTTTTCCCAGGATGGGGAAGCTGGCTGGTATGATTCCCAAACCCCAGAACAGCAGCAGAGCTAACAGCTGAAATCTCCTGAAGAGCAGGTTAAAGACACCTCCCCAGCTGGCTTTCCTGACTGCAGCCACTCAGAGGAGCCTGAGAACTGAGCAATTTTTACTGGAAAAAAATGATTCCATTTTTATTGAAAATGGAAAACAAGTGAAAAAATGAACAGGTTGAGCAGCTTGTCTGCTCTGCTAGAGAAAACTGTTTGAGGACTTGATTTAAAAGAATAAACAGGAACACCAGCTATAATTGAAGGCTCCTATTTAAAAAATACTCAGGACTAAGTTCCAAGCTCATTGCTAAGAATAGGGGAAGGTTTCAAAACAAAAAGAACTTGCTTTCTCCCCACAGCAGTGCTGCTCCAGATCTAAAATATTCTAATTATTTAATCCAGCATCTCCTCAGGACAGTTACACATCAGGATCTGACAAGGCATAAGCAGCAGGAATAAGGTATACAATGGAAGTCAGAATACATTTCACACATGGCCTCCCCTCAACAAACCAAGTGGATTTGTCCATGGGAGGTTACAAAATCCTTCATCATTTAGTTGTAGTCGCAGCAAAGAGTCTCTTTGTACTAAATATGGGCAGAACATAATGTGCTTAGCAGTGGGTATTTGCTCTCCTTAGTTTTGTCAAGAGGGGGATGGATTTGCATGCCAAAGCGGGCCATGGCAGTTTGGAAAAGCAGTTCTATGCTTGAAAACCCCGTGTCTGTGACCCAGACTCCAGGGTGTTGCCAGGCCAGTGTGGGCCCGCCCTGAGCACTCACCCCAGGGGCTGAGGAAGAGTCAGACTGGTGATTCAGACTAAAATACCCCATGGATGTGGAAGGGAAGCATTCCGCCTCCCTTAGGAGCCCTTCAGCATGCGGCAGGTTTAAAGCGCTCACTGTTTAAAAACTCGGGCTACTGGGAGAACAACTCCAGCTCTTGGAATCTGGCTCAGCTGGGAGGGACATCATTTCAAACTGTCCCAGAACGGAAGGAAAGGAGGGATAACCACCACAATCACGTGAAATTAATCTTCCAGCTCCTGGGAATGAAGGCTCTTTGCCCTCAAGTCGTTTATTGTTCAGCCCAGGAGAGAAAGGGAGGTTTGTGAAAAGGGAAACAAGCATAAGTTTCCTTACTTTGCCATAGTCTCTGCAGACAGATCTTCAGGATTCCTTACTTTTGTTTCTCCTGAAAAAAACCCAACCCAAGGTAAGTTCACTTAAGTAGAAAAACTTCAGTCCCCCTCAGGAGTTAGAGCAGTGATGGTAAAAGCTTTTAGGCACAGATATGAAGAGCAAGCCTACTGCAATGAACATGAATAATTAAGAAACACAGAATTAACAGGAACACTCGGTACTTTGGGTAGGAAACCCTGCCTGTAACTGTTCTTTATGGATCCTAAAATGAAAGAACAGTCCTTATTTCTCATGGCAAAGACCACTTAGAGGTTATGGAAATATGAAAGATGGCTTGGTGGAAGGAAGCAGTCCACCACTGTCTCAAGCGAAAGCTCAGGGGGTCTCAGCTTCTGAGAGAAGCCAGTCTCCCATCTCTGCTTTTGAATCAAAATTGGGATGCCTTAAGGATGCATTCCTAGTCATCCTGAGAGGAATTCATTGCATCTCCTTTAAAAAATGGGAGCATGTAACATGCTGATTTGACCCCAGATTTACTTCTTTGACTTACCATGGCCTCGGAGGTCTAAGGCCACAATCCTGCACTGGATCCTGCTGATGATTGCAGACTGCAAGGAGAGACAGAGACAATGTTGTCTGCAAAGTGGGAGTAGCAGCAACAAGCAGTCGCAGCAACAAACGGAGCAGCAGCTTTACTTACAGTAAACACAGCCCAGGACAGGGCAGAGTGGCCTCCGCCGTGCAGCAGCAGCAGGACAGGCCCCTCCAAGCCACTCTTGTAAATTCGAAAAGTGTATGAACAGTTAAGGACGTTCCACAGAGCTACTTCAAGGCAGCAGAATGAATTTTGGAGCTTGCAATACCAAACAGTATTTTACTTCTACCGTTCATTTATCTGACCAACAGGAATTTTCAAGCATTACCTGGACAAAAATGTAACTGAATTTAAGCTTCAAGAGTTGTATTCCTGCTGCCCAGATTTTCTCCCCCCCTCCTATAATTTTCTTACCCTCTGTCCTTTTCTCCCTGGCCAAAACAGGGAAATGAACTAAGAGAAAACTAGAAATGCATCAGGAAAAAAAGATGGAGCTTAATTTTTTATGCAGGCAAAATAATGAGAGGGCAAGAAAATGGTATTAAACTAGGAGAAGGGAGATTTAGATTAAATGTTCATAAGAAATTCTTCCCTGTGAGCGTGGGCAGGCCTGGCACAGGGTGCCCAGAGCAGCTGTGGCTGCCCCTGGATCCCTGGCAGTGCCCAAGGCCAGGCTGGACAGGGCTTGGAGCAGCCTGGGACAGTGGGAGGTGTCCCTGCCCATGGCTGTTGGAAACACTTTTTAAAAAGCATAAAAAAAAAAATTATATTAAATTCAAAATTCTTACTAAAGAAGCAATATCAGGAATTGGCCTTGCTAGGCACAGTTTAACTGTCAGCCTGGAAGGGATAGTTCTGGTTACTGACACTGAACCCTGCAGGAGACACAATGGAAGATGAGAAGGAACACATGAAAAAGCTGAGGAACCCCAATAAACTAAACGAAAGGTGATACCTCCCCCATAATCTCTGAGGTTATGACAAATTCAATATGGGGAAAGAAGAAAGGATATATCCTTGCCAGTTTCATTTTCTACCACAACGTCCTCCATAGACTCAAAGTACTGGCTCCAAAGCACTGGTGAAAAATCACGCTTTCTTCCAGGGCTGCAAGACAGAAAAAATTCCATAAGAAAGAGTTATTTTTGAAGTCTTCCACTGAAATTGGCATCCAGGCCTCCTCTCGCCGAAGAGAACACGCTGGTGTTACACAACAGCTCAGACTGGAAGCAAAGGGCGCATCAGTGAAATTCCCACACAACCACAATATCCAGAGTTTTACTGTCAGTGAAGGAATCCTCCCCTGATTGTTGCTCCTACTGAGGAAACGTAGTGGAAACAGAGAAAAGAGTGTTTTCCTCATCGAGTAGTTCCAAGGAACACTGAACAATGGTGATTTAGACTACTGAGACCCAAGCCAAGGGAAAATAAACAGTGATACTGTCCCAGCAGCACCTCCGAGTCTGCAGCGACCCACAGGCAAAAGGTGCCCAGCTGACAAACCAATTTATGCTTTCCTTCCTTCAAAAGGTGCAGCTGTGCCCTCTCCTTGTACCACCATTACTGACAAAAGGCTCTGCAATCAGAATTTTCCTGATGACTCAGTTGATGCAGAATTTGTTTCTCGGGCTGGTATTTACTCAGTAAGGCTAAAAGAGTAGTGCTTAATTTTGGAAGTGGCATAATTAGGCTCAATTCGAGCCCAGGATACAGGATGAGTAACAGTGCACCATTTTAACCATGGTTTTGCACTTCAGCTCTTCTGGGGGAGGCAGGCAGGCAGCACAGAATATTAAAATCAAGCATGGGCGTGAGGGGTGAAAGACCTTCAGAGCAGAAAAATCCCTGCTGAAGAAGTTTCTCCTGAATTCTTGGCTTCCTAAAGAAATAGAAAATAACAGATAAAGCAGCTTTTCAATTTTGCAGAAACAAAATTTCTGTTTCCCCTGGTGTTTCTAGGATATGAAACATAAACCAGCCACCCCCTGAATGGACCAAATTCCCTCCTGTGTGTTTCCAGACTTCTTGTTAAATCTCAATTAAATAAAATGAGAACTCACACACCTACGTAAGTCCAGAAAATATTAATCTCTTTTACCACCTCAGCCTAATCTCATCCTCTGATCAAGGAAAAAAATATCACAGTCAAAGCTTACTTTTTCCCTGGAAGCCATCCCAGCCCTGATCACATGCTCTCTCCATACCAGTTCTGGTTCTTTCTGGAGATGGAGAGAACTGCCCACAGCTTGGATGATTTCCCCTCTCTGCGTTTTGAACAGGTAGGATGTGCAGCTAGTGAAAATAAATTCCTTCACCCTTTCAAAATGCAGCGTTCCAGCTGCAGCCAGGCTTTTGCACAGCATGTTACAGCTGCTTTTGGGGTCCACTGCCCTGAGCAGCTCCAGGAGATCAGCACATGCTGTCCTCTGCCTGGCTACAGCCCTTCCCACCGGATCCATAATCTGGGGGACAGCAGGAACTCCCTGGAGGCCCAGCCCTGGCACTGCTGTGCCACCAGGAATCTGTAGGGAATGTGGCTGAGTGAGGGTGGCACGCTGGGTGTGCCACGTGAGCCCAGCCCTGGCACTGCTGTGCCACCAGGAATCTGTAGGGAATGTGGCTGAGTGAGGGTGGCACGCTGGATGTGCCACGTGAGCCCAGCCCTGGCACTGCTGTGCCACCAGGAATCTGTAGGGAATGTGGCTGAGTGAGGGTGGCACACTGGATGTGCCACGTGAGCCCACCCTGGGGCAGCAGGGCTGCAGCATGGACAGCCACTGTCACACAGGGGAGCACAGCAGCTCTTGGCTGGTGCCTAAATCACCTTTCCCCTGACCAGCCCTCTGCCAGCCCCACCCAGCCTGGCCCTGGGCACTTCCAGGGATGAGTGCTTTTGTGTCTCCCCCAAATGCCCTTTGGGACAGCAGAATGTTTGTGCAAGAGGCAGGCAGGTGCGGATCCACGAGAGAATCTCACGACCTGCAGAGGAACCCACGGAAGCAAGGCAGAGCCCTCCCTTCCCTAGGAGCTTGCCACGCTGCTGCATTTAGCAATGCCTCAAACTCAGCTCAACAGGAGCGAACGCCTCCAGAGAAAACGCCAGCAGTTGTGTCACACGTGAAGTGTCTGGGAAAAACACACAGCACAACTCCTGTGCTGCCCAGGGAACTGGGGCGGAAAGTGAGGAGGAGCTGGGCATTAAAAACTGTCATCACCTCTGGTGCAAATACCTGTTGGTCATGGTTTAACACAAAGTGCTTGCATCCAGGCAATGCTGAGGAAACGCGAGAGACCTCAGGCTCAACACTGAACCCCCAAAAGGGCAGAATAAATGTGCTGCTTTCCACAAAATCCCAGGTGACCACAGAGGGCTGAGCAAAAACATTTCTCCAAAGAAAAGAATCCTGATTTTGAGTTTTTCTAGAGCTGCTTTTTTTAGTGAAGCATCAACACACATTCAGAATTAGAAGTGTGCCAAATAAACAGCAGCTGTGGTTTTGCACCTTCCCATGCTGAAGTCATATTTTGCTGACCAATATTTAAGCTGACAGAACTAACTAATGGCTTTTTAAAGTATCCAGCAAACCAGAACAGAAATGGATCTGACATAAAAACTTTTCTAGACTGATCCTTAAACTCCAAGCCAGCATATTAAACTGGAATTACAAAACAAATTGTGGACACCCTCTGTTTTATGCTATTGTGCAGTTTGTGCTCTTTATCATGTCCTTGATCCTTAGGATGCCCACGTGGCTCAGCAAATCTCTCCCCAAGTTTTGAAGGGGTTTTCTTTCAGGTATTTTCCTCAAATTAAAAAAAAAAAAAAAAAGTTGCCCCAAGCAGGAGCCATTTTCAGAAAGCCCTTTTTCTGCTGAGAGCCCCTATTTAAAACTACTAAAGCAAATATAGAACAAGTGCATGAATCAGGAGATTTCATTCTCACATCATGTTTGAACCCAAGCAAATCAAACATCATCTACAAGTAACAACTGCCACGGCTGACAAGTTGTATTTAGAAATTCTAAAAATTGACAAGGACAGTATCTTAAGTTCTGCCTTAGAGATGCTGAATACGTAAAATGTTTTTTTTATTAAAAGGATTCCAAGGGGAAAAAGTGGATTAAAAGGGAAAAAATTAGTAGGAATTGCTATGATTGAATTACACTGATCCAATCATGTCCTTCTGGATAATTAAAAGATCTTCAGAGATTGTGTGTGATTTTTACTCACACATTGGAAAAGAACAGCAAACTGACTTTCACTTTTAAATCCCATGCAGGTGCTGAACTCTCAATGAGCCACAAGCAAAAAGCAAAAGGCAAAAAACAAGACAGGAAATGCAGAAGCTGCTACAGCTGTTGGGATCTGCTGCTGTGGGGGGTGACTTCACAAATTCTATTATTTTATTTCCCCACAGAACACAGAATCGGGCCACAAGCCTGACCTTGTTTTGGTTTGTGACTTTGATTTTGTTTTTGGTTTCCATCTGTGGAGCAGTTCCAAGGAATCACTTGCAGTTCCCAACACAGCCTTGGCCACGAGTGCTCCTTAAAGAAATGGGCACGGAATTCCTCCCAGAGGCTGAGTTTCACATATTGCTCGAGCCAAAGAGAAGCTCCAGCCTCCTTTGGAAAGGGCCTTTTGGAGCCATCATTTCTGCTGGAGAGCACTTAAACCCAGGGGGCAGAGGACTGTGCTGGCAAAGCAGGCAGCGATGCCACGTGCCAAGAAATGCACCTGAAATTCCAGCACACATCCCATGCTCCCACAAACCCACTCCAAAGCATGTCCCGGGAGCCAGGTTGGGTGTCAGGGAGAATTCCCTCCCCGTCCCTGCCGGGACTGAAAGCTGTGTGCATGGGGCACTTGGGGACGTGGGGCAGGGCTGGGGGAAAGGCTGGACTCCAGGATCTTGGAGGGCTTTTCCAACCTGAACCGCTCCATGATTCAATTTGCTTCGGCCACTGTGACTTCCCAAATGAGACTCTCCCCAAAGAGAGACATAAGGAAGTGATTGTACTGAAAAAATAGCAAGAAAAGAATAAATTTTACAGAAAAACCCAGGAACAAGTTTATTTTCACAGATTTAAATGCAGCAACAGGTGCAGCCGTTTTTTTTAGGAACTACTGAAACACACATTAACCTTTTAACAGCATATTGCCAAAAAATGTAAGACTTTATTTAAGTTAGGAAGTTCTCAGTAAATTCTATTTTTCTGTAGCAATCTCTCATGCTTGACCCTCTGCTTCTCAAGATCTGCTTTCAGCTACACCACAGTCACATTAAGATGACCTGCATGGTGGAAAAAAAAGGGAATAAAAAGAAAGTGCCCCACACACCAGTCAGAGGATTTAGCCACAGAAAACTCAAGTTGCTGGCATTCTTGGATGTTAAGGTTAAACCCATATTTTTTAAAAGCCTGGCTTGCAATTCAAGAAACTGAAAGTGCAAAATTATTATTATAATATTTCTGTGAGATGCTTAATGCAGCAAACATTTTCCTAAATGTAGTTATTTTTGTTCCCTGCAGAAGTTTGAATTGTGAAGGAGTGTTTCAGTGCAGTCCTGCACATCTGCCAGCACTGTAAATCACACTGTGTTTTCCCTGTACAACTGATCCCTTTCTCTTTTGGTGGAATTGTCTTGCACTTGTTTGAGCAGAACTGAACTTTGATAAGCTCAGCTTAAGCTAAACTTTCATCCCACTCCCTCTTGTCTCCTTTCCACAGAGGCCCCTCTGGATGAGGCCATTCCATGCTGGATGTGCAGCACCTCCCACAACAGGAACATCGGCTGTAAAGGGATTTACTGGGTGGCAGAGGGGTAAATCAAAATGATTATGAACTACTCCCCACTGCTTCCAAGGGAAGTTTCCAGGGGAATTCCTGATCCTTAACCGCAGCACTGGATTTTGTTTCATTCATAATCATTTCCCTGGCCGCGTTTAAAACCCCTCCAGTGCATGGTAAGAGATGAAAAATTATATAAATGAATACGTGTTACACCCTCAGACACTGGTCATACTTCTCCCACAGCTCCCCAAATGTGCTCTCAACCCCTGCTTAAGAGACTAAAGAGTATCCCAGACTTTTCCATCACCTCGAAATGCAGATTTAAGCAGGGATTAAAGTCACTTGGCAGTCACTTCACATGGGTGCCTGTGGCGGAGAAATCCCGTTTCACAGAATCATGGAATGTTCTGACTTGGAAAGGGACCCACCACAAGGACCACCAAAGTCCAACTGCAGCTGAGGAATTCAGCTCCTGAGAGTTTCCACACACCTCTCCCCCCAGCCACACTCTGAGGCACCACCCGGACATGGTGCTGGACCCTTCCTGCAAGCACTGATGGCAAAAGGACCGGGAGGAAAGGGCTGGAGAGCTCATCCCAGCACCTTCCCCAGCCTGAGGGTGCGCTGGCCACTGGTGCCTCTGCGGCTGGAGAAGCCGGATCCAGGTGTCACTCACCTGGAACATGGGGAAGCAGGACCATCCCTCCTTCCAGACCCCCTAAGAATGAGCATCACTTGCTCCAGGTCCCCCAGTAGTGACCATTCCACGTCCACATCTCCCAGTATGACCATTCCCCGTCCCGATCCCCCGACAATGACCATTCCCTGTCCCGATCCCCTGACAATGACCATTCCCCGTCCCGATCCCCCGATAATGAGCATTCCCTGTCCACATCTCCCAGTAGTGACCATTCCCCGTCCAGATCCCCCGATAATGACCATTCCCTGTCCCGATCCCCTGACAATGACCATTCCCCGTCCCGATCCCCTGACAATGACCATTCCCTGTCCAGATCCCCCGACAATGACCATTCCCTGTCCCGATCCCCCGATAATGACCATTCCCTGTCCCGATCCCCCGACAATGACCATTCCCCGTCCCGATCCCCTGACAATGACCATTCCCCGTCCCGATCCCCCGACAATGACCATTCCCCGTCCCGATCCCCTGACAATGACCATTCCCTTCCAGACCCGGAATACCGTGCCTCCCTTCCTGGCAGATCGCCCCAATAAAGGCCCGCGGTCCCTGCAGACCCCCATCCCGACCCCCCGCCCTGCGGAGCCTCCGCTCCGCTGTCACCTCTCCCCCCGAGCTCCCCCCGCTCTCCGCATCCGCCCCTGCCCTTCCTCCGCCTACCCCATGCGCATCTTGGACCCGGACTGGCCGCCGCCGCCGGGCAACGGGGGCCGAGGCGGGAGGCGGCCCAGATGCAGCTGCTTCTCCAGGGCCGACATGACAGCCGGGAACACCGGGAACACCGGGACCCCGAGAGCGCCGCCCCCGCCGCGCCGCGCCGGAAGCGGCTCCGCCAACAGCGCCGCCGCGCGGCACCGAGCGCGCCCGCCCGCCCGCGGGGCACCGAGGGAAACGTAGTCCGCGTCCCGCCGCTGTGCCCGGCGGGCCGCGGGGCAGCACGGGAGCTGTAGTCCCCGCCGCTGTGCCCGGCGGGGCAGCATCACGGGAGCTGTAGTCCCGGCGGGGCAGCACGGGAGCTGTAGTCCCCGCCGCTGTGCCCGGCGGGGCAGCATCACGGGAGCTGTAGTCCCCGCCGCTGTGCCCGGCGGGGCAGCACGGGAGCTGTAGTCCCCGCCGCTGTGCCCGGCGGGGCAGCATCACGGGAGCTGTAGTCCCCGCCGCCGCGGCCGTTGCCGGGCGGGAGGCGCGGGCGGGATGCGGCGGAGGGGAGGTGCGCGGCGGGCGGGGCGGCGCAGCGGGGCTCGGGGGACACGGCGGGGATAGAGGCGTGCAGCGGCGGGCCGGGGAGCGGCGCGGTGCCCGGGGTGATGTACGGGCCGCTGACGCCGCCTGTCCCCGCAGGTCCCGGTGAGCCCGCCGCCGCTGCCGCCAGCCTGCCGCCGCTGGTGCGGGGCCCGGCGCGCTGCTGGCTGCGCTGCTCCGTGCCCCGCGTGCTGTGGGCCGGCCCGCAGCCCGCCGCCGTGGTGCGGCTGCGCTGGTGGGGCGAGAGCTCCGGCGGCACCGTGCTGCAGCCCGCCGGCCGGGCCGGGCAGCCCGCGGGCCGCACCTGCGCCCGCTTCGCCGTGCGCTGCGGGCCCCGGCAGCTCGCCGCGTACCTGGCAGGTACGGACACCGCCGGCACCGGGCGGGCTGGGACCGGGGCACATGGGCTCTGGGTGTGCCAGGGCAGGGCAGGCTGGGCAGCCGGAGCCGTTTGTTCCCGGGCAGGGTGCAACGGGCTGGCCTGGGCAGTGGTAAGCCATTCATTCCCCTCCAGCAGCGGTGAGCCATTCATTCCCCTTTGTCCTGCCCTAGGCGGTCCTTTCCTGGGAATCCTTATCCCAAATACTTATTCATCCTGGGAATCCTTGTTTCAAATTCCAAATACTTATTCATCATCATTTACCGCCAGTAATAATGTCTGTATTGACCTTTCTTTACCTGCTGCCCCGTTATCGTAATAGGACATAACGTTAATCTCTGGCATTTCTGTAATTTTAGCCAAAAAATGTCACTTGTGACCATGAGAGTGACCTGCAGGTGTTCCTGATTTTTGCAGATATGGGAGTTCTTGTGCTGGAGGTTCTGACCAAGCGTGACCACCTGCCCCTTGGCCGGGCACAGATCACGAAGCTGTCCCAGCTGTCTCCCAGCCATCCCATCAAAGGCTCCTTTGCTGTGCTGTCACCAACATCGGAGAAACTCGGAGAGCTGCAGGTACTCTTGATGTCCTTGCTCATTATTACATGATACTACAATATTATTATAAATTATGTGCTGTGACACCGGCATAATCGGGTGCGGGATCAAGCTGTGCACGGCACACTCTCTGTCCAAGGCATTTCTGAACTAAGGTAACAAAAAATAACCAAATAATGATGGTGTTGGCTTCATTTTGCTTAGAGGGTTGTGGGGTAGTTGAGCTTAACGAAGAACATGTGGTCATCTCTACACTGAGAGTGGGTATTAGCTGTGGATTTAAAGTGGATATTTGGTCCTTACACTTCACTGGGCTGGAATAATGGAAGATTTTGACATCTGGAATTAATAAAGTTCTGTCTTGTAGACAGAGCTGGATCTGGAAAATTGATTATGAAAGGTGGTTGACTGGATTTGAAAACGTGGAACAAGAAACAAGTAGTTGTAAATATGTGACATAGCTGTGCAATGTAAATATGACTTTATGTAGAAAAGCAGCAGTTTTCCATTGCGCAGCAGGTGAAGCTGAATGCAGTGTTTAATGCACTTAGATAGGAAAATAACAAAGTTATTTCCCCATGTTGTCTCCCAGGTGTCACTGGTTCTAGAGCCCCTGCCAGAGCTGTATGACAGCAGCAGCTGCGTGCCAGCCACACAAGGAGGTGCAGGTGCTGCTGCTGCTGCCCAGGGAAGCAGCAAGTGCCAGCCTCCTGCTCCGTCCCAGCAGCCCAGGCACGCCCAGGGGACTGTTGAGCAGGAGGAGTCTGTTGACAACAGCAAAGCCACATCTCCTAGGTACCTTTTTTTTTTTTTTTCCTCATGACAAAGCTGTGGTTTGTTTTGCAGTGCACACAGAAGTTTTAAGTAGTGGCGGTACACTTGTGTGCTATGGGATGCTTGATCTTTTCAAACATACATTTTATATGAAATCCAGGGTGTTGAGGGTTTCCAAGGTGACAGGGACAATTTCCTGTCTGGTAGAAATTTGTTTCTTAGGTTGACTTAGTTCAAGTCATGCAAGACCACACAAGAGGTGCCTCAAATCATTGAATCACTGAATAATTTGGGCTGGAAGAGATCTTAAGGCTCATCTCATTTCAGCTCTGCTGCCAGAACACCTTCCACTATCCCAGATTGCTCCAAGCCACATCCAGCCTGGCATTGGACATGGATGAGGCAGCCACAGCTTCTCTGGGTAACCTGTGCCAGAGTCTCACCGTGCTCCAGCAAAGAACTTTCTCCTGATATCTGATCTAAACCTACCCTCTGGCAGGGGGCATCTGTTCCCTCTTGTCCTGTCACACCATGCTCTTGTAAAAAAGATCTTTTAAAAAGCTTTTTTTTTTTTTTTTGAATCTTTTACTTTCAGCTTGGGTGGGTCTCTCTGGTGGTCTCAGTGGCAGGTGAGGAATCATTAAAATAACATATCTTGTTTCCTTTTGGAGAATTTCCAGAGTTCTAATCCCTTTATCTGCCCTCTGGAGCTGTCACTGAAATGCAGTTTCATTTTTCCCTAGAGGAAAGGACCCTCTGCTGTGCCAAGAGAACTCTGAAAACATGAAGGACACCTTTCCTGCTCCTCATCCCCATGTGATTTTGCCAGATGAGGATGTGAAAATGAGCCCTGAGAGTCAGCCCCTGTTGTTCCCTGCCAGCAGCGATCCCGAAGCACTTCCCAGGAGCAGCACACGGGTGCTCTCTGTGCACAGCCCAGCTGCAAAAGACCTGCTCTCAGGTTTGTGGGCAGCCTGCTTCATCTTCCACCTTTCACTGCACATGGTGTTTCCTCTGCCTGTCTGGTTTTCTGAATATCTGTCAGGTTTTCTGAAGGGAAAGAGAGACTTCGCTCCCTCGTGCTGCATTAATCCAAAAAGGCTTTCCCAGCATTGGAGTAGGGCACGTCTCCATATGTGCTGTCTTTGGAGTTCCATATTTACAGAAAAGAACAAAAGTCAGACATCCTGAGGTGGCAGACTGCTCTCCCCTGAATTGTCCTAGTGATGCCCTTCAGTGCCTGACCCTGTGTGTGCAGACGAATTCCTTGTGCAGTGGAGTGGGAGGCTGATGGAAGATCCCTCTCCTCACTCCCAGCTCAGCTGCTTTCTGGTGTTTCCTGACTGGAGTTGGCACATGGATTGTGTCTCCACATGGCTTTTAGAATGCGTTTGAGTGCTGAAATGTAATCCCTCTGCTTGTTTCCCAGCTCTCCTGGATCAAGGCAGCAAACTCCGTGATGCCATGGTTGTTTCTGCAATGAAGTCCAGCCCAGACATGGAGATTGAGCTGAATAAGATATCTCATTTTATAGAGAGAGACGATTTTCAAGCACCAACAAAGTGAGTTTGGACTGGGGGAAGTGACATTCAAGCTCCAAACCACAAATTTTGAGGCTTTATCCAAAAACTGTAGATACTGAGATTCATAGGATGTGTTTTTGGGTGAAAGCAGCACATCATTCAAATGGGAAGTTAATTTCTACCTGTGGATATATGCCTAAATTTTGTGAATTTATTTTAATCTTCATGTAGTAAGCCTTGATATAAATATTTTATTTTAATTTCATTTCTTAGTATATTTGTATTTAGTTCTAATTTATTTGTCAAGGAAAAATTACATTTTGGTAGGGAATAAGAGTAGTGCAAGACAGTGCAAGTGAAATGGCACTGCATCACAAAAGCCAGTTTTTCAGAAATTGTAAGTAATTAATGACCTAAATGCATGTTTTTTTCTTAGGAGAAAAGAAACTTGGATTTCTTGGTTTTCCTCTGGAAAAATGTGAATATTGCCTGCTGTTCTGTGATAACCAGAAAGCAATGCCATTGCCTATGACAGTCAATGATTCTATTGCAAGCTCACTTTCATTTCTTTCTGCACAAGCAGTTTGTATTTGTGTTAAAGTAGATTATTTTGGACTTCACAGAAAAAACCTGATAGACTGATTAATGGATTCATCCTGAGCATGCCTTAATGTCTTTCTTTTTCCTTTTTCTGCTGTCTGTGCTTCCCTTGCTGTGACCCAGGAGCCCAAAAGGCTTGAAGTCCAGTTTTGTGCCCACTCCCGGAGATCCCCATCACCTTGGATCTGAAGTCTCAGGTCAGCAGTTTGACCTAAACTCTGAAGAAAGAGCAGTCCAGTTACTGTTGGGCAGGTGAGTGTGATGCACTGGAGGCTTCTGCAAAAAAATTGTCTGACCATTTTGAAAAGTGTCTCTTGACCCTTCAAGTTGCCCACATTTTTGGGAATGTAACCAGTGACTTGTGTGCAAGTGATGGAGGTGTTCTATAGCTCGGCTTTAATGCGTGACAACCTGGATAGCTCCAAGCCACTTGGTGTGCAAGTGATGTCAGAAAGATTAACCACAATCTTCCATAAAACCGAGTTATTGAATAGTTGTAAGGGTTGTGGCCTAAGGTGTTACATAAAGTAAGCACATAAAACAAATACCTTGTTTCTTGGGAGAGGAAACACTCTGTAAATTAAAACTAATGAGAAACTGTAGCTATTTTTAATCTTTCCCAGATAGTAAATTGTCCTTTTCCTCTGGTTTTGCGTAGCATAAATGATGCTTCCATGGTGTCCACATCTGCACCTGAGCACACAGCTTCTGGGTCAGATATGGTTCAGAATTCAAGCTTCATGTTTCTTGTGCTCTGCACTTTTTTCACTGTGGTTTATCAGTGGCTAGCAATGGAGTGTTGCAGATCATAAAATTATTTTCAACTCACAGCACAGAGGAAACCCTTAAGCCAAACTAACCCCAGCTTGTATCTAAAGACACTTGCATTTGCAGCTACTCAGGCATAGCTTGGAGGGTTTTTTTAATCAAAGTAAATTGTCCTTAGGTATTAACTGGTATCTTACAGCATTCCAGAAGTTACAAAGTAGTGAAGGGTAAAAATCAGAGGTTGGTATTCATAGGTATATTTTACAATGGAAATCATCAAGGTCTGCAGTTGGTTGCCCAAAGAGGTTGTGGAATCCGCAGCTTCCGAGACCCCCGGAATCCGGCTGGACAGCATTTTATTTGCATTTCATTCCCTTGGAGCAGGGGCTGGACTGAGTGATCCGCAGAGATCTGCGGTCACCCCGGCTGTCCCTCACTTCCCACGCACTGCTTTCCTCTGGGGACAGGGATTTGTCCCCAGGTGGCCCCTCAGGCTGGCTCACAGCCGTGCTGTGCTGTGCTGTGTGAGCACAGCCTGCCCTGGCTGCAGCCAGCATGGCCAAACCAGGCTAAAACAGGCAGTGGAGACCGCTGCAGAACCTGGAGCTCTGAGGTTTTCTCTCTTGTGTCCACAGTGCCGACTTCTCGCCAGGGCAGCTTTGGGATCGCACGGGCTCCCTGTGGGACTCCCTGTCCCTTGGCAGCGAGGTGTACGACAGCGAGCTGGGCGATCCCCACTACGACCAGAGTCTGCTGGAGAAGCTCTTTTACACAGCCCCTGTAAGTGGGAGCCAAAGGAGAGCCTGCCTTCCCTAATGTGCAGAGCAGGAAGTTGGCATGGTCAGAAAAACGACAGATTTCAGTATTTTAGAGCTGGATAAGCATTAAGTATCATACAAATGCTTGTGAGTACGTGTGTACATTGCTTGAAATTATTATTATTATTAAAAGAATATTGTTATGACTACAAAGTCAAGCATCGAGTTGGGAAATTGCTGCTATTGAGCTGTCCAGGGTGAGACTTTTTGTTTTTTAAATCCCTGAAATTTTGATACCATTTTAATTGTTTGAATTGATGCAATGCACAAGTTGTTTTCCATTTATGTATTGTGACCATTATGGAACTCTCTGCACAATGCTAATTAACTTGTTATTTATGTGCATTATTTCTGCCTTAGAAATCTGATTCCAGTTTGAGCGATTTCCTCAGTGATGATGATGTTAAATCCTCAAAAAAAGCATCCAAGACAGAAAGTCTCAAAAAAGCAGCTCCAGTGAATCCACAGAAGGATTTTCATGCCTTTGATCAGAATGTGACAGAAACTAAACCCAGGTAGTTGCATCAGTGACTTTCATTTTACCTCATCTAAGCTGCATTCCCTTTTTTTTTTCATATGGAACCAGTAAAAGTGTTTGGTTATCAAGCTTAGCTTGTACAGTACAGTTAATGTAAAGCTTTTGTGACTATTTTTATTTCCATTTTAGCTCCAAACAATTATTTCTGATTATTTTTCTGACTAACACTGCTGTTTTTACATCAGGTAAAACTCATATCCCCACAAAATCATTTGCAACTCAAGTCTTGCAAATTACACAAACGAGATTTAAAACTGTGACAAAAATCCTGCTGCTGTTCCTCTGCAGCAGAGACTTGTCCTTGTCTATAACTGTATCATCTCCCTGATTTTGTACATGGCATTAAATGAAGCTTTTCTTTTGAAGAGTTAGGATAAGATTTTTTCACATCAGCAATGTGGATCATGCATTTTCTGGGTTGTTTTTTTTCCAGTTATGGACCCCAGATATTGTAAGATTTTTGTTACAGAGAATTACAGACACCACCAAATTTGTTGTAAAAATATGTTTTAAATGTATATTTTAGTGAACCTTGGGCAGTTTTTAAGTAACATCCCACCAAGCTACAATTCCCCCTTCATGTGGTCATGTCAAGAATGTTTCTGCAGTCCTGAACTTCATTTCTGTGTCTCCAGCTGCTGTCCCACTGCTCCTCCAGAAGACCACAGAGAAATGTCTCTTCTCACATCCTTGGGTGCAGACAGGTTGGCGTTGCTGCAGCGAATACACCTGGCCAGAGTCACCATAGAAAGCCTGAAAATCCCTCCTGAGAGCTTCCAGAGCTCCCCCAGGAGGAAAGGTTTGCTGGGGAAGCCTCCACGGCCCATGTCTGTCCATAAGTGGTAAGGGGGATGTTGCTTCCTGCTTTGTTTGCTGTGCCCTCAGGGCAGATCTCCCTGCGCTCTCCTGTGTAGTGCGGCTTCCCCAGGCTCTCCAGGCTGCTGAGGCTTCTGCTCCTCTGAGGAGATTGTATCCCAGCAAATTTCCAACTTGGGAGAGTTAGAGAATGGACTGATTTATCCTGGTGTGGGCTCACTCCAGGCTGCGCCTTTCCCAGGTTTTGGGGAGCTGCAGATGTCCTTTGTGCCCGGCAGTACACTGAAAACAAAAGGGGGCTTATTGGAGGAGGATCTGGCACATCGATAATCAATGGGAGGAATTCATGGAATAGGTGTTTCAGTTATCCTAAAAAAAATGTGTTGCAGTCAGCTGTGAATCTGGAACTTGCTGCTGTGCTCAGTTTCATGAGCCACATCAGATTCTCGGTGCATTGTGGTCACCCTCCCACTGTTTTATTCACAGCACCTTCTTTGTGGAGTACCACTTTCCTGTGAGGGTCTCCAAGGATGGGAAGGGACAGGTCTCCATAGCAACAGAAGCAATTCGAGTAGCCTCAAGGAAAATCACAGATGATGGTAAGAGCATCATTTTTCCCCCTTAGATTTAGTTTTGTGGACTCCATCTCTTAGAAATTATTTAGTAGTGTTTTCCCCATATTTCCTTTGCTGCCTGAAAATCACAGTTGGATTAGTTGTTGTGCTGCAGGTGGGGGATTGATCCTCTCAGGGAGAAGGAAGCCAAATGATTTTTTTTTTTTTTTTTTCCAAGAAGTATTCATACTGGGATTTTCAAATTTCTTTTCCTGAGGAAAAAACAAGTTAGAAAGCCCATTCCTTCATTTGAACATAAAGCCGGTATTGTTTCTGCAATAGTGGGAGGATGATCAAGTACTTCTAGAAATATCAGAGATACTTACAGCCCAAATAAATAATTCCCCAGGTGTTGAAGTATGTCACGTAGTATCTCCAATAGCTCAAAAAATCTGCTGGATCCAAAGAATCTCCAGTCCTGCGCTCAAATCAGCAGACATTAATCTTTGTACGAGAGTCACCAGTGTTTGTGTCCCTGAGAACAATTTCTGTTTCTGTGCCCACTGAGCACAGAATGCTGGATGAGCAAGATGCTCCCTGCCCAGTCTTCCCAGAGATTGGAATGCCAGGGTGACTTTCAAATGCCTCTCCCATGCGGCCATTCACTGGCTTTGCATCTTTCCCAGTAGCACTTGAGAGATTCTGAGTTCTCTTGTATATTCTCCATTTGTGTCCAGAGGAAACATCTGTTTCTTCTGAATTTCTGTAATACAACCTTTGGAATGCAAAAGCTCATCCATCCTCCTGCCTTTTGCCTTGTGTGGAGTCCAGCTCCTTGGGACCTAGACAAATAGATTATAAAATAGAAAATAATTTGAAGAAGGCTTCAAGTCAATCCCCTGTAGCGTTGTCCTTCCTGAGAGCTGTTTATGTCATTTATTAAATATACCTAATGGGGAAGACTCCACAGCCATCCCACACAAGGTGGGGGAGAGCTGGGCATCCAGTTGGACATTTCCTTAGGTGTAACCTGCATTTTTGTCATTGTGCTTCTTGTACTCCTTTCCAGACTGAATGCAGATTGGTTCTGTCTCTGCTTGCAGACCCTCCTGTTCTCCTGAAGCTGTGATTTTTCTTGCAGCTCAGCTTTGGCTCCCTCCAGAACCATCTTGAGCTCTGTTAGCTGAAGTGAGGCAGGGTTCTCCCACTGAGGAAGGGCAGCTCTTACTGCATACAGAGACTTGGTGTCACCTGAAGTCTTTAAATATTGTTAAAATGTTGGGTTATATTAATGTATTTAATAATTTATTAATTATTTTTATTAATTGTTTATGAATTCATAAGCTTAATTTTGTCCTGCTGGCTTCCTGCTGTTTGCTGGCCTTCAGAAATGAAAACCAGTTTACTTTATTGGTGTTAATAAACAATGCAGAATTAAATGATTGTGTTTGTAGAGCACTCTACAGGGGAAAGTTTATTTATATCAGGTGATTTGGGTATTTGTTGCTCCTCTCTTCCTTGCAGTGGTGAAGTTCCAGCAGCAGTCTGTGTTCCCTGTGTGGCTGGGGGGAAGGATGATGGAGCACTGGTGGGGCTCTGACCTGGCTTTTAAAATCTACATGAGAAAAAGCACGCAGAAAAAGGTATTTACTACAGGTTGTTCCTTCTTATTGGAAAGCAAAGGAATTCTTTGCATTTCCACTTCCCACGGGCACTCAGTGCAGACAGTCAGATGTTAGGGGGGAAATGGCATTGTGCTGATTGCTGCTCGGGCTTCACAGAATCACAGAATATTCTGGGGGCGCCACAGCATCACTGAGTCCAGCCCCGGCCCTGCACAGGCAGCCCAACTCTCCCAGCCTGTGCATCCAAACACTTCTGGAGCTCTGGCAGCCTCGGGGCCAGGGCCGTTCACTGTCCCAGGCTTGTCACTCCTGTCACTTCGTTAAAGGCTCTCCGGAGTTTGAGACTGGCAAGCAAAAAGAATTGTACTTCCCTCATCTTTCAGACTGTTGTTTGAGCTGTGAAAAACAGCTGTAACTTGTGCACTTTGGGGGGGAAAAGGTATATTTCTGTCTGATAAGATTATTTGCATAACCATCTGCCTGTGGTGAAGATGGTGAGAGGGGTTAACTCAGTGTATGTTATTTTAATGAACACCAAGAATATCTGCTTTTCTTTTAATGGGGCAGTAAATTGCATCTTTAGGTATGGAAATTGTGCTCATTTATTTAGATTATTCAATTTTTGCATTAATCTGGAGTTTTTTACAGTAGGTTCCAGGAAAATTTGTCTTACTGTTCTAGTGAGACTTGGAATTGGAAGTAAAGGAGATTTCCCAAATCCCTGTTGGTACAGCTGACATTGGGAGTGGGAGTGGGAGCCAGAAGGCTTTTTTTTTTCCTTCCCCCAAAATTCTTTAAATCTGATGAAATCATGCAAAATGAACTCTTTGCCTACCCTCAGCCCGTGGCCATTGGCTCAGCAGCGCTTCAGCTCCGCAGGGTGATGGAGGCTGAGCTGCTCAGTGTCAGCTGGGACGTACCTGTGGAAAAAGAGGGAGATCACACACAAGTTGGGCCACTCAAGGTATGTGTTTTACCATCTCTGCCTTGAATTGTTACTAATTTTGCCTGCACACTGTTATTTTTAACTCATCTTTTCTCTCTTTGTTTCAGTTTACCAGGTCTCAGATACAAAGGTTTGCAAGACCTGCATAAAATAACATTAACCTTTTCTTATTCCTTAGGGTTTTGGAGAAATATTTTGAAACTCTGCATGTCTAGGAATGTTGTCATTAAGCTGGGACTTGAATACAGAAACCACTCTATAGGCAAATTTTGAGTGGCACATCTTCAGGGCTTGGAGCTGTGGCTTCTTCTTCACATGTGGCAAGAGCTGAGGTCTCTCCTGCCATGGAGGCCTGCTCTTCCTTGTCCTTGTCACTTCTGGGATTATCTTCTCCAGCCAAAGTTTCTACCACTTTGCTCAGCTTCTGAATGAGAAGCACTAACAGTTTGAAAGGTTTGACAGTTCTGAGGATAAACAGCTCTCTGTATTAGCAGTGAAGGGTTAAGAGTGGGGTGAGCTTTAAGGTCCCTTCCAACCCAGACCATTCAATAATTCATTTGTAATTGTGTGGTTTTGCACTCCAGCCTGGACTTGATTTCTTAAAATCACGTGTAGTTTATTTTACAGCAAAAGCTGTAGCTTACAACCACCATAATGCCTTGGAGCCAAAGGTGTGATGTGTTTTCCTGGGTTTCTGTTGCACGCTTTGTTTGTGGACGTGGCACATCTGGCCAGCTGTGCCTTGCCTTGCAGGTGTCGCTGCAGCTCGTGGCCAGCACCGCTGCCAGGTCGGCCGCAGGCGGGCAGCCAGCCCCAGCTCCCCAGCTGAGAGGGGCCCCGCCGGAGCCCGGCAGGAGCGGTGCAGGTGCAGAAATCCCTCTCTGCTCCACGAGGAGCCCCGAGGAGCGCCAGGAAGCAGGAGCGGGCGGCAGGGACACCGCGCTGTGCCCTGTGCCAGCCCGGGATGAGGGGACACGCGTCCCCCCAGCTGAGGAGCAGGGCTTGCTGCTGCACGTGCTCCTGATGGTGCCTGATGGAAAGGACTTCGCTGTGGAAGGCTCTGGGCTCCCCAGTTCCTGCAACGTGTATCTGAACTGCAAACTGCTCAGCACTGAGGAGGCAACGAGATCCGCTGTCGTCTGGGGCACGAGACAGCCTGCCTTCCATTTTTCTCAGGCAAGTGACATGGTCTGCATTTCCCACTGGTGGAAGTGGGCTATTCCCCACTGACAAACACATTTCCTAGTTAAGTTACTTTTTTTATGCGTAGAAACGTCTCTGCTTGGCTCTGCTGAATGCACATTTGATTTTTAACTTCTGTCTCTAAAAAGCACAGTTCTGTAGACTGGAATAAAGTAGATTTACCAGAATGCTCTGTACTTAGCCAATACTTAGCCAATACTTAGCCTCTGTACTTAGCCAATTTCCAGTGTATTCTGTGTACTAATTCTGCTTTAAACCTTTCAGGTGATGCCTTTTTCACTGACCTCCAAGCACTTGGAGCGGCTGAAGAACAATGTCATGATTATTGAAGCATGGAACAAGCTGGGAAGCCCTGGCTGTGACAAATTGCTGGGATTAGTGAAACTCCCTCTGCATCAGTTTTACATCTCGTTCAAGTAAACTTGTTTTTTCCCCATTTTTTAGGGGGTTGGGAAATATCCTAGCTGAAGCTTCGAGAAAGGAGTCAGTGATGGTGTGGGGGGGTTGTGTGGGAGGGTTCTTAGTTACACTCCATAGCAAAAGGCATTCTTGCCCTGCTGTAGGGATGCTGGGTGTCAGAAAGTCTCCAAAACCTTCATATTTTAATTGTGTTCTTACCCAGTGGGATTCTCCAGAGTTCTTTTTTCTTTCTGGGTTTAATCTATTGGCTTTTTGTTCAGTTAAGTAATTTACTTGCTTTAAACAGTTTAAATTGCTGGAAATACTGGGCAGAAGAAATTCTTCCAAATGCAAAGGATTTATTCCTTTTATTTTGGTCAGACCTAGTGGCATGTGGAAACCAGGTAGGGCTGGAGCTGACTGGCCACTACTTTGTTAGTTATTACTGTGTCATTTGTATCATTTTTTAGTAAGCCACTGCAGTTTATTTGTTTGTATCTTAGAATCCCACAATGGTTTGGCTTGGGAGGGACCTTAAAGCCCATCCAGTGCCACTGGCACCTTCCACTCAACCGCGTTGCTCCAAGCCCCATCCAGCCTGGCCTTGAATAACTTCAGTGTATGATTGGGGATTTTTACATCTTTCTGGGAGGCTGTCACTGTTGGCTGCATTAATGGGAGCACTGTTCCCATTCATCCCTTCGTTCACAGATCTCTGGGCTGGTTCCTAGCTAAGGTGCTGTTAGGTTTTGGGAAACTGTCCTTTGTCATTGCTGGAAATAACTTCTTGCAGCCAGCAGCTCATGGACCTCTGCTGAGTGAAGATGGGATGTGAGACAAATTTCAGAGGAACAGAGATAGACTGGTTTTTATCAGCTTTGAAAATCCCATCTAAAGCAAGTTCTGTGTGATGCTGCTCCTCCTCAGAGGGATCATGCTCGTGCTGGGGCTTTTTTGTTTGTTTGTGCTGCAGGGATGCCAGGGTTGTCCCACCTGCTCCTGCAGGCTCAGTACCCGGTGGTGGCTGTGGATGGCCTCGTGCCCGTGGTCGACGTTTTCACGGGCAGCACTCGCGGCAGCCTGAGGGTCACCCTGGCCATGGGATCAGCTGAGCAGATCGTGGCCCTGCAGAGGCTCAAATCTGAGGAGGGAATGGTGCCTCCAGTGACACAGCGTCCTCCCCACTGCCTGGACCACCCCGCTTCACAACCCACACTGGTATTTGCTCCTCAGTGCACCCCATTCTCTCTGTTAAGGGGATGTCAGAAGGGTTTTACCAGTGGGTTCATTAACAGGTGAATGATCCCCAATCTCTTCTTGGAGCTGTAGCCAATTTTGTTACATTCTGAAAATTGTTCACAGAATTATATTGTTAATACTCTTTTTACCAGCTTGATCTCACCAGTCTTGACTTTATGCCATTTTTATTGCCTTGCATATCCAGTGTTTCTATCTTCACAAGTCCAGTAAAAACAAAAACAAACAACCAGCAAAATTACAGAAAATCTTAACTCTCACAGCCTTATTGTGGATGTTTGCCACTACTTTGGAGTTGGATGGGTAGGAACTTTTATGCATTTTATGTACTTTGCAAGAAAAAAAATAATTTTCTTTCAGATTTTCAGTGTTTCTGTAAACTTTAGGAGGAAATTGGTAGATAATTTTTCTGTTCCCCATCTCAGGCTTTTTAGATCCTTATCACATATAATTGTTTGGATTGGAAAAGGCCTCTATGCTCAGTGAATCCAGCCAGTAACCCAGCCCTGCTAAGGCCACCATTAAACCATGTCCCCAAATGTCACATTCACATGGCTTTTAAGGACTTCCAGGGATAACTCAGCCACCTCCCTAGGCAGCTTGTTGAAATGTTCCCAGATTCCCAAAGTCATCCTTTGATGTGGCTTCCCCTTTTTTTGTTAGCAGTTGGACCCAGGAGGGGAAGATGTGATGGAGCACGTGTTTGAGATCCACGTGGAGAGTGTGAAGGGACTCACTCCCCTGCAGTCCACGCTCTGGGGAGAGGCTGACTGCTACATCCAGTACTATTTCCCAGTCCAGGAGGCTGGCTGTGCTGCGCTGCAAGGACCTGGACTGCACGAGGATGGTAAGTTTGTTTTATAATTTTCCCTTATTTAGGCATTGCCTTAATTAAATATCATTTAGTTGTGATCCCTCTGCCTAAATAAGAGGGGACATGTTTTTCTGAGCTTTCAAGCAGCCAATGCTTGTTTTATTGGAAAAACTGGGCTTGGGCTGTGTCACTGGATTCAAAACCTTGTTTGTCTGAGGCTGGTGGCAAGTCCCCAGTGGAGAAAAGAGACCTCACTCCAAAGTTCTTCACATGGTGCCTTCTGTTAAAGGTGCTAGAGGGCTGAGCCTGCTGGTCCAACAAAGGTGCAGGAATGGGTCTGCAGGGAATAGGGAGATTGTACACAGTGAAATTCAGCAAGGGCTTTACATGCACAAGCCTTTCAGGGTGCTTGTTTTGCTCTCCACAACTCCCTGACAGGTGAGTGCAGCCACGTGGGGACTGGGCTCTGCTCCCAGGCAGCAAGGGACAGGACAAGAGGAAATGGCCCCAGGTCATGCTGGGGAAGGTTTAAGTTGAATATCAGAGAAAATGTCTTCATCAGCCGGGTTATCAAGCTCTGGCACAGCTGCCCAGGGCAATGGTGGAGTCACCATCCCTGGAAATATTCAGAAAGTGTTTGGATGTGGCCCTTGGGTACGTGATTTCCTGGGTGGCCTTGGCAGGGCTGGGTTAACAGCTGGATTTGATTATCTTAGAGGCCTTTTCCAAGCATGACAATTCTGTGATTTTCATGGATACACCAACAGAAGAGTTGCTTGGTTTAGATCACTAGGATTAACATAGAATGGTTTAGATGGTAAGGGACCTTAAGTCCCATCCATTCCCACCCCCTGCCATGGCAGGGACACCTTCCACTCTCCCAGGCTGCTCCAAGCCCTGTCCAACCTGGCCTTGGACATTTCCAGGGATCCAGGGGTAGCTCCAGCTTCTCTGGCAACCTGTGCCAGGGCCTCACCTTCCTACTGGGGGGAATTTCTTCCCAATATCCAATCTAAACCCACAATGTTTCAGATTATAAAAGAATATTTAAATAATTGTAATTGTAGGAAAGAAGATAGTGTTGAGTGCTTTGCATCACCACTGAAGAATGGCAGGCAGTGAAATGGTTCCACAGTAAGTGCCGTGGGATTCTGTACTGCCTCTTCAGCTGCAGTTCCCAGCCCGTGGCTCAAAGGGTCATGGGGCTGCATGCATTGCTTGTAAAAGCTTTGTGAAGTGAAGCTCAGAAGAACAAGCCTTGTCCCAGGAGGATTTCACTCCCTGTCCATGGATCCTGCCTCCTGAAGGATTGCAAGCAGAAAAAGGTTGAAAGCTGCAATTGCAACCATTTTTAACCAGTTCTGCTTGACTTCTAGGCATCACATTAAAGCCATTTAGAACAGCTACCACTTTGTGTGTCCCTGATCCCATCTTTAATGATGAGCATCATCATTCCCTGTTGGTTCCTGCTGATGTCCCGGTCCAGAGGCTCCTGGTCAGTGCATTTATGGCACCAGGAGCAGCAGGAGGAGGAATCCAGTTTGAAGTCTGGTGCAGGTACAGAACAATGTCCTATTCTTTGTAGATAGCACAGCAATACTGATAGAGGTACATCTGATCTTGAAAAATCTCTGGCTCTGGAATGGATATTTCATAATATTATTTAATAATAGCTTAAAAAAAAAAAGGTAAGCTCATCAACATTTGGTGATGACTATCTGCACTTAAAACCTGTGAGCTTTATTCTCCACCAAGAGTCCTAATTGCTCCTTTTTATAACTTAAAAATTGTGTGTGTTTTTAGTTTGCTTTCTTCCATCTTTTAGTCAGCATAACAGTCTAAAAGTAGTTTAAATGCTTGACACATCTAAATTTTGCTTAATAGCACCCTGAAAGTATAATTTCATTGTGCTGGATTTGCTCTTTTCCCTCATACAAATCACTGAGTACAAGAGAAATAATAAAAAGTGTTTTATAAATTCAAATGTTTCTTTGGCTACTGAAGCTAATTATTAGTAATGGAGAGCAGAAACCATGAAGACAAATAGCTTTAGAAAAAGATAATAATCTGTTCATTCTGCAGTAAACAAGTCAGGCTTTTTAAAATTTGCAAAGTCACATAAGAATTACTGTGAGCTGTTCATAAGATACAATGCCAGAATTTGTTTTAGGATGAAGCTGAAGCCAAGTAATGCACTAAGAAAAGATTTAGAGTCATTTTTTTACACTCACAATCTGGTACCTCAAATCTGTTCTGCAAGAGAGGTATTTTCATTTATTAATGAGAAGTGATAGCAGAGAATATTTGGTGCCAGATCCTTCTCTTGTTTTTCTTTGGGGTGCCAACTTTTAGTGGAGTTCGTACTTGTTGACTTGTTAGGACTCGTGCAAGTATGTATTTGTAGCATTATCTGCTTAAGCACTTAATGATTCTTTTCTTCAGTGGAAATACATTTATTTTTCTCCCTTAGCTGGGGAGGCTAATTAAGCCTTTGAAGACACTCAGAGTTGACTTCTGTTTGAGAGAAATGTTGATGCTGGTTTTTTGTGTCCTACTAGGTATTACTACCCAAATGTCAGAGACCAGCTGGTTGCCAAAGGGGCCTTGCCTTTGTCACGGCTCTGTGCCATGGTGACTCTGCAGCACCGCGAAGAAATAGGGATTCAAACTTTCAGCCTTCCCTTGGTTCCCCGGAGTGATTCCTCAGAGGAATTTCATCTGCGGTCTTCAGGTGAGCAAGGTTTATGGGCTTTCCCTTCAGGAGGCAAAGCCAGGCTCAGTTGAGGAAACCTCTGAGCAGCACAACAGTATTTGATGGTGTGTTAGCAAAGAACGAAGGAAATGGCCTCAAGTTGTGCCAGGGAGGTTTAGGTTTGATATTAGGGAAAATTTCTTCCCCCTGTCAAAGTCCTGGCACAGGCTGTCCCAGGCCATGCTGGAATCCCCCATCCCTGGCAGGATTTAATAGGTGTGTGGATGTGGCACTTAGGGACAGAGAAGAGTGGTAGCCTTGGCAGTGCTGGAGAAATGATTTGGGTCCATGATTTTATGGGTCTTTCCCAGCCAAACCAGTTTTGATCCTGTTTAAAATTCTGTCAAATTCTATAAAAGTCTGTTTGCCTCCAGGGCAAACAAAAATAGGAATTTGCATTGGCAATTGATAGCAACCAGGAGTGATATTCCTCCCAGCTTTCACTAACACCATAATGAGTAAAAAATCAGTGATTAAACAGGGGAAACCCTCAAACTCAAAAAATTGAGAGTTGGCCCTGTGGCCTGTAGTGCTGGGCTGCGGCCACAGGAGGGCAACACTGAGGGCCTGTGGCCTGCAGTACTGGGGCACAGCCACAGGAGGGCGACACTGCAGCCCCATGGCCTGCAGTACTGGGGCGCAGCCACAGGAGGGCGACACTGCAGCCCCTTGCAGCCTGCAGTACTGGGGCGCAGCCACAGGAGGGCGACACTGCAGCCTTGCAGCCTGCAGTACTGGGGCGTGGCCACAGGAGGGCGACACTGTGGCCTTGCAGCCTGCAGTACTGGGGCGTGGCCACAGGAGGGCGACACTGTGGCCTTGCAGCCTGCAGTACTGGGGCGCGGCCACAGGAGGGCGACACTGCGGCCCCATGGCCTGCAGTACTGGGGCGCAGCCACAGGAGGGCGACACTGCAGCCCTGCAGCCTGCAGTACTGGGGTGCGGCCACAGGAGGGCGACACTGAGGCCCTGCAGCCTGCAGTACTGGGGCGCGGCCACAGGAGGGCGACACTGAGGCCTTGCAGCCTGCAGTACTGGGGCGCGGCCACAGGAGGGCGACTGTGGTGGTGTTCACAGGGATCCCAGGACAAGGGAAAAGACAAGAATCTTGACTGCATGTTTCAGAAAGCTGATTTATTATTTTATTATTTATATTAAAAGATACACTATATTATAATTATATATTAAATTATAATTATATATTAAAACTACACTAAAACAATAGAAGAAAGGATTTCATCAGAAAGCTAGCTAGGAATAGAAAGGAATGGAATGATAACAAAATGTTATGTCTGACCAGAGAGTCCAAGACAGCTGGTCTGTGATTGGGCATTAATTAGAAACAACCAACACAGACCAATCAAAGATCCACTCGTTGCATTCCACAGCAGCAGATAACTATTGTTTACATTTTGTTTCTGAGCCCTGCAGCCACAGGAGTAAAAAATCCTAATGAAAGGCCCTGTCCATGCCTGCAACACGTATCTCGCCTTGCAGTGCTGTGGCCACAGGAGGGTGACACTGCATGGGACCCAGCCTGCAGTGCTGTTGTTTGTCCACAGGAGGGCGACACTGAGGCCCTGCAGCCTGCAGTACTGGGGCACAGCCACAGGAGGGCGACACTGCAGCCCTATGGCCTGCAGTACTGGGGCGCGGCCATAGGAGGGCGACTGTGGTGGTGTTCATAGAGGTCCCAGGACAAGGGAAAAGACAAGAATCTTGACTGCATGTTTCAGAAAGCTGATTTATTATTTTTGTTTATTTATTAAATTATTTTATTATTTTATTTAAAAGATAATTATATATTAAAACTACACTAAAACAATAGAAGAAAGGATTTAATCAGACAGCTAGCTAGGAATAGAAAAGCATGGAATGACAACAAAATGTTATGTCTGACCAGAGAGTCCAAGACAGCTGGACTGTGATTGGGCATTAATTAGAAACAACCAACACAGACCAATCAAAGATCCACTTGTTGCATTCCACAGCAGCAGATAACTATTGTTTACATTTTGTTTCTGAGCCCTCTCAGCTTCTCAGGAGGAAAAATCCTAATGAAAGGATTTTTCATAAAATACGTCCATGACAGGCAACACTGCGTATCTCGTCTTGCAGTGCTGTGGTTTGTCCACAGGAGGGTGACACTATGGGACCCGGCTTGCAGTGCTGTTGTTTGTCCACAGGAGGGCGACACTGTGGCCTCGCAGCCTGCAGTATTGGGTGGCCACAGGAGGGCGACACCATGGCCTCGCAGACTGCAATTCTGTGGCACAGCCACAGGAGGGCGACTGTGGTGGTGGTTCACAGGGGTCCCAGGGCAAGGGAAGAGATGAGAATCTTGACTGCATGTTTCAGAAAGCTGATTTATTATTTTGTTTATTTATTTTTTATTATTTATATTTAAAGATAGTTATATATTAAAACTGCACTAAAACAATAGAAGAAAGGATTTCATCAGAAAGCTAGCTAGGAATAGAAAGGAATGGAATGATAACAAAATGTTATGTCTGACCAGAGAGTCCAAGACAGCTGGTCTGTGATTGGGCATTAATTAGAAACAACCAACATGGACCAATCAAAGATCCACCCGTTGCATTCCACAGCAGCAGGTAACTATTGTTTGCATTTTGTTTCTGAGCCCTCTCAGCTTCTCAGGAGTAAAAATCCTAATGAAAGGGTTCTTCATAAAATATGTCCATGTCAGGCAACACTGTGTATCCTGTCTTGCAGTGCTGCGGTTTGTCCACAGGAGGGTGACACTATGGGACCTGGCTTGCAGTGCTGTTGTTTGTCCACAAGAGGGCGACACTGTGGCCCTGCAGCCTGCAATGACATTGTGTGGCCACAAGAGGGCGACACTGTGGCCCTGCAGCCTGCAATGACATTGTGTGGCCACAGGAGGGCGACACTGAGGCCTTGCAGCTTGCAATGACACGGTGTGGCCACAGGAGGGCGACTGTGGTGGTGTTCACAGAGGTCCCAGGACAAGGGAAGAGATGAAAATCTTGACTGCATGTTTCAGAAAGCTGATTTATTATTTTGTTTATTTGTTTATTATTTTATTATTTATATTTAAAGATAATTATATATTAAAACTACACTAAAACAATAGAAGAAAGGATTTCATCAGAAGGCTAGCTAGGAATAGAAAGTAATGGAATGATAACAAAATGTTATGTCTGACCAGAAAGTCCAAGACATCTGGACTGTGATTGGGCGTTAATTAGAAACAACCAACACGGACCAATCAAAGATCCTCCTATTGCATTCCGCAGCAGCAGATAACTATTGTTCACATTTCATTTCTGAGGCCTCTCAGCTTCTCAGGAGAACAAATCCTAATGAAAGGATTTTTCATAAAATACGTTCATGACAGGCAACACTGTGTATCCTGTCTTGCAGTGCTGTTGTTTGTCCACAGGAGGGCGACACTGTGGCCTAGCAGCCTGCAGTACTGGGGTGCAGCCACAGGAGGGCGACACTGAGGCCTTGGCTTGCAGTGCATGGCTTTGTCCACAGGAGGGCGACACTTGCAGGCCTTGGCTTGCAGTGCATGGCTTTGTCCACAGGAGGGCGACACTGCTGGCCTTGACTTGCAGTACATGGCTTTGTCCACAGGAGGGCGACACTGAGGCCTTGGCTTGCAGTGCTGCGGTTTGTCCACAGGAGGGCGACACTGCTGGCCTTGACTTGCAGAGCATGGCTTTGTCCACAGGAGGGCGACACTGCTGGCCTTGACTTGCAGTGCTGTTGTTTGTCCACAGGAGGGCGACACTGAGGCCTTGGCTTGCAGTGCATGGCTTTGTCCACAGGAGGGCGACACTGCTGGCCTTGACTTGCAGTGCATGGCTTTGTCCACAGGAGGGCGACACTGCGGGCCTTGGCTTGCAGTACATGGCTTTGTCCACAGGAGGGCGACACTGCGGGCCTTGGCTTGCAGTGCATGGCTTTGTCCACAGGAGGGCGACACTGCTGGCCTTGACTTGCAGTGCATGGCTTTGTCCACAGGAGGGCGACACTGCGGGCCTTGGCTTGCAGTACATGGCTTTGTCCACAGGAGGGCGACACTGCGGGCCTTGGCTTGCAGTGCATGGCTTTGTCCACAGGAGGGCGACACTGCCGGCCTTGACTTGCAGTGCTGCGGTTTGTCCACAGGAGGGCGACACTGCGGGCCTTGACTTGCAGTGCATGGCTTTGTCCACAGGAGGGCGACACTGCTGGCCTTGACTTGCAGTGCTGAGGTTTGTCCACAGGAGGGCGACACTGCCTCCCAGCTGAAGTGCAGCCTCTTACCCCACCAATCTCAGTGGATTTGTGGAGTTATCTTTTCAGAAAAATACTCATTAATAGAGTAGGTTTTGTATTAATAGGTATAGCTGAATATTCAGTGTGTTGGATATACATGCATTGAGGGCTGAGCATTTCTTTCCTTCCTTTCTTTCATTAATCCAGGTTTGCTCGATGTGAGTGTGAGGTACCAGCGATCCCTGAAAACAGCAGCTGGAATAACTGCTCCAGCTGTTTCTCTTTCTGTGCAAATACACCGGGCAGCTGGTTTGCAGGCAGCAGCCAGGTAAGGCCTAATTCAAAAAGAACCAGTTTTGACTTAAAACAGCCTTATCTGGAGGCAGCAGGCCGAGGCATGAGATTAGGTCAAATTCTTACTGGCCAGTTTTCCAGGGACCAAGATTCCAAGTAGGTCCTGCTCGAAAGTGAAAATAACTTCATAAAGACCATCAGCAGCTACTCTGCTCCCTGAGGCTGCAGTACAGGGGGAAGCATTTGTTCTGCAGAAGGATGCAGGTTGGAAGGGCATGTTTTCCTACGTTTCTTCTTTTTTTTTTACACCAAAGACTGATATAAAAATTGGCTGATATAAGACAGTACCTATTTGGGCTTTGGTTCTGGTGTTATTTAAAAGCTAGCTTGCATTTCACTGTGAAAACCTCAATAAACTGACTGGAAAATGAAACATGTTCCTTCCCACCCTGAGGCTTCTGCTGCCAGTGTGTGGTATCAGCTGGACTCAGTTCCAGAATATGTGATTTTCCAGAGTCAGGAAAGGGCTAGAATAGAGGGAGTCAGTTCCACAAGAGAAGGATGGCTCCTGGCATTCAGTGCCATGGTCTGACCCTTTCTCAGTGTTGCTGTGAGACCCTGAAAGGTGAGGATCACTGTCATATGGTGCTTGGACAAGTGAAGGGAATCGAATGACCTTAGACCCCTCATCCTTCAGGTGTATGACCTGAGTAATACCTGGGTCTGGTTTATTGTAAATTATTCCATTTGCTAATTTCAGCTCCTTTTGCTGGTCAGTTTTGGGCTGTCAAAATAATCTGGCCTGGCCTTTGGTTTCTTTCTGGAGCAGGTTCTCAGGGAAGTGTTTCTACAGTAGAGTGTATCCTTAAAGGTGCTGAGTGCATTCTCAACCACAGATAAAAGCACAGCCACCAGTGATGAACTCATGATTCCTTTCAGCATTTCATATCTGTCCCTAGGATGTTCAGATAGAAAGAAAAGACGCAAATGCTGTGCAGCCAGAGCCCACATGAATTTTGACTTGGAGCCTTTGCTTAGTCCCATCTGTTCACCTCTGTTTTAAGCATGTTGGTTCCTAGATTCCTCATTCATGATCTGCATTCCCTTCCTTCGTTTCTTTTCTTTTCTTTTCCCCGCCGTGGGACGCAGGGCCGTGGCGCAGAGGAACCCCTGTGTGCAGCCCCACGCGGGCGAGGGCGTGAACGCCTACGTGCGCGCGCTGCCGTCCTTCCTGCCCCCGGCGCAGGCGCGCCGCACGCCGGCCGTGCCCTGCTCCTTCTGCCCCGAGTTTGGGCAGCGCCTGCGCTTCCTCTGCCACCTCACCACCCACAGAAGCACTGGAGAGGCCTCTTCTCTGGGGGAGCTCTTGCAGTCTGGCAGTATTCTTTTCTCCATCTACCACCAGAGCACCAAGTCAGGTAAGGTTGCAAGGGTTGAATACTGGTGCAGAAATCCCCTTAATTTTAGTGTAGGACAAAAGTGCTCATAGAATAATGGAATAGTTTGAGTTGGGACTTGAAACCCCCCCCTGCAATGAGCAAGGCCATCTCCCAGCAGGTCAGGCTGCTCAGAGCCCCGTGCAGGGAACTCTGCAGTTGCAAATAGATGGAATTATCTGAATTGTCTGTGGGAGAGACTGTTCCCCTTGTGCAAAGAGGTTTTGAGCCTCCCAGTGATGAAGATCACCTGTTAGGAGCTGTCCTCCAGTCAATCACCTCTAACCCTTACCCACCAGGTGGGTGTAGTTACAGAATTATTTATTTTCCAGGCACTGGCACACTGGCTGACAGAACATCCAGGGATTATCTTCTTGGGACGGTCACGATCCCAACCAGAGACCTGCTGACAAGGAGATCAGGTAACACAGCAGTGCTGTGCTGCTGACTTGCTGTGTAAATGCTACTGCAATTCCTTAACACTGTTTCCATTCCTGTTTGGGGGGGCTTGTTTTGGTTTTGGGGGGAGTTTCTGGGTTTTTTAGACCAGAGTTCTTTCAGATGCTCCCCGTATGTTCGGTAAAATCCGGTGTTAGGAAAGCACATAAAGGTTGTTGTTTGAAAATCTGTTTTCAGGGTGTAGGATGTTTAGTGGCTGAATGAATATTCTGGGGCTACTATGAAGAAATTTAAGTACTCCATGCCAGCTGAAACCAGCACCTAAAATCCTTAGGACTTTATTCAGTGCTGTTTATTTTCTAGATGGAAAATCCAAAAAGGATATCAAGTCATGAGTTACAGTGTTTAGTGCAAGACCAGTGACTGCTTTTCAGATGTCAAAGCTGGAAACAAGTCTTAGATAATTAGGAAGTAGTAGGATTTTATATATTTTTTTTAACTGTCTGTGAAATATCTCAGTGCTCCACTTCAGAATATTCTGTGAAATTTCTGTGAAAAAATCATTCACTTTATTCCACTAATGTTAGTCCATTAGTCTGCTAATGATCTCCTCTCTCTTAGTTTGGGGTCATTATACCCTGTAACAATGATGGTTTTATTATTTGCCCTGGTTGGTAATTTCTGCTTCAATTTCAGTGAAGTTCTCATTTCTTCCAGCCCAAAATTTTGAGGTTGTTTTTAATGTGAAGAGAGTAGGAAAGAAATGAGAACACATAATTTTATAATTGGGTGTCCTAGCGATATAGTGTCGTTGTAAAATGGGTGTTGTTAATGAAGGGAAAATATTTTGGGGTTGGAACTGCTGCTGAGGTTTTAAGAAGGCCAGGAACTCGTTGCCACTTCAGATTAGAAATGATTTAATAACATTCCAAATGAGAAATAAGCTCTAGGTTTATTTGGCGTTCTGGTCCTTGGCTGGTGACCAGAGGGGTGGCTGTTCCTCAGTGGCATTTCTGGGGAGCTGGGACCAGTCTAAGAGGCCCTTTGCTCCCGCAGGTGTTTCAGGCTGGTTCCCAGTGTCCCTCTCCGAGGAGCCGCTGTCCCCAGAGTGCACAACCACCCTGCGGGCCGTTGTGGGAGGGCTGCAGCTCTCTGTGGCCTTTGCCCAGCAGGGTGACAGGGAGCGCGTGCTGGAGGCTGCCAGGCTCCTGGGCTGGAGCAGCGAGGAGCTCCCCGAGGACGGCCCTGGGCGCTGGGAGCAGAGTGCCGGCCCCGTGGCCGTGACCGTGTCCACGCCACGAGTGTGGCTGCCCCTGCACTGCGTGCTGCTGGCAGGGCAGGCACACCTGCCCAGGAGCACCTACTGCTACCTCAGGTACAAGCTGTACAGCCAGGAGCCCACCTGCACGCGGCTGCGGCGGCCGGAACTGAGCGGCGACGCGGAGAGCGTCACGGTGAGCTTCGGGAAACCCAGCAAGGTCACTCTCAGGAGGAGCCAGGGGCTGCTGTGGTTCTTCAGGGAGGAGAAGTTGGAAATCCAGGTGTGGTGGGCCTATGGCAAGGACAGTGAGGTGGAAAGACCCCTGGACACAGATCGTCTCATTGGATCTGCCTACGTCGACCTGGCAGCGTTGGCAGAGGGATCCAGGAGAACGCTGAGTGTCAGTGGTGAGTCCCCAAAACACAGGGTCACATTCCATTCCTCCCTGCTGGCAATTGAATGTGCTTCCTTCCCTAGTCACTAAACAAAGTGTTCACGGGTTTGTGTTGTCCTGCATGGAGTCCCAGGGTGGTCGGGGTTGGAATGGATCTCTGGAGATCACCCAGTCCCCCCCCTGCCCAGGCAGGGTCACCTGGAGCAGGTGGCACAGGAATGCATCCACGTGCGTTTGGGATGTCCCCAGAGATGGAGACAGCTGCTCCCTGGGCAGCTGTTCCAGGGCTCTGCCCCCGCCATGGACAGAAGTTCTTCCTCACATTGAGGTGGAACTCGTGTTTTGGTTTATGGTTTCTGTCATCTACACAGTACTGATCAGCTGTGTGGACTGATAGGCTTTTCTTTTAGATACACTCAGGGAAGGGAGAAAGAACCAGAGTTAAAACAAATTTTTATTTCTCCATCTGCGTATCTAGAATTGTGCAGAGTCACTGTTCCCAGGGCTCTCGGGAAGTTGATGTGCCCTAATCTGAGTTACTGGGGGAAAATGAAGGTGTACCAAACTGGGGGGATTGGTCGTGGTTTTTAATGTTTCCAGGCTTGTACTTCTGGGTGATACTCACGTAGAAATTACACTGGCAATGAAAACTCGTTCAGCTGGGCTGTGTGAGGTCTCGGCAGGAATGAGCTGTGGCAGCTCTCTCCAGGCCCTTTGCCTTGCCTTTGCCGTGGCTCAGGTCCTGGCTGTCTGTGCCCTCTCCCGCAGGCGTGTATCCCCTGTTCCGATGCAATGCTGCGGACCTGGCCGGGGCCGCCGTGCGCGTCCACGTCAGCCTGGCTGCCGGCGCGCCCGCGCTGCCCCGAGCTCCCTGTGCCGAGCAGAGCAGCAGCAGCAGCAGCAGCAAGGCTGGGGGCACAGGGGACAGCCCTGCTCGCGGCCAGCAGCTCCCTGACCAACAGCAGGGGGACCTTGACAGTTCGGGCATCACCAATGGCCGGCCGCCCGAAGAGGATGTGACCTTTCTGGAAAACACAGTTGCTGTCAGTATCCTCGTGGAAAGAGCAATGCATCTAAGTTTAAAAGGTAGCACCTCACACACACACCCCCTTCCTTTTCTGTCTTTCCTGCCTTTCTTTTTTCTTTCTTTGTTTTCTGATTCTTTGTTTCCCTCTGAGATCTGTTCCTGCTCCAGCAGAGTGAATGGTAGGGATGGATTTTTAACTTGGCTTCATGGTGTTGCAGCCCCAATCACTCTGTAAGTACAGGGAAAGCAGGAGGCTGAGCTACACAGCCTGTCCTCCTGCATAAACCCCAAAATATAAATAACTTAGTGCTACCTGTTAGAGATGACAGCTGAATTCTGACATTAGGCACTGTCTGAATAGCTAAACTCCAGGTTAGGCACTGACTGAATAGCTAAACCCAAAGATGCCCCTCAGCCTCTCAGACTCCTGCAAATTACCACACAACAAATTTGTAAAGCTGGCTCACTGTACTCAGCTCTTGTTCCCCTGATAGCACAGCTAAGAGTCAAAGGCAAGCCATGATTTGAGGGTATGTAATTCTAAAAGAATCTGAGCCCTGCAGATGCATTTTTATAATCATTGTAGAATCTTCTGGAATTCATAGTCTTTGAAAAACTGGTGCAATTTTGTTTGTTGTTGCAAAGTTTTTGATGATATAAAGGAGGTTTCTTTTGAGTATTGCAGAAATATTTAAATATTTCTGTCTTGCAGCATGGAGAGTAGCTCAAGCCCTGGAATAGGGTCCTCAGGACCTGGATTGTATTCCTGGCTTTACTTCTGACTTCTTAGATGATCTTGGGCAAATGGTTTTCTGTTTCTCCCATGAATATTCCAGTTTCTGCTCTGTGAAAGGTTCAAGTAATGTTTGCTTCCATTGTAAATATAACGTGCTGTCAGCTCCACCAGTGCAAAGGAGCATTTTCTAGATGGTGGATTTCTTTGCCAACTGTGTGGCCTTAATTGCTGAGCTGCCTTTAGATGTTGTTGTTGTTATTAATTAGAAGATCTGCACTGAATTCTGTGTGATTTCAGGCAGTCCCTTGACGGAGCGGGAGGTGGCAGCCCCCAGCAGCCGTGTGTCGTTTGCCGTGGCTGGAGCAGAGGCTCCCGTCACCACTCCAGTGGTAGCAAACACGGACTCACCAGTCTGGGACTTCCAGCAGCAAGCAAGGTGAGACAGGGCACTCACAGGCCCTCCCCACATCTGGCAGCCAGGCGGGTGTGGAAAGGACGTGAGGTTTGGGGTTTTAGCTCAGACCTGGGTATCTGAGCTTAAATTAACAGAAATTCATTGACTGCTTCAAAGAACCTCAGCAGATCAAGTCATACATGGCAGTATTCAGGAATTAACCTGTGTGATCCAATCTTATGTCTCCTCCAGTGTTTTAAATCTGAGTCCCTTCAAAGAACTTAAAAACTGTTCTACATTTAACGGTTCGTTTTTGCATTTGTTTATTTTTTATTTCCAGCACTGAACTTCAAACATTACAGCTTTGAGCCATAACCCAGTGCTTTGCTGTCATTGTGTTATTGAGTCTGAAATAAACTGTATTTCTGTTCCCTCAAAATTTCTTTTTCCTATCTTTTAAATGTACAGCAAGAGTGAGGAGCGGGGAATATTTCTTGAATAAGCAGAAGGCCAAACGATGTAGAGATGTGTTACACTTTGAGGCTCAGTAATTTTGGTATTTGTTTTGTTCCTGTCCCTATCAGTACAGAAAGAAACTGGTTTGTCTGGGTAGATAAAATGGCACTGACACCTCAGAAGCATCTGACTGCTTTTTCCTGCTCTGCATAAAATATTATGGTTTTTGTTCCTAACAGATTATCCAAAGAGCTTCTCCTGGATCCACAGCAAACCTTGGTTTTCAAAGTGTGGCATAAAGCAGGTAAAGTCTGTGGTGCAGTACTAAGAGGAGTGTGTTTTCTGCATCCCTTTCCTTAGGTTCCTTGTATTTCATGCAAGGAAAATAAATTCTGTTAAGTGAATAGGAGAGTAGAATTGTAATGCCATCTTTTGCCTTGTACAAGAAGAATGCTAGAGATAAATACCTGTTCATTTCCTGGCCCTTGGCATCCTCCTTTCCCCCATTAATCTTCTCACAAGATTTGGTTCATCCTTAGTCTCTCTGGTTTTATTTTGATGGTGCTTTAGAGGTTGGATTTTCCTGCTGAAAGAAATTCTTACCTGGTTCCTTCTCCTGCAGTTTGGTTTTGCTTCCAGCACAACCTTGTGTGTATCCCGAGCACTGTGTGCACACGGTGCCTCTCCTGCCAGTGCCTCTCCCTGCCCTGCGCTTTCTCCATTCTGCAGGGACGTTTTTAGCTGAACATAACCCAGGTCATCCAGGTAATCTCCCCCAGTTGGACAGGATTGTTCTGCACCTCCGGGCCACGTTTTAGCATTCCTGAGATGACTGATGTCCGTGTGCTTTGTGCTGTTTGTGCCACGCGTGCTGTGTGTCCTCCTTCCGCAGAGTCGGAGCGAGTGATCGGCTTTGCGTCCGTGGACCTGTCCCCGCTGCTCTCTGGCTTCCAGCTGGTGTGCGGCTGGTACAACATCACCGACTTGGGCGGGCACTGCCGGGGGCAGCTCAAAGTGGCCGTGTCCCCTCTCCAGAACATCGGCAGTCTCCGGGAGGAAAGGCAGGCCAGGGCCCGCAGCCAGCCGGAAAGCTCTGCCGTACGTTCCTCCGTCTCCTGCCCTCCCACCCCTCGCTGGATTGCTGATAATCAGCACTCCTGAGACAATTCTCAGCCCTCTCGTGGACCAGTCTGCATAAAAACCTCTGAATTCCCTAGGAATTCTGCCCCAGGTTTCCATGGTAGCTGCTGGCCAGTGCCAGTTGCAGCGCCTCAGCCAGGTCATGAGCATCCCCCTTGGCCTCACTCTGTGGCTGCTTCATGGGTGTGTGGGATTTTTTTTTTTAAGGAGAATATTCTGTGCATTGGGATGTCTGGGAGCATGGCATAGATCTGTTTGCTGCTTTGGGTGACAGCTGGCACTCAAAAACATACAGTGGATTCACTTTTCATTGGTTAGGAAGCATGTAATTTGGCAGGAATCTGTCTTTCTGGGATATTTGCCTTTTTTCTGGGTTTCTCTTTATTCTCTAGACTTCCCAGATATGCTTGGGTGTGTTATAGGCTTGTAATGCAGCCTTTATCCCACTTTCCATCACTTTACTCTCTGATAGCATGGAGGGAGTTAACAAAAGTGTCTGAAATGAAAGTGTTGTGAAATATTCCTTTGGCTCAGTGCTGGGAAATAATTTGAAAATTTAAAGCTGTTTAGAAAGCCTGAGGTTTTGTTAGATCAGCAGGATAATGCTTTAATTTCTCTTATTTCCTTATTGTGAAGGACTCACGTAGAGTGTTCCTTTTTCCTTTCCATCCCAGGTGAAGGTCGGCTTTCCAGCATGTCCTGGCAATTCTGCACACTTGTCCAAGCAGATGTTGTGCTCCTTGTCAAAGGCAGTCAGCGTTCCTGCTCGAGAGCAGTAAGTCCACAGGCTGACAACCTTTCTGGTTGTTTTCAGGTCTCAGAAATAGCTCTCTAAGGCCAATTGACTCTACTCAAAAATGGTACACCCTGTCAAAGTGTGTCCACTGTGCTGGGGCTCAAAAATTAGTGGGCATTGCCTTTCCCAGTGAGAGAGGTGCAGGAGGCAGCAATCCTGGGACAGGTTCCTTTTGGCACAGCCCAGATGTTCCTTTCCTTGTCACTGATATTTCCTGATTTGTTTCATTCGCGCCCTGGTAAATAAGGATTTCTTTGCCATTGGTAAATGGTAAATAAATAATAATATAATTAATAAAAAAATAATTATTTATTTACCATTGATAAAAAGGTGCCATTGTTAAAGCTGGCAGGTACTTTCTCCAGGCCCTGATAAGGATGAGGGTTGTCTGTACTTGGTTTTATTTTTAGTAAGTGTAAATTGGAATAGAGTATTCCTGATGCATCCCCTCTATTTTGCCTCAATTTCTGCCCATGAGCAGTGAGTGAGAGCTGGTGAAACGCTGCAGGATTGCGCGTTACAGGAGTAGGGCTGCAGACATCCTGCAGTAGTTCCTGTTTCTGTCCCTCCACATGAGTAGGAGTGTCTTAGTTTATGGTTTGCTCTGTTAGCCTGCAGAGATGATCCTGTCCCCCTTCATGTGTTTGAACTTCAGAGGGACTGGGGCCCCCCTCGGGATCTGAACAGCTGGCATGGAGAGCTCTCTGCTGCCAGCCCCACTGTTACCTGGGCTGTGGTGTAAGCCCGAGGCAGCAAATGCCATTCCTGTGCACATCTGGAAGAACTCATTCCCCCCACGGGTGGCTCTGTAGAGGATGTCAAGGCCCGGGCTGTGCTCGGGTGCCAGACTTTGCCCAGGGAGAGGTTCCAGGCTGGATTTTGGGGTTGAACAGAGGGCTGTTTTCAGCAGGATGGGCCCCGCTGGCACACAGGCCCCCCGGCACGAGGAGCACATGCAGAACGTGCGCCGCTTCCACGAGTCCCTGCAGCGGGCAGAGGGGAACGGGAATGTGTGCCACAGCGCCCGGAGGGACGCGGCAGCACCAGCCTCACGCACCGCGCTGCTCACCGCGCTCAGGTAACTCCTGCAGTGCTCAGGTAACCCTGTAACCCCTCACTGTGCTCAGGTAACCCCTGTAACCCCTCACTGTGCTCAGGTAACCCCTGTAACCCCTCACTGCAGTCAGGTAACCCCTGTAACCCCTCACCGTGCTCAGGTAACTCCTGCAGTGCTCAGGTAACCCCTGTAACCCCTCACTGTGCTCAGGTAACCCTGTAACACTTCACCATGCTCGGGTAACCCCTCACTGTGCTCAGGTAACTCCTGCAGTGCTCAGGTAACCCTGTAACCCCTCACTGTGCTCAGGTAACCCCTGTAACCCCTCACTGCAGTCAGGTAACCCCTGTAACCCCTCACCGTGCTCAGGTAACTCCTGCAGTGCTCAGGTAACCCCTGTAACCCCTCACCGCGCTCAGGTAACCCTGTAACACTTCACTGCGCTCAGGTAACCCCTCACTGCACTCAGGTAACCCCTCACTGCACTCAGGTAACCCCTCACTGTGCTCAGGTAAGCCCTGTAACCCCTCCTGTCAGGTAAACGTGCTCAGGTAACTCCTGCAGTGCTCAGGTAACCCCTGTAACCCCTCACTGTGCTCAGGTAACCCTGTAACACTTCACCATGCTCGGGTAACCCCTCACTGTGCTCAGGTAACCCCGTAACCCCTCACTGTTCTCCTGACTAGATTCTAGGTTAAAATGAGGTATCTATCAATTTAGAAGATTCGTATTTGTTATCTGTAGGAATAGAGGAATGAAAGAGGCTTCCTGAGGTATTTCATTCCTTCCACAAGCAATGTATCTTAGAATCCCATGATCTTTAATACACAGCAATCCTTAGATTTTTATCAAGCTCAGCCATAAGTCAAGTAATATCCGTGGCTTTATGACTTTTCTTGGAAGGTCGTCTCAAATCCAGCTCCTTTGATTAAGTAAGTTTAGAACTAGTTCTTTTTAGCTTCCAGCCCAAGTTTCACAGCCAAGTCAGGATTTGTTCTGGAGTGTTGTCCTCTTGCTTAGAGCAAGCTCAGCCCTTGCCTACTGATCTGCTTTTCAGTACAAACCTTTAATCTTTTGTCTGCATGCTTACCTGTTGTTGGTTAGAATGACCCAGTTTAAACCCAGCTGCCACAGGCTCATTTCCCCGCTCTGACCCGATTCCTTACCACTGCTTGCAGAAAGAACTTGAGTGAGCTGGATGAGGTTCAGAGATACTTCAGTGAGAAGCTGACCAGGTCCTTTCCCGACTTCAGCACGTCCAGCCCAGGCCCTGAGGAGCGGCAGGGTGACCACCAGGGCTCCGTGGGCAGAGAAGGGGATCCCAAAGGCTGCCATCTCTTGGAAAAATCCAGTCAGTTGGTGACTCAGGTCAGCAGCCTCATCAATGGTGAGTTGTTGCTGTGAGCAGCAAAGTGACAAGGAAATCCAATCCCTGCTGCTGCTTTTAAAATAACTTAGCAGAGCAGAGAATAAACTGGAGCCCAGAGCTGCAGTTGTTGCCAGCTGGAAAGTTACTCCATGCTTTTTCTGCCCAGGCTTCCTACAGGGAAGCAGCATTTCCAGGAGATGAAGGGCACATCCCTCTTATGCCAGAATTTGCCATTCTTTTGCCAGTTTGATCTTCTTTTTTCCTGCTCTTTATTCTCCAAGGTTTTGCTCTTTCTATGTCCTTTCTCATCCTTAGCAATTGTTTTTACTGCTTTTTTACATGCCTTCCTCTACAGTCTGTTCCAGACTTTCCTTCTCCCTTTCCAAATGTCCCCCCCATTCCCTTGGAGCAGGACTTGCCTCAGAACAGTTGGTCACTTCACCTAATACTGGTGAACTTGCTTCTCAGAGGATGCCAGCAGTGAATAGGATCTGCTCACTGGGAAACCAAAATAAGCTATTGTGGCTTTTTAAAGAATTTGTAAAATTTCCCATTAATTTCATCCTTAATGCTTCTGTTTTTTCCTTAGCATTTCTGGTCTCCTGGCCTTGTCAGTGGGAGGCAGAGCAGAACATGCTCAGACGTTTGCAAAGCTGTGCATGTTTAGCTCCCAGCCACCCTTACATCTAGGACTTTCTGCCCAAACCCCGCATAAATCGGACTTAAGCTGAATTGTTGCTGCATGCATTCACTGATGCTCTTTTTTGTTAACCAGACTTGCAGACTATAACTAAGAACAGCAGGGCAGCTTCTGAGGAGCGCCAGGAGAGCAGCAGGAGGCTGGGTGCCTTGGCTGTGCCCAGCACTGGCAGGGACACGCAGCGGCCGTGCCCGGCTGGCAGAGCCCTGTTTGGGAGACACGTGCTGCACCAGCTCCTCGACCCCATTGTCCCTGAGGATGAGCATCCAGCGGGTGCTGGCCAGGACAACAAAGGTGCTTTTGCCACCCAGCCTCACAGTGAGGAGGAATATGAAGAAGATGTCATAGAACCACGAACTCTAAATGAAATAACCACCATGACAGACAGGACGAGCCCCTGGTCCAGCATCATCTCCGAAACAGGGCAGGGGGCTGAGCTGCAGCCTCTGGAGCCCGGGCCTGAAGAGCAGCACTCCATAGATGTGGGGTGTTTCCAAAGAGGGAACAGCAGCACCTGGTCCAGCATGCTGCAAGGGGACAGCCAGAGCCTGCTCAGTGCCCTGAGCCCACCCTTGAGCCCCCACACGGGTGGGAGCAGCCCCTGGAGAGCAGCAGGAGACCCCCAGGGCTTCCACAGTGGCACAGGAACAGCAGCAGGAGACTCCCAGGGCTTCCACAGCCGCACAGGAACAGCAGCAGGAGACCCCCAGGGCTTCCACAGCAGCACAGGAACAGCAGCAGGAGACCTCCAGGGCTTCCACAGCCGCACAGGAACAGCAGCAGGAGACCTCCAGGGCTTCCACAGCCACACAGGAACAGCAGCAGGAGACTCCCAGGGCTTCCACAGCCGCACAGGAACAGCAGCAGGAGACTCCCAGGGCTTCCACAGCCACACAGGAACAGCAGCAGGAGACTCCCAGGGCTTCCACAGCCACACAGGAACAGCAGCAGGAGACCCCACACAGCCACACAGGAACAGCAGCAGGAGACCCCCAGGGCTTCCACAGCCACACAGGAACAGCAGCAGGAGACTCCCAGGGCTTCCACAGCCACACAGGAACAGCAGCAGGAGACCCCAGGGCTTCCACAGCCACACAGGAACAGCAGCAGGAGACTCCCAGGGCTTCCACAGCCACACAGGAACAGCAGGAGACTCCCAGGGCTTCCACAGCCACACAGGAACAGCAGCAGGAGACCCCCAGGGCTTCCACAGCCACACAGGAACAGCAGCAGGAGACCCCCAGGGCTTCCACAATGGCACAGGAACAGCAGCAGGAGACTCCCAGGGCTTCCACAGCAGCACAGGAACAGCAGCAGGAGACCCCAGGGCTTCCACAGCCACACAGGAACAGCAGCAGGAGACCCCCAGGGCTTCCACAGCCACACAGGAACAGCAGCAGGAGACCCCCAGGGCTTCCACAGCCACACAGGAACAGCAGCAGGAGACCCCCAGGGCTTCCACAGCCGCACAGGAACAGCAGCAGGAGACCTCCAGACCATAAAGAAAAGTGTGGAGCTCCATGCAGGCTCCAAGGAGCTGCTGCTATCCCCAGGAGACGTGGGTTTGACCAGTGAAAAAGGCACTGAGAGAGAGGAGGAGGAGGATGCTGAGGCTGTAAATGGAGATCATCCAGGCAAAGAAGGAAGTGGTTCTGATGAGAACTGTGCTCAGAGTGTCTCAGCCCAAGCTGGTTCCGAGAGAAACAGCGAGAGCTTCCCTGATGACAGCAGTGAGGACCCAGGGGAGGGCTCAGAAAACCCCATCAAACAAAAAATCACTTTGTATCCTTTACTCTTTCCTTAAACACTCTTGCATTTGATGACTCTGCTGCTTAGTTAGGGTCTCCCTGGCCTCAGGACAGAGGAATTTGCTGTGTGAGCTCTTCCCTGGGAAATTAATCCAGAGCTGGTGATCTGGGAGGGTGTTGGAGGACCCCATTACACTGTTTCACACACTGTAGTGATGACTTTCTTGAAACTTGCAGCCAACAAATTTTGTGATTTGTGAGAGTCACTTCATTTTGTTGCATTTTCTCTCTGTGTTATTTTCCCCCATGTGTTAGAGCTCTTGTGTTACTCCTGTATTAAAAGAAACATGCTTTATTTTGCTTTTCAAGTACTTCCTAATGTTTCTTGCACAAATTACAAATCTTGGATTGGGTGTTGGAATCTTTGCAGGATGAAGTCCCCTGCCAGTTTGTGAGGTATTGTTTTAAAGCGAGTTGGATGTCCCATGCTCTGTGAGCCCAGGTGAGAGAACCAAGCGTTCAGAACAGTGGAATATTGATTAAAATAAATTAAATTTACTCTCTGGGACCTGTTAACAGCTGAGGCTTTTCCCACACCTGGACCTCTGTGCAACTGCATACTGCCAAAGGTTGTTCCTAAACAGCTCTGCTCAGGTCTGATCCTGTGGTTGTTCCCAACTTCTTCCTTCCACCCCAGGAGATGGAAGCCTCCATGAGACTGCTCTGCACATCTTCCCATCCTTCCACACCTCCAAAAGTGAGTATGGGATGTCCTTGCCTTTGTTGTTGGGCTTAGTCCACTCCTTAAGGCAGGAGCAAAACTTGTCCCTTCCTTTGCCTGCCAGCTCTCAGCTTGGGTGTGGTGGCTTCCAGCAGTGTCAGGGGAACGTTCCTGACAGCGCTCCTCTCCGTGAGGATGGTTTAACATCCATGGCTGTGTTCTCTGATCCTTTATGCCTTTATATGAACCAGCATGCCCAGGAAATGCTGCTCCATCAGGTCAGTGGAAGTGGCAGGTGCTCACTCTGCCCTTCCTTGTGCTGTAGTGTGAGGGGACATGCCTGGGTCTGAGGAGCTCCAACTTGTGATTGATAAACTTCAGTTTATCTCTTTGGATCAGGATGAAATGAGGGAGTTTGCAGCAGGAGGGCATTCCTGGAGAGGTATCTTGTGATGGTGCTGTGGCCCAGGGAGCAGTAGAATGGCTTGAGTGGTTGTTCCCCCTGCAGGAAAGCTGTGGATTGCTGAGGTTTTGCTTTTTTTATATTCATAAGGGTTTATTTATTGCCAGAGATTTGTAGCTCAGTTGTTTCAATGTCTACACATTTATCTTATTTTCAGTTCATAAAGAGGGGTTATAAAAAAAGAGAGAGTGACTTTTTACACAGGCATATAGTGATGGGATAAGGGGAAACAGTTTTAAACTAAAAGGGGGGAGATTTGGATTGGATATTGGGAAGTTTTTCCCTGTGAGGGTGGGCATGCCCTGGCACAGGGTGCCCAGAGAAGCTGTGGCTGCCCCTGCATCCCTGGAAATGTTCCAGGCCAGGCTGGATGGGGCTTGGAACAGCCTGGGACAGTGGGAGGTGTCCCTGCCCGTGGGACAAGGTAATGAGATAAGCTTTAAGATCGCTGCCCAGCCAAACCATTCTGGAATTCCTGATCCTTTTCCAGCCCCAGCTCTGCTGTGGGTCTGGGTGTGCAGCAGCTGGGCTGTTTGTTTACCACTCCCAGACAGGGTGATGCTTTCCTTCCTCTCTGTATGACCTCTGAAACAAACACTTCAAGGGACATGTATGTCACTGGGAACAGCTTGCCTGATGAATCAAAACAGACTCAGACAGGCTCTGAAGTCACAGAAACTTCTGGTTTAATACTAATACCAGCTTTACTTGAACCCCCTCTCTGCAGCTCTGAGCTGAGTGGCTGGAACTACAGCCCCGCAAATCATTACTAATTAGGCAAAATGTTGGCAATGCACTATTAGGATATTTTGATCTTAAAGCACCTAATTTGAGGATTGGCTGGCACTAATCCTTTACTGCAGCACTTGTGGGATGTGTGAGACAGGATTTGCTTGTGCCTTGGACTCCAATACATAGAGTTCAGCAAAAAATGCTTCCTCACAGTTTTGTTTTCATTTGGCTTTTGGGACATGAGCTTCTAAATGTGGCCTTGGTTTGGTTGTGCACAGGTCAGCAAACACCAGGCGTGACAGCAGGGCTGGAACCCGAGCTGTGCCCTGGGCACACCGGGAGGGCCCTGTCTGGCAGACATCCCTCCTGGCCTTCCAGGGCCTGCCACCTCTCCCGGGCTGGTCTGGCTCCTGCTGTCCCCAGCTCCTTCCTGGAATGACGCAGCAGCAGTGCTGGGCTGTGGAGCTGGGCTGTCAGCAGCGGGGCTGGCAGCATTTGGCACAGAAACGTTGTCCCAGCTCCTGCTGTGGCAGCAGGGGGCCCTGAGGTCAGGCTGCAGCAGGTCAGGCGCAGCCTGGATGCTGGGGCACCTCCCAGGGATCAGAGTTCTGTACAGCCTCACAAAACCTCTTTGTCTTTCCCTTCTTTTCTCCGTGACATCAAACTCGCGCTTCCCATTCTCGGGGTCCTTCCCAGCTCTTGTCTTCCACACAGTGGGGGTGAGAGGATGGGTTTGAAAAATCAGAGCGTTGATAAACTCTTCCATGAAATGCCAGAATCCCAGAATGGTTTGGATGGGAAAGAACTTCAAAGGTCCTCTTGTTCCACCCCCTGCCACCATGCCAGGCTGCTCCTAGCCCTGTCCAGCCTGGCCTTGGACATTTCCAGGGATGCAGGGGCAGCCACAGCTGCTCTGGCCACCCTGTGCCAGGGCCTCAGCACCCTCACGGGGAAGGATTTCTTCCCAGTATCCCCATCTAGCCCTGCCCTCCAGCAGTGGGAAGCTATTCCCCTTGTCCTGGCATTCCAGGCCCTTGGCTAAGGTCCCTCTCCAAATGCAGTGGTATTTTTCCCCCTCACCTCTAGGAATATTCCAACAGGATAAGAAACTTACATGGAAACCAGTTTTACTCAGAATTATTCATATTTGTGTATACATAGACTTACCTTCAGTGTGAATTAGAAATAACACAGCCTTGGGCAGATTCACAAAAAGAGGCATTTATACATTCCAAAAATGCCGACGGCAGCAACAGCCAAAAAAATCCTTTCTTGGTTGTGTTGTTTCTTCTTGACCTGCTGGATGTTCCTGCTTTCCTTGCTGGAAAGCAGGATCGGGTGGCAGTGCCAGGGTGGGTTGTGGCCTGTTAACACAGATCTGTTCACCCTCCATCCCTGTGCACAAACAGAGCTGAGCCGCAGGGCTGAAATGTCCTCTGCCTCCAAAATGTCCCTGGCCTGTACCCCACCAAGCCTCACGGAATCTGCTCCAGGCCTTGGCAGAGGCTGTAATCCCCTGGTTCCATGACCTGGCACTCACGGAGTCCCACCTGACCTGGCCCAGCCCCGGGCACTCCAGCCCAGCCCCTGGCACTCAGTAATCCCTGGCTGGTTCCAGTGCCATTCCTGCAGGGAGCAGAGTCCCACCATGACCTGGCACTCACGGATCTGCTCCAGCCCAGCCCCTGGCACTCAGTAATCCCTGGCTGGTTCCAGTGCCATTCCTGCAGGGAGCAGAGTGCAGCGTGACCCGCGGCGCACGAGTGCCCTTTCCTCCTGCATCTTCCCAAGGAACACGTGTGCTTCCTGGCTGAGCCCCAGGCACTTGGAGCTGAGAGACAGACAGGAGGACACCTGGGATGGGCACTGACCTGAGCCCGTTCCTGGGCGAGGAGAGCTGTAAACACGACATTTCAGATGCGTGCTCTGGAAACTATGCGGCAGGATCAGACTGGCAGCCAGAAACTGCCTGTGAGGTGGGTCAGAGGAAGGTTTGATGTCCAAAAAAAGAGCAAGGGAGCTGGGGAAGGGGCTGGAGCACCAGGAGCAGGTGAGGGAGCTGGGAAGGGGCTCAGCCTGGAGTCCAATAAGAAAGGGAAGTGTTTTAAAGTATTTTGCCTGCAGGGTCCTGGTGCTGTTTCTCTTGGAAGGAGCCGGGCATTTTAGGGATATTAGATGTTAGGAGGGAATTATTGACTTGTGAGGGTGGGCAGGCCCTGGCACAGGGTGCCCAGAGAAGCTGTGGCTGCCCCTGGATCCCTGGAAGTGCCCAAGGCCTGCTTGGAGCACCCTGGGACAGTGGAGGTGCCCCTGCCCATGGCAGGGGTGGCACTGGATGGGCCCTGAGGTCCTTTCCCACCCAAACCATTCTGGGATTTTGTCTCTTACCTTGGAAATGGGAGGTGCTGGCTGTCCTGGCTGTGCAGGACACGTGGGATATGGGAAAGGGGAGCTATGGGAGGCAGGAAACGCACCTTTGAAATAGGGTTAGTTGGCAGCCTGGGGGAGTTTCCTAGAGAGATGCTTTCAGATGCTGTGCAGAACTCGGGGACCAGCACAGAGCCTGCTCACTCCCCTCTCCAGCCACTCCTGCCCTCTGGGCTGCTCCTTGGACAGCTGGGCAGAAAACACAACGGGGAGAATGAGCTGCTGCCCTGTCTCTGGACAGCCCTGTCTAGGGGAGGTGCTTTGCCCAGCAAGCAGCTCTTTCTGCTGGGTTTTAAGCTTCTTCTGTGGCCAGGTCTGCGTTTAATCTCTCTTGGCTCCTTTTGGTTTAGGAAATTCATCCTGGAGAATTGTTAGGAAGAGCAAAGCAAGGGTTTTCCTCATTATCCATGTCTGTTATTTCAGTGCAATAAGAACAGAAGTGTTTTAAAGTATTTTATCTGCAGGCTGTAATGCACAGGCTACCAAACACAAGGACTCTCCTATTCCTAAAAAAGCTATTTCCCTCTCCAGATAGTGCATCTCAAAGTGCACCACAGCAGGATCCTGGAGCTGTTTCTTGGGAGGGAGCTGGGCGCCTCAGGAGACCTTTCCCAAGGCTCAGGGAAGCAGCCCAGGATGTAGGTGAAAGGCCAGCTTGGCAGATCAGTTTTCCAAAAGACATTCCTGGCCCCCCAGCTTCCTCCCTTAAAGGCTCCTGGAGCAGGATTGCTTTTCCCAGTGTTCCAGAGGCACAGCCCAGCTCTAACCCAGCTGGGGGAAATGTGTTTCTTTGTGTGCTGAAATTACTCATCCTCTGGTGCTGCAGGAGCATCAGGGCCGCAGCCAGGCTGCTGGCAGGGCACAGAGGAGATGGCACTGGTTAAACCAGGGCTGTTCCTCCCCTGGGCTGCTGCCTTGCGGTCCCTGCAGGCGCCTGAGCCTGGCCCATCCATTTATCATGGACTCACAGGGCTGGTTTGGGCTGGGAGGGACCTCAAAGCTTATCCAGCCCCATCCTTTGCCATGACTCCCAGGGTGCTCCAAGCCCCGTCCAGCCGGGCCTTGGGCACTTCTAGGGAGCCAGGTGCAGCCACAGCATCTCTGGGCACCCTGTGCCAGGGCCTCAGCACCCTCATAGGGAAGAATTTCTTCCCAGTATCTAATTTAATGCTCTCCTCTTTTAATTTAAACCCATTCCCTGCCTTGTCCTGTCAGCAGGCTTAGGATTTGTTGTTGACAGAGCGTTCCCTCTCCCATGTGAGATTTGGCCTTCAGGGTTCTGGAAATTATAAAGTGAAATAATAATGGAAAGCCAGAATGCAGCCAGGTCCCAGTGACCACAGCACTGCCATTCCTTTGGCTTCGTGCAGGGAGGCTTTGGCAGGGGTGGGCACTCACGAGTTCAGAGGTGCCACAGCAGAGCCCCATTCTGGGCTCAGATCATTCCCTTTCTCGTTGGGGTGTTTTTTCCTGTGTATCCAGCTTGGCCACCCTGTGCACAGCCCTGTGGTTTGCCACGACTGAGGGCAGAGCTCTGACCCTGGTGCCTCTCTCCCCAGGGCAGGAGTGGAGCAGTGCCTGCGGGGATCCCCTACCGGAGAGCGGCTCGTCCCAGGCCCGGCCCCCAGCTCTCGGAGCAGGAAGCCAAGAGAATCGCCAGGATCTTCTCCGCTCAGCTCTCCAAGAAGGAATAGTGCTGCCCAGAGACCCTGCACAGCACAGCTTCCTCACCATGCACGGGCAAAGGCAGAGCACCAGGGAAGGGGAGGGGAGGCCACAGCCTTCAGGCTCTGCTTTTAGTTTGCCTCATTGGTTGGTTAATGCAGTCCCCTGCTTAGAAGGGCTTAAAGCCTGTGGCACCCACAGGGAGCTGTGTCCTGCAGGGGCAGGTCCCCAGTGAGACACACTCCTGTGGGTAACCTATGACCTGTTTTCTGCTCCCCAACTAGTCCAGTTTTAGTATTTATTCCTGTGAAATGGCCCTTTCAAAAATAGTTGGTGGGCAACACAATCCTCTGTTTCCTCAGGTGCCCAAAGTGCTTGTGTGAACACAGACCAAAGGCACTGTAAAATCTGGTGGGTGTACAAAAGAGGGTGACTAGAAAGATGAGACTTTTATATTTATATTTAAATTATTTTTGTACACCTTTCAGAGAACAGACTTTGATGCCAGCACAGCTCAGTTATTTTTGTACTGCTCTCTCCAGTGTTTGTTTCAATAAAATTCCCTGGTTTCTTCTCAGCCTGTGCAAAGTGTCCCTATGGCAGGGCAGGAGCCTTTCCTCAACAGTAGACAGGAGTCTCTCCCACAGGAGCTTCCAGGTCAGAGAAATGCTGCTGGAAGCTGGGGTGGCCAGGGGCACATGGAAAGAGCAGGGCTTTGCCAAGGAGTCGAGTATCACCCTGCAGCACAGCCCCATGTGGGCTCAGTTGCTTCCAATCTCAGCTGCTTTTCAAGCCCCGCCTGGAATTCAGGATTTCAGCAGCCAAAGGATCTGCATCCCTTTTTTCTCCCACTTCTGCAGCATTGTTTTTCCCAGGGGACACCCTGAACGCGTCAGTCACTGCTGGCACAGCTTGCCCTGTGCTTGTGGCCCCTTTCCCTGCCCTTGCTGGGTGGGGATGGAAGGTGAAGGCACCCAGTGTCCCCTGGAAGGACAGGAGTGACGTGCCGGCTGCTTTCTCCCGGTGGCATCCCAAAAAAGACTCGGGCAGGATGCCAGCTGGGCTGGGCTGGCTGCCACAGAGGAGGTCACAGCACTGACCCCGAGCCGTATCTTAGGCATGAGGTAAACACGTCTTCCTTTCAGGTTTGGGTCAGCCGTGGAGCCGGGCAGGAAAACAAGGCAGGAGCCAGCTGGAGAGGGGTGCTGGTGCCAGGCAGCCTTGTCTGGAGCCCGAGGGACGGGGCAAAGGTGGCTCCAGGTGCCAGGGCCTCGTGCACGGCGAGCCCAGGTGTGGGTGTGGATGTGCTCACGGCACATCCCGAGGGACCCTTCTGCGGGTGGGGCTGACGAGCACCGAGGGTTAAACACACGGAGTTTGTACAAAAGGAGGGACAGGGGCCTTTCTTCACTCCACCTCGGCCTCCAGCCGCCTGTGCTGAGCCCAGCCCCTCCTGGCAGCCTCAGACCCAGTGCCCGCCCGCGCTCTGAGGGTGTCCTGGCTTTGGTGGGGGATTTCCCTCCAAGGTGCTCACCCAGCTCCGTGGGAGCTTGGGAACACGTCCCACCATGCTGGGACAGTCCTGCTGGGAGCTCAGCAGCTCTGGGGTGGATTGAGGTTCATGGTTTGTGTTGGGCAAAGGGGTCCAGCCCGCCCTGCACAAAGAGCCCAGTGCTGCACTGCCCTCAAACCACTTGGTAAGCTTTGGGGTGGGGGTTTTCTGCATCTCGTCCTTCCCAGAGTGGTTTTAGGGTAAAATCCGACATTGCTCCCCAGTCCAGTGCAGGGGGTCTGGGCAGGAGCCCTCTTTCCATACCTGAGCCCCGGGAGGGGGCAGAGCAGTGAAACAGCCACCTCACTGGGGTGCCAGGTGACCCAGTCCCATCAAGTGAAATGCCACCAGGGGAACGCTGTTTTCCTGTCACCCGATCCTGGCTGCTGGAATGTCCTGGGTGCTATATAAGGGCGGGGCCAGGGGCCGGCTCTCAGGCACTGCCTGTGCAAGGCAGGAGCTGGAACACCGAGGTCCCCACGGTGAGGGCACGGAGGGACGTGGCTCGGGCAGGTCACTCGGGGGAGATGATCTCACCCAGCATCCCCTGTTGTGGCTGGAGTGGGATAGGGAAGGGTGGGCATTGGTGATCCCATGCTGAGCAAGCCCCGTGCCTCAGTTTCCCTGCGGTAGAAGGGAGCAGACAGGGCAGGATATGGATTTTGGGACTGACCAAAGGCACCAAGAGCCACCACGGCACATCACCGTGGCCTCGGTGGTCGAATAGGACAGCCACGTGAAGCCCTGACCTGACGCACACCGCTGGCTCCCCCACAAAGCAGGTCCCTAAACACCACATCTTGACATTCTTTAGATGGCTGCAGCAATGGGGACTTCCCTGAGCAGCCTGCTCCTATGCCTGACCACCCTTTCCGTGAAGAAATTTCTCCTCAAAGCCAATCTAAGCCTTCCCTGCTGCAACTTGAGGCCATCTCCTTTTGCCATGTCACCTCTTACTTGGGAGATCTCGGTCCTGAAACCTTACCTGCTCGTTCCCTAGGAGGTCTCTGCCTTGGCTGGATGAGAGGAGAAACACTCCCGCCACAGGAATGGGAGCTCAGGAGGTCCCACACCAAGGCCGGGGGAGCAGCCGTCCTCACCGGAGCTCGCGTGTCAGTTCTCAGGGATTGGCTCTGCTTTTCCTCCTGGGCAGATCTCTGCTCAGTGCTTCAGAATTGGCTGTTTGGAGGAGGGGGGAAAAATAGGTTAGCCAAGTTTTTTATCCAGACTTATCTGATGTCTTTGCCTGCTTTGCCTCTTCCTGACTTCCTTCTGCTAAGAAAACAGCTGCCTTTGGACTTCTAGGGGGAACTTGCATGTAATGTCTGAAAAGGAACTACAGAAAAGTGCCTCATTTTCAAGACTCGGCCAAGAAGACAGATAATTGCAGCTTCTCCATCCCCACTGCCTGCAGAGCTGGCAGGCACCAGGCCAGCTCTGCTCCTCCTCCAAGTTGTTCCCAAATCTGCCGGAAGAACTGAAGGCTACTTTGGCGTTCCATTGCTCTGCTTCTCCCAAAAAAGATCTTTGAGTGCTGTTATCCCTCCACGGGAAGGGCCTTTCTGTCTCACACACTCGGTGACACAAGGCTACACGAAGCTGCAGCAGCCTCTGCTCCAGGTGGGAAGGGCTTTCTCCCTCCTCTGGCACCTGGCTGGCACAGCTTGCTCAGAGATGCTGCGGCTGCCCCATCCCTGGAAGTGTTCAAGGCCCATTGGTGCTCTGGGATGAGGCTCTGAGCAACCTGGTCTAGGGAAACATGTCCCTGCCCACGGCAGCAGGCTTGGAAGGAGGTGATCTTTAGAGCCCCTTCCAACCTGAATTATTCCATGATTCTGTGAACTCAAAAAACTCGGGGAATAAACCTGTAAAGGTCACTAAATACATGAAAGCACATCCCCATTGATGCAATGCTCACCAGCCCACGCGGCCACGGTCAGAGCTCTCTGCCCACCGAGGACACGGCCACCAGCAGGGTCCTTTCTCCCACTCTCCGGCACGGACCTGTGAAGCACAGAGGAGTTTACACGGCCCGGGAGGGGCGGGACGGGACGGGCCCGGCCTGACCGTCCAAAGCCGGCGGCAGCAATGGCGGGGAGCGCCCCGGCCCCGCTCCGCCTCCTGCACCGCCCGCCCGCCGTCCCGGGGCCGCCCCGCCGGGATTGTCCGGCCCCGGTCGCTCCAGCGCCCGGGAGAGGCGTGCCGCGGGCTCGGGGTGCAGCCCTGTTCACGCCCGCTCGCCCGCCCCGCCCGCTGCCCCCGGCCCGCGGGCGCTGCGACCAGCGCCCCGCCGCCCGCCGAACCCGGCCCCGCCCGGTCGCCGCCCCCGTGGCCATTCTTCTCGGCGCCGTGTCCCGCTGCGCTCCCGAGCGTCGCTTCAGCCCTCCCGCCATTTGCGGACCCCGCCCCGCCCGCCGCTCGCTCCCGCCCCTCGCCCTTTCCATCGCCCGTCAGCCGCGTCCTTCCCCCGGCCCCGGCGCCCAGCGGCGAGGGGCAGGCCGCTGGCTCTCGGGGGCTGCAGTACCGCTCTGTGGCCACAGGGCGGCAGACTTACCGGGGTCTGCGATTTTCCCGCCCTTTTGGCCGCCACCTTGAGAAGGTCAAAGTACACTTGAAACGCATACAGAAAATCCCACGGGGCCGCGTCGGTGTCGGTGTTCCGTGCAGGCAGTCCGGATACGCCGACCAGGGTCGTCAATTTCCCCGCCCCTTTGGCCGCCATGCTGAGAAGGTCAAGCGACTCCGCGACACCCGCGACACGCCACTCCCAAGATGGCGGCCTCTCGGCTGCTGCCTCTCGGCCCAGGGCTGCAGTACCGCGCTCTGCCCACAAGGCGGCAGCACTGCCGCCCACCCCAGCCCGGGCGCAGCGCGCCCGGGCTGCGGGCAGGGAAGGCGGCAACAAAGAGCAGGGGCGATCCCCGCCAAAAACTCCTCTGAAAGAAATGCCAAAAACCTGCCTCTTACCAAACGAGAACCAAACAAGCCCCCTTTCTTTAAAACCATCTTGAAATACATTTTATATTGCTATTTTTCGTATTTATATTGACATGCATATTTATAGTGGACATTGACGTAGTATGCAATCTATAAAATATATTGTGTCTATACCTATTATTTATATGTATTTATCTTTTGTGGTTTTATAAATATCTTTACATATTGATTGTATATTTCTATTTTAAAATTACATTTCTATAATACTTTTATTATTTAAAATAAAAACCCCATTCTAACTAAATACAAAAAACCCTCTTCTTTTAAAGTATATTGAAATATTTTTATATTTTGAGCATCTATGACTATATTCACTTTTATATTTATAGTTTGTATTGATGCATTATACTAATAATTATATATAATACGTATCATATTCAAATATTATAGATAAATTATATTTTATATTATGTACTCTATCTATCTACTGCTACAACTTGTTTTCTCTTACAATTTTGATTTTTTTATAAATATTTATGCATTTATGATATATTTTTATACTTAGATTTCTACCTTTATATTGTCTGTATTTATAATTTTTACAATAAAAATACCACTTCTCCCAAAAAAACCCCAAAACCCACCTTCATTTTAAACTACTTTAAAAACCTTAAATTTATATTTATCATATCTATAATTTGTCATATGTCACAACACATTGATGCACTATATTCATATTTTTATATCTATTTCCTATAATATACTATAACAAGATATACACAGTATTACTTGTAATTTTTTTGCCGGTTTTTTTGGCCATTTTTTGCCCTTTCTCCTTGTGTTTTTTGCCCAATTTTGGCCTTATTTTTGCCCTTTTTCTCTGCCTTCTTTTGCCCATTTTTGGCCCATTTGTTGCCCTTTCTCACTGTCTTTTTTTGCCCAATATTGGCCCATTTTTTGCCTTTTCTCCCAGGCCTTTTTGCCCATTTTTGGCCATTTTTTGCATATTTTTGGGCCATTTTTTCCCCTTGCTCCCTGTCTTTTTTTTCTCATTTTTGGCCGATTTTTTGCCCTTGCTCCCTGTCCTTTTTGCCCTTTTTTTCCCCAACTTTTTCCCCATTTTTTGGCTATTTTTTGCCCATTTTTTGGGCCAGTTATTGCATGTTTTTGGGCCATTTGTTGTCCTTTCTCCCTGTCTTTTTTTGCCCGTTTTTACATTTTTTTTTGCCCATTTTTGTCCCATTTTTGGGCCAGTTATTGCCCATTTTTGGGCCCATTTTTTGCCCTTTCTCCCTGCCTTTTTTTTGCCCATTTTTTTACCCTTTTTTTTTTTTGCCCTTGCTCCCTGTCTTTTTTTTTTCCCATTTTTTGCCCATTTTTTGCCCATTTTGCTTTTTTTTGCCCATTTTTTTTCCCCCTTTTTTTTTTCTTTTTTTTGCCTTTTTTTTGGGTCATGTTTTTGCCCTTTCCCTTTTTTTTGCCCATTTTTTTTTCTCCCCTTTTTTTTTTGTTGGGTTTTTGCCCACCGGACCGAACCGGGGCTGCTCCCGGCGCTGCGCGGAGCCCCGAGCGCTGAGGCGGGGCCGGGGATGGGGCCGGGGTTCTGGCTCGGCTCCTGTCGGTGTCGGCTCTCGGGGGGGCCCGAGCGGCGCCGCCTCTCCCGCGGCGGGCGCGGTGTGGGCGGGGATCGGGAGCGGGATGGCCGCGGGCGGCGGGAGCTCCAGAGCGGAGAGGCTCCGCACGGACGGAACCGGCCGGGGCAGGGGCAGCTCCAGAACGGAGAGGCTCCGCACGGACGGAACCGGCCGGGGCGGGGGGAGCTCCAGAACGGAGAGGCTCCGCACGGACGGAACCGGCCGGGGCGGGGGCAGCTCCAGAACGGAGAGGCTCCGCACGGACGGAACCGGCCGGGGCAGCTCCAGAACGGAGAGGCTCCGCACGGACGGAACCGGCCGGGGCCGGGGCAGCTCCAGAACGGAGAGGCTCCGCACGGACGGAACCGGAACGGGAGCTCCAGAACGAGAGGCTCGGGAGCACGGACGGGAACCACGGGGCGGGGGGCAGCTCCAGAAGAAGAGGAGAGGCGGACGGACGGACGGAACCGGCCGGGGCAGCTCCAGAACGGAGAGGGCGGGCGGGGGAGCTCCAGAACGGAGAGGCTCCGCACGGACGGAACCGGCCGGGGCAGCTCCAGAACGGAGAGGCTCCGCACGGACGGAACCGGAGACGGAAGGGGGAATGGGGAAAAAGAGAATTCGTTATCCCAAAAGGGACGAGCTAATTTCGGTTTATTTCCTGAAACACCTGGAATGATTTGGGTCTCGGGAAGCACCTGGGAGCCTCCCGTTGAATCCTGGGTGGCGCCGTGGTTATAAAAGGAGGAAAGGATGGAGGAGGGGGGGGGTTCGGGGGGGAAAGGAGCAGCGGTGCCTTGGGGATTTGCATCTGGAAGCGGCCCCCAGTTTCCTGATGGGAATCCTGGCAAGAGAACTCGGTGAGAAATGTGAATACTGCAGCTGGAGTGCTGAGAGTGGAGAGCCTGCAGTGAATGTGTCTGGTGAGTCTCCTCATGCCCCATCTCTGATGCTGTGCTGGCACCACGGCCCCTCATTCCCATTTAAACTCTCTTGAAATGCACTGAAATTACAAATGGGACTACAAAAGGCACGCGGGAAGCTTTGTGTCCCTAAGGGAATGCGCTAGGGATGCGCAGCTTCTGAACTGCACAAATAACTCCTGCCCCCACAGAAACCTGCTGGCTCCAGGGCAAGAGTGCCAGAAAAGTGGCAGCTTCAGTGCCACCCCAACAAGTGATTGTCCTTGGGGCTCCCGGGGTCGGGAGGGAATGGTGTTCCTGCCCCTCTGGGAAAGCAGGAGCGGGATCAGGGCTGCAGCTGTGTCTGTTCCTGCTCTCTGTCTCCAGGATGCCCTGGAGGGCGCTGGCTCAGGATGATCTGTGTGTGAGAGCTTCCCGTGCCCGTGTCAAACCCCTCTGGGGACAGAACGCGCCCAAAAAGCTCCATTAACCCTTTCTCTTCTGCTGGCAGGGCAGCGTGTGACCCCAGGTGATCCTCCTGGAGCAGGGACACCGTGAGGACGAGCCACAGGGATTCAGCCATCAGAGCAGGTGAGGGTCGCTTTCTGCTCGGCAATTGCTTTGCTGGCGTTACTGTCACAGCTGCAGCGCTCCTTCAGCCCCTGCGCCCTGCAGCAGCACTGACAGCCCCTGTGCCGGGCAGGGAGCAGCTCTGCGGAGGGAAATGGATGTGTAGGAAATTGTCAGAGTCTGACAGAAGGCTCACATGGTGCGTATCTGTGTGGGAATTCTGAGATAAGAAATGCTGACTTAGAAATGCCACGGAACAGGACAGACATTGCTGAGAGAGAACTGGAGCTAGAAACAAGTTTTAAAGGATGGCTTTGTAAATAAGACTGGATACCTTAGAGAAATAGAACTGTGAAAGATGCATTGCAATAAGATTCACGAGGGGTAGTTTTAGATGATTGGCTTTAAGGCATTTACAGCACGGTATGGCAAAAGCTGATAGGCCAAGAAACACCTACAGTGTGTTGGAATTAGGAAACAGTTGGCTGCTGATTGTGATGGCGTGAATTATAACATCTGTATTGTCTCACCCTTCACATGAGACTGAACATGGAATCAAAGTTTCTAAAATGCCTCTCAGTTGCCCCATCTCTGGGTCAGAAAAGAGCATAATCTGATAAACTGGTGCTTGTGTGAGGAAGATTTATGGGATTCCTTCCAATCTTCTCTGGGGTTTTTGTGCCAGAGGGGATCTGACCCCACAGCCACACAGGGTGCTGCTGCCTGGATAAATGTCAGTGAAATTTCCCAGGTCTGACAGGAAAGCAAAAACATCCTGGGGTTGTTCGGCCAAAGAGGGAACGTGAAGGTGTCCGTGCTAGCAGGGGTGTGAGTGCTGCCAGTCTGGGCTGTGTGGTGCCTCTGCTCCCTCAGAAGTCAGGGCAGGGAGGGAAGCTGCAGCTGAGGGCAATTTTGGCTGTTTCAAACTGCTTGATCCAGAGCTGGCAGCACTGGCAGAACAGCTTTCCTCCTTCTCTCTGTCCACCACTGAGCAGAACATTGGGATGATGCTGCACTAAGCTCTCACTTTTGTGGGTTGTTGTTCGATTGGGTTGGGGTTTTTTCTGTTCTTTAATGTATTTCTAAGTGGTGCAGTGAGGAGCAGGTTGCTGGGTTACATGAATTCTGACTGACACATCACAGAAATGGGCACACGTGTGTGCAGGTGCTTCCTGGCACATCCAGGTGTGCAATCCTGAGTGAGCATTTCCAGCCTCAGCTGCCCGTGGCACAGGCTCCTCACTGCTCAGTTACTGCAAACAGCTCCCCTCCTGTCCTGGACACATCCCTGGAGTGGGAGCAGTCCCCTGACCCTGCAGGAATTCCCTGCTCCTCTGCAGAGGGGGTGAAGCCAAAGCTTAGGGGCAAAGGACAACAACCAGACCAGGGCCATTGTGGCCTTGATGCAGCCAGGACAACGTGTTTTCCTTGTTCCCAGCACTGATGAATCTAAACAAGATTTATTTTTGACAAGATTGCCTGTTCCTTCACTTCTCCAGCTCTCCCCCCACACCTGGCTCTGCAGCTGTAGCTCACCTTGTCCTGGCTGTGGCTGATAAAATATTATTTTTGTAGCAGCAATCCATTCTTTTAAAGAGCACAAAGAGCGTACAATGCAGAAGAGACTTTGGGAAATACATCCAAACAAGGGACTCTGCCTTGCTGCCTTTCCTGTAGCGCTCCTTCCTGTTTTCACCTGGGCTGGAAGGACGGGCAGGGCCCATATTTATCATATGAAAGTGGTGTCACTAAATTTGCCCAGAAGTTCTGATTACAGACACTCATTTTCTGACAGTAAACATTTCCATTTTGCCTTTCCCCTGTTGTTCCCAGGTGCTGCCCAGGATGTCTCGCTGTGGTCTGTGCTCCCTGGGAGGAAGGGCAGCCCCTGCCTGGCCTGCACAGCTCAGCTGGATGGGACAGGATTGTGTGGCCTGGCAAGGCAGGAACAGCTGCTGTGCTCTGGAGTGCCTTGGAACCTTCCCCTGGCAGGTTTGGGGGGTTTCTCTTTGGGATTTCCTGTGAGACACCATCCCTTTGTACAAAGTCCAGTGGCAAAGTGGGATCTGGGATGAAAATGGTCCTATTAGAATTAGGCAAAGAACACAATAAAAAAAATTAGCTTCCTTTTAATGTCTGAAATAGTTAGGAATAAAAATGCTGGAAAAGGGCACTTTTATGTTTGAATTGGTGTCACCTGTCATAGATAAAACCCCACAGTGAGCACTCAGAGCAGAAGTGTGAAAACTGGATCCTGTGACTTCCACAGTGGACTTAATTTTCTTTTGCTCCTCTCTTTTGGGACAGGAAAAATCCCCAAACTCCTCCCACCTTTGCCAAAAGCTTTGGTGTTTCAGCAGCCAAAGCCAAGAGGCCTCAGCCCCAGGGGCTCTGGTCCTGCCCACGCTGTGGGGTGAGCCAGAGGGACACAGGGCTCCTCTGCTCCTCCCTGCTGCATTAACTGCCTGGGGAACGCCATTCCTGAGAGCCCGGCCCTGTGACCGTGTTCACAGGGGCCCAGGATGAGGGGAGAGATGAGGGCCTGACTCCATGTTTCAGAAGGCTGATTTATTATTTTATGGTATATATTACATTAAAACTATAGTAAAAGAACAGAAGAAAGGATTTCATCAGAAGGCCAGCTAAGAATATAAAATGAAGGAATGGATAACAAAGGCTTGTGGCTGGGACAGAGTCCGAGCCAGCTGACTGGGATTGGCCATTAATTAGAAACAACCCCATGAGCCCAATCCCAGCTGCACCTGCTGCATCCCACAGCAGCAGATCACCATTGCTCACATTTTGTTCCTGAGGCCCCTCAGCTTCTCAGGAGGAAAAGCCCTAAGGAAAGGATTTTCCATAACAGCTGTGTGTGACACAGCCCCTCGCCCGCCTGCTGGCAGGGACACAGAGCCAGCCCTGCCCAGAGCCACGGCCCATGGCCATTGGCAGCAGCCAGGGTGGGACTGGCTCTGGGTGAGGAGGATTTCTCGCTTTCCAGGAGTGAGTGTTGGCTGCAGCTCAGGAGCAGGCCCAGCTCTTTGTCACAAGGCACTGTGTCACTGTCTAACCCCACAGACAGCTGCCACGGGGTTTATTTTGCTTTCCTGACCTGCCACCTTCACTTAACTCTGCTGCACCCGCACACTTTTGCTCACCAGGCTTCTGTCTCACCTGCACAGAGATGCTCCTGTTACAATTCCAAACTCTCCCTTGCTCTATCCAGCCCCACGCTCACATTATCAACCCTTCCCCAGCTCACCCTCACAGCTCCTCACTCACTCAAGGCCTGCTCTCACTCACAGCCACAGAAACATCATTAATTTACGGATTGTTTTTCTGGTAATGCCTGTGTATTGCATTTCTGCATCAATCCAAGCTCCTTCCCAGGCTGCAGATCAAATGTTTTGGTGTCTCTGGAAGTTTCTGGTTTTCCAATTCCCACATCTCCCCTTCTCTCTGTATTAAGAAATTTTTATTAATAGATTTGTTAAGCATTGGTTGTGTATATTAATGTAAATAAGGTGTTACTATTAGTAGTAGTATTATAATTAAAATGTATAATTTTGTTTTATTTTTAATGATGGTGTTAAATTTTATTTATGAAATAAATTGTTAAGTTTTATTATTTATTATTATTTTTGCTATTTTTCAAAGTTGTATATTTTTATAAACAGATTTTTAGGGATTAGATAAATTTATAGAATATATTTCATTAAAATTTTTATATTTATGTTTGTGTGTTAATAAAAGAAAATTTATTATTTGTTGTTTTGTTTTGTAAAACTGCATATTTTTTATGTGTTAAAAAGTTACTAAATGTAAAGGATGTAGTGTTAGATTGTTTATTTAGATAATATTTTAATTTATTTAATTGTTTTAGTGTTGTTGAAGTAATAGGTGGCATAAAAAGTGATGTGTTTTTTTAAGTTTCAAGGTTTAAAATTACTTTTATATTTTGATTAGTATTGATGGAGAAATGATTTTTTCATGTTTTATATTGGTAATTATTTTTATATTAAGTGTTAACAATTTTAATATTAAGAGTTAACGCTTCATTAAATGGATTTTTTGTAATTGGTATTTTGATTAGGTAAGTAAAGAATGGAATTTTTTGAGTAGCAATAGATAAATACAAAGTATTTAAACTTGAAACTTTAGTTAAAGTTATTTAAATGTTTGGTTTAGGTTGGTTAATTGGCAAAGTTGTATAATTACAAGTAAATAAAGTAAATTGAGTAGAAGCATAATATTTGATTGAATTTTATATTTTTAAGTCATTATTTAATAAGAATGTTATACTATTGATTTTTCTATTTATAAAGAAACTTAAACTTCATAGGTTTTGGTGGGTGCAATACAAGCTGTTAGGTGTAAGTTGGGATTTTTGTGTAATTTCCATTTGTATTTACATTGTGTAATTTACATTGGTTTTTTAGTGGTGGAGTGGTCAGTGTGTGTTTTTTTGTGTGATGTGGTTTTATGTTTTTATTGACATTTACCTGGGTTTTTGTACTTGTTGAGATGTAAGGAAACTTGATGTTTTCATATGAGAAACTATTGATACATTTTGGTTTATAAAATTGCATAGAGATTTGTAAAATACTTAAGTTGTTATTATAATTTCTTTGTTATAAGAATGAAGAAATATTAGATTAAAATAATCTATGTAGTAAAGAAAAAATTATAATCATTAGGAATTATTTAGATTATACATATAATTAGTAACATGTGAAATTATATATTTATTAAGTATTAAAATATTGTATATTATTTTAGAGTTTGTAACAGTTTATAGATTTTAAATTAGTGGAAGGTTACATAATTATGTTTGGAAAATGAGTTCTTAAATTTAATTTAAAATAGGTTTAGTTGTTATATTGATAAAGTTAAATTTTTAAGTTAAAATTATTTGAATTTTATTTTTGATGTAGCAAATATTTGGGATTGTTGTTAATTATTTTATTTAGGTAGAGTTAGGGTTTGATTATAGTTTAAATTTTAATTGGCAGATGTTACTTAATGCATTTTTATAAAATGTTTTTAAAAATAATAGTTATGAGTAAAAAATTTAAGATTAAAGATTAATTAAATTATTTAATAATTGTGTTTTTTAAAGTATTTTTAGAATAGAGATGTTTTGAACATAGTAAACTTATTTTTTCAAGATTTGAAAGTGGATATAGACAGGATTGTCAGTTTGGATTTGGATATTGAGAGTGTGAGGGTGGAGGAAATGTAGGAGGACATTGATTGCTTAGTATGAAACTTAGAAAAATAAATTAATATTGTAGTTGGATTTTTTATTGAAGTGTTTTTTGTAATGACTGAGGAAAGTTATAAGATTTAATGAAGTTTGGATTAGGTTTTTAATAAACTTTAAAATTTTTTAACTTTGAAAAATATTTAAAATGATGAGGTAATATTAGGTTAAATTATAGAGTTAGTGCAGAGATTAGTTAGGGAGTTGGTCTGAGAGATGTATAGGTGGTTAGAGAAAAAAAAGTGGGATTTTGAAATTATATGGATTTTAGATAATTATATAAAGAAATGGTAAAGTATATGAAAGTTGGTTGTAAATATTATAATAATATTTTTATAAATAATGTTTATTTTAAAATTACTAGATTTATATAATTAGTATATTAGTAGTAAGTGTTTGAAGAAGTTAAGATGACTTTTTAAAAACTACTGATATTTCAAGGAAATAAAGTAAAAATTTTAAATGTTATGATATTAATAGTAATTACTATTTTTGTGTTATTTATAAAAGATAGCAATAATAGATATTGTAATGAAGAATAGAATTTTTGATTAAATGGAGGATGTAATAAACTGTACTTTTTTTACTTATGAATTTTGTGTTTGTTAGTGTTTTATTTTAGTTGTTTTAATTGGAGTTGTTTACTTTTTAAAAAAAATTAACAATATACTTTATAGTTTAGATAAATGATTTTGAATAAAATTTAGGAGAAGTTATATTAAATAACATTTAAATTTTGAATTAATTCTGATAGTAAGGAATAATAAACCTAAGTTTACTAGAACATTACAGTGATAAAATGAAATTTAAGACTATTTAGACTTTAATGTAGTGAAATTTAATTTGGTTTGATTTTATTAATACTTGAGTAATTGAAGGTTATTATTTATAAATATTGAAGTTTTTAAAGTGTTTTGGAGAAACTTTAGATTGAGTTACTATTATTACCTATATCTTTACATGGTGGTTTTATTTATTGGGAGCTATTTTTCTTGGTAAAAGATTTTTATTTATGTTCTATTTAGAATGGTACTAATTTGTATAGTGGGGGGTTTGTTGTATTTAGGATATTGATTAGATTGTTCTATATTTTTGTGGGCTTTGAGTAATATTTACTTATAGGTTCAGGCTTTTGATATTTGAAGATTTTTTTATGGGTTTTTTTAAGAATTTTTGATTTTGAATTTGAAGAGTATTTGGGGTTTGGTGGAAATAAATTTTGGGGTTTTTTTGGGTACGGTTGAGTTGTATTTTTAATGTTAATAAACAAGGTCTACTTTTGGTACATTAGTTTGGTTTTTTTGTTTGGTTATGGGGAGGGTCTCTTGTGTAAGCCTGAGACTGGTATTAGGACTTTTCGTCTAGTGTTTTATGAGTCTGTTAAGGAGGAGGTGTTATTTGAAATTTTCCAAAATATACTGAGAATTAGTTAAAATCATGGAAGAAACATTATGATAATTGAAGGGTGTTGTGTTTAAAGAGTTATAAATCTTTTTTAATAACTTGAAATAAGGTGAGGCCAATCTACTTTTTCAGCCCTCATGAATGGCCTGACCTGCACCCACTGCTCACGGTTCACCCAACCAAAATCAAGAGCAAATGTTGGCTGGGCTCTAAGACCTTGAAATAACTTAGAAGCAAAATAAATTTTCTTATTCACATTTTTCTCCTGTGTTTTTTATTGCTTTCAGATGCTGGACTTACCTCTGTGGGCATGCGCTGAGCTCTCACTGCAGGAACCTGTCAGGCCTTGGTCTGTGAGTTCATGCTGTTCTCACTGGGCAATTGGAAAAAATTAATTAATTAATTGTAGAATTAATTAAATTAATGAAACCTTTCCCCTTTTGTGCCCTGCTGTGTGGGACAAGGCAGAGAGCGAGCGGAGGAGCAGCCTGGGGCTGGAGAGGGGCAGGAGAAAGGCAGAGGGACCTGCCTGGTGTCACCAGGGCACCTGTGGGGAACAGAAGGGACACTGTGAGGGCAAGGGCAGGTGAGGAGGGAACAGTCTGGGGCAAAACCCGAGTTCACCTGCAGGGAAATGAGGAAGGGATATTTTGGAGGGAAAAGCTGAGGGGATGAGTTGGCCCAGCCCGGCCCAAGCCAACCCTGCTCAACCTCTGAGTCCTAGAATAAATTCTAGAAACTGCCCATTGAGGCACTAAAAAATACAAAAAACAGAACCAGGAGCAAACCACAAGGTACCTGGGAATCCCATTCCAGTGTTGTTACAGCCTTTTTAACAGTTTTTTTTATTACAACACTGCATTTCTCTGTTGGGATCGCTCACTCTGTGGGCTGTGGGGTTTTCTGGGTCTGAACTCCCTCACGGTGGCCCTGACGCCCTCAGGAGCCGGGAGGGAAAGCAGAGTCAGGGCTCCTGGCAGGGCAGGGCGTTTTCCCCCAGAGCAGACCCAGCGGCTGCCCGCCAGCCTGGCCAGGAGGGATCTGCTCTGGCTCCTGCGGGGAAGGAATGTTTTCAGCCCATTCAGCCGACATTGCAGCGGCCTCACCTCCCGATTCGGCCGACATTGCACCGGCCTCACCTCCCGGCGCTTCCCCGTGCCCGCTCCCGCCCCTCCTGCTCCCAGCTCCCGCCCATTCTGAGGGGAATCTGTCCCACCAGCAGCAGGGGAAGGACACCAGCTGCTACCCTGGGACTCGGACTGTCCCTCTGGGCAATGCTGGCTGCTGGGATTTAGATTATTCTGTGTATTTGGCTGCTGAAATTTCCCAGCCCAGGGGTTTTAGCTGACAAAGATTGTTCTCTATGTGGTGCCTGGACTTGGGGTTTGGTATCAGCTTTGCTAGTTCAGATGAGTTGTACCCACAGCCCCACATTCCCTGATGAATTCCTGCTGGAATAATCCGACAGCACCTCATGGAGAGTGGAAATTCCCACGCAGAGGTACCACTTTTACACCAGCTGTGTCAGGAGCCAGCAGAGGTTCCAGGGAAGCTGAGTGGGATCTGGACAAGGACAGGTCTATATTCCATAGAACTTGCTATTTAAAACCCTCATCCTGCAGAGCTCCACTGATGTCCCTGGGGTTACTTGACAGAGTTCCCTGGAACCCAGCTAATTTCACCCCCCCTCAGGCCCTTGATGTTTCAGGCTCCAGCAGTGGCTGATGTTGTTTGGACAAAAAGCAGGACAAGGCAGTGGCTGGATGCACTCCCAGCCTGTGTCTGAGAGGCTCCCAGCCTGTGCTGAGGCAGCACAGCTCTCCCTGAAGAAGCCCAGCTCCCTTCAGAGCCTCAGCAGTAGCCTCTGCACATTTTTTTCCCTCAGGAAAGGGATGCACATCCCTGCCTCCAGCACACCTCCAGTGGGACCCACCTGCAAAAGTTTTCCTTCACTTCTGTACTTCTGGCTGGCTCCCTGGAAAGTTCCAAACTGCATCCCACTCGAACCTCTGATTTTAAGGCATCTCCAAGGTATACTGCTTGGGATTCAATATCTGTGAGGAAAGATGGCCTTGGCTTTAGAGCTGCTGAGGGACGATGGCCTCAGGCTGGAGAGGAGAGAGGAGGTTTGGGGTGGCCAAGACATACCTGGCAGCTGTGTGGGAGCTCTGGGAGGTCCGAAACAGGAGCTGCTGTCTGAGCCCCTCTGCAAACGGCCCGTGCCTCCATTCCAGGTAATGCCAGCTGCTCCTTGGGGTCCTTTTGGGCTGTCGGTGGGGTCTGTCTGGGCTGAGGTATCTCCGTGGCCTGTTCAGAGCAGCCCCTGGCTGAGGGGCAGCAGGCAGTGCTTTAGCCATGTCCATGCCAGCGCTGTCCCGGTACCCCAGTGCCCACACCGGGATGTGTGTTCGGCACACAGCTGCCTGCACAGCTCCTCCTGCAGATGCTAAGGGCGTGAGGGCTGCCAGCCCTTGGGGGGCTTCTGGCCTTCTCTAGGCCACACCGGGCACAGCCACAGCAGGAGCAGCAGCCCCAGCGCTGCAGCCCCGCTTGTTTGGTGGGGATTCCCTGGGGATGCGGACGCTGTGGCTCTCACAGGGGAGTGCGGTGCCCTGGTACAGGTGAGGGGCGCTCGGTGTCCCCGCGGTGGCTGAGGGGCGCCGCCGTGTCCGCCAGGGGGCGCTCCGCGGGGCGGGCAGCGGCGCTGAGAGGGCGGCGGGGTCTGGGGGGTCCCGGGGCTGCCACAAGCGATTCCCCAGCCCTACCGATTTCCAGGCGCGATCCAGCGGCTGCACCAGGGAAGCGCCGTCCTCCTGACGGCCCAGCACCATCATAGCCCCGGTTCCCCGCTGCCCAGAGCCCCGGCAGGACCCCAGCCCCGCACCGGCCGGAGCAGGAGCGGCAGCACCGATCCCAGCGCCCATCCCGGAGCGGCTCTTCCCACCTGCAGCGATGCCGATCCGATCCCGGTCCCAATCTCGCCTCGACCATCCAAGCCCTAGTACCCACACCCTGCCCACCTCCCATAGCAGTCACCGGCAGGACCAGGACCCGAATCCCCGGGCCCAGATCCCGATCCCGATTTTACCTGAGCACCTTGGGCTCCACGCAGCACCAGCAGCAGCCCCGATGCGGATCTTCTCGCAGTGCTCCGACCGACGCTCCCGCAGCATCCCGAGATGAGCAACCCCCGAAGAAAGCGGGACAGGCGCGGACCCGCCGGGTTTTATGGGCGGGAGGGGGGCGGGGGGGAGGCGGGGACCCGGGGGCGGGGCCGGCACAGGTGTGAGGGGCGGGGCCTGCACAGGTGTGAGGGGCCCCAGTGCGGCTGCGCGGGGCGGGGCCTTGGGGGATTTAAGGCATGGGGAGGGCCCGGCAGAGCCATTTGCTCCTCGGCGTTCGGTGGGGAGGTTGCGGCCGGCCGGGGCCCTATATCTCTGTTTTTCTATATTTGCTTCCGCGTTTCTTTTCTTTTGTTTTTCTTTTTCTCCGTTTCTCTCCTTTCTACCCTCCCTTCCTCCCCTCCCCCACCCCCTACACCCCCCCCCAAACCCCCCCCCTCCCTCTCCCCCCTAGCCCTCCCCTCCCTCCCCCCCTACGGCCGCCCCCCCATCCCATTTCTCTATTCCCCTACTCACCCTTACCCTGCCTTACCCTACTCGATCTAACCCTACCCTACTCCTCCATCCTCTCCCTTCCCTCCAACAGGGCTCCCCCCTGCCCCGTCCCCCTGCCGCCCTGCACACCCCGATCTCTCCCTAGTTTCCCCTCACGTACCCCCCCGCTCCCCTATTCTCGTTCTCCATTCCCCGCTCTCCTTCTTTCCTCGCAGCCGCGGGGCTCGGGGTGCCGGGCAATAATAAAGCCCTGAGGGCCGGAGCCCGGCGCCCCCGCCCTCGCTGGGGTCCCCACACGGGGCCGGGCCCGCTCTGCGGCTCCCCCCATTCCAGTCCAAAGCACCCCGCCCCACACTGCCGGGGTTCCGGCTGTCCCGACATCACACTGGGGGGGTGGGGGGTGCGGGTTACAGCGGCCCCCTCGTTAGGAGGGGGTCCGGGGGGTGGTGGGGGGGTAGGAAGGGCCCCCTCCGGGGGAGGGGGTCCCGGGGGGGGGGGGCGGGCGGGCCTCCTCCGGAGGAGGGGGTCCGGGGGAGGGGGGGGGGGCGGAGGGGGCATCCCCCCCTCCTGGCCCCGCCCCTCCCCGGACCCCCTCCTCCGGACGGGGTCCGGGCCCGGCCCCTCCGGGGACCCCCTCCTCCGGACCGGGGCCTGGGGGGGGGGGGGGGGGGGGGTGGGAGGGCTGTAGGGGGAGGGCCGTGCGTGTGTGTTTTTTTTTTTTTTTTTACACGCGTGTTTCTGTCACGGCGCAGAGTGACGTGCCCCCCTCTGCTTCCCCCCCCCCCCCCCCCCCCCCCAGGCCCCGGTCCGGAGGAGGGGTCCCGGGTGGGGGCCGGGCCGGGACCCCGTCCGGAGGAGGGGGTCCGGGGAGGGGGCGGGGCCAGGAGGGGGGATGCCCCCCCTGCCCACCCCCCCTGCCCCGGACCCCCTCCTCCGGAGGGGGCCCGCCCCCCCCCCCGGGACCCCCTCCTCCGGAGGGGGCCCTTCCTAACCCCCCCTCCCAAGGACCCCCTCCTAACGAGGGGGCCCTTCCTAACCCCCCCCACCACCCCGGACCCCCTCCTAATGAGGGGGCCCCCCACCCCGGGACCGCCTCCAAACGAGGGGGTCCCCAAACCCGACCCCCACCACCCCCGGGACCCCTCCAAACGAGGGGCCCCCGTGTGATGGGGGAAGCGCAGCCCCGGCGGTGTCCCTGCGTTCACATCCACGGAACTGCATGGGGACACCACCGGGGGCTCCAGCGGGACCGGGGGCGCCGGACTCCGGCCCTCTGGGCTTTATTATTGTCCGGCACCCCCAGCCCCGCGGCTGAGGGGAAAGAAGGAATGGAGAGAACGGGAAGAGAGGAGGGATAGCAGGGAGGAAAGCCAAAGGGGAAGGGAAAGGCCGGGAGGGGGGCAGAGGGACAGTGGACAGGGAAGGGAGAGAGGGGGAATAGAAGGGAGTAGCGGAGTAGGGACAGGACAGGAAAGAGGAGAGCGGGGGATCAGGTTAGGGGGGAAGAGGAGGGGAGGGTCCGGGGACAAAGAAGAAGAATACGGGGAGGAGAAGGAAGAGTAGAGGGGGAGACAGGAGGGGGAGACCGAAAGGGGAGGAAAAGGAAAGGGGGAAGAGAGAAAAGGGGAATACAGGGAGGAAAAGGAAGGGTAGAGGGGGAGACAGGAGGGGAGGCCGAAAGAGGAGGGAAAGGAGTCGGCTTTGAGGAGGAGAGAAAAAGGGGGGAGAGAGAAAAGCAGAGAAAGAAGGGGAATACAAGCAGGAGAAAGCAAAGGTAGAGGGAGGAACAGGAGGGGAGCAGAAGCTGCGGAGCGGGGACAAAAGCCACCCGTCCGCAGCGCGCCCAGAGTGAGCAAATGGCGGCCGAAGCGATTTCCGGATCCTAAATAACCTCGGCCCCGCCCCGCGCAGCCGCCCTGGGGTCCCGCACACCTGAGCCTGTCCCGGGACCCGCCCCGCACACCTGAGCCCGTCCCGGGACCCGCCCCTGAAGCTCCGCCCCCGGCCCCGCCTCACAGCGCTCTCGACCCCCTCCCGGCTCCGCCCCCGGCCACGCCTCATGGAGCCCCGGCCCCGCCTCACGGAGCCCCGGTGCCGCCCCGAGCCCGCCCCGCCCTGCCCGGGATGGGGGCGGGGCCATCGCTCGCGGCCCCGCCCGTGTCCCTCAGGCCAGTCCCGCCCGTGTCCCCACACCGGTCCCGCCCGTGTCCCCGGGCCGGTCCCGCCCGTGTCCCTCAGGCCAGTCCCGCCCGTGCCCCCCAGACCGGCCCCGCCCGTCGCACCGGACCGAACCGGGGCTGCTCCCGGCGCTGCGCGGAGCCCCGAGCGCTGAGGCGGGGCCGGGGATGGGGCCGGGGTTCTGGCTCGGCTCCTGTCGGTGTCGGCTCTCGGGGGGGCCCGAGCGGCGCCGCCTCTCCCGCGGCGGGCGCGGTGTGGGCGGGGATCGGGGGGTGGGGGCGGGGAGCTCGGAGAGGGACGGAACCGGCGGGGCGGGGGAGCTCCAGAACGGAGAGGCTCCGCACGGACGGAACCGGCCGGGGCGGGGGGAGCTCCAGAACGGAGAGGCTCCGCACGGACGGAACCGGCCGGGGCGGGGGAGCTCCAGAACGGAGAGGCTCCGCACGGACGGAACCGGCCGGGGCAGGGGGAGCTCCAGAACGGAGAGGCTCCGCACGGACGGAACCGGCGGGGCGGGGCAGCTCCAGAACGGAGAGGCACGGACGGAACCGGCCGGGGCGGGGCAGCTCCAGAACGGAGAGGCTCCGCACGGACGGAACCGGCCGGGGGGGGGCAGCTCCAGAACGGAGAGGCTCCGCACGGACGGAAAGCTCCAGAACGGAGAGGCTCCGCACGGACCGGGGCGGGGCAGCTCCAGAACGGAGAGGCTCCGCACGGACGGAACCGGGGGGGCAGCTCCAGGGGAGCCCCGGACGGAACCGGCCGGGGCAGGGAGCCCCCGTGCCGGCCCCAGGACCCCCAGACCCCGCCGCTCCCGCGGTGCCACGGAATTATTTTTCCCAGTGTAGGCCGAGGATTCTTTATGAGAAAACTCAAAACTCAAGGATACGGGATCTGAGGGGAGGGGAGAGATTCTGGTATAAATTCAAAACGCATTGCGAAAAATAAATCTATGGAGCAGCCCATTTCCTCTCGCAGCCTGGTGTCTGTGTGCTCGTCTGTGATTCCAGCTGCTCCGATGGGATTTTCGGCCTGTGGGGCTGTAATGGCTTGCCCGGTGCTAAGCACCACAGGAAATAATGGGAAAACCCTCTGGATCAGGCAGTGGAGCCTCTCAGTAACCGTGTCCCAAAAGTCTGGCAGTGCCCAGCACCTCTGGGTGGAATTTGAGGGGTCCTGGCACAGGCCCCCGGCACAGGGCCCCTTGCTTCCCCAAGTTCCCTTTAACCAGGATGATTTTTGGGGTAGGAGCACCCAAAAGCCAGAACTGGCCTTAACCACTTTTTGTGGGACCCTCTCCTCCCTTCCTCACCAAATTCCCAGTCAAAACCCATCCCCTCAGTCTCTCCAAGGAACTGGGCTTGGATTTCCCAATCCAGCAGGGCAGAAATGCTGCTGTCCTTACTGTATATCCTAATTGCAGTAATTGCTTAAGAAATAATTGAAAGGAATTAAAGGAATGAAGAGAAATTTAATAAGAGCTGCCAGCTCCAACTAAGGAACCCTTATCAATCATCAAACCCCTTATCAATAATTTGCTTTAATTAACCAACTCAAAGTCATTAACACCACATTGATCCACTATGACTCTTTTTAATGGAGTTACAGATAAATACTGCAGAATGTAAAAACCTTTATAAACCCAGAAACTCTTTTAAGAGATAGACAGTGTACAGCTGCAGAGAGTCCTGGGATTCAGGAGAAAAACCCCGAAGTTTTCAGTCTTTAGCATCTTCCCCTCTGTGGTCACTGACAGCAAACGTGGCCTCAGCCTCGGGAAGGCACGGGGAGTCAGGGATGTCACAGATCCTGGTGTCACCTCAGCCTTTCAGCAGGCACAGTCTGCAGGCAGAGGGAGGAAAACGGGTCACAATGGACAGCCTAATTCCAGAAAAACATCCCAATTCACAAAGCACTGGGCAGAGCTGTAAGAACTTCCCCAGGGGTTCATTTCCCTGAGGACTGAGGGCTCCAAGCTAAAGGCACAGGCTGGACCTGCCATGGACACACTGCAGGAACCCCAGAAGGAAAAGCTACTGGGCCAATTCCCTCAAACATTCCAGAATCAGGCTCCTCACCTGGTGGCGGAAGCACATCTTCCCTCCTGTGGGTTTTTGGGATCTGCAGTGAACTGCAGGGGGAAAAAAACCAAAACCCAAGTATTTCCCACAATTGGAACAGAAAAGTGGGGAAAAGGATGGAAGGGCAACTCCTGGTGTGAATAACTGGGATCCAACCCCTCCAAACCAACGGAAGCAGGCTGAGTGACAAAGCCCTTGGCCCAGTTTGCTGGGATTCACAGGAAAGCTGCTGGGTCTGACTGTGGCAGTGAAGCCGAGCTGGTGATCGCCTCATCAGCCGCGTACAGCAGCAGCATCCCCAGGGAGCCGGCCAGGGGTGCGTGCCTGGCACAGGGCTCCCCGCTGCCCGGGCATCTCTGTGCTGCAGGGCACTGGCCATTCAAACAGCTCCTACCTGTCCTTTCACAAGGCAAGATGCTTTTTCCATACAGCAAATGCTTTTTGAATTGAGAAGGTAACACTACACTCAACTGGAGAAGAGAAAGTGAGATCTGTTAAATTTTCCTAAGGCAGGCAAAAAAGAAAACCAAATCCAAAAAAAACCCAAAAACAAGACACCAAAAAAACCCCACTAACAACAATAACAATGAAAAAAACCCCAACATATTAAGCATGTTTCAAGAGAGTTTAAATTGGAATGAGTTGACTTGGAAAGCTTGAAAAGCTGCAATGCTGCAAAAATCTAATGCTGCAAAAAAAGCCTTTTCTTACATCACATTTTAGCCCCAAACTTGCAAAAAACCCCTGCCAAACTAACATTTCACCACATACAGTTATTGAATCATTCCTGTCTTTGAGCACGAGTCAAGCTAAAGCTATGGAGACAAGAAAAACTCAGTGCTGTTCCTTGGAAATCACAGAACCACAGGGAGGTTTTTCATTGGCTTAGGGAAATGCCCAGCATTTTCAGTAGATACTGAATAGCAGGGAAGTCAGGAGATCAGTGTTTTGCTTCCAGAGACAAAAATTTAAATAAGTATTTACATGAAACCAGCAGCCTGCAGATTGTCTGATCAGAAATGTTTATTAAGGAAAAACCCCTGGGGTTCCCTCTCCAGGGACACAAGAGGAGCTCTTGGCTGGGACACAGCCTTGGCCAGCCCTGCTCCCCCAGCACGCAGCACCCACGGCTCCCAGCCCTTCCACAGTCCGGGCAAAGCTCCCAGGGACCCCAGAGGATCCCAGGCCAACCTTCCCCTCCGCCCTTCTCCTGCAGCTCCGCAGGTTTCCTGTCACACCTGCCTCTGCAGAGCAGCCACACGCGACTCCACAGTGCTCAGCCTTGTCTCCAGAGCCTGGAGCAGCGTGTCCACCTGCAAAATGACCAGTGCTGGGTCACACACACACACAGAGTACGTGGGGATGTCAGAGAGGCCTCGAGTCTTATCTCACATCACCAATTCCTTCCATTTGACTCTTTCCCTGCTCATTTCATCCTGGGAAAGCTCTCCCAGCTCTAACACTCACTGTCCACTTTCTCCAGCCCTGGTGTCAGAGCCACACACTCAGCTTCTGCCGGACAAGCTTCAGTTTCCAACTTCCTTACCCTGTTTGCTCCCAGCTCTTCCTACCTGCAGTCACCAGATTTTAGTAGAGCAAAACAGCAACCTGATTTATGATGTTATATTTCAACACAAAGCTACAGCAAAAGCGTTCAGTCCATTTGCACAAAGGGCAGAAGAAACATGGCTAAAAGTTAAGTGAGGATCTGGAGAAGTGAATCAGAACTAACTAGAAACAACATATCCAATTACTGAGACATAAACAGGAACCTAATGCTGTGCTGGATGGACAGAGAATGCTAATTACCATGAAAATGGACGGAAAGTTGCTGAAAATCTTGCATAACACAAGATTCCAATGGCATGAAGCAGACCAGCACATGCTACAATGCACTGAATTACTCTGGGTGAAATAAGCTGTTCTGCAGAAACTATTGGGGCACATTAAGGTTTCACAGAGGTGAATTAAACAAATTATTAATTGTAAGGTTAAATCTCACCCTTTCCAGCACCTCTTCCACGACAGCTTGACTCTCAAGAGTAAGTGGCTGCTCGTGGATGACAGCTTGCTTTCCCGGGGTGCCTAGAATATAGCTGAGATGCCACAGGTCAGGCCATGCACAGATTCCCACCCTGAAGCCAAAATCCAAACCCAGCACTCCTGCAGAGCCCTGAGAGACAGCCATGGACTCTGGGGCTGCAGGGAAAAACTGCACAGCCACCGAGAGCAGGGCAGGGCTGGCTGCGAGGGAGAAGCAGCATTACTCTCCAGGAAAAGTGCCGTTCCGCAGCCAGGTCAGTGCTTCAGGGAATTTTACTGCCAAAAAATAAGGTATCGTAGCTGTGGAATTAAGAGAAAACCCAAAAGCACTGTCCAGAGCACGAGGGTGAACATCCACAGCAAAATGAACGGGAACTTCAGATAAAACCAGAGACATTGAAACGAGTTCAGGTGAACACTGTCCATCAGAACAATGCTTGCATAAAGGAACTCTGGCACAAAGCCTCGATTCACTGTATGGTTAGTGAACAATACCCTAAGAGCACTTTTAAGTGCTATAAACCAACTAAACCCAAGCACACTTCCATTTTCTAGACAGATTTTACACGGCTCAGTGAGAGCCTCAGGCACCTCCTCAGCTGCCAGATTTGCCTTTGCCCACCTTAGAGACAGAGCAGATGTGGCCAGCACAGTCAGACCTGCCCCGAGTGCTGCCTGAGCCCCTCTGGCCACGCTGCCTGCTGGTAACGCTGACCCCAAAGGGGCTGCAGACAGGCCTGGCTGGTGCTTGGCTTGTGTTCTCCTCAGAGAAAGTGAGAAGGAACCCTCCCGTGCCCTGGACCTGCTGGTGTTTGCTTGGCAGGAATGCAATTTCTCATACAAAAGGCACACCTGGCTGGTTTGGGTTTGGTTTTTCCCTAGGATTTGCCTTACACAGTGATGTTCCTCAGAACTGAGCACTGCGATGCCAACAGCAGCAATACAGAAAACCACTCTGGGGCAGAGCAGCAGGAAAAGCCACCTCTGCACTTCCCAGAGACAGAACAGGAGAGCCCTCAGTGCAACCCTGGGGAGTGCAGTGGAGCTGGCACACAAACATTCTGTATTCACCTTTCAACGGAGTCAACACTGAAACAGAACAAATCTCTCTTGTAGTCCAGGCTCCTTGAGGTGCACCTGTAGATGCTGCCCAGGGTCTTTGAGCAGCCAGAGCAGAATAAGGTTTCTACTAAGCTGTAAGAGAGAAATAACATTGATTCAGGAGAAAGTAAAGGGAAGCAGCTCGCCCCATCCCTTAAAAAAAAAAAAAAAAAAAAAAAACACAAAACCAAACATGCATTATCATTTTTTCAAGCATTCATTCTTGCATTACACAGTGTGAATTATGAGCATTCATCTTTCAGCCTGAATTTGCAGCAGCTCCTCAGGCTGACTGACCTCAGCAAGACCAGATCAGAATCACTGAAGATCAGAATGACTAAAGATCAGATTCACTAAATTGTGGCAGGGACCCTAAAGCCCATCCCATCCCACCCCTGCCATGGCAGGGACGCTCCCACTGTGCCAGGCTGCTCCCAGCCCCAGTGTCCAGCCTGGCCTTGGGCACTGCCAGGGATCCAGGGCAGCCACAGCTGTGCCAGGGCCTGCCCACCCTCCCAGGAAAAACCTCTTCCTGATATTTACTCTAACCCTGCCTTCCTTCATGCTAAGGCCGTTCCCCTGTCCCCCAGTGCTGTCCTTGCGAGAAATCCCTCTGCCTCAGGCCACAAATTACACACCACACAAATGAGTGTTCCAGGGGCTCTCAGGGCCACACGGGCACTCCGGGCCTGTCCCCGGGCCTGTCCCCAACACCTTCCCTGGGATAACCCGACCTCCCCGGGGCTGTGCCCAGCCACGGCCGGCCCTCACCATCCGCACTCGCCGGGCAGGTTTGAAATCTTCCGCTCCGGGTCCACGGCGACGCTGGCGGCCGCACCTGCAGCGGGAGGGAAGGAGGGAATGAGGGAGGGAGGGAGGGATGGCGGCCGTGAGGGGAGGCGCGGGGCGCGGGCCGGCACTCACTGCGCAGCAGGATGCAGCCGCTCCGCTCGTCGTTGGACACCCAGCTGGACGTGTCGCCCACGGGCCGCCGGCAGCCGGCGCACAGGAACACCATGGGCATGGGCGCCTCGTCCGCCCGCTCCCGCTCCGCCCGGCCGGCGCCCGGCTCCAGCAGCGACAGCGACTGCTCCACCGCCGGGCACAGCGCCAGCGGGCCCTGCTCGCCCGCCGAGGCACCGGCCCCCAGCATCGCCTTCGAATCGCCCGCCAAGGAAGCGGCAGCCGGGGGGCGCAAACTTCCCTCATTTTCCCTCCCTCTCTGAAGCAGGCTGAGGACCCCGTTTTTTTTCCTTTCTCTGGGATTTATTCTCTTTTTCCCTCCTGGGTGTTTGACTTCCCCTCTTTTGAAGCCGAGCTTGATCGCCCATCTCTCTCCTGCAGCAGCAGTCATCCCAGGGACCTGGCCCTGGGTGCGTGCCTGGCTTTCCCTTTTCCGCTTTCCGGCATCCCTGTGCTGCAGGGCACTGGCCATTCAAACAGCTCCTACCTGTCCTTTCACAAGGCAAGATTTTTTCCATACAGCAAATCTTTTTGAATTGAGAAGGTAACACTACACTCAACTGGAAGAGAAAGTGAGATCTGTTAAATTTTTCTAAGGCAGGCAAAAAGAAAACCAAATCAAAACCCAAAAACAAGACACCAAAAAAAACCCCACTAACAACAATAACAATGAAAAAAACCCCAACATATTAAGCATGTTTCAAGAGAGTTTAAATTGGAATGAGGTGACTTGGAAAGCTTGAAAAGCTGCAATGCTGCAAAAATCTAATGCTGCAAAAAAAGCCTTTTCTTACATCACATTTTAGCCCCAAACTTGCAAAAAAACCCTGCCAAACTAACATTTCACCACATACAGTTATTGAATCATTCCTGTCTTTGAGCACGAGTCAAGCTAAAGCTATGGAGGCAAGAAAAACTCAGTGCTGTTCCTTGGAAATCACAGAAGCACAGGGAGGTTTTTCATTGGCTTAGGGAAATGCCCAGCATTTTCAGTAGATACTGAATAGCAGGGAAGTCAGGAGATCAGTGTTTTGCTTCCAGAGACAAAAATTTAAATAAGTATTTACATGAAACCAGCAGCCTGCAGATTGTCTGATCAGAAATGTTTATTAAGGAAAAACCCCTGGGGTTCCCTCTTCAGGGACACAAGAGGAGCTCTTGGCTGGGACACAGCCTTGGCCAGCCCTGCTCCCCAGCACACAGAGCACCCACGGCTTCCAGCCCTTCCACAGTCCGGGCAAAGCTCCCAGGGACCCCAGAGGATCCCAGGGCCAACCTCCCTCCGCCCTTCTCCTGCAGCTCCCGCAGGTTTCCTGTCACACCTGCCTCTGCAGAGCAGCCACCACGCGACTCTGGCGCTCAGCCTTGTCTCCAGAGCCTGGAGCAGCGTGTCCACCTGCAAAATGACCAGTGCTGGGTCACACACACACACAGAGTTTTGGGGATGTCAGAGAGGCCTCGAGTCTCATCTCACATCACCAATTCCTTCCATTTGACTCTTTCCCTGCTCATTTCATCCTGGGAAAGCTCTCCCAGCTCTAACACTCACTGTCCACTTTCTCCAGCCCTGGTGTCAGAGCCACACACTCAGCTTCTGCCGGACAAGCTTCAGTTTCCAACTTCCTTACCCTGTTTGCTCCCAGCTCTTCCTACCTGCAGTCACCAGATTTTAGTAGAGCAAAACATCAACCTGATTTATGATGTTATATTTCAACACAAAGCTACAGCAAAGCATTCAGTCCATTTGCACAAAAGGCAGAAGAAACATGGCTAAAAGTTAAGTGAGGATCTGGAGAAGTGAATCAGAACTAACTAGAAACAACATATCCAATTACTGAGACATAAACAGGAACCTAATGCTGTGCTGGATGGACAGAGAATGCTAATTACCATGAAAATGGAAGGAAAGTTGCTGAAAATCTTGCATAACACAAGATTCCAATGGCATGAAGCAGACCAGCACATGCTACAATGCACTGAATTACTCTGGGTGAAATAAGCTGTTCTGCAGAAACTATTGGGGCACATTAAGGTTTCACAGAGGTGAATTAAACAAATTATTAATTGTGAGTTAAATCTCACCCTTTCAGCACCTCTTCCACGACAGCTTGACTCTCAAGAGTAAGTGGCTGCTCGTGGATGACAGCTTGCTTTCCCGGGGTGCCTAGAATATAGCTGAGATGCCACAGGTCAGGCCATGCACAGATTCCCACCCTGAAGCCAAAATCCAAACCCAGCACTCCTGCAGAGCCCTGAGAGACAGCCATGGACTCTGGGGCTGCAGGGAAAAACTGCACAGCCACCGAGAGCAGGGCAGGGCTGGCTGCGAGGGAGAAGCAGCATTACTCTCCAGGAAAAGTGCCGTTCCGCAGCCAGGTCAGTGCTTCAGGGAATTTTACTAAAAAAAATAAGGTATCGTAGCTGTGGAATTAAGAAAAAACCCAAAAGCACTGTCCAGAGCACGAGGGTGAACATCCACAGCAAAATGAACGGGAACTTCAGATAAAACCAGAGACATTGAAACGAGTTCAGGTGAACACTGTCCATCAGAACAATGCTTGCATAAAGGAACTCTGGCACAAAGCCTCGATTCACTGTATGGTTATTGAACAATACCCTAAGAGCACTTTTAAGTGCTATAAACCAACTAAACCCAAGCACACTTCCATTTTCTAGACAGATTTTACACGGCTCAGTGAGAGCCTCAGGCACCTCCTCAGCTGCCAGATTTGCCTTTGCCCACCTTAGAGACAGAGCAGATGTGGCCAGCACAGTCAGACCTGCCCGAGTGCTGCCTGAGCCCCTCTGGCCACGCTGCCTGCTGGTAACGCTGACCCCAAAGGGGCTGCAGACAGGCCTGGCTGGTGCTTGGCTTGTGTTCTCCTCAGAGAAAGTGAGAAGGAACCCTCCCGTGCCCTGGACCTGCTGGTGTTTGCTTGGCAGGAATGCAATTTCTCATACAAAAGGCACACCTGGCTGGTTTGGGTTTGGTTTTTTCCCTAAGATTTGCCTTACACAGTGATGTTCCTCAGAACTGAGCACTGCGATGCCAACAGCAGCAAGCACAGAAAAACCACTCTGGGGCAGAGCAGCAGGAAAAGCCACCTCTGCACTTCCCAGAGACAGAACAGGAGAGCCCTCAGTGCAACCCTGGGGAGTGCAGTGGAGCTGGCACACAAACATTCTGTATTCACCTTTCAACGGAGTCAACACTGAAACAGAACAAATCTCTCTTGTAGTCCAGGCTCCTTGAGGTGCACCTGTAGATGCTGCCCAGGGTCTTTGAGCAGCCAGAGCAGAATAAGGTTTCCAATAAGCTGTAAGAGAGAAATAACATTGATTCAGGAGAAAGTAAAGGGAAGCAGCTCGCCCCATCCCTTTCTTAAAAAAAAAAAAAAAACACAAAACCAAACATGCATTATCATTTTTTCAAGTATTCATTCTTGCTTTACACAGTGTGAATTATGAGCATTCATCTTTCAGCCTGAATTTGCAGCAGCTCCTCAGGCTGACTGACCTCAGCAAGACCAGATCAGAATCACTGAAGATCAGAATGACTAAAGATCAGATTCACTAAATTGTGGCAGGGACCCACAAAAAGCCCATCCCATCCCACCCTGCCATGGCAGGGACGCTCCCCACTGTGCCAGGCTGCTCCCAGCCCCAGTGTCCAGCCTGGCCTTGGGCACTGCCAGGGATCCAGGGCAGCCACAGCTGTGCCAGGGCCTGCCCACCCTCCCAGGAAAACCTCTTCCTGATATTTACTCTAACCCTGCCTTCCTTCATGCTAAGGCCGTTCCCCTGTCCCCCCAGTGCCTGTCCTTGCGAGAAATCCCTCTGCCTCAGGCCACAAATTACACACCACACAAATGGAGTGTTCCAGGGGCTCTCAGGGCCACACGGGCACCTGGGCCTGTCCCCGGCCTGTCCCCAACACCTTCCCTGGGAACCCCTGACCTCCCTGGGCTGTGCCCAGCCACGGCCGGCCCTCACCATCCGCACTCGCCGGGCAGGTTGGAAATCTTCCGCTCCGGGTCCACGGCGACGCTGGCGGCCGCACCTGCAGCGGGGGGGAAGGAAGGGAATGAGGGAGGGAGGGAGGGAGGATGGGGATGGCGGCCGTGAGGGGAGGCGCGGGGCGCGGGCCGGCACTCACTGCGCAGCAGGATGCAGCCGCCCGCTCGTCGTTGGACACCCAGCTGGACGTGTCGCCCACGGGCCGCCGGCAGCCGGCGCACAGGAACACCATGGGCATGGGCGCCTCGTCCGCCCGCCCCGCCCGCCCGGCCGGCGCCCGGCTCCAGCAGCGACAGCGACTGCTCCACCGCCGGGCACAGCGCCAGCGGGCCCTGCTCGCCCGCCGAGGCACCGGCCCCAGCATCGCCTTCGAATCGCCCGCCAAGGAAGCGGCAGCGACACCGGACATGGCCCCGGAACCGCTCCCGGAGCCGCCGCAGCAGCGAGGCTGCCCCGGAACTGCTCTTGTAGCCGCCTCCGCGCCGCCCGGGGGCGTTTAGACCTCGTAAGGTCATGGAACCAAAACAGAGGATGTGGGTATTCCAGTACATGAGGCGTTTTATCAGTCACTGCTAAGTCAGAGAACTTCCCGAGCTGGAAGGGCCCCACAAGGACCATCCAGTCCCGCCCCTGGCCCCGCACAGACACCCCAGCAATCCCACCCTGAGCACCCCTGGAGCGTTGTCCAGCGGCTCTGGAGCTCTGTGGGGCCGTGCCCATTCCCTGGGGAGCCTGGGCAGTGCCCAGCACCTCTGGGGATGAACCTTTCCCTGGTATCCAGCCTAAACCCTTCCAGGCCCAGCTGCAGCCGTTCCCTGGGGTGCTGTCCCCGGCCACGGGGAGCAGAGCCCAGAGCTGCCTCTCAGGAGGAGCCGCAGCCCCGGTGAGCCCTGACCTCGGCTCCCTCCAGGCTGAACAGGCCCTCGCCACTGCTGGTGTGGCCCCTGCAGAGCCAGCCCTTCCCGTCAGACACATTCGGGAATGTTTTCCAGCCCGGCCGTGCTCAGGAGCTCCCAGAACAGAGCACTGCTCTGAGGGAAGGGCCTGTCATCCAGCTGGCACCTGTCCACCCTGTCCCTCGGTTACAGAGCGCCCATCTCAGTTCAAAACATCCTGAGGAATAACAACACGAGTTACTGTCTCACGGATGTTTCCAGTCCCCAGGCAGTCCTTGAGCCCGGGACCCGAGCGATTGGCACAGGCACGGGCTTGTGCAATTCCTTCCTGAGGGCAATGCGGCACAACGAGGCAAAGCTCTGGGTCGGAGCTCTGGGCTGCTGAAAAGGCACCGCTGACATGGCCAACAGCACAAACTCCTCCGAGTACTTCTGGTCCTACGAATATTACTGGGATTACATAGATCCAATTCCAGTAGATGGAAGCAAGCTGAAGGTTAATAAATGTAAGTATTGTGGGGTGGTAGGTGCTAATCTAGCACAGGGGAAATGTTGCTTGTCTCACTGACCTGGTTTTGTTTCCTTGCAGTAGAGTGCCAGGTTTGTGTGCTGGGTGTTTGCCTTCAGGGTGTTTGCCTTCAGGCTGGATAGTTACTAACAAACCCTCTGGGCTTTATCTCACAGTATCTGAAGCTATAACACTGCTGACTCTAATTCTTGTTTACAAGGACAGATTTTTTTGGGGTCATTTGCTAAGGGGAAATGTGATTACTTGAGAATCTGTAGCGTGGGATGCTAGTTACCTGTGTACTACTGCCACCCAAGTTCACTGAAGGAGCAGAGGTTTTTATGAAAAATACAGAGTTTTCGTCTTGGCACAAGGCTGACAATGCAACTGGTAAGCATTCAGACTTTTACTAAAGGAATTGTACGTTTCCACTAGCCAGAACAGTAAGCTGCAAACATATTCTTTGACCTTCCCTCCCATCCCTGAGGATGGCTGAAACTGTTCAGATGTGGATTCAGAGACTAAATTTGGTTTTTCCCAAGGTTATTACAGTGCAATTATTATATATCCCAGGAAAATGTGATGGCTTTCAGAATATCTTCATGTCTCTCTCACTAACAATGGAAGAAACTGCCTTTCTGATGGTGAAGGTTGAATTCTCTGTTAGGATTTGCTTATTCTTCACTTGCTTGGACAGCAGCAGAGAAAAGGAGCAGAAACTTCCTCTAGAAAAGCTTTTCTGTGCATTCAGATCAGCCAAGGGTTCATTGCCTCCAAACTTAGAGCACCACACTTAAAGAAAGTGGTGTGGATATCCACATCCCTCCATCCAGAAAATCTTGCTCTCTAGTATAAAGAGCAACAAGTGCTGCTGGGACCAGGAGCAGCTCACCTAATTCCTTTAATGCCAAAACAGCAGATGATTACCCCCAAATTCCACTAGGAAACCCCAAAGCTAGATCTAAGTCCCTGGCGTGTGAGCTACGTGTGGCAAAAGAAAAACCAGGAATGAACCTTTCCCCTGTTTTCTCCCCTAATAACATTTTCCTACCAGCTTGGGTCACCTTGGTGCTCAGCAGAGGTGGCATTTGTTTGCAGCCTCCCTCCCATTTAATTCATAGGGCATTTTTCCTCAGCTGCCTGTGTCCGTGAAATCTGTACAAACTGTGCTTCTGAGCCAAGATGCTCGCTCTCTGTTACATTGAATTTAAATTCAGTTTTGTGGAGGAATAGAGAGTGCATCCTCTTGGTGCTATCATCCTTCCTCCTCCAAATCCCAGTGGAGAACAGTGGCTTACAAGTCCTCATGAAAACGCCAAGGGAAACAATTCACAAATCCTGCTTGGGATTTTTCACTGTTGGAGTAAAAGCACCAGTCAAGCAATGAATATACTTTGCCTGTCCTTGCACAATATTTACATTCCTATACCCAGAGAAGCTGCTGCTGGGATTATGATAATTTATGTGCTCTCAGTTTTTGCCTCCTAGGGTTAATTCTTTTAATGTGAAACAGAAACCTGAATCTCTGCATTTCTTTTCCTCTGTTATGTGGCTGGTCCCCGAAACTTGTTGAGACTGGATTTGTCTCTAGAAATGAATCTAAACCCAGCTTGTCTTGCTTTCTATTTGTAATGTTGTGCATCTCTCTCAATTTGTATGAAAATAATGAAAAATCTTAAGCCCATGATCTAACAGCTGTTTAAAAGCACGCAATGCATGCACAAAGGGTGATGGTAAAATTGCTTAGTGGTGTGGATATCCACATCCCTCCATCCAGAAAATCTTGCTCTCTAGTGCTGCAGAGCAACATTTGGTGCTGCTGGGACCAGGAGCAGCTCACCTAATTCCCTTTAATTTTAAAGTTAGGGCAGATGATTACCCCCAAATTCCACTAGGGAAACCCCAAACTGCTGAGCTGAGCTAGATCTAAGTCCCTGGCGTGTGGCTGGCGTAGCAAAACCCAAAACCAGGAATGAACCTTTCCCTGTTTTCTCCCTAATAACATTTTCCTACCACTTGGGTCACCTGGTGCTCAGCAGAGGTGGCATTTGTGTTGCAGCACTTCCCTCCCTGGCAATTCATAGGGCATTTTTCCTCAGCTGCCTGTGTCCGTGAAATCTGTACAAACTGTGCTTCTGAGCCAAGATGCTCGCTCTCTGTTACATTGAATTTAAATTGGTTGGCAGTTTTGTGGAGGAATAGAGAGTGCATCCTCTTGGTGCTATCATCCTTCCTCCTCCAAATCCCAGTGGGAGAACAGTGGCTTACAAGTCCTCATGAAAACGCCAAGGGAAACAATTCCACAAATCCCTGCTTGGGATTTTTCACTGTTTGGAGTAAAAGCACCAGTCAAGCAATGAATATACTTTGCCTGTCCTTGCACAATATTTACATTCCTATACCCAGAGAAGCTGCTGCTGGGATTATTGGCTTTATGTGCTCTCAGTTTTGCCTCCTAGGGTTATTTTTTATTCTTTTAATGTGAAACAGAGACCTGAATCTCTGCATTTCTTTTCCTCTGTTATGTGGCTGGTCCCCGAAACTTGTTGAGACTGGATTTGTCTCTAGAAATGAATCTAAACCCAGCTAAAAAGCCACGGTCTTGCTTTCTATTTGTAATGTTGTGCATCTCTCTCAATTTTGTATGAAAATAATGAAAAATCTTAATTGGCCCATGATCTAACAGGCTGTTTAAAAGCACGCACACACGCATGCACAAAGGGTGATGGTAAAATTTAGCAATAGGAAAGCTTTTTATAGATTGGTAAAGTATGAAATGTCATTATTCCAGTTTAAAAACAAACAAAAACTCCACAAACAAACAAACAACCCAAACAAAAGCAAGCAAGCAAACAAAAACCAAGTAACTGCAGAATTTAAACCCAGGAAATTTTGGTTCAAGCTCCACCTGAGGCCCGGAGCCAATTTATTTAGCTTCAGTGAATTCCATGAAATCTATTAAAACTGTTCTTAAAAGATCAAGCCAAAACAGCTCTGAGAGGAAATTCTATAAATCCAAACTCTTAATTTCTGTCCCAGTGGTGTGGAACACTTCAAAGCTTTGGGCTTCTCAAAATGTCCCTGGGCAAGGGAAGAATAAAATAGGCTGCCCCTGCCCACTGATATTTCTCAGTAGCCCAGCCCAAACTCAGGTTTTTGATAAGGGCAGAGCTGGGGCAGCTCTGGTTTTGGGTTTAATTCCCTTAATCTCTTTGTGCCTTTGATGCCAACACATACTGAACTTTTTCACAAAGAAACGCTCAATCAAACATACCGGACCTGTTTCAGAGAACACAATGTTTTCTGTACTTTCAGGGGGAAGATTTATTTTATCTCAGTCAATATTTGTCCCTGGAGCCAGTGACCCTTCTTTTTCCACCTCCTCTGCTGTGAATCCAGGGCAGGGCACCCAGACCTCCCAAGGCCACCAGCACAGTGGCCCCAGGAGGGAGCGTTTGTGGAGCAGTGGCCAAAGGTGCCGTGGGGATGGGAGCAGATCCTCAGTGAGCCCAGGGCTCAGGCAATCAAACTGGCACAGCACTGCAGCCTGCATGAGAGAGCAGCTCCCTGTGCTCCCCCAGCCCCCTCACCCTCCCACTGTGGGCACACTGGCAATCTGTTCCTCAATGAACCCTCTGCTCCTGGCAGAGCAGCACCTTGCACCCCTCCACAGCGGCTGCAGGGCAAGGGGCACCTTCCCTTCCCTCCCACTGCCCTGATGTGCTGGGAGGGGCACAGGCCCTGTGCAACAAACCCCCCTTGCTATTTCTCCTGCTAGAAAACGCTTCCAGGGCTGGGATTCCCTCCCTGAGGGCCTCTCCTTAAAGACCCTGCAGGATTGGGCAGTGACCACTCAGGCTTCCTGCCCTGTGGCTGTGTAACAGGAGCCACGTTCAGTTATCTGCACAGGTCTGGGCACCAGAACGCTCCAGAGGCTTTTCCCTCCCTCATCCCCACTGTCAGGAGGCTCCCAAGACCTTTAACAAACTGGCACTTAGACCCCTCTCTCTGAAAGCAGAAATGAGTCAGACGCCGTACCTGTAGCAGGGAGGGTAAATCACCTTGCTGTGTTTTGGTTCTGCTGTGCCAAATGACAGAATCCTGTGCTGTGCCCACAGACTCCATCGCCATCGCCTTCTGGGTCGGCCTCGCCGCCTTTGTGATGTTCCTTTTCCTTGTGCTGCTCTGCATGTCCTGCTCTGGATCAACACCAGCCAAGTGAGTACAACCAGAGATAAAGCAAGAATAATCAGAGATAAAGCAAGTAGATACCGGTGTGAAAAAACAACCTGTGGGAAACACTCACTGCCCCGAGCCAGCCAGCCGTGACACAGAACGTGTGTAACTACACAGAGGTGAAGCTTTTCCTGTCAGTCTTTGGCTGGAGAGTCTCTTGACCCACTGCTCCTCCTTTTCTGATCAGGAAAACTCAGCTCAGCAGGCTGGGCAGAGATTCAGGATTAGGTCACAAGCAAGCAGAGGGAAACAGCACTCAGAAGGAGCACTAATATTCCCATTTATTGGCACCCTAGGGCCTCTGGCATGCTCACAAAAGGTAACAGAAACAATTTTAAAAAGGCAGTTTACCCAAATAAACCACAAAACAGGAGGTGGACTAACAACACAACAGACACGGAAATGGACATGAAATGGCAGGGTAACAGAGACATGTTACCAACAATTTACTGTTCCCAAAAAAATAGCAGGAGAAGTCTGTGTACACGAAAATCTCAGAGTGCTTGCAAGACTTAAACAAAGTATTGATTTTTAAAGTTTTTTTCACTTTTTCATTATGTTACTGAGCAAAATACTTGGCTAAAAAATACACACATTTATCCCTCATGTATTCAATTCTGGCCATGAAAGGAGCCGTTGTGAACAAGGCAATGTTTTCTAGAAATGTTTTCTGGAGTGCCCAGAAATCATTAATGAAAACCAGCATTCAGTGAGATTTGTTTAGGCTTTGAAAACATCCTATATTATCATTTTCCTAGGCTTGAAACACACCGTGAGAAAACAATTTTAGGACTGAAGAAACTATTAAACTCAGTCACACACAAAACTTGCCGTTTCTGGTCGAGTTCTGTTTGTTTTCTCAGCCCCACTTCAATTCCACTCCCCCAGTTCCAGCCCCAAACCCAGCGTGGTGCTGGAAAGAAGCCACCGGTGTAAACCTGCAGCCCCTGCCCTGTCACCCCTCTGCTGTGTCACCCAGCCCTGCCGCTGGCATGGCAATCACCCAGTGTCTGTGAGGAACCTCCTGTCCCTTTCCTGGTGATGATCCCGATATATTCACGCAGCAAACGCCCGCTCACGTCACCGGCCAAGGCTGGAGAGCTTTCACCTTCACCCTTCTGTGCTCATCCATCTCTGCCAGCCCAGGGACACCAGGGCCCCAGCGCTCTCCCAGATCACCCACGTCCTCCCTCACCACCCTGCCAGGGAACAATTCCATCCCAGTATCCCATCCATCCCTCTGGCAGTGGGAGCTATTCCCCGTGTCCTGTCCCTCCCTGCCTTGTCCCCAGTCCCTCTGCAGCTCTCCTGGAGCCCCTTCAGGCCCTGCCAGGGCTCTGAGCTCTCCCTGGAGCCTTCTCCTCTCCAGGTGAGCACCCCCAGCTCTCCCAGCCTGGCTCCAGCCCTCAGAGCATCCCCATGGCATCCTCTGGGCTCTCTCCAGCAGCTCCAGGTGCTGCTGCTGTGTGCCCAGGGCTGGGGCAGCTCTGCAGGTGGGGTCTCCCCTGAGTGGGGGAGAGGGGTGGAATCCCCCCCACCCCTTTTGATGCAGAGTTGATGCCATTTTGGCCGTGCAGGACCCCCCTCTCCTCCCCCAGGGGGTGACACCAAGGGTGAACTCCCTTGGCAAGGGCCCAGCGCCCTCCAGAGCAGAGTCCCTGGTTCTTACCTGCACATCTGCACAGAAACAAGGCACTGCCAAGTGTGTCCCCAAAGGTCTTTGCTCGCTCAGGCACAGCTGAATCCTGAGACACGGAGAGCTCCTGGAATAGAATCCACGATGAAATTGCAGCACACACTTCCCTGCAGTCCCCGGTGAGGTGGTGCCACTTTTGGTGGGTGAGTTTGGCAGAGAGGAGAAGGCTGATGCCTGTACAAGCCCTGCAGGGAGGGATCCATGTCCCAGTCCCTCTTGTCAGCACTGCACCATCCCACAGAAATAAGACAAAAGGGACCACAGATTCCAAACCCATCTGCCTGCCAAGGCAGCTGATGGTCACTCTGCTGGGATGCAGAGCATTAACATTTGCCTCAATGATGTGCATTAACATCCAGAATGAAAGGCTTTTTCAGGTGTATCTTACCTCAGCTTTAGTTCTGTGACTCTGCCTGGGCCGAGGTCAGTTCTCCAGCTGATTTTAAGATATGGATAGCTAGCTGGTGCTATTTGGCTGCTGGATAGACAGGAAAGAAAACATCCTGTTTTGGTAAGAATTTTTTTTTTTTGGTCTCACCTCTGTCAAAGAAAGAGGCAAAGATGTCTTGAATACACCTGCAGCATAGCAAAGAAAATTCCAACCCTGCCTCCCTGTGCCCGGCCTGCTGCTGAGACTTTGGGCCTTTGTTTCTTCTTTCTGAATTACTCAGCTCTGTTCGGCTGAGCTCGGCTTGGTTCGGTTGAGCTCGGAGCTACTCGCTCCGTTCGGCTGAACTCGGTCCGGTTCGGCTGAACTCGGAGCCGCTCGCTCCGTTCGGCTGAACTCGGTCCGGTTCGGCTGAACTCGGAGACGCTCGCTGCGTTCGGCTGAACTCGGTCCGGTTCGGCTGAACTCGGAGCCGCTCGCTCCGTTCGGCTGAACTCGGCCCGGTTCGGCTGAACTCGGAGCCGCTCGCTGCGTTCGGCTCGGCCCGGCCCGGCTCCCAGAGGGCGGGAAAGCGGCGCCGCCTCACGTTAAACACACAAACCTCGGTGCTCTCCTGCTGCCACGTCCCGCGGGCGGCCCGGCCATTGCACTCTCAGGAAAATTAATCCAAGACACCGTAAGTTTATGTCCAAAAGGAGACACTGGAGTCCTGTAACTTTATTTGAATATAGGGAGAGGCCATGGGCATTTCCCATGGGGTGTCTCAAGTTGCTGGAGGACGCAGCCTCCTTTTTATCCTGATTTCTCGGACGCATTTCCCTCTGTCTTCCCCATCGGCTGAGGTACTTGAGAGGTACAAACTTCCCAAGTTGCCTGATCCAGACCGCCTTCTGATGTGCATCCCCCCCTTCTTCTTTGTGTCTGTGTTCTTTCTCTTCATCCAGGAACTCAGCACGGGCTTGGGCGGGCAGCAGTCTCTGTCAATTAGCGGAATTCCTCTGGAATTTACTCCTCCGATCATTACTTCTTTCACCTCTCAGTGTCTGGGTTTGCCTACCCACACTGCAGCCCCGCAGTTTGTTTGTAGACACCTCCTTCTCATTCCTTCCAGCACGGCCACGAACGGCAGCGCAGGCTCGGGCAGGAGCTCATTAGGCAGTGACTGCGCTCGCGCTAATTAACGGGCACGAGAGCCCCGGGGCAGATCCCGGTGCAAGGACCGAGCGCTCGCCAGCGCAATGTGTTGGAATCACTGAGCGATCCCTGCGGTTTGAAGTTTGGGAATGCTGCGGGACATGCTCAAGGCGTCAGTAATGTTTTTTTAAAGAAAGCCACCAAGGAGCAGTGGAAAAAATTTAAATAATATTGCCTATTTACTGTCAGTGTCTTTCCATTTTGTGATGTTGGTTCGCTCTACGGGAGTAAATTAAACTCAGGAGGAGATTTAGCTGCTGTTCTTGCTCGTGTGTTGGAATACAGCAGCGTCCTTGTCGCTTTACACATCGGGAAATACAAATTCAGCAGAATTTCAGTTTGTGTGAGCTCGGCTGGGTTCGGCCGAATTCGGATGGGGGCGGTTCGGCCGTGCTCGTCTAAGTTCGGCTCCGTTTGGCTGAACTCGGAGCCGCTCGCTCCGTTTGGCTGAGCTCGTCTCGGCTCGCTTCGGCCGAACTCGGAGCCGCTCGCTCCGTTTGGCTGAGCTCGTCTCGGCTCGCTTCGGCCGAACTCGGAGCCGCTCGCTCCGTTTGGCTGAGCTCGTCTCGGCTCGCTTTGGCCCAACTCGGAGCCGCTCGCTCCGTTCGGCTGAGCTCGGCTCGGCTCGCTGAGGGCGGGAACTCGTCCGCCGCCGCTCCGTTAATGGGACAAACCTCGGGGCTCTGGCGTCCCGCGGGCGGCGCTCCGGCCATCACACGGACACGACCCGGAGCGCGGGGTGGGACAGGAGCTCCTTAGGCTCTGCCCGCGCTCGCGCTGATTAGCGCGCACGAGAGCAGGCGGCTCGGTTCGGCTGAGCTCGGCTCGGCTCGGGCAGCCTCGGAAGCCTCGCCTCGGTTCGCTCGAGGCCCTCAGGTTCGGCCGGTCTCGCCTTGGTTCGGCTGAGCTCGTTCGATTCCCCCGAAGGCGGCGGCGTTCGGTTGTGTTTGCATAAAGATCTTTCTAGACTGATTGTCTATTTCTATATTTAGATTTATATTTGTATAATACTTCTGTTATTCCAAATAAAAACTCTGTCTTTAACCAAATAAATACAAAAAACCACCTTCTTTTAAACGATATTGAAATATTTTTATACTTTGTACAATTATATTCACATTTACAGTTATCGTTTCTTTTGATGCATTATAATAATAATTATATATAATAGATATAAAATTCTAGAAATGTATTTAAATTATTATTTGTGCGTCATATCTACTGCTACAACTAATTTTTTCTTATATTTTTAAACTTTATCTGTATTTATATTTCTAGACTTAGATTTCTACCTTTATATTATTTGTATTTATAATTTTTATAATCAAAACCCATCCTATTGACAAATAAAAGCCCCCCCCTGCTTCGTTTAACTATTGTAAAAAATATTTTTATTTATAATTTTCGTATTTATAATTTGTTCTATATCACATGAGAACACACCTGCTCCTGCACCGCAGTGGGGCTCCCTCTCCTGGGCACCTTGGGGCGCCCCCAATGGCATCAGAGCCCCTGAGTCTTCACCCCCTTTTCCTCTATTTGGATACTACACTGGAGCTTTTTTCTGAAAACAAAGACCTTATTGCCTAAATCCTCTCCCCATGTCCTAGACAGATAGATATTCAGTTATTAGTTGACTGGGCAGCAGTTTCTTAAATGGAATGATAAACAATATGTAAACATTTTAGCTACAAGCAAATAGGCACATCTGAACAAGGTACCGGTGGCCAACCACTGAAGTTATTTTGAAGCAATTTTTTAAACAATAAAATACTGAGACCACAAAAATCAAGCAAAAGTAACTCCTGGCTAAAAAAAATTAACTTTTTGAAACAACAACATTCCAACGACACAGGATTCTTCCCAGTGTCATTTATAACTTCTCTCTAGGGAATTCTCATCCCATATCCCAAAAGGAATAAACACCTCAGAGCGTCCCAAAGCAAATTTCACACATGAGCTCCTCCGGTCCTAGGAGGCCAGAACACCAGCGCTGAGTCTGCAACAAATTCTGTCTGAGGGTCTGCAAAAAAACTTTCAACTGATGAACTGAACTGATTTTAAAGGGATGTTTCTAAGCACAGAGGCATAACAAAGAACAAGCAGAAACAATTCTAAAAAACATCTGCAAGTTTTATTTAAATACATTCGACTGATTTCCACAGTCATGGCTTCTCACTTTGATTTGTCTGTAGGTTCAGGAAGATGATAATGCACACCCTGCCCTCCCCGAACCCCCCCAGCAGCTGAGGCTGCTCAGCGTGTTCAGATAATCAGTGGCTGCATTACACGGACCCGGACGGGCGGAGCTCCTCTGCTGGGGATTCAGGAGGAAGAGCGGAGAGGTGCTGAGCGAGGTGCCGTCCCAATTCCATTGCTTGGGGACCAGAAGTAGTTTGTTCCCAACAGCTGCAACAATGCTCAGTCTTCCTGAAGTGTTAATTGCACACAGATGGCAGCCTGAGGAAATCACGTTCCAGGCTCTAAGCGGCTGGGACAGGGTCTGATTTTTTTGTTCTGTATCTCTATGATGATCAGGTCAACAGGGCTCTGATGGATGACTCGGCAACACAGAATTAAAACCTCCTCAATAGGATTACATCGACTTCTAGGAAAAGACAAAAGCCTAGACCCTTCCGAAATCTGCTTTTAATCCAGAGCCACATTGTCCTGCACTGCACCTTCCAGCTTTTCAAAGCAGCTCACTTCTGAGGACCGGGAAACATTGATTTCTGCAGAAACAATGGGCAACACCCAGGCTAATCTAAGCACTACTGTTTAACAGGGGACCTGCCAGCCAAGCCAGTCCAGCTTAAAGTGCGCTTGATTTCAGTCTAACATCCCCACAAAAACATATCTCCCAACCCTGAAATCTTGGAAAAGCTTCTCATCATTAGCAATTTCCAAGTGACACAGTTTTTTTACACGTTCAAAAATGTCATGCTGGACTGAACAAAGTAATTTTCAACTATGTTCAGCAAAGTTTGAATTGACTTGCCCAGAGAAAAATCCTCTGAACACCTACACCTGCCTACAAAGGGCTAACAAGGCCCTGGCAGCTACCAGCATCAAAGGACAGTGGATGTTTCTAATGCAGATAACAACATCACCTTTTTTCTCCCCGTTTGTTTTATCTATTTTTTGCCTCTTATGTTTTTTTTAGTCTCTGTATCTTCTTTGGGCAGCGCTCAGTCTGACTCACGAGGATACGAGCCTTTCCCTGCCCTATGGAGAGAACCAGGAAAAAAAGTTAAAAAGAACAGGGTGGTTGGAAATTAATGCTCCCCAGTGAGAAGCAGCAGCTAACAAACAGAGCAAAAGCCCCAAACAAAGACGTGATACCTCCTGCTTTGGGCAAACCTCCAGCCTGGCTGGATTGGGTGAGCTGATTCCTTCAGGACACCAGCCACGGAGTCTCCCGTTTCTGCTGCTGCAAGGAGGACAGGAACAGGACAGCTCACCTGTGTCGTGCGCATCCTCCTGCAGTCTTGCAAATGGGCAAAATACAATAGATATAAGGGGCTGGGCAGGCCCTGCTGCTCCATGAGCTGCAGCATGACGGAGCTGAGCCCCCCGAGCTGCCTGCAGAGCCCGCCTGAGGAGCTGCTGGCCTGGCAGAGCCGGCTGTGGAGCTGGAAGAGGCTGTTCCTCAGCGTCCCATCCCTGAGCACCTCCTGCATGGCCTCTGGGTGTGGCAGGACACGGCTCTGCAGCCACCTCAGCACTGGGGACACGTCCTGCTCCCCGAGGGGGCTCTGCCCAGCCAGGGACCTCACCAGCAGCTTGGTGACAACGAGAATGGAGGCACAGATGGCAGCCACTGCCTCGCCCCCAGCCTCACCGGCTCTGGGGGTGTCCCCTCCCTGTGTGCGGGGTGGTGCTGGCAAGCCAGGGTCCCAGTGGGCAAGGATGGAATTCAGGTGCCCTCTGCATTTCTGCAGCTCAGACCCTTCCCCGTCTGCAGCAGCGTCATCTTCTCCCACCTCGCTCCTCTTCCGACTGTGACCATACACAGGACACGAGGCTTGAGGTTTGTTCTTGTCTTTGATATTTTCTGTAAGAAGAGAACCACCAAAAACACAAACATCAGACACTCCAAAGGATTTTCCTGGCACAAAATGGTGCAAGTAAGGTGCTCTCCTGTGTGGATTCAGTCCTTACAAGTCCTGGCCTTCTTCCTTTCTTCAAAACTGGTGACAAGAGATGCCAACTATTACCTTTCCCTTGCTTTATTTATTTGTTGTTTTTCCTTACACATTGCTTTCAGATCCCCATCCATGCTCAGAATGATTCACACCTTTGAGCACAAAGCCTCCAGGCACTGCTTTTTCTCTTAAGATTTCATTAAAGAATACCCTTTTTCAAAGCCTGACTCAAAGCCTGATTTGCCACCAAGTTTCATTTTAAAGCTCTTTCCCTTCATAAACTGTGTTTCTCCAAAGCTTCCAAACTGTGTCAAGGTTCAAAATCAGCACAAGATCTGAAAAATGCCTTTCCATGTCCTTTCCTCCTCCCTCAAGGTCCATCAGTCTGACAGAAGGCATTAGCACTACTGCCAGAGAAGTTTGCCTCACTTATCTGCCGCTCTGTAACAGCCACAACAAAACAAAACCTTCCCTGAGGTATTTCAGCACTTACTGAGCAATTCTTTGTGTTGGTACTTCTGGGCCAGGGCCTGCAGGTCCTGCTGCAGCTGCAGGTCTGTGCTGACAAGGCTCCACCTGTGCAGCAGCAGCAGCAGCTCCCTGGAGGAGAGGACGCTGGCGTTGACCGTGAATCGCCTCATGTCCCTGAAAGCCTCCACCACCCCAGCACGGTATTCCAGCACGGAGCTGAGGGTGCTGAGCAGCTCAGCCAGCCTGGCCAGATCCACGTTAGTCCTGGCAAAAGAGAACACAGGTGCCGTGCACGCTAATTCATCAGCACAGTTCCAATCCCTGCTGTCAGAATGGGCAGGAGTTAAGGATGAAGGGCTCAACAGCAACTGTGCAGCACATTTTACTTTATTCCCCCTGTATTCAAACACCTAAATGCTCCTGTCAAAGAAACCTCATCCAAATTCATACTCAACACACAAACTGAAGTTCAGTGAAAAAAGCCATCCATCTAGCAGAAATACAGAAATCCTCCTGGCCTTAACAAATTCAAACTGGGCAGAGGATGAAATGCAAACCAACTAAAACAAAACCAAAACAAAGCACTCACCGAATATGTTTGATTAACGCGACCAAAACACACAGAAATTCATTTACAAGCTGAATAGGAAGAAGTTTCCTGTTCTCCTGGGATGGATTCTTGTTTTGTCTCTTGTCTCCTATATTTGTTAGCCACAGCGTGTGGACTAAGGAAATAATTTTATGTATCACCTTGTTCTCCAGAAACCTGAAAAACAAAACCAAACCAAACAAAAAAAGACAAAGAAAAAAGGAAACCACATTAGAAAGGCAGATCCTCACCAGCAGCTGGCCCACCACCTCCAGAGGACTGTATTCTAGTGCACTTGTGGTGCATTGCCTGAGCCTGTCAGGGCACTCTATGTGTGCAGAAGAGATGTTTCTGTGAGGGAGAGGCAAGGGGAGGGGGAATGTTCTGGACAGCTCAAATCCATCACTGTGCCACTTCCTGTGCAGCAGCTCCTGTGACAGGAGGTGAACTGAGGCTGCTTGAAATTTAGAAGGCAAAGACACCAGCACAAGGTGCCATTTTGCTTTTCCAGCTGTTCAGGGAAGTGATTTCCAAACCACAAAGCTCCCCCACCATCATCCCTCCCACCACAGCCTGAAAGCATCTTGGTGCTGTTCTCAAAACCACAAGGGACACCTCAAGAGTTCAGCAAGTTCTGCCAGCACAGCCCTTGGTGCCCCTGTCCCCCTGCCTGTCACCCTTGGTGCCCATATCTCCATGTCTGTCACCCTTGGTGCCCCTGTCACCCTTGTTTCACCCTCAGCCCCATCATTCCTCCACTCTGGATAGGACAATGGTTCCCATTTCTCCTGGATTCTCTGGTGTTGAAGATTGCAATGCAAGTTGTTTTCCATTCCCATCTGTGTGGCAGATTACCTTTGTCAAGCGGGCAGTTTGCCTTATCTCTCTCTCTGAGTGACCCCATTCACACCTCCCTGGGGAGGGGACATTGCTGATAACAGCCATTGAATGTCCCTGCATGGCTGATAAGAACTGCAGCATCCCATTGGGAGATGTGAGCCCAGAGGGAGGAGCCAAGCATTCCTACCCAGATATAATCCAGAGGTTTTGAGACACCAGCACGGCTTTCTCCACAGGATTCCCCAGAGGAACAGCAGCTGCCTCTCCTTCCACTGGATCTTCAGAGGAAGAACACATCCTTCTCTACAGATCCCCCTTGCTCCAGCAGAACCACCCCTGACACTGCAGGAGGGCTGCAGCCACAATTCCAATGGGACTGCCACCAACACCCCACAGGGTGTCAGGTTGTGTTCTGACTCTGTCAGTGTTGTTCTAGTGCACTGCATTGTTTATTTTATCCTTTTTTTTCTTTTCCCAATAAAGAACTGTTATTTCCTGCTCCCATATTTTTGCCTGAGAGCCCCTTAATTTAAAATTTATAGCAATTCAGAAGAGTAGAGAAAGTTTACATTCTCCATTTCAAGAGAGGCTCCTGCCTTCCTTAGCAGACTCCTGTCTTTCCAAACCAAGACACCTGGTTACCTTTTCTCCAAGCTGTGCAGGACCCACGTGAGCAGGCTGTGACCCTGCACCAGCTCATAGGCAGCTCTGGGGACTCGGGCAGCACTCTGCAATATCTCCAGAATGCGACGCTGGAACAGACAATGCAACTTGTGCTTTACAGTCAGGATCTAATTATCTAACTTAAATTAGCAATCTGGCTGCTATCTGATCACTTCAAGGTAAAATAAACACCATTCACTCTCAGCAACTCCAGGGAAGGAAAGACATTCTCCCTTCACAGCCTCCCACCACAGGCACTGCTCTTATGAGAAGCATTCAGGTACCAAGACAATTTTATCTTTTTGCCAAGGTTTTGATCCCTGGAACACTCAGGGTGGATGCTCCCAAACCTGAGAGCTCCTCTTGGCACGAGGGTTTCCCTCCTGCTGAAGCCCTGTTCAGGTCACAAATGCACTGGCTGGGGAATAGAGACCCCAAAAAAGAAAAGGCCCCGACTGTCGCAGCAAAACCACGGCCCCCACGTGAGGCTCCCTGATGGCAGGAACCTGTTCCAGTTTCAGGAATAAGGGTGGCACTGGTTTAGACACAAGCGATTATTGCCCCTCCACACAGGCACAAAACCAACAAGGAACAGATTTGCAGAGGGCCAAGGCAGAGTCAGCTGCTCCTTTCTGGTTTGTACTTGGGATCTCTAAGCCATGCAAACCTCTGTGGTTTGGGGGTTTTTTGGAACTTGCTTTTTTAATTCTTACCTGGGAGCCCTCGTCACACAAAGGACTGTTGAAGAAGGACAGAATGACCTGGAAAATCCTCTGGTAGTCATAAAGCTCATAGCAGTGTTTGTCACGCAGCCCTTCCCCAAGGAATCTGAGGATCCACTCCCGCTCTGTTTTGTACTGGAAGCCACAAAGAGAAATACCAGCATCAGGCATTCAGACATTTCCAAAGAACAGTTGCTCCTAAGAGCACAAAACCCTGGTTCCCTCTGAGTGCCAGCTCAGGGCTCACCACAGCTTGTTCTGGACTGCTCATTTCCCATCCCTATCAAATTTGATCACTGACATCCATCGGGAACAGGGAACAGTCAGTCTGCAGCCCAAACATGCGGTGGAAATGGAATTTTAGAAGCTGCTGTTCCTAAAATACTTCAGTTGAACTCAACGTTACTAATCTAAACTCAAAGAGGAATTGCAGCTAGCTGGGGCAGAATATTCTGTTTACTGTGCTCACAGAGCACACACAGCACAACTCACTGTGTGTTGGTATTAAGAAAGCAACAAAAACCCCACAGAAATAACATTTTTCATTCCAATAAGAAACATAAGACAGATAATAAATAAATAATTAACTACCTATGGGAGAATAAGATTTCATTGTATTTTTAAGGCTGTTTTTAATACATTCTGAAGAATCATTGGATACCCAAAATGGGACTCTTACCTCAAAATCAAAACTGTAGAAAAGCTGGAAAAAGCCTGGTACCTTCCTCAGGTCCAAATACTGGTGTGACAGAAGGAATCTGTTCACCTTTATGTACATGTGCTCCTCTGTGAAGAGACAAAGCTGGTTGATAAAGCTGCACTGTGGAGGAGGACAAGGCTCCCAGTCCACAGCCAGGGAGCACAATCCGTGGAAGCTGCAGCGAGCGTGCAGTGCTCCAGGCTGGGAGAACAGCCCAGAACTGCACAGGGCCTTTGCTCTGAGCTCCCTTGATGCTGCCCAGCCTCCCCTTCCCTTCCCAGAGCTGAAGCTCCGTGAGGAGTGCAGCAGCACAGAGCAGGTGAGGAGATCAGCACTCCCCAGGGCTCTGCTGCTCACCCCAGCAAGTTCCAGTACCTGGCTTCAGGATCTGCTGTGCCACACGAGCGATGTAGAGGCTCAGGGAGAAGGTGAGCCTGAGGTTGGGCTGCCTGATTCCGTTCTGCACAGCATCCAAGAGATACAGCAACTGCAAGAGCCCAGGAAGAGAGGCCTGAGGCACAGCCCCAATGAACACAACAGGAGCACCAAGGCACCAATCATCAGCTTCTGGGACACTTCATGGGCCATACAGGCCAAAGATCTATTCCATCAGGATTGCCATTCCTGCATACAAAACTCCCAAGAATTTCTAAAACGTTATTTCCCCCTTCCTCTGTCCATTGGTTCTAACAGGAGGAAACCCAAAGCAGTAGAGAAGAAACAATGGGAGAGAGGATGGAAGCTGCTTTAGCTGTCTCACATATGCATGTGGGTGCATGAGCAAGGCAGCATCTCTCCCACATGCATGTCCATGATGTGCCAGGTGTCCCCTGGCACCCTGGCACTGCTCACCTGGCTCTGCTCCCCAAAGTGAGCCCACCCTGGCACTGCTCACCTGGCTCTGCTCCCCAAAGCGAGCCCACCCTGGCACTGCTCACCTGGCTCTGCTCCCCAAAGTGAGCCCACCCTGGCACTGCTCACCTGGCTCTGCTCAAAGAGAGCCCACCCTGGCACTGCTCACCTGGCTCTGCTCCCCAAAGTGAGCCCATCCTGGCACTGCTCACCTGGCTCTGCTCCCCAAAATGAGCCCACCCTGGCACTGCTCACCTGGCTCTGCTCCCCAAAGTGAGCCCATCCTGGCACTGCTCACCTGGCTCTGCTCCCCAAAGTGAGCCCACCCTGGCACTGCTCACCTGGCTCTGCAAAAAGAGACCCCCACCCTGGCACTGCTCACTTGGCTGTGCTCCCCAAAGTGAGCCCATCCTGGCACTGCTCACCTGGCTCTGCACCCCCAAACCCCTGTGAGCCCTGACCCACCCTGGCACTGACACTCACCTGGTCTGACACTGACAAAGTGAGCCCACCCTGACACCCTGCTCACCTGGCTCTGACACCCCCAAACCCGAGGCCCACCCTGGACACTGCTCACCTGGCTCTGCAGCCCTGACACCCTGTGTGGGCACTGACACTGACACCCTGTGTGAGCACTGACACCCTGTGTGGGCACTGACACCCTGTGTGAGCACTGACACACCTGTGTGCACTGACACTGACACCCCTGCACTGACACTGACACTGACACCCTGTGTGAGCACTGACACCTGTGTGAGCACTGACACCTCTGACACTGACCTGGCTCTGTTGACACCCTGTGTGAGCCCTGACCCTGTGTGAGCACTGACACCCTGTGTGAGCCCTGACCTGACACCCTGTGCTCAAGCCCTGTGAGCACACTGACCCTGTGTGAGCACTGCACTGAGCTCACCCTGTGCTCTGACACCCCTGTGTGTGAGACACCCTGTGTGAGCCCTGACACCCTGTGTGAGCACTGACACTGACACCCTCACCTGGCTGACACTGACACCCTGTGTGAGCACTGACACTGACACCCTGTGTGGGCACTGACACCCTGTGTGAGCACTGACACTGACACCCTGTGTGAGCACTGACACCCTGTGTGAGCACTGACACTGACACCCTGTGAGCACTGCTCACACTGACACCCTGTGTGTGGGCACTGTGAGGGACACCCTGTGTGAGCACTGACACCCTGTGTGAGCCCTGTGTGAGCACTGACAGTGTGGCAGCAGCACTGACACCCTGTGTGAGCCCTGACACTGACACCCTGTGTGAGCACTGACACTGACACCCTGTGTGAGCACTGACACTGACACCCTGTGTGAGCACTGACACCCTGTGTGAGCACTGACACTGACACCCTGTGTGAGCACTGACACTGACACCCTGTGTGAGCACTGACACCTGTGTGGCAGCTGACCCTGTGTGAGACCCTGACACCCTGTGGGCATTGACACCCTGTGTGAGCACACAAACCCTGTGTGAGCACTGACAGGTGACCACTGACACCTGTGTGACACTGGGATGGAGCACTGACACTGACACCCTGTGTGAGACTGACACCCTGTGTTAGCAGTGGCACACTGTGATAGCACTGACACGCTGTGATAGCACTGACACTGACACCCTGTGTGAGCACTGACACCCTGTGTGAGCACTGACACTGACACCCTGTGTGGGCACTGACACCCTGTGTGAGCACTGTGTGAGCCCTGACACTGACAGCACTGACACCTGTGTGGGCACCCTGTGTGAGCACTGACACTGACACCCCTGAGCACTGACACCCTGTGTGAGCACTGACACTGACACTGACACCCTGTGACACCCCTGTGTGAGCACTGACACTGACACTGACACCCTGTGTGAGCCCTGACACTGACACCCTGTGTGAGCACTGACACTGACACCCTGTGTGAGCACTGACACTGACACCCTGTGTGAGCACTGACACTGACACCCTGTGTGAGCACTGACACTGACACCCTGTGTGAGCACTGACACTGACACCCTGTGTGAGCACTGACACTGACACTGACACTGACCCTGTGTGAGCCCTGACACTGACACCCTGTGTGAGCACTGACACTGACACCCTGTGTGAGCACTGACACTGACACCCTGTGTGAGCACTGACACTGACACCCTGTGTGAGCACTGACACTGACACCCTGTGTGAGCACTGACACCCTGTGTGAGCACTGACACCCTGTGTGAGCACTGACACTGACACCCTGTGTGAGACACTGACACCCTGTGTGAGCACTGACACCCTGTGTGAGCACTGACACTGACACCCTGTGTGAGCACTGACACCCTGTGTGAGCACTGACACTGACACCCTGTGTGGGCACTGACACTGACACCCTGTGTGAGCACTGACACTGACACCCTGTGTGGGCACTGACACTGACACCCTGTGTGAGCACTGACACTGACACCCCTGACACCCTGTGTGAGCACTGACACTGACCTGTGTGTGAGGCACTGACACCCTGTGTGAGCACTGACACTGACACCCTGTGTGAGCACTGACACTGACACCCTGTGTGGGCACTGACACTGACACCCTGTGTGAGCACTGACACTGACACCCTGTGTGGGCACTGACACCCTGTGTGAGCACTGACACCCTGTGTGAGCACTGACACTGACACCCTGTGTGAGCCCTGACACTGACACCCTGTGTGAGCACTGACACTGACACCCTGTGTGGGCACTGACACTCCCAGGGTGTGTCACAGCACTTTAACCCTTCACATCCCTGGCCATGAGCACCCATTCCTGGCTCTACCCCATGGACTGTGACCTCAGGGCATGGAGGCTCCTCCAGCTCACAAAGGGCTCCAGCAATTCCCTCTGATCAGGAATTCTTTACCTGAGCTGAAATGCATGGGGCTGCTCTCATTTATTGAGACAGGATGATCCTGCCCACCAGACCGTGCAAAGTTGGGGTAAATTCTCTACAGACATCTTTGCATCTCACTGTGTCAGGGAAGCTGAGTACAAACAACCACTAAAAGGAAAATTCATCTCTCCAGAGCATTACAGGGTGCCTGAGAGACCAGCACTAAAAAGCTCCTGGAGCAGAAAGGATGGGAGAATAACACATCACCAGCCCATAAACCACAGCAGGTGTCCCTGTGCAGGCACAAGTGACTCTGGTGGTCAGGCCTGCCCTGAGCCAAGTACTCAGCTGTACCCTGAGCCCTTCTAGGTACAGCAAAATCCAGCAATGACCAGAAATCAGCCCCAGAGCAAACAGGAAGCACACCCTTCAATGGAGCATTCAGCCTGCACAGGATTTTGCCACCAGGATCTGGAGTTTCTCCTCTAAGGGCTCGTGTTCTGGGTGTTTTGGATGTGTTTGCTGCCATTTGCACTCACTGAGGCCAGAAATGACTGGGTGTGAACCTCCCACCTCATCTCCAGGAATGGAGCACCACAGCACCTCAGGGGTATTTTTACAAACGTACACAAGTTTAGCAGTAATATTAATGTATTTTCTTCTCATTCACACTGAAGGTCAGGAGGAAGTTTCTAGAAACAAACATTCCTATTTAACAAGGGGCTGCAGTCTTACTGCCAAGTACCTACATTTGGTCCACTGATTTCCTCCCCTATCACTGCCCACATAGGCTAGGGGGTGTGTAAATATGTATATATATATGTACACGTGTGTATATGTATGTATGTATGTATGTATGTATGTATAAAGCTATGTTTAAAAAAGCAGAGATCATTTCTGTCCCTGTAGCAGCACCTGGGCTATTTCTCTCATCTTTTTCTCTACTAGTAGAACTACCAGAACTCAATTTCATGCCTGGCAGCTTCCTACTGCCAGCTCAAGCAGGGTCTCCACGTCCCCCCCAGCACTGCCATTTGTCCCAGGGCCAGCACTGTGCCCTCCTTCAGGCTGCAGCCCTGGGGAGCTGCTGGTGTGCACTGACCATTCCCACTGGGGCAGAGTGCCACAGGATGAAATCCAAGGTTCTCACTTCAGCAGGCCACAGGAAGATTCATTTGGAAAACTTTCCTTCACTGAAAACATGCATTGGTAATATTTTCCATCCTGCTGCCCCTGGACAATATGTTCAAAAACTGACATAAAATAACAAGCTCTTATTAGAAAAGCACCCCAATTTAATTCTATGTCTGACATACAGCTTATTTAAAGGACCTTGAGAACCAGGATGGAAAAGCTTTCCATAAGATGCTTATCAGAGCTAAAGATAGACAGAATCTATCTGCCCAGCCCCAGAGTAACTTTTTCCTCAGCAAGCACTGAGCACTGTGCAAGAAGCCCATGTTTATGCATTCTGATGGCACTGTGCAGCCAGGACAAAGAGCAAACAAATCAAGAACTGGGAGTTCCAGGAGCAGCTGACGTGGTTTACAGGCACCGTGGGACTGGGACTCATCAATCACTTGGGCCCTTTCAAAACGCCCCTCTCGGGACACAGATTCACTTCTCTCTGTGTGGAGAAGCTCAGAGGGCTATTTTCTCCTCTCCACATGCAGAGCTGAGTCATGTCAGACAAGAAGCTTGCTGACAGCCCAGAGAACCAGCCCACTTGTGAAACACACTGGCCTCATGCCCATCTGTCTGGTGGAAAATGACTTGGCTGAAGTTTCCCTGTTCTGTACAGGCCACTCCAGCCACTCCAGGCACAGCCCTCACAGTAGTTTGTTTCTTCCCTCTAAGTCAGGCACAAATTCCTTGCAGTACTGGCTCTTGGATCAGGGATAACAGCACTCCAGGTGCAGCTCCTGCAGCAGAGCAACCTGACACTAAATACCAAAGAGAAACACTCTCTTTACCTGGTCTGGTCAGTTCACTGAAGAGCTGAAGCAGAAAACAAGGATCATAGAAGTCATCGAGGCTCTTCACTGTTTCATCTTTATATAGTGACTCTTGTATCCCCTGAAACCAAATCCAAACCAGCATTTGTAAGGAACAGCACCAATTTCAAGCTGGGTTTCAAACTTCCACAGCCACCTCATCCCACTATAAACCACTTGATACTACACCCTGTAAAATACAATGCAACACAGGGAGTTGTGAGACATGCTTGTGTTCAAACCTGGCTTTCACTGTGAGAGTATATGCACAACTATTTCCCCTGAGCAGCATCCACAGCAATCCAGCAAACTGCAAGGAAGGCTGGAGAGCCAGTGGCTCCTTGGGCTGTGCAATCCTGGCCTCACGTACATGACAGCCTTTGCAACGCACTATCACCCCTGCTGACAGGATGTGGCCTGTATCTGGCAATTACTTTGACAAGTGCTCCTGAAGAACTCATCCCTCCTGTGAATGGAAATTACTCTCCTGATGGAAACATACTGCCATGGATTACAGGGATGCAAGCCATGAATGGCATAAATTACTCTCCTGATGGAAACAAACTGCTGTGTATTACAGGGATGCCAGCCATGAGTGGCTCAGGGGTGCTCCTGCCTCCCCAGAGAAGGGTAACCACGGACAGGCTGATCCCAAAGCACCTGTGATGGCAGCAGCCGGCGGTGCTGAGGGAATGACAGGATTGTCCTCATCATCTTCTCTCGATCCAGCAGACACAGAATCTCCTCCATGCTTGGCTGCTGCCACAGGGACTTCCCCAGACTCTTGCAAGTCTTGTGATGCTCCACAGCGGCTGGACCCCACAGCAGGATCCTTAAACATTGTTAAAGGCAAACGCATTAGGCAAGAGAACCAAAATTTTGTCTTCACTTGTAGTTAGCACCCTGTGGCACTTGAAACTGTAACTCATTTCCCTGGCAACACCTTTTCCATCCATCCCAAAGCTTTGCAAATTTAGTCTGAGGGTGTCTCACTCACCCTGCCCTCCCCTGTCCATCCCAGTCGGATGTACCCATTCAGAGGCACCTATGGATTCAGGCTGCAAGTGCAGGTAAGAATGACAGCAGCTGCATGAAGGGACAGCAATCCAGACCTGCCTGAGCTGCCTGAGCCAGTGCTCTTGCACGGCTGGAGCTATTTCTGCTCCTGCCCCAAGACTGCAAAGTGCATGTGAGGAAGGCTGGCCAAACCACAATTGTTGGCAACAGACTTGCCTGTGGACTGCTTGGGCACAGGAAAGGGAAAAGTCCATTGGTGATTTATGTTGCAGACTTATGTTTCTCCAAACTGTGAGAAGACCCCTAAAGTGAGCCCCAATTATGGAGAGTGAGGGACCCCAGAAATGAGACATTCCCCCACATAACCCACAGACACACAGAGCCTGGGCAACAGAAGAGAGTTACATTAAGAATAGGAAACATGTAGTAAAACTGTTTCCAAAAGCAACATTCATCTCTAGGTTTCACCTTGTTCACTGTCTCCCAGATTTTAAAATGAGACCCTGGAAAAATACCAGTTGTGAGACTACCTGTGTGTAGTTTGCCCAACAAAGTAAGGTGTTCAGCTCACCTGGAGTTTATAAGACTTTGATTATTCTTCTCATACAGCTGAAGCAACAGCAGTATCTTCTGATCTAAAACCCAAGATGGAACCCCAAGTCAGTGAGCTGTGGACACAAGAACCACCTGCAGAAGGAGGTGCCCTGGCAGGCTGGCACTCACCTGTGGGGCTCAGCGTGGCCCCGTAGGCTCCCAGCAGCACGGGGAGGTGGCTGCTGTCACACAGAGAGGGGCTGAGCTGCACAGCTGTCAGCAGGATGTCCACCAGCGCCTCTGCAACAAGCACAGCCTGAGCCTGCAGCTCTCAGAGCACAAACCAACAGCTCAGCACCCACTCCAAAGGGTGCACACCCAGGCACAAACCAACAGCCAGCACCCACTCCAAAGGGATGCACACCCAGGCACAAACCAACAGCTCAGCACCAACTCCAAAGGGTGCACACCCAGCACAAACCAACAGCCAGCACCCACTCCAAAGGGTGCACACCCAGCACAAACCAACAGCCCAGCACCACTCCAAAGGATGCACACCCAGCACAAACCAACAGCCCAGCACCCACTCCAAAGGATGCACACACCCAGCACAAACCAACAGCCCAGCACCCACTCCAAAGGGTGCACACCCAGCACAAACCAACAGCCCAGCACCCACTCCAAAGGATGCACACACCCAGCACAAACCAACAGCCCAGCACCCACTCCAAAGGGTGCACACCCAGCACAAACCAACAGCCCAGCACCCACTCCAAAGGGTGCACACCCAGCACAAACCAACAGCCCAGCACCCACTCCAAAGGATGCACACACCCAGCACAAACCAACAGCCCAGCACCCACTCCAAAGGGTGCACACCCAGCACAAACCAACAGCCCAGCACCCACTCCAGATGGGTGCACACCCAGCACAAACCAACAGCCCAGCACCCACTCCAAAGGATGCACACCCAGCACAAACCAACAGCCCAGCACCCACTCCAAAGGATGCACACCCAGCACAAACCAACAGCCCAGCACCAACTCCAAAGGATGCACACCCAGCACAAACCAACAGCCCAGCACCCACTCCAAAGGATGCACACAGAGCACAAACCAACAGCCCAGCACCACTCCAAAGGATGCACACAGAGCACAAACCAACAGCCCAGCACCCACTCCAAAGGATGCACACCCAGCACAAACCAACAGCCCAGCACCCACTCCAGATGGGTGCACACACACAGCACAAACCAACAGCCCAGCACCCACTCCAAAGGGTGCACACACACACAGCACAAACCAACAGCCCAGCACCCACTCCAAGGGATGCACACAGGCACAAACCAACAGCCCAGCACCCACTCCAAAGGATGCACACAGGCACAAACCAACAGCCCAGCACCACTCCAAAGGATGCACACACCCAGCACAAACCAACAGCCCAGCACCCACTCCAGATGGGTGCACACCCAGCACAAACCAACAGCCCAGCACCCACTCCAAAGGGTGCACACACACAGCACAAACCAACAGCCCAGCACCCACTCCAGATGGGTGCACACACACAGCACAAACCAACAGCCCAGCACCCACTCCAAGGGATGCACACCCAGCACAAACCAACAGCCCAGCACCCACTCCAAAGGATGCACACAGGCACAAACCAACAGCCCAGCACCCACTCCAAAGGGTGCACACCCAGCACAAACCAACAGCCCAGCACCCACTCCAAGGGATGCACACACCCAGCACTGGGCATTTTACACCAGCATCTCTCTCTAGAGATACCACAGCCCATTCCCCCAACACACTCAAGGGGGATTTTGATGCATTTCACTCAAGGGGACATCTCAAAACAGTATTCCCAGGCTGAACACAGAAGTCACTGGGCCAGGTGAGGTCCCCAGTGTGGAACAGGAGCTCTCCATGGGCACACACCTGCTCTCTGGTTAAAGAGGACCCTGTACCCTATCCTGCCCAGCTTCACTCCTTCCCGCCCCAGGAGGGCACCTGGATTGAGCTCAGGAGTTGCACAGAGCAAGGCAGACATCCCAGCAACCTCCCCAAGGACTCAAGAATTCACAGCAAAACCTTCTGCAGCCTGCACTGCAGCTGCAGTAAATATCAAAATGCTCTGTGGTGCTTTGTGAGCCACAGGAACTCTGTCCTGTGGGCTACAAAATGATCCACCTTTGCTCTGTAATGAACTGAGAAGCACAAAGTGTCAGTGACTGGGTTCCTCAGGAACAAACAGGCTGTCTGCAGCACACTCCAGACTCAACTCCAGGTTTCCCTGCTCCCAGTATCTGGAAAGGCCTGGGCTTTGACCCTATTATGTGCAGGAATATGAAATGCATGCCAAAACTGAAGAGCTCCTGAAGGACCGCTCCTAAAGTGAATGCACTGGTGACACCAAGCTTCTGGAACAGCAGCTGCCCTCAAAGAACCCACCCTGCTCCTCGTCTACAGAAATACACTCTACAGGCAAGACACATACCTACAGTAAGCAGCAAAATCTATTCCTTATTTTCAATTTCACTAAACTGGTGACCTCACAAGAGCTTTTCTCTTTTCACGTGCTTTAAAACTTGAAAGCTTGTTTACATGTTGCTCATCAATAAACAAAAATTGTTATCAACATGCTGCCCTGAGAATTCCCCCCCTTTTCTTACACAGCTCCCTCAATCACTGAACCTCAAACCCCCTACAGTGGGGAAAAGCTGAGGTCTGTGTGGATTAAATGCGGTTCAAGGTGAGGCAGGATTGCAGTTGCCAGTGAAGAAGAAACAAAGGCAACCCTACACATGAACTAGCATCCAGTTTATATTCCTCTGGAAGGATATTCCTCATGAACGGTTGCAATACGAAATGCATGTAATTTAAATTGTCTTTTTTGATAAAACTTGCAAAATCAACTTTAAATGTCCTGTATCAATCTATTTTAGAACAGGTTTAAACATCACAGGCCCTATGTGCACTTCAGTGATCTTACACTAACTGCCTCACAGAAACCAAAAGAATCAATCTTTAAATGGGTTAAAAATACCAGAAAAACAAACAGACAAACAAAGACCCAAACCCACCTTTCCAGCAGTTTTTAAAACAGAAGTGTTTAAAACCAGCGTAAAATGAACATAACATTTGGATGCAAGCAGAGGTACAATTTAAATGCCAGTATTCTGGAACTGTTAATAACTCTGCAAGTATTTACATGAGCGGGTGTGTTACTGGATGGAGATAATAAAACGCAAGAAAGACAAGATTAATTGCATTCATTATGGGAAGGAGATGATTAGAAAGCACCTCTTGTCTGGGTGTTCGTGCCATCTTCCTCTCTTGACCTCAGGATGGCTGACAGGAACAGAGAGTGCTGTGTGACCATCATGTGCAGTTTGGAGAGCTTGACCAAGCCCTGCCTGAGTGAGGATTCCTCCTTGTACAGCAGCTGGATGGCAGCGTTCAGGACCCGCAGGAATGTCCCATCCCTGTAACGGTACCTGTGGGAGCAGGAGCGCACAGAAAGCCAGACCATAACCAACCCAAGGAAACCTGCTTGAAATTAAGAGTTGTTTAAGAAATGAGAACTTGGCAAAGCAAATGAACTTAGTAAAACCAAACCAAATTAAAATGGAAACACTCACTTGAGCCCTGTCTTCACAAGGCTGCACCAGTCATCTGGGTCCACTTCTCCAACCACGCCCTGCGTGCAGCAGTGAAAGAGGTGCTGGATTACATTTGGCACAGGGAGCTTCTACAGCAACTTCAGTTCAAGGGACACACTGAGAACATGCAAGCCAAACACTCATGGGGGGTGATCAGAGCTCAAACCCAGGGACAGCACAGAGGGAGTGACCAAATACTGTTCTTCACGATCAAAGTCTGGATTTCTATTTATGAACAACCAGATTTTTGCCCCAGACTTCAGATGGCATGGCATGTGGGTCTTGGCAGAAGTATCTCTATCACCTTTTTGATTAAAAAAAATAAATTCCACTGGTAACCTTTGATTTCTTACTCCTAAATACCTCAAACTCCTATCTTCAAAGGGGATTTTTACCAGAAAGCCATCATCAAGAACATAAAACTGCTTCATATAAAGGATTATCAGGGATCTGCAAAAGCTATTAAAAGTCCATGGAAACCAGAATCCATAAAACAGGAAATCAAACCAAATCTGTATTTACAAAACCTACAACTGCCCAATCACACATATGCATGCAGTCCCACTGTGGCAAGGCAGGTAAGAAGTCTCACCAATAATTCCTCGAGCCTCAGCAGCATGGACCTCTCCACTTCTGGCTTGCTTTCACCTTTACTGCTGCTGTAGATGGCCACCAACCCCTTCATGCAGGCTGACAAGAGCCGTCTCCTCCAGGAACGCAGCTCCTCCGAGTCTTTAAGCACTGTGGAAATGGCATCTGCCACAGCCCAGCTGCAGAGACATAGTTGGTGATTTTTTTAATTAACATTTTAACTTGGTTTTGTATCTGTTAAAGATGTTTTGCTGGATTCTCTGAGGAGAGGATGCTGTTACAGCTCCCATTCCTGTCACAGTGCTTCCCAGGACAGACTGAGCCCTGAGGGAGGCACACACACGCACTCTGCCCACCTCTCCTCACTGCCTGCTCTCTCCAGAGCAGCAGGAAGGCACTCCATCAGGCTGTGCAGCCCTTTGCTTTCCACAGGTGGCAACAGCTTTGAAAGGATTTGCAGCTCGACAGAGGCCTTGTGCGACGCGCCGGTGTCCTGGATCCCGGCACAGAGCTCCTTCCACAGGGCTTTCCTCAGGACAGGGGTGACAGCTGAGACAACTGTTGGGAGAGCAGAGGGCACAGGTTCCACCACCTGCGGGTGTTCAACTACAACACGCTCATCCCAAATCACTTTCTAATGCAGGCCCAGACCGCTCAGTTTCTAGGGCATGATGCCACAGCAGCTGCTGCTCTGTTACACACAAGTGCCACGGAGAGGCTCACTTCTTTACCCATCCTCTGCTTCCCAGGCCGCTGACAAGCTCTAATCACTGCCTGACCTTGCAGGCAGAGCTACAGCCCCACTGCGCCTGTTTCCTTTGCTATTGACATTTCTGGGCAATAAGAGAAATGAAATTCAAGTGACCCTGTTCTACCCAGTTGAATCCCGACTCATTGTTTCGCTGGTGGAGATTTAACACACTTGTCCATGGATGTAATACTGCTGTGGGTTTGGAAAGTTCTGGATGGCCAGCTTAGGAGGGCATGGCTGTAGCCAGCCCACAGCTGAAGATTTTTTTCAGAATAACTTTTTGGACCCTGTAAAAGTGAAAGCTCAGGTTCTGCACAAACCATCTGGCCGTGGCATTGCACACTCCAGACACTCTTCTCTCCGTGCCTGAGCAAAAGGTTTTACCTCCTGTACCAAACCAAGAGAAGCACAATGACAGATTTTCACATGCACTGAGCAATAAATAAGGGCTTCAAAAGAGAATCTGGGCAGCAGTAACTGTAATAAGAGCACTTGGCTTCAGTCTAAGAGCCAACCCTCAGAACAGCTCTTTGCTTCAGTGCTGCAGGGGTACTTCCAAGGCAGTCCTCGGAGGCCAGACATCTAAGTTTTATCACCTTGATCTGCTGTGTAAAGATTCCAAGACCTTAAGGCCAGCAGACCTGAGCAGGGATTCTGCCTGGGCAGGGCTCAGCAGTGCCCTTACCTGCGGAAGGTCGGCTGAAGCTGTGCTGGTCTCTGCACTGCAAGTACACGTTAATGAGGGGGAGAAAGCTCTCCATGTGCTTCCTGAGGAACTTCCCAGTGCCACTGCCCAGACACCAGAGCTCAAACTGCAGCAGGTGAGTCCTGCAGTGCTGGATCAGCACGGCCACGATGGCCAGGGAGGTGTGTGAGCACTGGGCAAGGCAGTGAGCCTGGACCTCGACACCGACTGCGAGGGCAAGGACTGGCTCGCTCTGGAGAGCCTGAAGGAAAACCTCCTCCAAATCTCTGCTGGCCGATGCTGACATCAACATCCCCAAAGCTTTAATGTGCCCTGTGGAGAGCAGAAATTCTCCTTGCTGGGGATGCCTTTGGTAGCTGTCTGTAAGGAGCTTCACCAAAACTTGTCCATAGAAGTTTAATTGTTTCCCTTTCCTAGGGGATTTTTCAGATTTCTGCTCAGTCAAGCTCATCTCAGGAAGCTGCAGCATGGTGAGAGTGATGTCCTTCAGCTGAGCTGCAGTCATGTACGTGTGCAGCTCCTCCAGAGCCTGCAGCTGCTGAGACTTCCTGGGACAGGCCTGCCTTCTGCCCTCGCCCACAGCCTGCAGCTCTTCCAGGACACTTCTTGTGACAGCTTCGAAATACTTGGACAAGACGTGTCTGTGGTCCATTGTGAGGCCCTGCACGACGGGGGCAGCTGTTTTCAGCAGCTGGAGCACCCCAGAACTGAGGTGAGCTGACAGGAGCTTTGCAGTGACAGGGTTCAAACCAGGCTGAGGAACAGAGCGCAGCTCCACGGCCAGGAACCAGCCCTCCAGGGTAGGGTGTCTGAAAATCAAGGTGAGAGCATCCTCCAGGGTCTGTAACAAACACAGGTAACTGTACCAATGAATGGATAGTGCAGGGTTGAAAAGAACCTCATTCATCTGCCTATCTCCCACAGCTTGGAAATATTACAATTATAAACATTACAATATTACAATAATTGAACATGAAATTGCCTACTAGCTGGCCAGAGGATAAAAAACATTAATGAATTACAAGCACATAAAGATAATTCTCCCAACATTTATGCCATTATATTGAACATTCTAAATATGTCTAAGCTCATCTCCAGAGGAAAACTGAATATTCTAGGGTTCATCAACACATTCTAATCTCCACAAATTCACAGAACAGATGAAAGAGGGGGAAAAATTCACTCCTCAAGTACATAATTTTCACATTGGGCTGAGGGAATACATTCATTTTTCTCTGCAAAGGTGATCTCTTTCAGGACCTCTCCTGACTGTGCTCCAGCTCAGGGGTGAGACTGTGGGTGATGCAGCTGGGTCACATCTCCAGACAGTAGTTTTGCAACTGCTGGACCACATGCTCTATGTTCCTAAATTCTCCTCCAAGACCTTAACATCACCTCTCTGTTCAGCAAAACTGTTCTCTAGAGAATCAATCAAATCCAAGTTTACTAACAGGTGCCTCTGCATCAAGGGATTTGGTACCTTGTCATTTGAAGACACTTCTGTCATCAGAGACTCCTCATCCATGCAGAGATCCGGCTCAGCCTGATGCTCCATGCCTGCTTCTGCTGCTGCTCCAGCTTTACCTGACTGCCCCGGCACAACAAGGTGCTCAGAATGTCCACATAGAGGTCAACGAGCTGAGGACCCAAAGTTTTACCAACCTGTGGAAATAAAGGCATCTTGGAAGTGAAGGAAAGAGGAGAATGGGAGCAGAAAGGTAATTATCCAACAGGAATAGGAGTTAGCTAAGAACAACTTAGATTGCAACCTCTTCTTGGGGAAGGAACCACTTCCCTATGTAGAAACCTGATTCTAAGAGTGGCCAAATAAATATTGATAGATTTTCATTTATACTGTGGCATTTGGAGTTATGCAGGCCAGTGAATTTTACTCTCTGGAAAGGCCTCTCGGGGTGATGCAAGAGCTGGATTAAAATCTTGAGTTTATTTGCACTCACACCCATCAGTAAGGTAACCCATGCAAATTAAATCCAACACTCCTCAACAATCAGAAGAGCTGACACTTGTTTACAAATTAAATGCAGTTTTGCATGGTGCTGTGCAGCCTCAGAGCCAAGCAGAGAAAAAAGAGCTACAGAATTGGAACCTAAGCTTTAACAGCCAAGTCATTTGCACCTTCTACCTTAAAATCACCCAAACATAAGCACAGCATTACTACAGCGTTGCTCTTACACTGCTGAAGTTCTCCACAGTGGATTTCAGGTACAGCAGCACGTGCTTTACTCCCAACAAGAGCTGCTCAGGGGACAGCCTGGAGGCCAAGTCTCTCAGTTTTGTCTGAACACCATCTTCCAGTAAGGCATTGCTTCCCCTCTCATAGGCACTCTTTAGCAAAGTGGTAAATACAGAATCCGGTGCCACAGGAGGTTCTTCACTTACCCCCTTGTGGTTTTTAAACTGTTCAAAGTGAAAAAAAGCATAAGAGAAAACCAGTGATGAGTATGAAACAAAAATCTCTTCTCCTTGAGATGAGCTCTGAGCTGAACTCGGGCTCAGGCTCCAGGAGCACAAGTGTGCAGTGCTGCTAGAGCAGAGCTGTCCAGCAGTGTGCCCGGGCAATCTGATGTAGTGCTCCCTGCTGAACTGAGACAAACTCCCCAAACCCAGCCCAGGGGGCTGTGATCCTCCACCCACGCAGGGGAACTCCAGGCACTGCAAACGGAGGGCAGAGCATGCACCAGGCTCTGCTGTGCCTGTCAGGAGTCTTTGTATGAGCCCTGAGCCCTGGGATCCCCTCCCAAACACCACAAACTCCTCTTGCCTGAGCCCTGGGATCCCCTCCCAAACACCACAAAGACCTCTTGTGTCATCAGAGAAAAGCCCTGGAGCAAATTTGTGTCCCAATGTGACCTACAAGAAATGCAGAATCAGCTCCACAAAAATGCTGTTTCTGACAGAAATGTAACCTCTATAAACTGTGAGGTTTTTATGGGAATAGTGGCTCAAGAATTCAGTGACTTCAGGTATTCCATACCACAGGTTCCTGGGATTGCTTGGGTATCCAGAGTTTGTAGTACTGGTTAAACTGGTAGAGCTGAGGATATTTAGACACTTTCAGGGCCTTGAGATCCTTGTCATAGAGCTGGAACATCAAGCAGAGAGCAAGGGGTTCTCTCTGAGAGTGCAGGAGGTCAGTGAAAACAGCAACAAGGTACTCCACGATGTGTACTCCTAGAAAAGCAAAATAAATTAAACTGCTGACATGAGCACGGACACTGGGGCAACAACCCTTACTTGGGCCTTGGCAGCAGCCCACAGAGCATCACACAGGAAAGTACTGAGCAAGATCAAAAAGTGATCGTAGTGACCTAGGCAAGTGCTCCTGACCACTGGGGTACCTGAGACATCCTCCACACGTTAGTTCTTGCTGAAGCAAGTACTCCACCTTTGCTGTGCTGTGCTGAACACGCCTGTCTTGTAACAGGAGGGTGCCAAGCCCCACCTCAGAGAAGAACTGATTTGTACTGGGGGCACACACCCCAGTGAACATGGAAAATTGAACAGAACTTTCTTTCAGAACTGGGACTCTCAGCACACCCCTGGTGCTGCCTGACTGCCAGATACACACAGAGGACTCAGTGAGGAGCTGTGGTGCTGGCAAGTCCTGCTCCAAGCCCACCTGATGTCCCGGTGATTTTAAGGCTTTCCTCAAGGAGGTGGTAAAACTTTGCAATATTTGCCACCAGAGCTTCATTTCTGAAGTTTTCTTTGGAAAATGCATCCATTTCTTACCTAACACTGCAGTCCTCTCCCTGAACTGGGGAAGAGCTGCCCAGAGGCAAGGAAACCACGTTCCTCTCCTGACCTCCAGACTCTGACCTTAAAACACTGTTACTGAAGCCAAGTACTGCCAGATCAAGTCTGTCCCTGCAGGGACAGTGTCTGTTCTCTTTAGGGTCAGGGAAAAGGGGCACAAGCACCTACAGAGCTTCAGTGCCTCTCCTGAGCACAAACACCAGGAATCTGCACCTCCTTCTGCTTGCAGGGAAGATAATAAAATGTCTCAAGGTAAAAAATGATAAACGGTAAAAAATTGTTAAAAATGGATAAAAATGATGCCATTTGCACTCCACTGGTAGAAATGACACATGAAACAAAAAAAAATCTGTACCTGTTCCATCTCCAGACTGAAGCAACAGTATATTCCTGGCCTCTAATGCAGCAGGGACAACAGCACTGAAGGGAAATGTTTGGATTATCATGTCTTCATTTAAAGAGAACCCAATTTCTTCATCGAAGCCATCACTGCCCTCGATCAGAACATCCACCATATCCAGGACATCTAGTAAGTGAAGGAAAAAATGTCAGCAGAGGATCCAGACTACTGGAAAAACAGCAGAGGTAGAATGCAACACTCCAGGATCACAAGACATTTTCTTAGTTCCACAAAAAAAAAAAAAAAAAAAAAAAGGAAAAAGCCACATTTGTCAGGTAATACAATGTTAAGTAAACACAGAAATCACAGCTTTCAATGCTGCTGTCCAGCACAGGGTGCCCAGAGCGGCTGTGGCTGCCCCTGGATCCCTCTAAGTGTCCAAAGCCAGGCTGGATGGGGCTTTCAGCACCCTGGGCTATGGAAAAGTGTCCCTGCCCATGGCAGGGGCTGGAACTGGTTGAGATTTAAATGGTGCCTTCCCATCCAAACCACTCTGGGATTCCATGATTCTGTGAACAGCCCCAGGCAGAAGAACTAAATTTCCATTTCAGTTTGAAAATGCTGCTGCAAGAGCATGAAGAGACGTTTCAAATACTGTTAAAGTGGCACAACCACAACAAAAATTATGTTTGGGGGCAAAGTGGTAACTTTGCAATTCCAACTTCTGATACCAAGTACAGATGGAGGGTGAATCCTGGAGGATCCGATAACAGGATTTCTATTGTTATCTATCCCCACCCAGTTTGCTGAGGAGGGCCAGAAAATGCAGCCCCAGGTGGTGGAATTCTGCTGTTGAGGGGTTCCCACATACCATCAATGTGAGAGACAGGGATGCTGACGTTGTCAGAGTCCTGTTTAAACACAGCAACCTGGAGCATGCTGGCCTCCTGAACCACGTCTGCTGCCTTGTCTGTGTAGGGATAGGGCTTTGTCACCAGCTTCAGCAGGATCTGCCAGCAAAGGGGGGAGAAAAGTAACTGAGTGCACTGGCTGTCAAGGGCAGGGGAACCATCTGTGGCTAAGAGAGACCACGTGCTAAAAGTGTTGGAAGCTGGGCGGGTTTTAGGAGGACAACTTCCATATTACTCCTGCAGGATTCTGTCTACAGCTCCTGCTCTGCGGGGGACACTGATGGAATAAATAAAAGTCCACTGCAATTTGGCATCTAGAATGCTACCCCAGACTGAGTCCCTGGGGACACTGCCCTGGAAATGAAGCACTGGGCATTCAGCAGCCTGCAGAGTATACAGGAAGGGTCAGCTTTCCTTGTCCAAGACCACAATTTACTGAGGTCTGATCACTTTGGCACCTAAGGAGGAGATAAAAGCTATCCACACATACAACACTCTACCCTTATACCAACAGTGCTGTTATAGCAACTGATCTTTTTGGATTCCATTTTCCCACAAATCATTTTGCTGTCCCTCCCACTGAAGACAAGAAGGATGCCACCTCTGTATCCCACAGAATCCCAAACAATGCTTTTCTCAGAATTCACTCGCTGCTCTTTGACAGGTTTCTCAACGACAGCAACAAAATCTCCAGTTTCCACTAACACTGTTCTCTGTATTGTTTATCCAGCTAATTTGAACACTGATACCCTTTCCAAAAACTGAATCACTGCTTCCTTCTGGTCTTCTTTTGTGTTATCCAAGTGTTCCAGCCAAACTGAAAGTTCCTTCCATGTATACTCAAACACTCCACTGTCACGTAAAACCTGTCCAGGAAACAAAGGGGGAGGTGTGTAAATAAACCTCAAAACACCTAAAATACAAGACCCCAAGAGATACAGATCTTTTGGTAGAGTAACTTCATGATTCCCTCTTTTGGGAAAGAAAAGAAGAGCAGGCTGATGGAAAGAAGTATCTGTCACTGTCCTCACCCCTCAGCTCAAGAGGCCTTATTCCCACTCACCAGGGAGACTTGGACTGCACAGTGGACAATAAAAATCTTACTTCTATAATTTTTGAAAGCAGGTTATACTGCTGTCAGAGGGCTGTACATCTTTATATCCTCACAAGCAGAAAGAAAAGCACCTTGAATATACCCTGTAGGGACTATTTAGAAAACTGCTGATCTAACATAAGGGAAAATCGTTGCTAAATTAAACCTGAATCAGGCTACTTGTACATGAAACAATTAGGCAGAAGGACAAACAGTCAGCAAATGAGCAGTGGCTGTGACCACAGCAAGGGCCAGAGAGAAGTGCAGGTTGTGGGGGCGGTGAGGCAGACCCAGATACACCACAACCAAGAGACAGGCTTTGACACATCCATGAATTTTCCCCATTTCCCTGCTCTCTACATTCAGGCCCTGACCTCAGGTACCCAGGCCTGGTGACCCTGTGCTCCAGCTCTACAAGCAAGAAAGGAGGAGGGAGGAGAGGAAGGAATCAAAGTGACACCATGGTGAAACTCCCTGCCCCAAGCTGTCAACAAGAGATGAAACCTTGCCCAGCTCCTGACTCTGCACCCACACTACACAGGATCAATCTGTGCCTTTGCTCCTCTCCACACACAAAACAAAAGGAAGCCATCACAACTCATTTGTTCTACATTTACTCTGTGTACAACACCGGCAGCTCTAAAAATAACTGCTGCTTACATGAATCTGACAGGGTAATTCATTTAAATAAAGAAAAAATGAAGGAAAAAGGATTCATTTTAATATAATAGACTATTTTTGGCAGTCTTGAAATAGAAATGCACTTGCAGCTCTCACAGGAACAGGCAGGAACAGAATGTGAAATCCAAAAACAAGCCCTCAGTTACACAGCCCTGCGTAGAAAATTAAGTCCCTACCATCTATTCTTAGCAGCCTTTCTGCTGCCATAACTGCCCTGACTTCCCTGCTCGTGCATTCCCCTCAGAGAAAATGCAATGGACTGCAGGGGAAGGTGGACACAGCAACAAGTGAGGCAGTCCGTGTTCCCACCTGGCAAAAGAAATCCAAACCCACCAGAAAACCAGGACATTTCGAGCAGGTTTTGGTTCAAACATCCATTACTGGGAGACCAAGAGAGCCTGCCCTTAAAGCCTTGCAAGGGTCAAGGGCAACTAAACCCCAGTTCAATCACTGCAACTGGGGTCTGGTGGACTGAGTATGAAAATGGCCTCTCTGATTGGAGCTAAATGCAAAGATTCAATGCACAAAGCTGGGTACAAATTCCTGTGCCATGAACACTGCAGGGCACTGCATGAAGAGCCCTGTCCAGGGCAGTACAGCTTCCCAAATTTTCTCTGGGCAGGACAGTTTGGTTGTATTTATTCCTAGTGTCAATCTCTACCCCTACTCAGATAACTGAAGATGTGCTCTTTTAATAAGGCGCTAAAAACAACAGCCTCTGGTGTCTTGTGGACTTGCAGTTGACCAATTTTTCTGAAAAAGTCAAATAGCTAATTTAAATGTACAGAAGGGGATTTTAATTAATTTTTAAAGACAAAAAGTACTCCTGGCATCAAAGCTTGTATCAGGCAGTAGCAGAGAGGATTATTCTGCAGGGCCAGAGCAAACCACTCAAGGCTAATGCAAGGCTGCAGTGCTGGAGTACAGACTAAATAAACAGTGATAAAGTACAGAACAAATAAACAACGATAAAAAATAAAACTCAAAAGTAATCTCTTCTTGATCAATGTCAAGACCTTTGCAGGCACAAACTACGATAATTTATTACAGTGCCAGAATTAATTCAGCCTGGGGAGGGCGGGCAAACACTAAAGACATTTTCCTTACTCTTTCATCAACTGCTGCAGGGAAGTCAGTTCACAGCATTTATTTCCAGAAAATATTTTGTTAATAGCCAGTTATCTGACAGCAAATTCCAACAAGAGTCACAAGAAACAGGAAAGGAGACTCTGCTGACCACACAACCATGCAGTAAAGGTATCTGCTTTAAGAGAAAACTTCACAATCCTGAAATTTCAGACCAGTGGGATATAGTGAATATCCTGATATTTCAATTCAAATGCTTACCTTGATGATTAACTTTTTGGTGGAAATTTTCAGCTGAGAATGGGTACTTGTAACAAACATTTTCATCAGTAAATAGAAGACTGATTTTTCACCAGATATCTTCTCTGTCTCAGAGATGTCCTGTAAGAAAAATATATTAAAATTCCTCTGCTACAGCAACACTGGACAGGGCTGTGTTGCGCTGACACTGAGGTGTAAGGTAAGTATATTATTAACAGATCTGCCCAGAAGTCCCAAGGCCAGAAACAAATGGGATCATTTACACTACTTTGCATTTAATCAGACAGGATCATTGTACTCACTTGTAGAATGTTTTCCTGGAAAGGGGAAGACAGTAGTAACAGAAACCCCAACTACTACAAGGACCCAAGACAAAGCCACCTCCCTCATCAATCATATCTTACTCCCCAATCATTCCATGTCTATCCCTGTTACAACATTCCACGGGTATCTCTGCTTCTCCTCAAAGCCAGGCCCACTCCTTTCTCCTGACATGACAAGCAAACATTTGACAGAGCTCTTATTTTACAAGCCTGCAGTAACAAAGAAAGCTGGGGCCCTGATGGTTTCCACTGATTTTGGGGAGCATAAAAAAATTGTTGGAATTTCCTTGGGAAGGGGTGGGATGGCTGCCATCAGTGGCTCATTTCCCTGGTCTGCAACGTGAGGCTTTCCAGACAAGGGGACACCAGCACATTGTCACTTGTGCTCCTCTCCAGAGACACACAGAGCTCCTGGAACCTTCTCCTGTGCTCACCAGGGAGGCAAAAATGCTGTCCCTGTACAAACCTTTCAGATAAGAATGGATCTTTCACCACTGCTAAGAATGTGACTCCTGCTGGCTTTACAAAACAAACCTCCTAAAATGACTGGACTAATGTAAAACTAGGCAATGCCAGATGGAGGACAACAGACCAAGGAAACATAAATATGCATTGGGCTCTTACCTGTACTTTGAACCAGGCAAATTTATTGGCGGGAAGTTCCAAAGCCACCTTCAGGATGTGGTGCTGCAGGAGAGGAGGGACCTCCTCCCTCAGGCCCCTTTCAGTGACTATACCTGAGGGGTGAAAGCAAGAAACCAGCTTCAGTTTGGTCCATCTTCCTGAAACCCCACAGCACTCATGTGTCAGGGTTTAAAACACAACTGTGAGACAAGCTGGCCACTCAAAGACCTTCACATCACGGGATCCCCAGATGTACTGCAACTAAGGCTGGCCAGCCCAAGGTGAGAATCCAGCCTCAGAGGGAGAAAAGCAACCACTCCCTTCTGCTGTGGACTGCGTAAACAGCCAGAGAAAACAAAAAACACAAATACCCATCAAATACCTTTTATCAGCTTGCTGAAATCAAAGTTGCTCTGTGCTACCAAGTGGGGCACAACCTTCTGATACAGACATATGACCTGAAGCAGTGCAGCTTTCAGAAGCAGCGTCTCAGCATCATCTGCACCTAAACAAAATGTTTCCATCATTAGTTTCTCCTTCTTTCACAGCAACACTGCACAGTGTCACACCTCCCTTAGCCAGCAGCAGAATTAATAACTGTATTTCCAGCAGGTTTGCCTAGGAAATGACCTGCTGTCTTCCCAACAAGAACAAGAACAACACCGATGCAATCTCCAGTTCCATTCCCCAGCATTCCTGTATGAATACTTTCAAAACGAAATCTGCTTGTTCAGTGCCTAGATTGAGAGCTGCCATTTCTAATTTGACTCAGAAGTGCTCACACATCTAAAACACACCCTGAACATCTGAATGCTCACTGTAGGAACCCCACCTGTCCCACTGCTGTTTGGGGCTGAACAACAGGAAGAAGTGAAGGAAAGGATATGGCCATGCTGCTGATTTCTGGGGACACTGCTTTCAGCTAATGTCAGGTAGCTTTGGCTGGGGAAGTGCAGGAGACTGCACTACAGTTTGGTGCAAATTTATTATTTCAGTTAAAAACTTGTTTCTTTCCCTTTCCCCTTTCAAAGTAATACTTTCTCAGTGCAAGCTCCTGGCAAGAGGCACACAACAAATACCTGTATGAGAGAAACACCAGTAGCACTTAAAGCAACTGCTCACTTCTGAGGAAAAGCCACCTCCGGCTTCAGTTGTAACATGAGGAGCCATAAAAGCTACTTGTTATCCAGTCATTAATGAAAGCAAGCAAAGAACATGGGCCAAAACATTCAACACCGAACTTCTTCCTATTTACTTGGTCTCCTCACTGAGTTAGGAAGAACAGGACGAATGGCATGGATAAACTTTGTTTGCCTGGGTCTCAGCTCCCGTTAGGAAAGAACTCTGTAGTGACCACAATGCAAATAAAGGTGCAAAAGGTGAGCTGGGAGTAAGTGACAACACAGCATTGCCACTCAGAATGCTGAGGAGCTACAGTCCCACAGGAATGAGCTGCTCCACTGCTCTCCAAGCCTTGCACTGTCAGGGCTGCCCCAAGGGAGGCACACAAGGACATCCACTGACCAGCCCTCTGCTCCAGGAAGTTTCTCTGTGGAATATGCCCTGTGAAGGGTAAAACTGGTTGCAGATTAATCTCTAGCCCACAAAGAAACTTCACAGGCCATTGGCCCAAGAGACAGACAGTGCTGAAACTCCCCATTCCCTGCAATGGAACTGTGGAAGGAAGCCCTTTGGGAGGGACACTGGATTTGAGAAAGGAAAACTGAGGCCCTTGCTCCATCCCTCTTCCCCCTCTTCCAACACTCATAATTCCACCCTGTGTTATATCAACAAGCATTTGTGCAGCCACAGTAACTAACTGCTAAAAAAAGACCTCCTGGTGAAGTAACTTGGACAAACAAAAATCTCCCCAAAGATTATTTTTCAGGCCTATCAGTCTCCCTGCCAGTTTTATTTTGTGGCTGTGAAACAGCTCCTAGCATGGAAAGGCCAAGGGCAGGAGGGCTGCGTTCAACAGGAGGAGCAGCAGAGCCCTGTGCCTGAGGGGGAACAGCCCATTCACCAGGACATTCTGGGGCCACCCAAGCAGACAGCAGCTTGCCAGGGAAGGACTGAAGGCCCTGGTGTCCTGGTGTCAGGCAGCTGCTCCTTCCCTTCCTCTCAGCACTGGGGAGCCCAAACCAGGAGCGCTGTGTTCAGGTCTGGACTCCCCAGAAAATGGAGACACGGGGGAGAGTCCAGCAGTGGCTCACAAAAATGGTGAAGGGACTGGAACATCTCTCCTGTGAGGAATGGCTGGGGGAGCTGGGACTGGGCAGACTGAAGAGAAGGCTCAGGGGCATCTTTCAATGCATATGAGCACCTGAGAGCGCAAAGATGACAGTGCCAAGCTCCTCCCAGGAGCACCCGGGGGCAGGAGCAGAGGCACAGGGCACAGAGTGAACCACAGGAACACTCTGAGCATCAGGAAACACTTTCTGACTTGAGCACCCACACAGGTTGCCCAAAGGGGTTCTGGAGATGTTCAGAAGCTGTGTGAATGTGGACCTGGGTACCCAGGTTTAGGCAGAGGAATCAGGCAAGATGATTTACAGAGATCCCTTCCAACCCCAACCGCTCTGTGATCCCGGACAGCCAAGTCAAACTGCTTCACCTTCCCGGAGCAGCGGCAGCCTCTGTGTTGAACTGGGCTCTCAGGCAATTCTAACAGCCTGAAGAGCTGAACAAAGCAAAGGTGAGCAGTAAATACAAGTGAGATCTGGATTCTGCTGAAGTTAAGGGTGGGATGAGGGTTTCACATCTCTCATTCCCACAGAGATAAGAAGGTGTAACTCCATGTGCTTTGCCTACCATGCTGCTCAGCAGCCTCTGGCTCGGTCACTGCCTTCACAGTGGAGACATCTCCTTCCTTTTTCTCTGCTGGGCCATTGCTGTGCTCTCTCTCTTGCTTCAGAAGGGACTGCCAGACAGCCACTATGCTGGTCATGTCTGGCAAAACCTAAAAGCAAACAGGGGAAATTGCAACAGCTCTCCTTTGTAAGACAAAGCTCCTGTGATAAACACATCCCCTAACACCCAACAGGAAGATTTGCAGCTCTTCACAAAGTTTGGAATTGACCTTGTGTGTAATCAGAGAATGACCTCAAATCAAGCACTGCACTTCCACTTCTGCATAACGCAAGTAGTGGAAAGAACATTTTATTGAAAAGGCTTCCTGTGAAAATTTTGTTTGGTTCTTTTTCCTCATGGCTATTTTCAACTCAAGTGCTCTCTTGTCCAGTAACTTGTGAGTAACCTCTGCTGGCTGCATTGACTTGAAGCAGGAAGAGAACTTGCTTCCTGCTCCTGGAAATCATTTGCAGCACCACAGCCATGAATGCTGAAAATCTCCCCACAGAGAGAGATCTGCATTCCCATCAGACAGCCACGTCAGGAAGTGCCAGCTCCTCCCTCACCATCTAACCCACAGCCTCCCCAGGGTACCCTCCCCTGGCTCCTCAGCTGCACCACTCCAGGACAAAGCACAGGGAGAGCAGTTCTCTGCTGCAATTGTCTCTTTCCACCTTGCTGACAGCTTCTCTGTAGAGCTGCACAAACTCCTGCGCTGCTGGCAGTGTGCAGATCTGTGACCTCTGCCAGGTTTCCTCAGACAAGCAGTGCTCAGTGTTCCTCAGGGCCCTTCTCAGCACCATGGACACCAGTGACAGGATGCTCTGCTTCACCTCTGTGCTGGGCAGCTAAAAGAAGGAAGTGCATTAATGACATTTCAGTGATTGCTGTTACGCTATGCACAGAATCCATACTCTGAATGTGTTAAAATTGGTCAATGAATCACTTATTTTCTGGATCTTAGCTAGCAGTAAAGAATCCATGGGTTTTCAGATTCCCAGCCTAAATCACTAGCGGACAGCAGCAGAACTGGTGCTTGGGAAAGGCACCTGGAATCAATATCAATGACTTCAATTCATTTTCCAGTGCTTCACCAAGCCAGATCTATGCTGAGGCAGGCAACATAAACCACAAGTAATTAACCAACTTAAGAAACTTCTTGAATGACCAGACACTAAAATGAAGCAGTACTAACCAGGACAGAAAAGTCACTGAAACACTACAGACTGCTCTTACATTTAACCCTTGGGTGAACATTGTTCTGCTGCACACTGCAGGGACTGTTGTGACCATCACCATAGACAGCAATCTCGGAAGAGGAATAAATTCTGAACTCTTAAAACAACTGGAGATCTCTGGTTGAGCCTCGTAGATCTGAAAGAAAAGAAACAAAAATTTAAGCCCATTGATACAGTTCTGGAGATGACAGCTTCTTCCGGGGAGCATTTTACAGAGGGATTTTGACTTGTCAGAAGCAATGGCAACATTAAATGTCAATTGTTATGCAAAAATGCTACAGAGCATCCTCCAGACTCCTACTCAACTAAATGGACCCTCTGTATGCAACCAGCATCCCTGCTAAAGGCCATCCCTTTTCAAGAGATTCCAGATCCTACTTGCCCATTTTAAGCTAAACAAAGAGGCAGCAGAGCACTCACAAAGGACAAAAGGTTCTTCTAGCTGAGCTTTGATGTTGCTGCATCTCAAAAAATATGTCCCTGATGTGATGTTTCCCACTGTTTCTTACACCAATTCCTTCTCTGCCAGTTAAGTTTAAACGTTTACAGAGCCTCCTGCTCTGAGCCTGGCTTTTTACCACCACCCACACTCTCACCTTCTTGAGTAACTTCATGTTGTCCATCCAAGCAGACTTCACTCTAGGAACAAAGGAATACTGGCTCTCCTTGAAGTATCTATTCAATAAATCTGGGCACACTTTGAGAATATTCACCACGAGATCAGCAACCATTTCATCTTCTGTTGCAGTTTTTAAACCAAGCAGGAAGTGCAGAAGTACCACATTTCCTCCCCTGTTGAAGACAAAAAAATTATTTTGAATAAGAAATCCTTCTTTTGATAGTTTATATGGGATGTGAACTCTGCAGCTTCTCTAACTATTAACTGAAGGCAAAACTATTAATTGAAGGCAAGATCTCTCACCCTCCTGGCATAATTTCTGAGTTTATACTCAAAGAAGTAAGAAATGAATGTACCTCCACATTTTCTGCATGACAAACAGCGAATTAACACCACACATTCAGGGCAGACACGATAACTAGTGAGGTCTCTTTTGCTTCTAGCAAAAAATCCTCATACAATCCCAGCTGCCCAGTGACTTACTTGCCAGAAGTTCCAAGACTTGGATCATAGAAGGTTATGCCATGTTTCAGAGAGCAGCACAGGTCCACTAAGAAACTATGCACAAGTTCTCTCACCATTGCTTTGCCCACCTCCTCAGAACCTTGAGCCACCTGTAAGAACCAAAAAGGAGTAAAAAGGGCATGAGAGATTTGGCATCACTGATATCAGCCTCACTCCACAGTTTATATGGCTCCTCTCAGGGAAATACTAAAACAAAGTTTGGCTTTTGTTCTGATCAAAAAGAGAAACTTCAGGACCTGGAGGTCCCTTCCAACCCAAACCATTCTGTGATTCTGCAGTTCCATTAACTTTCTAAATCCAGAATAACTCAAAATGCCTATGGATGAAAAGGCTCTTGACTACTGTGGCTGGGAAATCATGAATCATATGACTAACAGGGACTACCAGGAACTGTAGGAACTTACAGTGACTCAGAACTGAAATGTGTGCTTATGAATGGGGTCAGGGATTGCACAGCTCCAAGCAGATCCCTACCAGAAACAGATCTCCTCCAAAGGGTGTTTGCAGTACATCAGCAAGGGACTGGCAGGGTCATAAGCATGTGGTGGAGGAACACAAGAGGGCACACACAAAGGTGAAAAATCTGTAGCCAAAACCCAGTGAGAAGCAGCAGAAATTTGGAGGTTCTTTTTAAATAGGCTCAGTAGATTTCTCGTTTTGAGCACATCAGGCTCAGAGCAACTGGGAGCTGTTTCAAAAGCTGGGGGATGCAAGAGGAGGGGAAATAAAGACAGCACAAGGACTAAGAGCAACAAAGAAACGAATGGCCAGACCTTCAAATCCTCAGGGCTGACATCAGTAATGCCATTCCAGCGGTACAGTGAGGAGATGTGCAGCAACACTTCTGCAGTGAAAAAACGAACCTTCTGTGTCTTGCTGATGTTTTTGTTATGAACCACCTGAAAATGAGAAAAACGCAAACTCTTCTATTTATTGCAAGTTGTCACAAAACCATAGCAAAACAGCATCACACCTCATTCGTCTAGTACACCCAGAGCTGGCTCTCCTCACCCAGCAGAAGAAAGGCTCTGCCTGTCCTGTCAACACTTGTCTCACATGCTCCTGCTCCACCCTGACCCTGCACCAACCTCTGCGCACCCTGCGCGTGCTGGACAGGACTGATGTTCAGCTGAAGAGTGCAGATCATGTTTAGAGCATCCCAGCCACAGAGCAGAACCAGGGGAGCCTGGGCTAGGCATAGTAAAGCCTACTACCAATGAAGTTTGAATGAAAGGGAAGGAAATTTCTCAGAAGTTCTTCTGCTGTGCTCTACTGCTGGCATTGTTTTAATTCTCATTTTTCTTGCTAAGCTGGAAGAGTCATACAGCGTGCTGGGGTCCACCAATAACACAACAGCTCATGATTTATGATTCCCACATAGGAAAGGATTCACTTGAAAAACAAAGTTCTAAGGAGCTTTATTTTACATTTAAATGATAGCTTTTTTATTATCCTTCTTTTTTGTGTTATTGCAACAGCAAAATGAAAGAACGTTTTTGGCTTTAATTGGTCAGTTGATAAAAGCCCAAGTCTGAGACAGGCTACATTCTAAATTTCAAACTAGTTTTTCTTCATTCTCTCAACTGTTCATGAACAGCTTATGCAACATTGCTTCAGCAGCTCAGAACAGATATTAAAAAGTCCTAGATTCTGGAGCTAAAAACATTTTTAAAGAAATAAAATGCATCTCAGGTGCAGCTGCTCTGCCAGCAACAAGAGCACCCCACGAAAGAGGCAGGGCCATGCTCAGAAGGTGACAGAGCACAGGAAAAGCCACCACTAAACCAACTCTCACCTTCCAGCAATTCCTGCTTCCCTGTTTTCAACCTGACACAGTAACATAGCCAAGCTACCAACCTCCAACACACATCATGAGTCACACACTGCAGCAGCACACTGCCAGCAGCCCTGAGAACCGAACACTGCGGGAGAAATCACTGCAGAACTGTTGTTAGCAGTGAGGGAAATAGAAAACATGAGACAACACAGTTCCAAGGGTGTGTCATACCTTAGCTGTCAGTGTGGAAAGCAGAAGATTGACAGTAGAAACTCTGTCTTCCTTTATTTCAGAGCGAAGAATAGCTGGAATGAAATCTAAGAGGACATTTCAAATGTTAAGTCAAAATGTGAAAGCTCTTTTCTTACTAAAATACTTCAGGGAATTCATCCCCATTCCTCTTCCATGTCACATTATTTGTCCTCCTGTTATATTCCAGGATGAACCAAAAGCAGCAATGAGAGTTCAGAAGGATGATGTGTCTGTGACTCTGGTTATGAGCATGTGATGCTGCCAAACCTACTCTCACCTTCACTGGCCAATTTGCCAACTTGCTGATTAACACTGCTACAGCATCTGTCAATAAATACATTTTGGGCCCTGAAATGCCACACTAAAATTCAAGTAATGTCACACCCCTCCCATTGAAGCACTTGTAATTGTTTCACTGAGTGATTCTCAAATGTTGGGAGGTTCCATCTCCAGCTACATCCATCACCTTTTGGCTCACAGCGCATCCCCAAGTTAGACAAGCTCAGTTCATAGAGAACCTGGGGCTCCTACAGGGCAATGACCGGGCCGAGGTGTGCCATCCCCAGCCTGGAAGAACCTAAAGGAAATCAGCAGCCCTGGGGCGGCAGGAGCCAGAGAAGTCAATCATTACAGCCAGCTCCCAGTCCTCTGCCATTACTTGCTGCCAGCTAGTGCATTAAGCACTTTTTTAAAAACAGTATTTCTAGATCCCTTCTGAATTGCCTCCTAACTTTTCCAAGGGTCACAATTCACAGGGCAGAAAGGCAACTGAAGTACACTCTTTTCAAAAGAAAATTATTGCAACAGATCCACTGTTGCTGTATTATGAGCAAGGCTGGAGGCCATGAATTTTTTTTATTGTCTCTATGACCTCAAAGTTTTATATTAGATTTACATTTTTTTAAAATCTGAGTCCCCAAAGCCTTTATTTTTGCAAAGTTTTTGCAGATAGCATATTGTTCTCAAGCAGAAGAGGCTTATTTACTACACTACCAAAGAAGTTTAGAGCTTTTCATGCAATAAGATTAAAAAATATATTTTGCTCCTTATTAGTGTTCTCTACCTGGTTCACATTTTTAATTAGGTAATATTTATTATCACCTATAAATGACTGTGCCTCAAAAACAAAAAGTCATGAAGTACCTTTTAATTCCAGCACCTGTGCCAAGATTGCATTGTCACCCGCAATGAGAAAGGAGAGAGCAAACTGAATATAGGCCATGCGGACATCTGGTCTGCCCTGGAAACACACAAATGGAAATATAAAATTAAATGTTGTTAGCACACAGATTGTACCCAACTGCAGAACTGATACTGCAATTGCTGATTATCCCTAGAAGTGCCATAAATGGGTGAATGAAACAACTTCAACATTGCAAACAATACTGGATTTATTATACACTTGCATTTGGAACGACACAAATATTCTTGTTCCAAAGCACTGGTTTGGGTCAATCCTGACTATTTTTAGCAAACAGGGGAGGGAACAAGAGATAGTTTCTTCTGGAAAAAGAGGAGTGACTTTTTCTCTCCACTCACATATTCTTCTTAAGGATTTCCAGCTAGAGATTATTTAGAACTCTTGTTTATGTTTTCAAGTGCAATTACTCTGTGTTAGTATTGGGCAATATCCTCTCTCCAGTTTCCATTTATTTCAGTGGGACCAAACTGCAAAAAAAAAGACTAGTTTTCAGGAGTCTACTATCACCTTCACTCTGCTTCAGACATTACAAGGGCAGTTCACAGGAACTGTACATTTCTATTTCTCCACAGCTGGTTGGAAACACATGAGGCATTTTCATGCGTCCACTTAGGCACAATCAAGGACTTCAGCCTGACACAGGACAGGAAGGGAGAATTAAGCTCTCGCAGATGAAAACGCAGCAAACATTGGCAACAGCTTTGTTCTGAACACATAGCTAAAAAAGCTGGTGGAGCCACGGCACAGCATGCCATGGCATGCAGCACCTCCATTTACCTGCTTACATCTTCTTTTCAACAATCCAGGCAGGTATTTGTTGTTGAAATCAAAGTGACTGTAGACATCCCTTGCTGAATCCGGGCCCTGAGCCACCATGGCTGACAGCAGGGTAAGGCACCCCCGGCTCACCCTAAAAAACAAAACAAAACAAAACAAAGCAGAGGAAAACCTGCAGGCTATTCCCAGGGTGGTGGTTATACAAACCGCCCAACCAAGAGATTAAAACTAAAAGAGAAAATAGAAGGGAAGCTAAACAATCAAAGTAATTATTTTAGGCAGTAATAACAGCAGCTGGGAAAGAGGGGCAAGGGAGAAAGGAGAAGGAAATGCCTTTTTATGTTCTTCCCCAAAATTAAGCTGTGATGTGAGGCTGGATATTCCCCTTATGAAGTAGTTTAAAAGGGAGAAAGTGACAAAATTAACAACTTGAGATACTTGTTCATGGCGGTGGAGTTGGACTAGACAACCCCTAATTTTTCCATGATTCTATGAACTCCTGAATTCAAAGAGGCTTGCCATTTATTTCAACAGGACTATGTCAGTGGCACCACGCACAAGACTGCAGACCTGCACCATCTGAACAGGCACTGCCATGGACAGATCTGCAAGCTGTCCATCGTGCTCCCGTCATGGGCAAACTGCAAACATGACTCAAGCAGAGATCCCATCGAGACATACAGGAAAGCAAACACCTCTGCACATCAAAGAGGCTGCACAGAACATGCAGAGCATCTCCCATCAGAGATCTGCAGCCTCCTCTGTGCAGGCTCTGGAAGGATTCCTCCAGAACCTGCAATCTTTAAACACGCAATCAGAAGTGCAGATCTTGCACAGCCTCAGAATTTGTTTCCAGTGCACCCATCTGAGATTGTTTGTCCTGCTGCCATAAGATCAGCTGCACAGTGCAGTCTATGAATGCAGTGGAGTCCATGGACTGGGAAAGCACAGAAAGCTTTTCCAATTCTGCTCAAAGACTGAAAGATGAGTCACTGCCCTTGGACAAGCCAATTTCAGTCTGGTTTTTCCTCTGTTTTCCTCTTCCTCCCAGGTTTGTACTGAAATGCCTGACATTTGCAACTTCTTTCCCCATCCATGTGAGCATGAGAACATGGATAGATAACACAGTTATTGAACAACCTAAAATGATCTCAGATTTAAGGGACTGAAAAAATTGCAGAAGAAAAGCCAGTCTGAAAAAGAAAAATCCATTATAAACATGGAAACCTGACTGCAAAAATTACAGGGAAATAAAGCACTCAAGAGCAGCTCTTTTTGCCATCACAGGAAGACATTTCCACACCACACACTTCACCCCACAAATAAAGCAGTATTAAAATAACAGGACTCAAGGTACACCCACGCTAGCTCTCACCAGGACAGCCCCAGCTGATGAAAACTACAGCTTCAGGAAAGTATCCTACAGCACTGGATTGTTTGATGTAGCAGTCTCCACTTTGCAAAGACTTCTACAGGCAATTATTTTATGGCAAGTGGAAAAGGATTACTGAATAAAGGGGGATTATTAGCAATAAGTCAAGATGAATTTGGCAACATCTAGTACAGTCCCTCCAGATCAATGGACAGATTCTCCACCAGAGCACCAAGAAGACTTACCTGTGATTCTCAGAATACAAGGCAGCATAGACCAGTTTCATATAGGAATGAATCAACTTTTTGACAATGTTCATTCCCACAACAGAAAAATGTGAGAGGTCACTGGCTGTCCTCAGTAAAATGGCTTCTAGAGCTTGAAAGATTAACAGCATCTGCAGGATAAAAAAACTATGTTAATACCTGACAATATCAAGTAAGACTTGAAATTATTAGCTGAGCAAACAGTAATAACCACCATTAATAAAAAGAGTAACCCCACTCCAAGAGGAAAGCTTCCCCATATGAAAGTGACATTAACTTCCAAATTCTCTCCCAAATTAATGCTTCCTCTTTGAAAAGATCACTTCTGAGAGCATGTAGTTTCAAGGTGAAAAACAGATGATTGCTTCTAAGTGGACAACAAAAAATGAAATGTGCTGGAGAAAAACATCAGGGCTGTTCCAATCTTTGACTTAATTCCTGCCACAAGAATTCAGAATCCATACAGCACTGGGACTGTGCCCATTACAAACATCAGCCCCTGCTAGCAACGGGATATTGAGGAAAGGCTGTCACTGAACATTAGAGACAAAATGATACTGAAAGGCAAAGAACAGCAAGTGATGGCTAAAAAGCCACACAATGCAATACTACATTGTAAGCAACACTACATGGTAAGCAATGCTGCACCAGCATTCACAGTGAAAAGTTGTTGAACTCTTTGTTCATTCATCATATTCTGAGAAGGATAAAATTGTGTCCAGTTGAAATAAGAAAAATGAAGTCAACTTTACCAGTGGCTTCCTAGAAAGCTGATGTATCAGGCAGATATGTAAAAATATTTACTTTCCCTAGGCTACTTTTGTTTTGCTTTCTTAACTGCTTCTGTTGATCCCCTTATTTCCTAAAAGGCCTTTTGATAACAGCTTGATTCGGACAGGACTATTGGTTGTGTGTGTCATTAAATCCAAGAACATCTATGAACAGAAAGGAGCATTTCCCACTTGGTAGGTGCTTCTGCCACTGCTACTTCCAGAAAAAAAACACAACCCAAACCAAAAATATACAGAGTTATTTACACCACAAAGCACTATTTATTCATAAAACCACAGAACATCCTGAGCTGGAAGGGATCTACAAGGATCACCCAGTCCAACTCCTGGCCCTGCACAGACACCTGAACAATCCCACCCTGTGCCTGAGAGCGCTGTCCAAACGCTCCAGTTCTGGCAGACTTGGCAGCTGTGACCATTCCCTGGCGACCTTTTGTTGGTTCTTCTCCAGGGTGGGATTGTTGGGATTGTGGCCGCCAACACCTGAATGACAGCCCCCATATCCAACTTACTTCACTTTCAGGCTTCCTTTCTCCATCGAGAAGCCTGAATATCTCAGCACACTCCATGGAAATTTTCACGTATCCCTCCACGACATCGTACACTTGGGGTGATGGCAGTGTCCTGGCGATGGACACGAAGGTCTCCAGCCCTGCAAAGCCACAGAGTCACCCGGGCCACCAACGCCACGTGTGGGGCCGGGCCGTGCCCGTGTGCGGCATCCACCCCCCAGCAGCAGCAGCAGCACCCGTAACATCCCCGCGACATCCCCCGGGCCGCCCGCCCAGCCCGGGGCAGCCCCCTCAGCCCGGGTGAGCCCCCTCAGCCCGGACCGGCCCCCTCAGCCCGGGTGAGTCCCCTCAGCCCGGGTGAGCCGCCTCAGCCCGGGGCAGCCCCCTCAGCCCGGGGCAGCCCCCTCAGCCCGGGTGAGCCCCCTCAGCCCGGGTGAGCCCCCTCAGCCCGGGGCAGCCCCTCAGCCCGGACCGGCCGCCTCAGCCCGGGGCAGCTCCCTCAGCCCGGGGCAGCCCCCTCAGCCCGGGGCAGCGCCCTCAGCCCGGGGCAGCCCCCTCAGCCCGGACCGGCCGCCTCAGCCCGGGTGAGACCCCTCAGCCTCAGGGGTGAGCCGGGGCAGCCTCCCCAGCCAGGGGCAGCCCAGGGCAGCCCCTCCCCGGACCAGCCCAGCCTGGGGCAGCCCCCTCAGCCCGGACCGGCCCCCTCAGCCCGGACCGGCCGCCTCAGCCCGGACCGGCCGCCTCAGGGCGCGTCTCTCCCGCCTCGCAGAGCCCCTCACCCTTGGCGGCGGCCGCCGGGTCCCGCAGCAGCGCCTTGAAGCGGGTGCCATTGAACTCCTCGTCCCGCGGGCCACAGGCGCGCTTGGCCGCAGGCTCCCCGCTCCGCTCCCCGGCCTCGCCGCTCCGCTTCCCGGCCATGCTCGATCCGAACCCGGCCCAGGCCCGCCCCGGAACCGCCGCCGCCCCCGCAGGAAGGGGCGGGAGCAGCCCGGGGCCGTGGAGGAGCCGCACCGCCCTAGCGGGAAGGCTTCCCCAGCTACCAGTGCCGAGGTGGGCAAAAAGAGTTAAAAATAGTTATCGTGGAATGGTTTCAAGAGCCCGTAACCATTCCCACCCCCTGCCATGGGCAGGGACGCTTTCCACTGGGCCAGGTTGCTTCATGCCCTGTCCAGTCCGGCCTTGGGCACTTCAGGGACCAGGGGCAGCCACAGCTGCCCTGGGCACCCTGTGCCAGGGCCTGCCTACCCTCACAGGGAGGAATTCCTTCCCAGCGTCCCGTCTGCAGCAGTCTCTCATCCATCGCTGCTTGCAAGGCCAAGCAGGTTTTTGTCATCCCAGTTTCCCCGGTCTGCAGCCCCCTGCGATCCTGAACCAACACGGCTTAAACCTGGGAGTGGAAGGGGAAAGCACGGAGTGCAGGGAGGGGAGCGAACTTCCTCAGACACTCCTCTCTTTCCAGGAGAAGGAAAGGCTTTGGAGTGACCTAACTGTGGCTTTCCAGTACCTGAAGGGGCCACGGGAGAGATAGCGAGGGACTATTTGTAAGGGAAGGAGTGACAGAAAAGGGGGATAGCTTCCCACTGCCAGAGCGCAGGCTTAGATGAATTAAAATCTAAAGCCTTCCCTTGCTTTCAGCAAGTTATTCCAGGACAAGCACAGTGATAAGGAGGAACAGAAAAAGCCTTGCTCCAATAAACTGTTTCATGTGGAATGACAACAGCTGAAACAGTAGTGGAAGATAGAGTAGATTAGTTCAATAAGAAAAAATTAAAATAAAGATCTATCCAAATCCAAACCAGAATTTATTTCATATGTGCAAGTAATAAAAGTAACATTCGTATCTTCCTCGGCTTTTTCAAACTGTTTTTGTTTTGTTTTTATTTTAGCAAAATACTGTAAAAAGAGTGATCCAGAAGAGGGCAACATTCACAGCCATTCTGAGACCTAGGATGAACAAATGCTTTCACACTAACAGAAGGTGCTGCGATGTTTTGAGAGCAGAGGATAGAACAAAATAAAAGAAGCTGAAGTTATAAGGCAGAAAAGGGTAAAGTAAAGGGAGTACGTAAGACTGGGTGGGGGAGGGAAATGGGAAAGTATGAATTGCTAGGACACTAGGTACAAGGGCTTTTTTAAAGTAATTTATGAGAACAAAGCTAAAAGCATCTTACTGCTGCTAGTGGCATCATGCTCCAAGCTCTGCTAATAATTTCTATTTCTAGGAATACTTAAATTTAACTCACTACATTCCAACTATTTTTCTGCTTCTTTAGAAGGCAGTTCCATTTGGAATTCACCTCAGTATAGCAAATTCTATGCAAGGGTACAGACTTCTCAGTTCTTCCATAAAACATTTTTGGTGGTTCTTCTGGATGATGGGAATCCTTCATTTCAGCCTTACAGTTTTCTTGAAACCTAAATTTGTGCAGGTATCCAAATGCATTTGCAATTCCAGAAATTGATAGGCACATAATATGGAAGTTAAAGAACATTCTCAAGAGGGAGTTGCTTTGTTATTGAGGGGATGAAAAGGAAGGCCAGAGCTAGTAGAACCAGGAGAAAAGATTTGATTTAACACAGCTTTTAAAAGGCTCACAGTACCCATACTGAGATCCTCCAGGGTCCTAGTTACCAGACTTACAGGCCTGATAGTTACCACCACACCATATTTCATAGTTCTAGTATTTTAAAAAGTACTGCAGAATGGTACTGGAAGTTATTTTTATTTCATTTTATTTCAAGTTCAATTATTCTCTCCCCCCACTGCCTGTGTGGCTGTCAGAGGCTTCCAGGAGGCTGGGGAAGCAGACTGCTGCTCTCACTTCCAGCCAGGTCACTTCCATGTTCTGCTGGAGTGCACTTTGAAGCCCGTGTCCTTTTCTCTCTCTGTTATCTGACAGTTTTCCTCCCCCAAGTCTGTTTTTTGGCAAGCAGCATTTATGGAGGGCTGGTCAGAGACCTCAGGCCCAGACAGAATTCATCTGCTCTGCTGTGCTTATGTGTGCAACAGATGGGAGCAGCAAATGAGTCAAGCAGCAACCTCCGAGCTGCCCAGTTCCCAGTAAATCAAAACACTCCTCTGTGGTTCTTGCCAGATGAACAGATCATCATATCCAAGTTACACACTGCCCCTCTGGCATTTTCAAGCCTGAAAAACAATTCCTGGTCCCTTGCATGAACCTCAGCTCTCCGCCTTGTTCCAGGAGCAGCTCTAGATACCAGACTAAGTGAGCCAAGGCACCCTTGCCTGCCTCAGGGAGGAGCTCTGAAGCCTTCACTGCCCTGACAGCATGGAACCAGCCCAGCCCCAGCCCTGCAGTCCTGCTGCCTTGCCTGTGCCTCCCTAACCTGAACCTCTTCCTTCGCTGTGGCATCCTCACCCGTGCAGTTCTCACGACAAATTCTGATTTGTTAGAAATCTACCTTTCTAACACAGAGCTTCACAAGGTTTCTCTTCTGATTTGAGCCTTAAACACTGCTGTCCTTGTCAGGCAGCCCCTGTCTCTCTCCAGCCTTTAGCCATGGATACTTGCTGTTCTGTGGCTAATACTTGCCACCCCTCAGGATTAAGTCTCCTGAGATGGATTGACATCACTCCCTAACCCTGCCCTCATGACCCTTCCCAAACTCAGCCTGATCTCCAGGCCTACAACCTCTCCCTGCAGATGGGGGACTGTCTCTGAGTGGGACTGCTGACAGACCTGTGCAGGAGCCCAGCTATTGCAGCACAGCCTGTGCTAATCCCAGTCCAAACCTGTCCTTTAAACCCACTGGTGTTGGGGTACTGGGGCCCCAGTTAAAGTAACCCCTGTGGTGGTTTCACTTCAAGGCCATCTGTCAGTTGTGATCCCCTACCCTACACTAGTAAGAAATGCATTCATTCCTTAAAATAATTTTTAAATTATGTGTATAAATCAACCATAGAAAGCATTCAGAGGGAATGCATTTAATCCAAAATCCCATCTCTTAAACTGTAGTTCTCAATATTTGCTCTTAGTTTACACAATTACTCCACAGAAAAGTTTCCTTCGGTTTTTCCCAGAATTTCAAGTGTGATATAGAGCTCTTTGTCAAATGTTCCTGCTTTCCAGCCTTTGACACCCTGAGGGATGGGATCACAGAAGGAGAGAGGGTGGATGCTGCCAAGAGATGGGGTGTCAGGCCCCCTCCTCAGCACAGCCTCCCAGAAGGGAATATTCCCAGCGCTATCCCTTCCTTGCCATCACATGTCCAAATGCCCTGTGCCCCATGCTCCCATGGTCCTGGCCAGCCCAGTGCTAGGCCATACACCCGGAGACACAGTCAGACACAGTCACTGCAGTGCTTGAACTCCACACGTTTGGCATTGAGGGGATGTACAAGGTCAGTGTGTGGACCCAGGAGATGAGTGGGCTGGCAAGGCTGAAGTGAAACCACAACTTTTTTTGTTCTAGATGCTGTAAAACAAAAGCACCTCTTCTCCTCTTCTCCCTCCTCCTCCAATCCCGGAGTTATTTCAGCTGGAGTGCAAGGAGCGCCTTTTAGGCCTGACTAATGGCAATTTGTGTTCCTCCCACAAGGAATATCAGAGCCTGTCAATATGGACGAGGCATTCTGAGGGTTTGAGTCAGAGCATGGTGTGAGCCTGGAGCTGGGCTGAGTGCCCAGGTGCTGAAGATGGGTGGAAAGATCAGAAAAGAAGGGAAGAGGACAGAAGAGTGGGGAGGTCAATGAACAGGCTGTGAAAAGCTAGAGGAGCTGGAAGCACCTCTGAGTATCTACTGCAACACTCAGGGTATCCTCTGTGTACTGAAATCCTTCCCACCTTCTGCACGTGGAATAATCCCCAAGCATTGTCCACTCTGAGTTCAGTTTGACATAATCACTGAGTCACAGAATTTACCAGGGAGCCCTTGCAGTCCTGATGGGAAAAGCAGGCACTTACAAACACTGCAATAATTATTCTCAAATTTTGTTATTTGCTTTTAATTTCACAGTGCTCTGGTCAAATTAGCCTGAGATCTGGATCTCAAAACTGTCAATTCTCACTGATTAGATATTGATATGGGCTACTCTTTTCTAAAACACTACCAGTTTTCCATGCCTTTACATAGCTAACTTGAGAGACCCTGAAGCCTGATTTTTTCAAGGCTCTTGGAAAAGTCGCAGGTTTTTTTCAGTGTTTTGACATTGATTCTGTGGCTTTAAAAAGCTTCAGTCTTGAATTTCAAGTACATAATCATTAGTCATTTTGGAAAAATCTTAGCTTAAATACTTACTAAAGGGGAGCAGTGACAACAACCCATCAAAGGCAGGCTTATAAAGCCATAATAAAGCACTTTCACAAAGAGGTTGGTTTCCAAGACCGTGGTCCACCCAGCAAGTCTGTCCTAATGTCCTTCCTAAGCTGGGAGGCAAGACATACAGTCTTTGCCAGTGTGTCTTTGAAGCATCATGTCAGGAAGTGACCAGGGACCACTTGGGCACTTTAAGAGGGCAAGAAAACAAACCCAGGAGCTTTTCCTTGGTGCAGTTGATCTGCCTCCACCTTAGGTCATGTTTTCTCTTGTTTCCAGCAGTAAGCTCTGTGAGATGGGACTTGCCTCTTTCTTCGTGTCTATACAAGTGCCAGGTGCACTGCTACAAGAGGCAATCTGTGTACAGGAGAAGTGCCAGCACAGCTGGCAGCGCTCAGCAGGGTGAGGAGTGGGGGCTTTCTGCTGTGCCTGGTGAGGAAATGGAGTGAGGTTTCATTCCAGTGGAACGTGAGGAGGTGGGCTGTACAAACTTCATGGGCCACATCCTCTGTCTTGTTAAGTGCTCCGGGTCTCCCTGGTGTTCTGGCTAGTTTGGCCAAGGAGCAGCTCGTGAGCACAAAACTCAAAACTTGTTTAGCTGAGTTTGCTCTCTCTGAAGCGAGTTCAAAAAACAGCAGAAAGCAGCAAATATTTTCCCTCCTTCTAAACTTGCTGTGTGGAGTGCTCACTCAGTATTCATTCCAATTTCTATTTACACACAGGAGAGTGTTTCCTAACTCTGGCTCACTGCATTGGTCCCCTCAAGTGCAAATAACAGTACATTTGAAGATCTTGTTAGATCTTATTATCCATAGCACCTTGAGAGAACTTACAGCACCCAAAACACATTTAGAATTAGAAAAAAACTGTGGAGCAAGGTTCTCTGCAACTATTTTCAGCTTGTATCCATAGAAATAGAGGCTGGATTGGGAAAAACGCAGTCTGTTATTTTAAATAATCACCATACAGTGATTACTGTAAAGTATGTGCTTTGTTTTAAGTGGTCTGACACGCATTTCCATAGAAACAGACAGAGGATAGCAACCCACTTGTTTGAACTGTCCTGTAGATTCTGTCTGGGATCTGCAGAATGCAGGAATATAAAATGTTTAAAAATGTGGGAAAAGCCTGGGGGTTTGTTCTTAATTTTTTCTTTGTTTTGTTTTAATCCTCAAAAGCCAAAACGAACATTAGGGAATTTCTTGGAAACTTTATTCTGAGAGAATAAAATTAAAATGACAAATATCAGCTTTTTAAAAAAAAATTATAGGGGAGAAAGCAGGAAGAAAAAGCAGTGAGAGATATAGTGGTGAGAAGTGTACACAGACGGGTGTGTGTGGGTGGGTGGGTGTGTGTGAAAATATTTCTGAGGTATTTTTCTGACAATTTTTGTTACTGTACAATAGATCTAGTGATTGTTTTCACTAATAGAAAAATTTAGGCCATCTAGCTCAACTGTCTATTTTATTTCACATTATTTTTTCCACATTCACTTTCTTTCATTTCACATTGTTTACTTCTTAACTGACACACTAATTTTATTGGAATTTCCATACACTAAGTCATGATATGAGTTTTGAATTGACAGTTGGAGTGAAGTTCAGGGAGAAATTATTAATATGGAGAAAAATAAGTTAACTGCTCAGATTTTGGCTTTGCTTTTGCCAAGCTTCCATGTAACAACACAAATCCTGCATTTCGGGCACTGTGAAATGATTTCTTTTCTCCCCAAGTCCAAAAGAGAGAAACTGTCTGAAGCAGATGTGATATCTCTCCTGGATTCCAACTCCTGGAGTTTTGTGTGATTTTTTTCCTTTGGGGGAAAAAAAAGGAATCTGATTCCTGTTGCTGGTGAGGAAAGGACAGGGCTGAGATTCTGTAATTCTACATGCTGAACATGTCTGGATTAGTTATATTGTCTTCCAGCAACTGAGTATTGCCAGCTTCTGGGAGCTGCATCCTGCACATCATGATGAACACTTTCTCCCTTCCTGCCTTTGTGTTCTACACTCCTGTCTCCAGGTTTACTGTTTAAGCACTACCCATCACGGGGAATAGCAGAGATTTGGAAGACTACTTTTTATATTTTAGGTTCCTTGGTTTTAGGTTAGTTTTGAATAGCAAAGTAGCCCCCATTCAGAGGGAAAAGGAAAAACACACTATATACATACATACATACATACATACATACATACATACATACACACATACATACATGTGTGTGTGTGTGTGTGTGTGTGTGTGTGTGTGTGTGTGTGTGTAAAACAATATAAATGCCATTCAGCTCCTGTCAGCCACAGTGTCCACAAGTTTTCCTCCTTCATAGGAAGGCTTCCCTTGAAGGCAGATGTTACCAGCAGGAGCACCCAGCTGCCTCTTGTGCAGTCATTCACCCCTCACTGCTTCACCTCCCTGGGGGTTACCTGTGTTTTGAACCTCTCCCAGTTCAGTCATTCCTCTTGGAAACTGCCTCTGCCTTTGGGTTATACCTGCAGAGTGCCAAAAGCATCCCAGGCTGATTCCTGCACTTTGGGATGGTCTTTTGCTTCCAGCACCACCAGGCTAGGAAAAGCTACGCTATCTCACTGGGAACAGAAGGTTCACAAGTGCTCATCAGACCTTCTGATTCAAAGCCTTTCGAGCATGGGACACTTCCCAGTTATTTTTGATGCTTTGTATAGTGTTCTGCATTGATTGTGTACTTGTCACAGATCTGTTGCCTGCTCAGTCACAGCACACTGGGTGGTCACTGTTGACATCTGTTCCAGGGATTAGTGAGCAGATGTGAAGAAGGAGGTGAAACCCTTCCTGCTAGAGCTGTAGCAGGTGGCCTGAAGATGAGATATCTCTCCGTTGGCTGTACGGGGAGTGGAGGTTTGGCATCCTGAAGGCACAGATGGTCTGACTGCACTCACCTGAGGTCATGGCAGATACGAGGTTACAGCAGCTAGGAAGTTGGAATGGACAGGTAAGTTCACCCTAATTACCTGAACACCTTTCTAGAGGATCCAAGTGTGGCCTCCAAATGCTTCTCTGGGAAAATCTGTGCTGCTTGCTCCCCAACATTCATTTCTGCCTTTGGTGGGACTGACCTGAGACAGGAAGTGTCAGATTGAATGATCAGCTGCAAGGTCAAGGGGAAAAAGGAGGGGAGTCGGGGGGGACTCCCACATGTCTCCTTCCAGTCCCCCCACTGGAAGGCAGGGGATAACTGGCTGAGTTAGAGGCAAACACTGTCCTTATCTGAAGCAGCCAACAGCAAGGGCTTCACCTGCAGAGCTACTGTTCCCTCTCCCCATCTGTGTTTGCTGTTGCAGATGTTTCAGAGTGATTTTGTACTGTTATTTCGGCATCTTTGATCCCATTTATCTGAGTTCAGTAACACTTGATGGAGTGTCCCTGACCTCGGACAGGTTCATGTAAAACCTGTTTTGCTCTTATCTGCCCAAGACTAAGGAAGCATAGGCCAATATATGTGTTACCCCGTTGTTTTTCTGTGTGAAGAGGAACAAAAGTGGATTCAGATTCAAACATGAAGACCAAGTTGGTCAAAGTTCAGTGTAACCTCTGAAAAGAGGTGCCAGACTTTGGAAATTCAAATCTGGATGTGTTCCAACTTCAGTTGGAACAGGAGGAGAGGAATAGATTTAACACAATTAGTTTGGTTCCATCTTCTTTCACTGACTCACTCGTGGGGTTTTTTTCAGGAGAAAATCAGTGTGATGATGCATGGTGGGATGCAAACAGCTGGATATTCATGTTTACCCACAGCCCCAGGAAAAAAGATGCTTTTGTGCCCCATTTCCAGTGTTGGTTCTAAGCTCTCTTCATGAGGACAGCTCTTACAGGAACTCGGAGCTATCCTGATTTATTCCTTTGGGTCCCTCATACCTTAAAAGAAGCACCAAGGTAATTGGAAGGTAGTTTAGCAGGTAGTAATGACAATTTGTTTGAACTTCTCACTGGTTCACTTTTCTGTATCACAGAAGACTTCAGGGAACAACTTGAAGTCTCTCAAAGTAACTTCAAGATGTTTCCTCACTTTGCAGTGAAGGCTTTAAGCCAAGCCTACACACTCAAGGCACGCTGAACTAGAGTCCAGGACTGCAGTCAGGTGGTGTCAGTGTGAGGAAACAGAGGCGCTCCTTTTGCAACATTGATGAGTCCGTGCCGCTTGCCCACTGAAATCCCTCACCCAGAGATGCTGCCAGGCGCAGGTCCCAGCTGGGCTCCCTCAGAGACCCGTGAGCCGAGGTGTAAGGGCAGGAGCGGGGCTGGAGCAGCAGCCTTAGAGGGGTCTGGGACCAGAGCCGAGGCCGTCTGGAGTAGGGAACGCAGGGAAGCTGGGCTGCGGGGACAGGGAGTGATGGGGAGCACCTTGCACCTGTCGGGAAAGACACGAAAGGGGAAATGTGGTCGCGGTGTGTGTGTAAATCCATGACAGTCCTCCCACCATTGCCGGGCAAGAATGAGGGGGGAGACGGTGAAATGAGCCTCTTGACCGGGAGGGAGGCGCGAACGGCTCGGAGAGGGGTGGGGAGAGCCGGGGAGGGCGGGCGAGGTGCAGCCGGCTCTGAGTCAGCCCGGCCGCGCGATGTGCGCCGAGGGCAGTGCCCGGCGCGGCGCCGCCGGGAGCCCGCGGCCCTTCCCGTCCCGTCCGTCCCTTCCCGTGCCTTCCCCGCCGCCCCCGCGCCCCGAGTGCCCGCTCCGCCCTCCTCCTCCTCCTCCTCCTCCTCCCGCGCGGGGCAGGGGCAGCCCCGAGGGCGCCGGGGGGGCCGCGCCGCCAGCCGGGCCCGGCTGCACCATGTGAGGCGGCGGGGCTGCCCCCCCGGCCCGGGCCGCCCTGTCCCGCACCATGAGGGACGGGCATGCGGGGCTGCCGCCACGCCGCGCTCAGGTGGAGCCCGGGCGGCTCCTCCGCCTCCTGTCCTGCGTGGTCCTGGTGTGCGGCGCCGAGGTCGCGGCTCTCGCCGACTTCTCAGGTACGGGCGGGCACCGAGTGACGGCTCCCGGCTGCGGGGGGCTGCGGGGGCCGGGCGGGGGCCGGCGGGGCTGTCAGCCCCCGCAGTGCCCCGAGGGGACCGGCGCATCCAGGGCAGCGCCGCGGGCTCCCGGCCGGAGCGCGCACGGAGCCGCGCATTCCCGGAGCGCTCCGTGCTCCGCAGCCCCCGTGCGGGGCCGTGTCCCGGGCCTGCAGCCCGGGCAGCGCGGGCCCCGTGTGCCGCCAAGGAGGCAGGGAGGAGGAGAGGGGCAAGGGCTGCCAGGGGGGCCGGGTGGGAAGCGACACGGAGAGCGGAGCTGTCGCTGCGCGGTGGGAACGCTGGGCGTGGAGCGGCCAGGGCCTGACCAAAAGTGCGTGGAAGTCCCTGGAAAGGTTCCCACTTTCTCCTGGAGACTTGGAGTCGGGCCCTGAGGGAGCGAACAAGTGCTGCACTCCTCTCTGCTGGGAGGGGAGCCTCGGAGCATGAGGGGGTGGATGAGGGGAGATGAGGGGAGTCCCCAGGGAGCACAGGCACCAGCTGTCGCCCAGGAATCACAGATCTCTGGGAAGGTGCTGCATCACTGCAGGAACTGGGAAATATCCTTGTTTCCATCAAGATGAGGAAGCAGTCTCTATTCTTTGTAACTTTTCTTTGTAACTTTCACTCTTGTAACTTTTCTAGTGCTCCAGGGCATCCCGCTGCTGTTAGAAAGTTGTTCAGAAGGGTTGTTTCTCTCCCTCAGTGTGTCACAGCGAGCAGTTGGAAGCTTAAGGAACTGCCTCTAGGGCAGAAAGCAAACCTTTCCCGTATTGAACAGAGCAGAACTTCCCAAAAGCCAGTCGGGTGTCCTGGAACAAAGTTAATATATAATTGATAGCCAATATGTGTTGTTATGCATTTTAACATAGCTCGTGTTGATACAGTTCAATATGCTGGTCATGGTTCTATAGAAACTATTTCCTCAGCAACAGAAAAATACAGTTTGTAATTTTTTAAATTGTGTCCAGCTCCACAAGCCTGAAAATTTCTAAGCAAGCAGCCATGAAATATAAAGACCAGAATTACGTACGTGGATAAGCTACATTTCTCATATTAAATTCCCTTCACATGTAAAAGGCTTTTAAATGCTTGCTGTCTCATTCTTTGGTTGGTTTTTTTTTTTTTTTTTTTTTGCTTAACTGCTGGTTTGGGATGTTAGTTTTGGAAGCACATGGTGGTTCTCCACAATAACATAAAACAAATGTTCAAATTTTCCTTTTCAACTAGCCACTGAGTTTAAAATTATCCCTTTATGTAGGAAAGTTCTTTCACAAAAGTCTGTTCATTTTTAAAATTATGTTATTTAGATAAGGTTATCCAAGATTAAATTCAGAAGTACAGCTGTCTTCAGTATTCATTGTGCACTGAGCTTTCCAAATAGGCAGAATGACCAGAGAAAAAAGCTGTCTCGCCTCAGAGATAAGTATTAAACATGACATGCAGACATTTTAGTAAATAAAATGTAGAAAAGGAAAGCAGACTCCAGAATTCCTACCAGACTGGGAAGCTCCCAGTCCTGAGCAAATTCTGTTCACATTTTAATTATAACATGGAGATGTAATCTAGAATGACAGAAAAGACCGAAATGTGGCTGTAACCTTTAAAAGAAAGTATGCAGAGCGTGGGGAGAAGTTTCTGGCTGCCCCAAAAGCCGGTGCTGTGGCCCAGGAGCTGGCAGGGTGAGGTGACACCCTGCAGTGCCATCCTTGATACTGCTAAAGGATCACAAGCTGCAGAGCAGCAGCTTCCAGAGGAGTCTGTGCAGTTGCTGATTTCCCTCATTTGCTCCCTCCTCGGTGGGAGCAGGAGCTGGATTTTCCTGAACTCTGCTGAATGTCCTTGGCCACAAACCTGGCCCGTTTCAAGCGTCTTGCAGCAGAAAGTGCAATGAGGCCCCGCAGCCCAAGCTCCTTTCCTCTCCCCTCCTCTGCTCACCGTTCTGACAGCTTCCAGAGCTCCTTCCTGCCCTGCTGCCAGGCTCCAGCACCTGCCCGTGGGATCTCTGTTGCTCCCCTAATGCGAGTCTCAGCTGTGCCAGCAGTTCCAGAGCCCGTTTGTTCATGGCCAGCCCTCGCCATTTGTCTCTAACAAGCCAGAGATGCTCCTCTGGGGGCTGGGTGATGCTCTGCAAAGGGGAGCAGGGAGCAGCGTATAGTGAAGGGTTATTGCTAATATTTATAACTTTGACTTGTATTTGGGGTCTGTATCCTTTCCACTACCTACAGCTGCAGGTTCTTGCTCTCATCTGTCTAGCTTTTAACTATCAGAAAAAAATTGTCTATTTCGTTGGCTTTTTTTTTGTTTATTTGGGTTTTTTTAAGAGAGACGTTTCTTCACTGTGCAATAACATTTTGTGGATTGGTATTTTCTAGGAGAGAAAAATGTTCTGAAATAAGGCACCAGCAGCAGTTCAAAATTCAACTCTGTGAGAACAACTCAATAGTTTCTCTTATTGGAAATAAGAGTTTCTCTTATTTTGACACAATAGTTTCTCTTATGTTGACACAATAAAGATGTGCACAATCAATGTTTCTCTGGCAGCTTAAAACAACAAACAAGAAATTTAAAGGTTGGACTCGATGATCTTGCAGGTCTTTTCCAGCCTTAATGATTCCACAAATCTATATTTATTAGTTCCATTAGTTACTGAAAGTGGAGATGTGCTCTGAGGTCTGCAGTCCTGTGTGATTCATTTTTCAAAACGGAATCCAAGTATCCATGCCCAAATTTAAACTGAAAGCTGGAGGTTTGGAAGAAGAGAGATTTAATCCACAGTTCTTTCCTTAGACCTTCATGAATACGAGAGTGATCCTACAGCTACAGAATTTTCTTCCCCTCATGCCTGTTCTTCACAGCACACCTTTTAACTAAAATAATCTCCAGTCTCTGAGCACCCTGGGCTCTCGGACACTCTCAGCAGAGCCACTTTTCAGGACATCAGGGCTTCATGGCAGCCATTTCCTCACAACTGCTCTGTGTTCAAGGACTGTTCCCAAAGCAGGCTGAGCAAGGAGCTGGCAAACCCAGCAAACTCTTCCCAGTGTTCCACACTGGGGGTGTCCTGGTGCTCTAGAATGCCCAGCTTCTGAGAGAGAGCTGCCTTGGCTGGGATGGTGGCATTCCGTGGGACCTTCCCAAGAGCAGGGATCACTGCTCCTCACCTCCTTCCATGCCCCAAGAGCAGGGATCCCTGCTCCTCACCTCCTCTGATCCCCCTGCTCTCCATGCTGGCACTGGGAAAAGGCCCCAGCTCTCCATCTATCCCCACTCCTTCCCTGTCTCTCCCCAGGGACCATCTTCTCATGCCCCCTGTCTGATCCCCCTGACTCCATGCTGGCACTGGGAAAAGGCCCCCTTCTCCATCTGGGACCTTCTCCCTGTCTTCTGAACTGGCCCTTCTCCATCTGGGAACAAACTCCTTCTCTCTGGCAGCACTGAGGAACATCCATTCACCCCTTTTGTGCTCCTTCCTTCTTCTCCTGCTCTCCGTGCTGCTCTGAGCTCAGGCTGACCTCGCCTCCTTGGCTCGCTCACCACTCAGTCTCCCTTTCCTTACCTGAGTCCCAGCCAGGTTTTCTGGGCAGCTCCCAAGAAATGTGCCTGTAACTGAAGATCAAAAATGAAGTAATTGTGATTGCATAACTGGGCTGAGGAATGACTTTCTGGACGTTAACAGAAAGCAGCCACTGCTTAGGGGTAGAACCTTTTAATCTCTGTCCGCTGGTGTCAAGTTTTTTGTCTTTTCTTGCAAATCAGACAGAACTGAGCTTTGCTTTAACTCCACAGACTTGGTCTCCTGACCCAACCACAGAAACAAGTGGATCTAATGAAAAAGCAAACCAGTTCACCCAAGAAATACAGTCTGCTCCTGTGACCTTTCTGCATTAAAAGTTTCCATTAAGTTCTGTGGCATTCACCCATCCCAGATTCCCCCAGGTAAAAGGAAAGTAAACAAATGCTTGGAGCAAATGCTTTGTAGTAACGTGGCAGGATCAATCACTACCAGCCACAACGATGCAGAGGTTTTTCTGTTGGCTTTGTGCTGGTCAGATAAAGTCCTGGACAAATTTTCTTGAGTCGGTTCTGTTGACTCACCGTGGCAATTGTAGCATGTCCTTCAAGCAGGATGTTTAAAGAGGTGCTGCAAGGAGTGATGCAACAATGCCTCTTCTCAACACTGCCTTGTGAAAGTCCAGTGCTCATTGCTTCATTAAAGAAAAGCATTTCATTTTAGAAATGTGTTCCATTTCAGTGATGTGTGAGTTAAACCTCAAAGTCTGGTTTAAAGTTTCTCTGAGTGAAGTGGGCTCTGGTCTGGGATTTGTTCTGTGGAATAAAGAGGTGTGTGTCAGAACAGAGATTTTAGTTTAGATCGTGGTGCTGAGACCCAAGGTTTTGTTTCAGCCTTTTTCCTGCAGTTCTTTTTGCCTTTCTGAGGAAGGGTAACTTATGAAACCGCATTTCAGATGTGCTGATATTTTTTGTTAAATCCACTGATGAATTAAAGGATAGTGTGATGCCCTTGCCCCTACAGATGTTGGGGAATTCAGACACGAGACACAAAACTCGAGTTCCTGAGCTCCACTGCTCGGAGTCCAACACATTTGAGTCTATCAGGTTCTCACAACTTTGGGGCAGAACTCTCTCTGCTCTCCCTAGGCAGATTGCTGGCACCTGACACACCATATGCTATTTTTATTCCAAATAAATAGCAGGGATGAGCTCCCCTGTGCCTTCCTGCTCCATCTGCTGCTGAATCCTTCCCAGTGAGGCAGAGCTTCCAGCCTCACCTTTACTGGAGAAAGGCACTACAGACTCGTTCCAGACAAATACTCAGCTTTTGTTGGAAGTGTCCCCAGACAGACAAGGCACTGTCTTTCCAGTCAACACTTAGCACAGTTCTGTCATCTGCCAGCCATAATCTACAACTGAAATAGAAATATTTTGATATCTTACCCAACACAGAGAAAATAGTGTCTTAAGGGAGCTGAAGAGCAGAAGGAGGCGTGGTCATGCCTTATTTGCTCAGCATTGGTGAGTCATTTCATCTGAATTTCTAGGCATTTTAAGAGTTTTGCTTCAAAGGTCTATTGTGTGCCTTCTGGCAACAAATTAAATACCAGTGAGGTTTGGCTCTTAATTTAGAATTAATTTTAAAACATCACTCACTATATAAGACCTAATTGAAAGCCTATGGTCACTGGAAGGATTCCCAAGGATTTCACTGGGCTTTGGATGAGGGTCTCAAACCCACAAATATCTGTTTCCTTTTCTTCGTTGTATTTAATCTTGGATGGGAAGACAGGAATTATTCTTTCAGAATAGTTTTGCAGTTTTTAAACTTTTCATTTCTTTGGGCTAGAACTGAGTAGAAGACAAAGAAATGTTGGAGTAAAGAAAATCATCAAGTGCTGAGAGTGAAGTGGGGATTGTATTTTTGCTTTTCTAGCTTGCACTTACTGTACCATAAACCATCATAGCACTGCAAATCTGTGAGCTGCCAGATTTCTGATTTTTTCTGATCTTTTCAGGTTTTCTGATTTATTTCTGAATATCAAATATAAGTGGGGGTACAAAAAAAATGCAGAGCTTGAGTCAAAGCTGTGTTTGCAAACCAAAACCTGTGTTTTGTTTTCTGAGGTGGCAGTGAACAGCCCCCTGTCTCTCCTGGGGAACATGAAGGTTCGTGATCATAAATCTGAGTTTTCGGACAAACATTTTCCTCCAGCCCCTGAGGTTCTCCTGCTTGCAGTCTTTGGGAATATTCAAAGTTTTTTGTCTTTGGGCATAAAGAGCCTCTCATTCTGTCTCCAGAAACAGTTGCTGCCCACAGAGCTTTTCTCTTGTTACTTCTTGTTAATGGCACTAGAAGAGGCTACTCTGTCCACAGTTCAAAGGAGGATTTTGGCAAGGGCAGAAAAGAGCTTTAAAGTCTCCCCTAACCCATGCCTCTTGTCAGCCTCTTTAGATGGGATGGAGAAAACCTTCCTTTTCTACTGGAGTAGTTCCATGTTAGGTCCCAGGACACGTGTTTGCCCTTCTGGCTTCATGGAGTAGCTGAGAGAAATATAACTGAATGTAGGGTGGAGTCTACTGCAGACCCCAGAGTCTGGGGATCAACAACAGCTTGCCTCTTCTTCCTGACACAAGAAGGAAATAAAACCAGAAAGCAAGTGAGAAAACAGAAGTGCATAGGGATATCTCCAGTTTCCTCAGAAAGTCACTGGGATACAACAAACTCCTGGGCATCATTCCCAGGAGACAACACGAGGGAATGGGGAAGTGCAGGTATGAAGGACAGAGGACACCTGTGGGAGGATGTGAGAAACAGAGCAGGCATGTGGTGTGGAAGTGCAGGGTTCGTGTGGTGTGGAAGTGCAGGGTTCATGTGGAAGTGCAGGGCTCATGTGTAAGTGCAGGGTTCACGTGTAAGTGCAGGGTTTGTGTGCTGTGTAAGTGCAGGGTTCATGTGTAAGTGCAGGGTTCGTGTGGTGTGGAAGTGCAGGGTTCGTGTGTAAGTGCAGGGTTCGTGTGTAAGTGCAGGGTTCGTGTGTAAGTGCAGGGCTCATGTGTAAGTGCAGGGGTCATGTGTAAGTGCAGGGTTCATGTGGTGTGTAAGTGCAGGGTTCATGTGGAAGTGCAGGGTTCATGTGTAAGTGCAGGGTTCATGTGGTGTGTAAGTGCAGGGTTCGTGTGTAAGTGCAGGGTTCGTGTGTAAGTGCAGGGTTCGTGTGTAAGTGCAGGGCTCATGTGTAAGTGCAGGGCTCATGTGTAAGTGCAGGGTTCATGTGTAAGTGCAGGGTTCATGTGTAAGTTCAGGGTTTGTGTGTAAGTGCAGGGTTCATGTGTAAGTTCAGGGTTTGTGTGCTGTGGAAGTGCAGGGTTCATGTGTAAGTGCAGGGTTCATGTGTAAGTGCAGGGTTCATGTGCTGTGGAAGTGCAGGATTCATGGGCTTCCCCACTCTGCAGAAATGTAACTCACAGAACTGCAAGTCTGAGCTGAGTGGCACAGAGAGGAAGAGGCTGTGTGGTTCCTGGAAAAACTGTGACCAAAAAGTTACAGGTCTGTTCTTTATTCATGGGGGCCTGGCTGTGCTCTTCTAGGAAGAGCTCATGCGTGGCTTCTTGTGCGTGCTGCTGCTCTCTGAATAAACCCTGTTTAAACTGGAGTGTGAATGAGGCTTTGCACTGAATTATTTGATGGCTACCTGGCCCTTTCTCTGGCCTAAGCAGAATCAAGCTCTTGCTTAATTTGACCCTCAGATTTAACACACAGTGGGAATTAGATTCAGTAAGATGGTTATGATTCATGTTGCATGAGGGGAAAAAAATGAAGACAACCTCCTTAGGAAAGCATTCATGTGGATAGAACAGTTCGTGGAAGATGTGACTGGTGTCTCAACTACTGCTTTGATTGCCATGCTACTCCAAAAGCATCCTCACCACCAACTTCAGCATTTTCTTCTTGCAGACTCCATCCTTCATCCGTCAGTCAGGCCGGTGGAAACCAAGTGCTGCCTTGGCATCAGGCTGCTGGCTCTCCGGGATAACCATCCTGCCTCTCCAGCTGCCAGGTCACTTGCAGCATTAGGCATTGAGGCTGAATTGAAAGGGGCAGCTCAGGCTTCAATTGCCATGAAACTTGTAGGAACTTTGTTTCTTTGAGCCCTGCACCCCTCCGTTTGAAACTGGCCATTAAGCTTAGAAGGTGTTGAGCTGAGTGAAGGAATGGCAGCTGGACAGAGGTCAGGATCTCATCGGATTCATCTCCTTTAGAAAGGGGCACCTGAAAAGTCTCAAGGGCTGATTATAGGAACAGCAACAACTTTGAGTGCTCTGAAACCAAAGCAGGCATTTGGAAATGGATTGGGGTTTGTGGTCACTGTCTTATTAGTGAAACTAGATTATGCCTGGTTTTTCCAACTAAATATCTATCATTAAAAAAAAATTTAGATAATACAAAAAACGGAGTGATTATATGAAAAACATTTTCCTTGCACAGAAAATCAACTTTTCATGCTATCACTGCAGTACAAGTGAAAGTTTGAAGTTGGTAGGGTGGTAGTCACTAGCAAAGAGAGCAAGGGTTGAGAGGAGCAGTGGAAAAAGGCACACTGGAAAAAATAAGGCATGGAGGGAAATTAAATCAGATTGGTGACATGCAAGAAGGCATATATTGAGGAATTGCAGATTTTTACATGCATGTGCTGAGTAAAGCTAATTGTGCTAATTTCTGAACAGCAAGAAGAATAAACAATGCTTCTGTCTAAGTGTATTTCTTACTGATTAAAGATTGTGACATGGAGTGTGGTTAGAATGAGTCAAACAGAATGTTGACAAGGCACCTAGATAAAAAAGAATAAAAGGAGGAAGCAAGAAACATAGTGTCATGAATTTTAGAAACACTGCAGCCAATTTGTAGACATCCAGGTGACAGGGCATGCCCAGAGATCCCTGTCCCTGTGGACAGAGCCCTGGCACAGCACGACCTGTGGCACAGCCAGGTGACAGGCCATGCCCAGAGATCCTTGTCCCCATGGACAGAGCCCTGGCACAGCACGACCTGTGGCACAGCCAGGTGACAGGCCATGCCCAGAGATCCTTGTCCCTGGGGACAGAGCCCTGGCACAGCACGACCTGTGGCACAGCCAGGTGACAGGGCATGCCCAGAGGTCCTTGTCCCCATGGACAGAGAGCCCTGGCACAGCACGACCTGTGGCACAGCCAGGTGACAGGGCATGCCCAGAGATCCTTGTCCCCATGGACAGAGCCCTGGCACAGCACGACCTGTGGCACAGCTGCCTTGAGAGCAGCAGAGGGTATGGCACATGGAATTGGGGTGAGACTTCGCGAGTTCATTTCTCCTTAGTGCTTCCTTCACAAGCCAAGGGAGAAAATACTGCTAGAGGAGTGCTGCAGCACCAAACACCAATCAATATCAGAGCCATGCCTTTAATGGTGTTTGTAGGAGAGGCTATCAACTATTCTGCTATCACTGCATGAAATATCTTCCTTCAGATTCACCAAGCTGGCCTGTGTATTTTTAATGAGAGTTGGCACAATTCTTCACAGAGCTGTGGGAGCTGATGGAGATTTACCGGATGGATTAGCCTTCTGGGACTCCCACAACAATACGGGTGCTATTTCTATCCATTTTGATCTGAAATAGATGGGTATGTCTTTAAAATGAGCTGGCAAATTTCTGTGCTAATTAAGCTAAATTGAACGATACACAGAACTGCTGTTACTAAATCTGTGTTTGAAGGCCCAGTTCTGAGAACCTTCACAGCCTGTGGACTACTCCGCCTCAGCCTCTAAAAATACTGCACTGCAAAGCTGCTGTCCTACCCAAAAGACATCACCTGAGCCAATGCTGAGATTGCTTTTAGTGTGTGCTGGGCACTGGGCTCACAGCCTGGAATGCTCTTCTCCTTGATCCTTGCATCTGGGGAGCTCGAACATACACAGAACTGTCTAAATTCCCAGATTCTCAGTGCTTTTCAGCAGAAAAAAACTTAAATTTGGATTTCTATACCTTCAGGTCCACTGCTACCCTTATTGCTGCTATTCAAAGTGATTATGCCAGCTATAACCCCTTAAGAATTCTTTTTCACACAAAGAAGTATCTATTTATTCTCCTATACCAGTTTTGGTTTTTTTGTCAGTCATTTTTAAAATCATTTATCAGTTGTCCTTTTCAGTAACAAGTGATCAGTAAGGCTTTGTTCAGCTGCTCGGCCTCAGTGTTTTGTGTGGTTCTCTGGTGCTATGTTTTTTAGTTGAAGTTCTTTGTCAGCCCAGTGGATGCTGTGACTAATTTGGCTAATTCTGGAAGAAAGGATTACGCTTGGATTCTGTGCTGGTGTTTGAGTCTCAGTAAAAGATTACAATGAATGAGTAGTCTGGGTTAGACAGACAGTTGGATGGGATGATACCTTCTGGCCTCCCAATAATGGGATTTTTTGTGCCTGTGTGCTTTGGGCTCAACTTCTGAGCCAGTGTCTAACGTCTCGTGCGTGGTTCCAGATGCAGGGCCCTCCATCCATTGCCATGAATGTGTGTCCTGGATAAATGGGAAAGCGCCTGGTGGGGCTTTCACACAGAGTGTAGAGATCTTACTGGGACACTGCAGTAGTGCCAGGCTTTCTAATTTAGACAATTCTCATGGTAGTTAGCTTTTTTGGTGTAGTTACATATTTTTTAAAGAGTGACATGTATTATTTCTGAAAAAAGAGGAACTTTAAAGCCCTCCTCATTACAGAATGACACTTGGGAAAGTAACTGGTGCAGCTGAACACCATCTCCCCCTCCACTACCTAACCCAGAAAACAAGGGAAAAAAAATATTAGGTTTAAAACATTAAGTAATCTCAGATTTTTTATAGGGTTTGGTTACGATTCTCCTTGCTCAGGGTAAGAAACCCCAAAACTCACAAGTCTTCTGATTGCCCAGCCCAAGTGAGCACAGAGCCATGGCCTCACGCCATCCATGCTGGTTGTGCTCCAGCCCTCCCTCTGCCCTGCTCTTGGGGAAAGGGGATCTCCTTGGCCATCCAGGAGCTAGTGGAGGCTTCTCTGGCATGCAGGGGACCAGGACTTGGAGGGCTGCTGTAGTCCAGGAACAGCCTCCAGCTCCCACATTTAGGTAGTAAAAGAAAGATCTCCCCAAATTCCCAGCTAACTGATATTGATGGAGTAAACACAGCAGGAGAGGACAGGAAGCTGACTCAGGAGGAGTCCCAATGCCCTCACTCTGATCACCACTGCTGCTATTACTGGCAGAGATCACACCTGATTTCCCCCAGCTTCACCTGTTGTTTGGCTGAATTCACTCCTCCTGGGAAAATGCGTTTCTGAGCTGAAGTTGGTAACAATGTGGGGATGCAATGGTCTCAGGAGGGTGAGGCTTCTGCCAGGGGGACTGCAAGCACGCTGCCCAGGGAAGGAGGAGGAGCAGCAGCTGCTGAAAACTGATGAGTGCAGGGCAGGCGTGCCCACTGTGAGGAGAGGGGACAGGAAAGACCCTGGGGTTTTTCAGAGAAGGGTGAGAGGAAATTGTGACTTTTGGAATGGGAGTCCTTCCTCAGCACGGGCTGTGAGCCGCAAAGGACTGACTGTTCCACGCGTGTCTGTGTGTGCAGTAATGAAAAATGCAGCTTTACGTGGTCTGCCCTGAGATGAGCAGTTCAGATACTGTGTCACCACTCCTCTTATCAGAGAACATTAGGTTTCAGCAATTTCCATTACTATTTTTATCCGTTATTGTGTGCAAATACACAAGGATTTTAGTAACAGCAGAGTCATGTTTAAGGTGCTTGGAAGGCTGGAGAGCAAGATATCTTATTTTCACCGGTCCATCTAATGTCATTTTTACAAGTGAACCATATTGCTCCTACAGAATCACAGCAAGTTCTTTATAAAGACATTTTCTTAGAGGATTGAATAGTTGCAATTGTTGGAGAAAGGTGCTTAGGTGCTGGATTAGGAATTTGCAGGATCAAAGTAGCAGTTTAGATGCCAGGGAACTCATCCAAATCACAGCATAGCTGATATTCTTTAGGGAATACTGGACTGTTTTGTATACAGCACTCTTGGCCCCAAGTAACTTAAAACCTGAAGAAGTGAAATGATTAAAACTATTGGGTGGTACCTGTGAGGGTGTGGAGTGCCCACAGCTCACGCAGGGCTGCGTGCCCTGACCCTGTGGCCCTTTGTGCCAGGTGGTGATGCCAGAGCAGAGCCACAGGAGGGGAGGGGAGGCCCCTCTGCCGCACTGCCCACGGTGGAGTCACCTGGGTGCTCTTGGGCATCCGGCCCATTTTCCTGGCACCTCTCGGGAGCAGGCTGACAGAGGAGGGGCTCTGGCAAGGAACTTCAGTTATTTGTGCTCTCAGTTACACAGAAAACGCAGGGGTGGCTTTGGTTGTGGGCTCGGTCATTCTTGTTAACCCCTGAGAAGCTGTGGGGATTGCTGCCAGAGCGGTCTCCCTGAGCTCCAGAGTGCAAATGCCAGGTGTGACATTTGTCCTGCCCCAGTTCCAGAGCCAGGGCTCAGCCTGGGGTCAGGGAGGGGGAGCTCAGCTACAGCTCTGCTGCCCTGCAAGGTGCATCGGCCTGGCTCCTGCCCTGCCTGGGCTCTGGACAGGGAGCAGGAGAGATAACAGTGGGGCAGGCTCCTCCAGACTTAACAACTGACAGGGAAGCTCATTCTCATTGTCCAGATGCACAGCTGGAGCTGGAAAAGATGCCAGAGGACTGACATGTTTGACCCATCCCTGGGAGTGTTCAAGGCCAGGCTGGATGGAGCTCTGAGCAATCTGTTCTGGTGGAAGGGAGCAGGGGCTTGGAATTAGGAGATCTTTAAGGAACTTTCCAACCCAAGCCATTCTATGATTACATGATTTTCCTATCTTTTGCTTGGAGTACTAAAGTTTCTATTTAAAAACATTTTGAAAATCTCTTGTCTTTGGGGAAAGTTTATGAAGGGCAGAAGTGTGAAAATTAAACGGCACATTTTACTTTAAGGGCAAATTTTAATTAATTAAAAGGAGTAAACTATTTTCAGTATTTTCTTTGAAAAAACTAATTTTTGTTTTAACAATACAAAAAAAGCCTCTGATTTGGCCACAACAAGAAATGTTCCCACAAAAAATGGGAGGGTTTTTTTTTTCTCCAATATATATATATATATATATATGAGCGTATGAAACACAGCTGCCCACGAGCCCAAAAGTGCAGCACATTTGCAGCACATTGTTTTAACAAGATGTATAAGGAATACCTTAGGCAGCTGGAATGCAAGAACCTGGCCCAGAAACCCAGCAATATCCTTCTGACTGCTGCAGACACACCCTGGGACCGTGAGCAGCCACGACTGAGCCCTGCATTGTCCCTACAACACATCCTGCTGCAGTGCTGGGAGGGCCTGAACCCTGGATTGTCCCTACAACACATCCTGCTGCAGTGCTGGGAGGGCCTGAGCCCTGCATTGTCCCTACAACACATCCTGCTGCAGTGCTGGGAGGGCCTGAGCCCAGGATTGTCCATACAACACATCCTGCTGCAGTGCTGGGAGGGCCTGAGCCCAGGATTGTCCATACAACACATCCTGCTGCAGTGCTGGGAGGGCTCACACACCCTGGCGCCGTGAGCAAGGGCCTGAGCCCTGGATTGTCCATACAACACTACAACAATCCTGCTGCAGTGCTGGATTCTGGGGGCTCATGCCCTGCCCCAGCCCTCGTGTTTCCAGCCCAGAGTGCAGGGAGCACGTCAGGGGTGACCCATTCAGAGAGCTGGGTGGCTGCAGGCCAGACCTGTAACCTTGACTCCGATGCCCTTTCCGGAGACTGCCTGTGGTTTTCTGATTATCTAAGGAGCTTGTCATTTCCTGTGCTGGTTGTAACAGGGCTGAATGTTTTCCAGGTTACCTCACGAAGCTGCTGCAGAACCACACGGCCCACGCGTGCGACGGGCAGCACCTGAGCCTGCACTGCCCCCGGCACTCCACCATCAGCATCCAGTCAGCGTTCTATGGGCAGGACCCCCACATGTGCACCACTGGGGAGCCTGGAGCCAGCATGGCAGAGCCCAGGGACTGCGTGGCACCCACCTCTTTGCAGGTACCACATGTTGTAAACGTTCTCAAGGTACAGAATTGTTTCCTTGCCATTTCTGTGCAAGTGTTCTCAACCTTGAACGAGACAGCTCTGCATCTGTGGCAGTTTACCACCCAAAGTGTTACAGCTGTTTGTCTGGACAGCAGGGTATTGCTGTAGGATTGTGAGAGCTTTGGAGATTGCCTTCTGTTGTGATGAGCCTTGCTTTGGAAACCCCATTCCTAAAGTTCCATAAAATAGTCCGCTCCTTTCCATTCAGGGGCTGGCCATGACTGAGCTGACCAGTCCTAATCCATCACACAGGCCCTCCTTGACCCCAGGGGAGGATACAAGCCCTGGACAGCGTGGGGTTACAAATCCAGCTAATAAGATGGCATGCTGGGTGGCATGTGGCTTGCTGCATGCCTGTCTGCCCTCACTGAAAAGGCACGGCAACAGCCAAACAAGAATTGCTGCAGGTACCTGCATTTCTGTGACTGCCTGATGTGTATCAGCAACATCCTATGCTTTGTTTGCTGGGCCTGCTTCAGTGTAGCTGAAAATGATTTATACTTCATCAATTATTACTTTCTGCTGCAGAGACTTTTGTAACAAGTCGGACTTACCCTGCTGTCAAAGGCTTGTTCCATCTTAGGGAAAAATACCCAGTGTTGTTCCAAATTCAGTAAATCCTTGCAAAAATGAGTAGTCAGTGGAATTGAACATGTTCTGTTTGTTAAACTTGTAAATGCTTTCCAGAAGTTTTGATGGAGTTTGCAACTCCATTTCTGTCTGTAGGCCACACGTTCCTTCTTGACATCAAGGAATGTCTGCTCCCACCACTACTGAGCTGAAGGGCATTATGAAGAGGTTTGGCAGTACAATCCTCTCTCTAGAAGCGTGGCTCACCCATGATGTACTGCAGTTTTTGAGGACATTCCAGACGTGACCTATGGGCCATGTGAAAGTACATCTCTCCACCAAAAACAGCAGGCCAGATGCATCCTTAATGTTATATTGCTGGCTGCAGTAAAGTGGCACCAACTATTATTTTGGGCTTGTGAGTGCCTTTGTGAGGTCTCCATGGGCAGTTTTTTCCCTGGAATATAATAAGCACAGCATGGGGTAACTGTTCTATAAACTACCATCATCATTTGGGCACTGTGGCTGATCAAAGACATGAAAGCATTTTGGCGAGGCCATGGATTTGTGTCAGATACAAATGCTCTGCATCTCAGGGAGTTCCAGTTCTGTTACATCTTGTAAACTGATTTCTTAGAAAAGAGCAGCAGTGACCTCATCCCTCCTTGCCTTCCGTGTGGGAGGGGATCTGCAGAGTGCACAGGCAGCTGATGATGCCCTGTGGCTGCAGGAAGCACCACAGGCACTCTGTATTCCAGAGGGCTCATGCAAAGCCGGGTCTGGCTGCAGACAGTGACTGCCCCGTGCTATTTTGGTATCACTGTTTGCTTTTGTGGCTCTGCATAGCATCATGACAGTGCTGCTTACGTTAGGCAGCAGAAAACACAAACAGATGCACAGGAGATGATTCAGCTCAGGTGCAAACAGAAGGTGACTCAGCAGGGGACAGCCATCTCTATTTACTAAAGATGTAACTCTGTTTCACTGGTCCCTTCCAGAACTATCCCAATTAAGGAGGAGGGTTTTTGGTTTTTTTGCCTTGCCACTCTGTAAAAGGGAAATTGACTAATAAAACTAAGTCTGCTGTGCTTTCCTTCCCTTTTAAACTCTTTAGAGTGCATTTAGTGCTGAAAAAATGTTGGATGCATGTCCTCTTCCCCTGCCAGTGGTAGCTGCAGGATCACTGCAATGTGCTGCACACGTGTGTCACTGCTGCTCGGGAGGGAAGGTTTCCAGTGATGACACAGAGATCCAGCCACTGCCAACTCTCTCAGCCTGGAAATAGCAATGCAGCTTTGCCACCACAGTGGGAAATTTGTGATTTGGTCTCTTGGTATCACCAAGACCTCTTCTGATAAGAATAAAAACAAAAATTCCCATAGATTTTGAGTGACTACCTCGAACTATCAGAATGGCTTATTACAGTTACTCCTGCTAAGAGTGGAGTGACCTGGAGATAACCCCAAACTTGGCCACAGCCTGCTGTGATTTTAAACATCATGAATCCTATGTACAACCACACAGACTATCCAGAAACAGTGTCAGGAAAGCCCTCCATTAACTGAGTTTTGGAGGTGAATAAGAATTTTCTAAATACACTGCTGCATTTAACCTGGGTGTTTTTAGGTGTTTGCCTTGTGGCTGTGTTAAAAGCTGGACAGACTGGCCCTGGCAATGCCTTCATATTTTCTGCAGCTGCAGTTCCAAGGGCACAGCTGGAGCGGGAGCACCAGTGTGAGCAGTACGGGCACTCAGTCCTTCTGCCAGACTGGGACAGACTCCACACAACACTTCGTGTATGGCACTGCTGACCTGCTGTGCTCTGGCCCTGCTGCACTCCCAGGGAGGCTGCACTGTAAGAACCAGGATATATTGCTGGGCCAGTGAATTTGGAGTAGATACGGCCTTAGAGCAGCATTGAACACACCCCACAAAACCAGACGAGGAGGCTGAGGACAGACTTGCACATCTGTGCTGTCCAGTCACAGCAATTCTGAAATTTTCTGGTGGCAAGTCAAGTGAATACCTGATAATGTGTAACTGCATGTGAGAAGGAGCTCTCCCTTAAGCAGGAGCTCCTACACATGGCTTACAGCTTGAGTGGCACTTGTCATTAGTCAGAACTCTTTCAAGTCAGGATTATTTACACAGCACGTTCAGGCCCATGTAAGCAGATCAAGAAGAAGTGGTTAGGAAGACACCTTTTTTATTGCCACGCTTTCCCTGGGCATTGCACTCCCACAAATGTGCCCAGGAGCGTCCGAGTGCCTCAGGTATGTCAGAGACAGCTGGGGGCTCTGTGTGTTTCCCTGTGCTCTGGGCTCTGCACCATCGAGGCCGGGGTGGCACTCAGGGCACCTTGGCCAGCCTCCCCAGGGGCAGAGGGAAAAGTGACAAACACCAGCACCAAGCTGGTGACATCCTCACGTGCTGTAAGTGTGACTGTGATGAAGGCGTTGCCGTAAAGCTGGCCATGACTCCAGGCCCAGCAGAGCCAAGGATGCAGCTGTTTCTGGCATGTTTATAGCCAAAAAGTTGTGATTTCTCTCCTGTGTAGAACAAAGTACAACTGAGTGTTTTCATTGCTGTACAGCTTCATAACTTGTTGTCAAGACTATCCTTTCTGCCCATTGTTCTAGAAAGTACTGGATGAGTGCCAAAACCTGAGATCCTGCCAGCTCCTTGTCAATAGTCGGGTTTTTGGGCCTGATCTGTGTCCAGGGACCACTAAATTCCTCCTTGTCTCCTTTAAATGCAAACCTAGTAAGTAATCTTTATCAGGCAAATGTGTTTTTCTGTGTGTTTTGTTGCTTGTTTTGGTTAAAATGCCTCTGCACAAGGCTTTGCATAAATCCATGCGAGGGTTTGGGGCTCCTGGATTGATAACAAATTGTTCTTTTCTACTTTACCTTAGCTCTGCATTGTGTTTGCAGCTTCAGGGTGCTTGGTGCCAGGTTAATGACCAGTTTGGCAGGGGCAGATGTCAGACATCAGACTAGAGAGGAAAAATGTTACGGGAATTATTTTCAGTGAGATAGCAATGGTAATGTCACATTGGAAAGAGCTGAGCAGCAAAAGCACACGCTTGGGCTAAGGATCCAGATGAAGAAGGTATCCTAGGAAGGAATATGCAAAAAATATTTAAGGAGCTGGGCCCAAAACTTTCAAAGATTGAAAAATGCCTCCTGTTTATGGAATAACGGCCAGAAGATGCATGTGCTGACTTGGTTAGAGGCTTTTATTGTAGAATCACCTGTGCTCTGTGCGGGTATTCGATGCTGATATGTGAAGGGACAAATCCTGCCTCAAAGAGAATCCACTTGGTAAACATGAGAAAGGGGAAGAACGATTAAGATAATCCTGATGAGGCTTCCTTCACTGGTGGTTTTTAATCGTTCTCATTGTTGCTGTGGTATGTGAGAACAAGCTCCAGTAGCCTGGGGGCTCAGCTCTTCCCAGTGAATTCCCGGTGAGGCTGCCGTGGGTCCCAAAGAAAACAGCTGAGTGGTGATTTATGGGTGGGTTCACCAGCCAACACAGAAACACCAGGCTCAGAGAAAGCACCCAGGGGTTTGCTCTGATCAGGGCACTGAGACAGATATCAGGGGTACAACAGGAGCACGTTCTGTGCAGACTGAAGGGCCAGCTCACCATGGAAAGTGGGAGTCAGAGCAGGGAGATGGAGTGGAGCAGGCAGATGTTACCTTTGCTGAAGCACTGACTCAGGAACTCCCAGGGGGATACAGGGACGATCACTGGGGGGGGGAAATTTAAAGCTTTCATTATCTGTTTTATATATCAATAGTTTAATTATTTTTGTATATTGCAATTACTAAAAGTAGATTAATAGTCCATTATTAATAGCAGATGGATTCGAATATCATAGCAGTGTCTGTGTCATTAGAAATCTTTTCTTGCTAATCCAAAGTGAATTGGGATCCTGTTCATTACTTTCAGAAGCTGCTCAATATTTTTTCCCATGGGAGATGAGTTTCTGAGTACATAGTATTTTCTGTGATCTGAATTTTTTAAAAAGCTGGTCAAAAGTGTATTCAACAGCAGCTGCTGCCTTCAGAATTGAGGAATAGTCCAGTTCCAGTGCAAATGACAGGATTTCTAGTGACAGGAAATTTATATTTGTGGGTAAGATACCAATATTGTTAGTCTTGGAAAACACCCCTACTCAGGAAATACCTTCAGGATAACTTCAGGTGTATTTTGCAGTCTCCTTGCCTTCAAGTGGGCACTGAAGCAGTTGCCCAAGTCCCTTGGGCTTTCACCTATTTAGAATCATTGTTGCCATGTCTTTGCAGAGGTTTATGTTGGGCTGTTCTCCTTGCCTGGTACCACTTGGGGTTAAATGTCCTTCCACAGCCTCTCCAGCACAGCCAGGCAAACTCAGAGTGCAGCTGCAGGCTCTCAGTCAGTCCTGGTTTCTGGCCTGTTTATGTGTGCACAGCATGGCAGGTGCTTCTGCAGAACTCACAACCTGCAGCAGGTCAAGTATTTTTCAAAATGTTTCCCAAAATGTTTTCAAAATATTTTTCAAAATCACTCCTTTTTACACTTAAGCTCGTGGCTGTTGATGAGCTCGAATGGCAAAGACTGGACTGTTCCCAAGAACATGAACCCATTGTTTTATCTGTCGTGTTCTGGATGAAACAGTAATGTTTTCATTCATGAGCACAGAGGAGGTTTTTCTCTCTCCAGTTCCCAAAGAACCAGCATCCACCCTCCACTCACAGGACACCACTCGCCAACAATAAGGTTTCCCTTTTCTTCTGCTCAGCTCAGGAATCTCCTTTTCCTCTTTTCACATTTTTGAGGACAGAAAATTTGGAGGAGAATAAACTGTTCTCCCTGACCTTATCTGCACTAGAAAGGGTTGGCACCACAGCTCAACCAGAAAGATTTAAGAAGGGAGAGTGTCACCAACAGAGTGGCTGCTTAGGCCAGGAAGTGCCCTGTGGGCCAGGTGGCAGAGTTAAAGCAGGGATCAGCGTAAGGGTGAGCTCAGTGCCTTCCCCACCTCTGCTGAGGGCGCTGCCAGGGTGCCTCTGCCAGCTGAGCAAGGGAGGGGGGTTATTTCAGGCTCCTAATTCACAGCACTTTGCCAGCCAGACTTTGAAAGGAGCCCTTGCTGGATGGTGCCCCCCAGGGAAAGGCAGTGACCTTGGTGCAGCAGAGCAGATACAGCAGAGCAGATACAGCTGAGAGCACTGTGGGGCTGGGATGGGGACCCTGTCCTGCCCTGGTGTCCTGCCCTGGTGTCCTGCCATTGTCCCTGCCTCACCCAGCGCTGTCACTGAGCAGTGCCAGGTGACTGAGGCATGTGCAGAATGCAACAGGGTCCCCAGGAGACACAAAAGGGAAGGGTGACGCTTCTCTTGCTGAGCAGCAGCAGAAAGCCAGGAAAGCAGGGAGGCTGTTTCACTGGGAAAGGAGATTGGCAAAATCAGGGGTTCCTGTTCTGTTCAAGATGGAGCCCAGGCTCTAGACAGTCACTTGGGCACAATTCCTTTGGAAGGAGCACTCTGCTCTTGACTTTGTGTCAGCTGTGCAGGTGCCATGCGCCACTTGAAACAGCAACTGCAGGAAAGCTGGTTCATGTCCTGCTGCTATCTGCTATTAACAGCCCAGCTATTTAAATTGCCTCACGCTACCATATTGCTGTTTGCTTCTACTTCAGCTGAATACAAAACCAAATCAGCATGTGAGAACCAGGAACTGAAGCTCCACTGTCAGGAATCCAAGTTCCTGATCATCTACTCGGCCACCTATGGCAGATGGGCACACGAGGAGAGCGTCTGCTCAACCCAGGCGGAGCACACACCCCCCTTTGGTATGTCTGGGCACCACTGAGGGGCTTCTCCAGGCCGGAGCACAGGGAACAGGAACACGGGGGGGAGACACTTCAGCTGCCAGAGCAACGGTGTTCTGAAAGCATCCGTGATGGAAAAGTGAGAGAGATCATTTCTGAAACTCAAACAAATTGCCCAGTATGAGGGAGGAACACAGAGTGAGAAATGCAGCAAAGTAATGAACTTTCATATAGTTAATCAGTTCTTAGTATGATTAGCATCAACAACTAGTTCCCCTGCCTATCTTGAATTTAGGTGACATATAATAAATATCAGCTGTTTGTCTCTCTCCTTTCTCCAGCTTCTGACAATGACCAGGTGACCCCAGTGTCATGGTTCTGTGTCTTACTGCTCCTTGTTCTCTGATCCCTGTTGGTGCCAGGTATTCATTCCCTGCACTAGCTGCAGACCGTACACACCTGAGTGTCATGGTTCTGTGTGTTACTGCTCCTTCTCTGATCCCTGTTGGTGCCAGGTATTCCCTGCACTAGCTGCAGACTGTACACACCTGAGTGTCGTGGTTCTGTGTGTTACTGCTCCTTGTTCTCTGATCCCTGTTGGTGCCAGATACTCCCTGCACGAGCTGCAGACTGTACACACCTGAGTGTCGTGGTTCTGTGTGTTACTGCTCCTGCTCTGATCCCTGTTGGTGCCAGGTATTCCCTGCACGAGCTGCAGACCATACACACCTGAGTGTCGTGGTTCTGTGTGTTACTGCTCCTTCTCTGATCCCTGTTGGTGCCAGAGACTCCCTGCACGAGCTGCAGACTGTACAGAGGGTCCCTGGGCCAGGGCCATTGCTTTGGATGCTGTGGTATGAGCAGAGCCCAAGGCTGTAGTGGCACACTGGGGAGTCAAATGTACCTGGGACTTCTCTCTGGCACCAAGTCAGGAATGTGCTCTGTACCTAGGACTAAACTGAATAACAGGTTCAGTGGTGACAGCAAGGGCATCAAGGTAACTTTTCACACCATGAGAAGGCCAGCACAAGATAAGGGTGCTGTTAATGCCCCTTGGTACCACACAGGGAAGGGCTTGCATGACTGACACCAGCCCTGTGCAAAGGCTTAACATTGCTCCTAAGAAACATGCTTTACATGTTGCCTGTAAGAAGCATCTCTGAACATCAAGGAGATCAATAATTAATCTTAAGAGCCCTTTGTCTGCAAGCCAATGTTTCTATTTAGTTACATAGATGCTATTAAAAATTTATTGGCTGAAAATCACACTCTGTTCTTAGACAAGAATCTATTTAATATTGCCAGGTGGTGTTTCACACCGGCTCTCTTGGGCCCTCACACAGACTCAGCTGTGCCTGTCTGTTCTGTGGAGAAAACATTTTAGCAGGTCCCTGACAGGCCCCCACGCCCCTCACGACAGTGGCATTCACGGGTGACACGAGGCAGGGCAGAGCCCCTCTGATCAGGACAGGCTGCCACCACACTCGTGTCTTGCACTTCACTGACCTCTAAAATCCCTCCCTTGCCTCTAATGCCAGCACTCACAGTCCACAGGTCAGAATTCCGCAAACCTTTCCTAATGGACAAAGTTTCCCAGGATAAAGAGAGAGAATCTGCAACAGCAGCAAGCTCTGCTGCGGCCCCTGTGCAGGAGCAGCTGTGCAGCAGCACCTGGCTGGCCCTGCTTCTGTGCCATGGAAAGCAGCCTAGGACAGCAGGAGAGAGCATAAAACCTGAGACAAACACAACGCAGGTCTACAGAAGGTAGATCCTTGTATGGATTTCCCACTACTCAGTGGCAGTGCTTGGCCTCTGCTGCATGGTACAGGGACTTTCTGCAGGAATTCTGCTGGAATTTCCAAAAGCCCGTGTGGTGTGGGAGTTCACATTCAGAATATATGAGCATCACAGAAGACTTGGCACTTAGGAGCCAGACCCAATTGGCTCCAGATCTCTCTGTCTCAAGCCTGAGTCTTATTGATGTGGTTGTTTAAGCACCTACAGATGTGAGTGGGTGCATGATGAGATTTCTGCAATGACTGTGTACCTTTCTCTCAGAGAAAACAATGGTAATATCAATGTAATGGCATGAGACAGCTCTTCCCTCCTGAACCAGAACCCATGCACCCATTTATGTTTGCACCGACAGCTGAAAGGCTCCAACACACATCCATTATTGTTCCAGCTCACTGAGCCTAAGGGCAGCGCTCACGCCATTTCAGCTCTTTCACTGCATCACAGAGAAACTGTGAGGTGACTTTTTTAGCACTGTGCAGAAGAGAAGTTACCCACAGGCCCCAGTGACAGGCCCAGAAAGCCTCTGGTGAGCTCCAAAGGCTTGCACCTCTCCCTGCCTGATGGGGCCCTGCCAGGTGTGCTGGGTTTTGATGGGATGTTCCTCAAGACCGTGGCTGCCTGCTGGTGTGTGTGCTAGCAGGGACAGACAGCAGCCCTGGACTGGGACAGATGGGTTCTTAAGCACCGAGTTCTGTGAGCCACCTTTAAATCAGCTGACAGATTTTCAGAGCTTTGCTTCAAAGGGAGCCCAGGAAAACATAACATTTCTTTGGCATAAAGGCTCTTCTCCATATAGGAAATGAACTATATAAATCCATCCCTACTGTGGGAGGGATCTGTGTGGCCTTGGGCACTTGTAGGAGCCCGAGCCTCCACATTCAGCATGGGTATCTACTCACGGAGCTGGTTTTCTGAGCCAGCTTGATGGTAAAAGCCAGATTCTGCAGCTGTCCCAATGCCTGGCACTGTTAAACCTGGACAGAATTTCCAGCCAGCCACTTTCCTGTTTTACTAAGAGCATCAAAAACGTCACAAGAAAATTCTGGGTGTGGTTCTGGAGCAGATGGTTCTGCCTGCAGGAATCCATTGTGCCCAGCACCAAAGCAGGAAAGCATAGCAGTTTGTTCCTGTGAGAATTGCTGCCTTTTCTGACCCATTATCTCGTCTGTATTTGTACTAACATGTGCACGAGGAAACAGAAAATTTATTAGTCAGAAAAAGTTAAAGAATTGTGCCAGAACAGGTTACCATAGAGAGCACCAGGAAGATTCAGGTCAACAAACACCTCTCAAATAATAAATTACTCTTGTTAATACATGAAAATACTTGAAAGAAGGCTTGGTAGCAGGTTGTCTCCAAGTTCAACTTGCAAGGCAGAACACTTAATATCCTTCCCAGAGGTTCTCTGGAGGCACACTGGCTGGTCAGATGTGTGTTCCCTCAAGCACCATGGCCAGCAGAGCCCCGAGGTCCAGCCCTGTCACATTCTCTCTGCTGGAAGGTGGGGCTCTTTCCAGTACCGCTCTCTCTTTTACCCAGTCCCACGTCTGGAGGGGTCAGAGGGCAGGTGCAGAGCTCAAACTCTCCTCACGGCTTGCACTGGGCCAGGGCATACCCTGGGCTTGTGCTTGGCCCAGTCTCCTCTTTATTCCCAATGGAATTCAGGTAAGAACAAGGGCTGAGCAAGGCAACCAAGGGGGATTTCCAAAATCCTGTGGGTTCCTTCCAGTCCAACCGGGTGCCATGATTTTTTTAATGGAACAGGATTCTATGATGCTGTGATTATTTTTGTTTGTTTGCTTGGATATTGCAGCCAATTCAAAGGGCCTCTTATTCACTGACTGATTGAAAAGCTTTTGGTTTCTGTCTCCTAGTAAGCAATGTACTCTTTGCCTGGTGTGAGCCTGTGCCCTGGGAAGGTCTCTTGAGAGCAGAAGTAACAGCAGCAAAGGTACAAGCAGCTTTAGGCAGATCTGGGAATGTTTCCACACTGCCTTGGCACTTTGGGCATGGGAGACAGGAATCAAATGAATTTTGTGGATGCAAAAGTAAGGATAAAACAGTTAAATTTTGCTTCCACCACAAAACCCCTTAAGTCAGCTCTCTCTAGGTGCAGACATCAGCTATGAAAAGGTCCTTGCCTGTGTCATCCCGAGCAAATTGAGAAGATAAATTGGTGCTTCGGGCCCCAGGAGGTGCCAGTAGGAGCCATTGCACCCCTCTGCCCCAGTGAATGTTGTCAAGACAACCTTTGAATGTTGTCAAGACGAAACTCCCTTAAAAGAAGAGGTTTTCAGTGCTGCAGCAGGATGAGGAGTGATTGTTTGAAGGCAGGAGGAGACCAGCCACCATTTTTAGAGTCCAAATAACTTTCCTCTGAGATGAGCAGGGAGGATCAGATTTTGCTGGTGGAAGTTGCTTGGAGCACACTGAGAGACACATCCTTTCAACCAGTAATGTTTTCTTTACCAGCAGTTCAGGGGTTCCTGGGTCTGTTTTTGTCACGGCTCCCATTTGTGAACGGTTTGGAAAAGTACACTTGGCCCTCAAGTCTAAAAGGAGCCAGGAGCTCGTGCCTGTGCAGGAGCAGGGGCAGGGAGCGTGGTTCCTGCTGCCAGGAAATGGACAGGCCAGCCACACTTGGGATGGGCCCCGCACTCTGCACACCCAGCTGCAAGGAGGACAGACACACCAAGTTTGGGGTTTTTCTGTACAAAAGTGCTGCTGATCACCTTGTGTGTTTCTGCTGCAATCTGCAGTTCCAGTGGCCCTTTTCTGATGCACAGGCAGGAGCCTGTGTGCCATGCTCCCGCTTAAATGACCGTATTATTGCAGCAGCTTTCCTTAGGAGCCTGCAGCCTCAGCCTGCTCCAAACGCCACAGTTCCCCTCGTCAGTGCATGTCCCCACAGCACACAAGCCATCCTGATTTGGAGGTGTGAAATCTTAGCTTTCAGCTGATTTTAAAAGCCAGCTCCTTATTCTTCTGTGTGTGGGCACAGCCCAGCAGACATAAAGCAGTGTAAGGAGCTGGAAGCATTCGGAGAGGCTGAGACAGGCACAAGATGCTCCAGCACCTGCAGGTTTTGTGTGGCAGGGTGGCAGGAAAGGGAGGGAAAGCTCCGCCTGTCTGAATTGAGAGCAGCTTTAAGAAAGCAGAAGACAAATTACTTCTCATTAAAGCCTGTGTGATTTATGGCATGTCATTTGCATGCCAAAACTTTCCAAAACAAAGCTAATTAGGGAGCTGAAAGAGCCTTTCCTCCAGAAACAAGGCTTTCTGCTCCAACTGTTAAATAGCTGGAGTCAGACTGGATACTTTACTAGTGCATTAAGAACCTGGTCCTGACACCCGTGTCATCCATGGCAGCATCTGGTACAAAGGAGCCAGCACAGCCTTGGTGTGTGACAAGCAGCTCTGGGACAGAGGCGTGGAGAATGGAGGCTTTTCCCAGGCACACACTGCTGCCTTGTGCACCACCGCTGGGCGCCACCAGCCTTGGAGCACCCTGGGAATGTCCTTTCCAGAGGCAGCTCATTGAAAATGGATGTGCCAGTCTGACAGGCCCAGGATAGCTGTGTACATCAAAAAGCACCTGGTCAGGAAGAAGCCACAGGGTCTATTTATGTTCATCTCCCAGTTCATGGTTTCTCTGGGGCCATTCCATGCGATTCCTTTACTGCAAACACAGCCTGACCTCTCCTCATTCAGTCACTGCAATAAGGTGTCTGACCAGGAGGAGGGTAACTCATTCAAGTTAATCCCACCACAGCACATGTAAACCAGACAGGATTTTTTACTAAACTACTAAAACCCAAAACCTTTTCAGAATGCAAGAAGTTTTAAATAAGACTTCACGTTATAACACTTTCCAGGTGACATCTGTCCTGTCCTGCAGAAGAAGCAGGCACGGTTTGCATTTACTCACCTGTGACACCAGGCAAGCCTTGGGGGCTCTCCAAATCCGGCCTGCCAAGGTCTGCAGGCTATAATGACTGGCTCCTCAGGTACAGGAGCCAAATCCAACATGGACAGATATGATAAGAATCTATGCAGCCCACAGAAGCATGAGCAAAGGCAAAATTTAACATACACCTGCCGTATCACTGAATATGTAGAAAACCATCAGCACAGCATCCCCCTGGCTTTATAAGGCACCAAGAGTAGCTCCCAGGGCAGGAAATTCTATAGAAAACATCATTCAGTTTGCCAGTTTGCTTTTGTGCTCCCAATCTATTAATTTATGAATCAATTGACCACTCCTCCTGGTACTCCCCCGTTGGTTTTGTACTTGCCAAAGTAAGCCTAAAACATCCATCCAAATATATCCTTACTCATCTGGAATTGCCAGGGAGGGAAACTAAAACTGCTGAGTTTAGTTAATCAGAACTACTCAATGCTTTAGGCCAGCCCTTCCCTGCCTTCCCAGCACTCTCTTGGGACACACAGGTATTGGGATTTAAGGTCTCTGAAAAGTCAAAGAGCTCTGTCCTGAAATCCATGTCCAAAGCACCCCACGAGCCTTTGCCAGACAGATCAGCCCAGTATCTCCTGATGGCTCTGCCCAGGTACAGGACTTATTTAGTATGGGTGTCAGGGAGTTAACTCCAAAAATCACAAATCTGCCCCATTTTCAAACATTAAAAATCAAGAACTCAGTCTCAAACCTTCTCTTCTGTTCAAACAGATTCGGGGATCCTTTGGAGTATCTCTGCAAACAGTGCTTGTCCTTCCTCTCCAGAGGCACAAATGAGCTTCTGCAGGTGGCAGGTGTCTGGAGCCCATCCTTTACTGTAGGGACTGCTTTAATCCCCACAGAATGACACTGCAGACCTTCAGAGCTCCTTGCCTCAGAAGCTTGGAGTGAAACATCTGTCATACACAGAAAGCTGCAGTGTGTGGGGTGATGCAGAAAGATGCAGAGAAGTATTACTGTCTCCAAACTTGTCCTTTCTGCATCCTTTCTGTTTAGAAAGCAAAGCTACAGGGTGTCTTTTGCTTTGTGGCTTGGAGTTCAGCACATGTGGATACAGAGAACTTAATCACATTTAGAGATGTTCTTTTTTTTAAAGCATAGTGTGACTCACACACTTTGCCACTCAAATAATTCCAGCTCCAGTGCAAAAGCCACAAGTTTCCCTGGTTAAATATTGAGCCCATTTTGACCTCTTCACTGCAAACCAAAAGCTACTTTTTAATACCCTGAACTTCCCTGTAACCTGAGCTGTTGCAACACATAAAAACTGATCTCACTTGACTTGAACTGAACTTGGATATCCAGTTGAGTCATCTCAGTAACCCAGGGCCGAGAAACAGACTTGGAGACAGCATTTCATCTCTCTAGATTTGAGATGGCATAGATGGAGAGCTACAGGGATGTGCTCATTTTTCCCAACACATCCTGAATGGAACATTGAGACCTTACATTGGGCACCTGTTTGGAGCGTGATGAGACTCTTCCTGCACCCTTAGTGTGCACCTGTAAGGCAACATGGGAGAGTTACCTCGCTGCAAGTTCACGTTTTTGTTGCAGCTGACTTCCTTGCATTGACAGATCTTAATATTTAACCCTAAGTCCTGCTAAGGTGAAGTTACACCTGAGATAGGTGCAGATTTGTGTCTCCAGTCATGCATCCAGCAGCTCTCCTTTCAGATAACACCAGGGGGTTGTATATTTATTGCGTGTGTTTTTTCTTTCAGACTGTTTGTCTTACTCAGCCCTGGAAGTGCTATCAAAAAGGTGCTATGGGAAACAGAGATGCAAAGTCATTGTCACTAGCCGGGATTTTGGGAGCCCGTGCCTGCCTGGAGTGACAAAATCCCTGAATGTCAGCTATGCATGTGGTAAGAGCAAATGCACAATCATTTCCACGGCCTCATTTCTGCTGGCACAGACACACACATGTGCACATATGGGCACTGAGCCTGCCAAATACCCATTTCCCTGTAACACAGGAGGTTTGTGACACAGCCATACAAAATATGTGAACAACCCCCTGGGCACAGCAGCATCCAACAAAGACTCTGGCATTAAGGGGGTTTTTGATATAAAAAATGCAACTGACCATAAAATATCAACTGTGTAGTTCAATATTATTGAGAAATAGTATCAAGATAAGAGTTTGTTCCACGGAGCTCACCTGCAACAGAGCTAGGCAAAACAAACTGTCATTGCCTGGCATCAGTGCAGGTAAAACAGCCCAGCATAACTGAGGCACTGTGTACAAGGCCAGTCCTGAAACCTGACTCATGTGAGTTCATCTACAGCTTCTCCCTCACAGAGGGGTTTCCTTTCTCACGGAAAGGGAAGCGAGGGGTTATGAATAGTAAAGGTTTGAGTTATACATCCCTTGCAGGACTGAAAAGTACTTCAGCTCGTTCCTCAAACAAGAGGGAAGTTTGCCATATTGTTTGCTATAGATTAATATACTTTGCTAAGAGGCAAGCAGAATTCCCTAAAACACCTCAATAGGAGCAGCTCCACAGGTCCATAGTGCAGAGTCCTGTGGCTGCATCCCTAGCGAGCAGTGCTCAAAGGGCACAGGTTACCTGAGACATGCTTTTAAGGACAACAGGGTAAGATTGATGGCCAGATCACCTCTACCTGAAGATCAGAGGAAAATGAGCCCCAAGAGATTTTCAGTGTCCCCAGGAATTGGTTTGTCAGCTGTAAAGGTGGTGCAGTAATTCAGCTTCCTATTATTGGAGAGATCTGGGAATCTGCCATTGGACCAATACATTATATTATTGTGCAGCTGCCCTTATGAATGAGCTAATCTAATTCTCTCTAATTAGCATGAGCATAATTACAAGAAGTCATTCCTCTTTGCAGGTCTGTGTACCAGAACAGCAGAGTGAGTTTGTTTGTGAGTTTGTTTGCACTGGAATTACAGATTCTGTTATTTAGGGATGTGGTTTTGCAGAAACACGTGGGTAACAAATAGTGTTCTTTTGTGCTGCTGGCACATTTGGAAGAGTTTTTCTTCTGCCAAATCTTACTGGGCTATGCACTCTGAAGCATTAGCCAATGATTTGCAGATCCCATTATTTTACAGATCATCTAATGAACACGGGAAGAATATTCCAGAATGGCAGTTTGCATTCATTCTCCTCACTAGAGTATGCCTGCTAACCTGATGCTTCCCAAGATAATGCAAATAGATCTCCCCCTGTAGTGACAGGAACTCAACAGAGCAGATCAGTTTTGTTCTCAGGGCTGTGCCACACTTCAAAGGATTCCTACCATGGTCAGGAGTGTGAAAAACCCCACACTCTGCACCCAGTGCCAGCAGCTGCTTAGGGGGAGCGTGTCTGGCTGCATTCTTACACTGGCACTTCATTCCTGACAGTACAACACAACAGGAGCTCGGAGGTGCTGCTTTACTGAAGTCTCAGTGCCCCCGAGATCTGCTCAGCATCATCTCCTGTCTGTGCCAGCTGGGACCTCCTGGCTCTTGCTGAGCCTGCCCTTCAGGATCAGGGAATGCTCTCTGAGGACACAAGGCTCCCTCAGCCCCCGCTGGTGTTTGGCACTCCCTGGATGCCAGAGTGCCTCTGGGGGCTGCCTTTGGCAGGAGGTGACTGACTCCTACTTGCCAAAGTAGTGCTGCCACAAGTTGTAATGCAGGTGTGATTATCCTAACAAAAATGCTATCCTGGTCCCAGCTGTTCTGTTCAGTGACTGATGTAGCCTATACCAGTCAAAGTCCTTGCATCTGAAAGGCACCACAATGAACACAAGCAATGCAAGCAGCCAGGGGCTCTTTCTGCCCATGCCATTCTGAACTAAACATTCCCCTGCAATAAATATTTGAATGCACAGGGGAAAAGAGCAAGCAAAGCCCTGGGGAGCTCCCCCTAGGAGGAGGAACATCAGCACAGGTGAAGGAGCCCCAGGCCACAACAGGAGCTTTGCACTGGAGAAGGTGCATCCCCCCAGATGTTGTTCAGAAGAGCCAAGCCTGAAAATGCAGACTGTAGGCTGGAAACAATCCTGCTCCTGTCTGCCCCCCACACCAAGGAAAGTACTCTGCAGCTGGAAAACAGCTACAACTACCACGAGGTACAAGACAAAACAGAAATGAGCTTATTTACCCCTGTATCTGTTGGCCTCCCGCTGCAAACAGGAGCTAAGACTCCCAGAAGGATTCCTTCATCAGGAAAGGAAACAGCTCTGACTTTGAGCCCACACAGAAAGAACAGTTCTGCTCAGAAAGAAGTGCTATTTTTAGTTGTTTTCCAAGCGAAAACTATGCTAAGCTGCAAACCTCAGTCTCCTCTGTTCCATTTAACTCTCTCAACACTATTTCTTGGCAAGTGTTTCTATGTGGGATAGAGGTGAGTGTCATACTTGAAATTTCTCCCTTTTTTACCCCCCCATCAGTCTGAAAATCAATCAATCAATCCATCTGCCTTCCCATAGCACAGGAACAGGTGCCAAGATCTGGGGGGCTGAAAGGGCCACTCATCTATTACAGAATATGTGAACTCTCAATGCCTGTACAACGCACCTCCTTGTAGTTCTTTTAATTACTTGAAGAAGACTCTGAACACTTATCAAGGGAATAAAATAATGAAATGAGAAAGATGCAGCTCATTGATTCCCATCCTCCCCACCTTCCTCAGCAACTTCCATCTCAAAAGCTTGACAAATGAGATCACACAAGACTCCAAAATCTTAGAATGACAGCGAATTATCCTCCTCCAAACCCAGTATCTAGATGCAACTTAGCATCTGGCTGTAGTCCAGTTTGTGCTGAATTTAGAGGCCAGTTTTGTCTCCGTGCACTGGCTGGCACACCCCTGAGGGGCTGAGGACAAGGGGCAGCTTGCCAGGCTGGATGGAGGCGCACCGATGTTCCTGGAGCAGGGAGGGCGTGACTCCAGTCACAGCCCAGAGCTGCCCTGGCTTCACACGAACCACAGTCATTCATGCTGGGAAAGGGCTCCAAGAGCGAGCCCAACCTTCAATGCCACTGTCAGAAAGCCAGTCAGCAAACCCAGGGTGAGCAGTGGGATTCGTAAGTACTTGGGGAGAGGGTTCTTAAAACTCACAGAACACAATTTACCTTTTGTCTCTGCAGTTCCTAAGTTTATCCTCACGGCAGTCAACCCCCCGGTCCCTGATAACAAGTCTTCCATCAACCAGAACGATGGTGGGTACCAGGTACAGACACAGGGGTTGGGATGGAGCAGTGCAAACCCTGCTGAAAGAGCACAGGGGAATGGAGAACAGGCTGGGAGTGGGGAGTGAACCCAGTGCTGCAGAAAGAGTGACCTGCCCAGCCTGCCCAGAGCCAGCATGCTGGCAAGAGTAAAAACAAAACTGTAACTGTTTCAGGGTGGAGAATCTTTTACAAGTTATGTCAACGCCGGCTCTTCTCCAAGGCCACAAGGTTAGGACGAGCCTGATACGTGACCCCAGTAACAGGAGCACATGGCCTGGTTGGGCTGGGAAGGCCACTGGAGAACTGTGAAGCTTCATGAAGTAAAATTATTTCAGAAACCCCAGTGGGAATAGGCACAAGGGGTTTCACTTGGCAATAGACTCTTTTAAATGAATTTGCCATTTTCTAGATGTTCGATATTTTCAATAATTTGTTATTTCTACTTTATTTAACTTACCAGCCGTTGTTTGGTCTAGTGTTCTGCAGCTCCTTCAGCACAGCACTGGCCTGCCCGTGTTTTGGGTGGACTTGTTATCTGGGAAGTTACTGGGTTTATAAAATATCAGTTTAGTAGCTTCACTGAATTTGCTTTACCTCCTCGTGTCACAGGTGTTGACCTTGATCCAAGGGAATCGAGGCTTCCAAAGAAAGATGGAACCATTGTTAGCTCCAACTACTTGGCTACATTTGCATACATTAGAGGTAGGAAAATGAGGCTCACATTGTTTGGCTCACTAGATCATGGCATTGCGGGAAAAGGGGGGATCAACCCCAAAGGTTACAACTAGTAATCCCATGGTTTATGGTAATGATGTTATTACAATATAATCACAGTCTTGTGGATGAGAATCCCAGCATAGTTGATATTCAGGGAATATTGCTTGCCTTGAAGGATTCAAACTCTCTCAGCAACTGCAGCCAAGATATTTTTAAATTTTCACTGGGGGCTGTTGGTTGTTCAGTACTTTTGAAAACCCGGCCCTGACCTGTGAGAGCACTGGAGACATCCACCTTTGGAAAGGCTGGGTTGCATACATACATGGATCATGAAGGAATAAGAAAAGCAGGAAAAAGCCATCCCAAAGCCAGCCTTCCCTGCTGAGAGATGAAGCAGGTTCTGTGACTTAGAAACACTAACGTGCAAAGGAAGAAAAGTGCTCCCTCCTCACCTGGCCTGGAGATGCTGGCGAGGCCCTGCAGAGCCCAGAGTCACTCTGCTCGTGGCCCTGGCTGTTTTGGCAGGATGGCTGGAAACACCAAACAAGGTGTGCAGAGCTCTGGCAGCTGGCTGACAACAGCACTGAGCTGCTCATAAAGGGCTGGGGCCATGCTGTTATTTTACAGTGCTACAACCAGAATGGAATTTTGCCCAGCAGCTGGAGAGGCAGAGCTGGCAGGGCTGGGCTCTGAGTGTCAGGAGGTTTGGGTGCCCTGTGGCCACAGAACACTGGGGAATGGCTGCTGGGGGTTTGTAACCAGCCGTGGCAGTCTGCACAGTGATTAAGGCCTGGCTTTCTTGCCTGCAGATCACCCTGAAAGACTCGCTCTGCTCTTTGTGTCCAGCGTTTGTGTGGGGCTGATCTTCACGCTGTGTGCCTTAGTGATCTGCGTGCTGTGTCCCGGTGACATCCGCAAACTGCACGGCAAGAGGGATCAGCTGGTGCCACAGAGCGCCAGAGCCTACAGGAGCACTGAACAGCAGGAGGAGGAAGAGGAGGGGGAGGATTCCTCCCTTTCAGACACCCAGGATGAGCCAGACAGACTGTACAGACCTCCTTACTCAGGTTATAACTCAGCAGAGGCAGCGGAGCTGGCTGAAAGGATTGAGCGCAGGGAGCAGATCATACAGGAAATCTGGATGAACAGTGGCTTGGATATGACACCTCCTAGAAATATGAATACATTTTATATTAATGAACAATAAATGGCTTATTTTGGATGACACTCTACCCCTTTTTTAAAAAAAAAAATGTACCTTCTGTGAAGGAACATTCGTATCAGCGAATATAATTATTTGTAAAATAAAAAGAAATATATACAATAAAAAGAGGGTTTCATACCCTTGACTGTCAAGAAATCCTTCTGTGAAAAACACTCTAGAGTTTTAACTCATGGTACAGATTACTTTTCACTGTAATTTACAGTTTCACTGTAGCTGCCAAATGCATGCTCAGGAATATTAAAGAAGGTGGAAAATATTGAATCAGATGTATTGAACCATCAGAACAGACCTGCCCAAGATGTGCTCCTGCTGCTGCCTGTGCTGGCCAATCTGTGAAGGACAAGCTTCAAAATGGCTGCTGCTCTCATAAAGGACTCGAAGTTACCACACGCCAAGAATACTTTACTGAAGGGAAACACTGGGTTCATTTTCCTGATCCTAAAGCAGGGTCAGAGCCAGCATTTGAACGCAGGTCATATTCTCAGGACTTTTTATCAGTCCACAATCTTTGCTTGAAAATTGTTAGACTAGTCAGATTTGGTTTCAGTTGGAGAGAAAATTAAATAAGTAATGTGTCTAAGCTGAAACCAGAACAGCCTTCCTGTCTTAAAAATGTCTTCAATATTTTTGCTGCAGCCCACGGGGAATTAACTGAACAAAAGGAGGAAAAATGTCACTTCCTACTCATAATACTTCATGGGTTCACTGTGCTTCCCCACTTAGATGCCGAGTGCCCAGGTAGAGCGTGGTATGAAACACTTGGAAAGAAAACAGTGACGTGGCTTGTCATTTCCTGCTGATACAAAGTCAAATTAATCCTGGAAAAACTTTAAAGGGAGGAAGGGACCTTGCTCAGATGACTAAGGCACAATCCTGTGCTCAACTGGAAAAATGTCACCAGCAAGCAGCAGCCTATCAGCGGAAGGAAGAGAGGCAGAGGAGACGGACGGAGGGCTGAGGTCACCAGAGCACTGGGAAACTGCACGAGAGGCTGGCACAGCCCAAGAGCCTGGCTGCAATCCCACTGCTCTCCCCTTTCAGCAGGAATTCATCATAGCCTGTGCTATGCCCAATACTGACCATTAGATTCAGGTCTGGAGAAGCCCCTGCCTTGGTCCTGAGGGGGAAGAAGGTAAATTTGCCTCTGGGGAGGGCCCTGGGCCAGATCTGGTGTCCCCCATCTCCCAGTCAGATACAAAGGGACTGATCTCCAGCCCAGCAATTGCTCCTGCTGACAAACCACGCTAGTGACAAAAACCTAATCCTCTTCTTTTCATGGAGCGGGCTGGGCTCTGGCCTGCAGGGCTGAGGGCAGGGGCTCCAGGGGCTCCCCAAAACTCTGAGTCCTGGTCAAACTCCCTTCTGGAGAGCCTGGGGCCCACAGCCCAGCTGATGTTTTTTGGAAGTTATCTGGCTGGCAGTTGATGCTCATAGTCACTAAAATCTGTACATTTTCTTCCCTCATTTTTACTGAGAAGCCTCAGTGGGGTTTCAGCCCATAAGCACACAGCCTAACAAAAACTGGGAGTTACCTTTCCTTCAGACTTCACTTTACTCACAACAAGGTAAAGTCAGGATGTCCTGGCGGTGGCCAGCTGGAGAACACCTGGTCCAGCCAAAGATGGGACTCCACAACCTTGCTGGGCACCCTGTGCCAGTGCTCGGCCACCCCCACAGTGACAGAGTGTTCCCTGATGTTCAGAGGGACCCTCTTGTGTTTCAGTTTGTGTCCCTTGCTTTGCTCCTGCCACTGGCCACACGGGTGCTTTCTCCACTTTGGTCACTTCATCCACATCCATCCATCCATCCATCCATCCATCCGATACCTCTTGTTGGGATTCCCAGCTGACACCTGGGTCTTCACTCCTGGCCACAAAACTGCAGTGGCAGCAGATCAGCAGAAATCAGAAGTTAGTCCCTTCCTTGGGCCAAAACGTTTTGCTTTTCCCAACTCCCAGTCCTCTCCTTGCTTTTACAACCTTGGAGGAAAGACATTTTACACTGAAATAGTGATTTAACAATGAAATAGTGATTTAACTGATGACCTGAACCCCTCCTGACTTACCTCCCTGCCTGTCCCCACTCATCTGCAGGCAGACAGACAGGAATTCCTCCAGGTGCCAGAGAAGCAGCTGCTTCCCAAGATGGAGCATTTCACAGACACTGGGAATGCGTTTTGAGGAAATTTTAAAAAGTGCAGTGCTTAATAATGCATGTCTGTTGAAATGGATCCTCAAACAGTGACAGACCCTGCCCAAACCCCAGCGCCAGGAGCAACTCAGCAGGGCAGGGAAGCAGCTTTTGCTCCAGGCTGGGAGGTCAAGCCTCACCAAGGATCTGTTCCTTTGACTGAACTATTTATAGTTCCACATTTGAGTTGCTATTTTATTCTTTTTGCATAAACTTTCCAAATCTAATTGGGGAAAGCTGTCAATTAGTGGTTTACCTCATTTCCAAACACTCACTGTTGGCAGCAGTCTGAGAGTCAGAATGAAGATAAACATAGAAAAACCTGATAAACAAACATGGAATTATTTGGTTCCTTCTGAAACAACACCCAGAGCATCCAGCAGACAAAAGAGAAAATGAATGAGGTATGCACTTCTCTGTCCCAAGCCCTAAAACCAGCAGCTGCAGTGCCACAGCTGGAACCTCCAGGCTGAGGTATCCACAGGGATGGTGCCAGAGGCGGCAGCAGTGCTATGGGAAGGACACTCAGGGCTGGCTGTGGGAAGGAATTGCAGCAGGAATATCCCTGCAATTCCCCAGAAGAGCAGCCTAAGGAGAGCTAGCAAGTTGTTTGGACTAACTGGGTCATGCCCCGCGCACAGCTGTGGGCATGACACACATCTGGAAATTGTATGAGCAAGCATCAACATCTGAACTTGCTGCCGTGGCCGTTTGAACTCCCCACTCCTGCCTTGGAATCAGCCTCAAGTTTGTCACCAGGAACACTGGGTGAGGTTGCAGGAAGCAATAAATAAATCCTTCCAAATCCTGGGTGAGGCAGAGAAAGGAGCAATGTGGGAAAGCAACACCGTGAAAAGGAGAAAAGGAATGAAACCAGGTGTAGAAACCATTTCCATTGATCAGGATGGAGATAAGGCCACAAAACAAACATTTTAACAATGTTCTGCTGTGTGTCTCCTTGGAGAGAGAATGGATTTCTCCGTGGAAGGGCACAGCTACTCTCGAACTCCCAAAAATAAGTGGTTTACAAGAAAGACAAAACGTTGCTTTTGCAAAGTTGCAAACCTGCATGAGATGTTTCTATCTCATTATCTCCTTGGACAGTGAAATACCTGCAGGCTTTTCTGGGTTCTGGTACTCTTCAGTCATTTTCCAGTGAGTTCATTCACTTTCAGCCACAATAAATGAATCCAGCAGAGCCACAAACACCGTTGTGAGAACTCCAAAAAGGATCAATACTATGGAAAGTTTGCTCAGCTAAAGAAAAAACCAGCACCAATTACAACAGAGAACAGCAACCAAAGGGGTGCAGAATCTGTGTTAAATATTTCCTATGCCTGCTTTTCTCTTGCTTTTAGAGAGGAAATGAGAATATTATTAAGCTCCAGGACATTGATTTTCCTCTTAGGAAGTTGAAGAACAAAGTGTTTTTTCAATAACCTTTTTTGCCATGTGAAATAATTCCAAATAAATTTTAAATTAAAAATACTTGAAGTTTTTTCAACTCAGAAATGCTGATTTTTCCTTTTGTAAAGTCATGTTACTGTGAAGTCGAGATTCAAGAAAAACTACCAGACACCAAACTTCCCTGAAAGTAAGAAAATCAGTGATTGCAGTAAAACCACCATTAATAGTTCACTGAATGGCATTTATTACCTGTTCTGCATCCAATCTTCAAGCTGCAAGTTCAGCAAACACTTGACTTTCAACTTAATTGGTGTCTCTTCAACCATACTAATACAGAAAATTATGGTGATTTTTTACTTCCATCCTAAGAGATCTGGTCCTATTCAACTTGGGTTTATCCAATCTACCTGCAAATGATGCTGATCTTTGTATACAAATTACTGTCAACCTCTATATACCAGCAAGAAAAACTAAACCCGAAGAATGAAAATGAAGCACGAGGATGTCACTGGTGTTTACATAAAAACATTTCCTTTAAACAATTAAGAGGTTAACTCATTTCAAAATGACAGTTTGGAAATAGCTATGTTGAAATGTGAACAAGCACATAAAAACCCCTTTATTCTCCCTGGATTAGCCAGGGGAAACTGATTTCCTATAAAATAAATGCCCTTCTCCAGAGCACACCATCTAACAGCAATGCAGGAGTGAGAAGAGAGTATAAAGACCACTCTGAGCAACACCAATATTCCAGTGCATATTTACTGCATCTCTTACCTATGAAACAGACTGACATTTCCAACTCCAAATTACAAGTTTCTAATAGAATACCAAACGTCAGGAGAATCTGTTCATTTCTTTGCAGAGGAAAGTGCTGCTGCAGTCACAGAGAAATAGGAACATTTATTGAACATCTAAGGCCACAGAAGTGACAGTTTCAGCTGCTGTCTGAAGAATCTACCACACACAACACAACTCCTTGCTGCAAACCAGAGCACCAACCGAGCAGCTTGAGATGGGGTGTGCAGAGCTTCATCTTGGACCCCATTTGATGTCTTTGACACCGTGAAATTGCCTTTTCAGAGCATGGTTGTCTGCCCACTCAGCATTTAGAAAGGAGTCGTCGTCCTCCTCCTCCAGTTTCTGTGGCAGAGAGGGGAGGGAGGCAGTGAGGACGCAGCCTGAGCTCTGTCAGAGCAGCCCAGCACCAAAGGAACACCCACCTTCAGCTCCTCCTGCTTCCTGTAGTAGTACAGCATCATCTCCTTCTGCTCCTCATGGCTGAGCACAGGCTCCCGCCCCGGGGCTCCCTGTCCCTTCTGCAAGGGAAATTGCGAATGTTGCTGATGCCATTTGTGATACAGAGGAGAAGCTGCTACACAGAGACATCAAAAACCTTTCTTCAGACAACTGGATTTAATAAGGTCCCTCAGGACAGGAAAATAAATGCTGAGAAACTGTGGCTGCATTCATAGAACCACAGAATGGTTGGGGTTGGAAGGGACCTTGAAGATCATTTAATTCCCACCCCTGCCATAGGCAGGGACACTTTCCACTGTCCCAGGGTGCTCCAAGCCCCATCCAGCCTGGCCTTGGACACTTCCACAGATGAGGCAGCCACAGCTTCTCTGGGCACCCTGGGCCAGGGCCTCAGCACCCTCACAGGGAAGTGAGGCTTATTTTTTCATCTCTGTATCTGAATCATGCTGTCAATTCTGTGGACATCAGTGGAAGATGCAAACAGGATTGAGCCTATTTTACATAAATTTCCACGTTACGAGATATAATACATCTGTTTTAAGGTCACTCTACATATCTCTTTAGCTCCCCCTACTAATACAGACACAGGATGGCACAGGATTCAGTAAAGCCGGGAAGTAAGGGAGTTACAAACGACTACAAATAAAAGGAAATTTCTTATCCAGGCCACTGTGGCCCTGGAAGAAATGATGGGCAAAGCAGAAAACACATGCTGTCTGCAAGTGCAAGCACAGCATCTTGCATGGAGATGGTGGATGCTCTCGGGAACAAACAGGTCTGAGGTGGTGTGGGCAGAGAGGAACCCCTGTACTGCCCTTGCTCTTCGAGCAGGTCCTTCAAGTAATTCAACAGACAGCATTCCTGGGGGCCACCCTTCAGTGGCTATTGAGGTGCCACACCATTCCCCAGTGACCCTGAGAGGAAAGAGAAAGCAAAGCTGGTCGAAATAAATCACCTAAATCACATAACTCACCTGATTTCCCTCTCAGGGATGCACCACAGAACCCACTGCAGGTGGCAAGATTTGCCATAAAACTTCCCAGTTTGTATTCCCTCTACTCTTTAAATACCTCCTTGTTGTACTTCACAAAAACACCATGGAGCAAGAAAGAGCAACTACAGTATGTAACTGACAGGCTAAAGAATTACTGAAGAAAAACTCAGAGTATAATCCACTCAACCCTTAAAACAGATGCACAGTTTTAGGATGCTCAAGCTGGAACTAATCTAATCCATTTTACACTCCTATGGATAGTCCTCTTCCCACAGAGAACCAAGAGAGAACAGACAACCAAGGGTGAGGGACTTGTAGAGCAATCTCCCAGCCATACTCACTTTCTGGACCTTGACAATGATGGTTGTTTTCTCATTTTTGCCTACATAGTCAGAGAGCAACTTGGTTTCTTCTAACTGCTTTCCTGCCCACCACAACTGTGCTTCTGATTCTTTTATAACTTCAGTTCCAGCCTGTGACAAAATAAACAAGGGGAAGAGTTGGAGCATATTGTTTCTTGCTTTTTTGCCAAAACCAGATTTTTTTCAGGGGGAAAAAAATCTTTCTGGAATTCCTAACATGAAGTGTAATTTTACACTCTACTTCTACATGTTTCTCCTCATATTCATCTATGGCAGTTTTATTTCTATTCCATTCAAGCCTGATCTAATATAAACACTTTGGGACACAAATTCTCCATGTTGGAGGTGAAAACAACTTTCACTGATAAGATGCAGAACAGCACAGGCCATGTTTAACCCAGCACTACACACAATGGGAATACATTACTGCATACGTGAGTTCCTGACAAGTCTTCTTTATCTTCAAACTCCATCCTGATGGGATCATGTGGGGGCAATCCCATGGGATACACGATCGTGACCGCCCCTCGGAGCTGCTCCAAGGCATCTGTCACCGTCTCCATGCCAACACACACACTGGCCTGAACTTGTTTCTGAAACACACACAGGGATCAGTGGCAACACAAGCAAACCTGCAGGAAGAGTGGCCAATTCAGAGGTTAAGTGATGGGGCAGCTGAGCAGAGCCAACAGGCTGCACAAAGACATCAGGAGTGCAAATTTCCTCACTGGAATACTGACTGACCTGGGAGTACATCTCTCACCTTTGGCCCCTCTGTTTAGCCTGTTTGGTGGGGTGGGGGAGAAAAAAAAAGGGAGATCTTCACTAAACTGTGAGGAGACAACTGGCCCTGGAACACAGGACTCAAAGCACGACACGTGTGACCACAGTACCAGAGCTGGGCTGCTGTGGCTCCGAGCACTTGCGACTCATGAGAATGATTCAAGCCAGCAAAAGTCAAGTGAGGGATGGAGAACAGGCTTAAAACTTGAAAAAAAAATAGAGCACATGTGAGCAGAAGTGTAAAGCTTGGCAAACTGCACAGCTCATGCAGAGAACTAGAAGAACAAGTACTTGAGATCATTCCAAACCCTACTGCAAGGACAAAGGAGAAACGTGACACATCTGGAAGAAAAGAAATGAAGGTCTTCGCTGCAGATTTAACAGTTTCTCAAGTACCAAGGTAAGGGAATGTTGCCTCCTTGTGGACGTTCTTGATCTGGCTAACTGGCCAGTACAACCCCAAATACACGGGCATGTTTCTTCTACTTTGTCATTATCAAGTGGCAAACCAAACAAGCCTCTTTCCAAACTATCCTTCCATTCATAAATGTTCCTAAATTTGTGTTTCAAGGCCATACGAAAGCTGAAACACCACACAGAGCACCTACAGGTTTGGCAATCTGAATTTGAACGCCTGAGAGCACTGTGACATCAGGGCAAGCCTTGTGCTTGTCTTTGCACACACACACAGCAGGACTGAGCAGCAGGAGTGCAAGTGCAAGTCAAACCAAGGCCTAAGCCCTGCTCCTGGACCCCTGGAAGTGCTCAGGCTGGATTTGAGCCTGGTCTAGTGGAAGGCATCCCTGCCCATGGCACTGGGGTGGCACTGGGTGAGCTTTAAGGTCCCTTCCAAACCAAACCATCTGTGATTCTGTGATAACCTAAGAGATTTGAACACGTTTCAATTAATTACACATAAAAGTCAAAAGACTGCATTAACTCCAAGAATAGCACAGAATGCAGTTAATTTTTCACCAGAAAGCACGACAAGCATTCACCCAAAGAACACAGCAATAGCAAACTGCAAGGATAAAAACTGAATGTAATTTAATGGTTCCACATGGGCTTGGCTGCCAGCGTTCCCTCGGGAGTTTGGATCTGATTCCTTAACCTGTTGAACCACTGGCCAAAAGCCTTAAAGAAAAACATTAACCAAAATGTCAGGCTTTATTAGAGTATTCACATCACTTCATGGCATTTCTCAACAACTGTCAGCCCTTGCACCAAAAAAAGTCTGATTTTATTTAAGATGTCCAACTCCACAGCACTTGAGGAAACTTACCTTAGAGATTAATGCCTTGGCTTCTTCTATTGTCTTCTTTATAACTTGCTGCATTTTTTCATTTGGAGCTAAAAGAAAGACACATCTCACAGTCTAGGCTTACTGTAAAGAACCAAGCACACATCCTGTGCAGACTCCATTGTGAGCAAATGAAACAGTATTGTATCATAAAGCAGGAGTTATATAGTTCATTGCTGTATTTCCTAGTAACTTAAGAAATAAGCAGTATTTTTCAATGTTTGTTTTTGGAACAAACAAACTGACTTTTCCCAAAGAATGTGACTGGCATTTGCCCCTGGATCCCTGGAAGTGTTCCAGGCCAGGCTGGATGGCGCTTGGAGCAGTGATCTAGTGGAAGGTGTCCTTGCCCATGGCAGGGGAGTGCAAGGGGATGAGCTTTAAGGTCCTTTCCAACCCAAACCGTTCTGGGATTCCACGCTTCTGTGATCTGGAACTTCATCTGGGACAAAGGTCCTCAGTAGAAAGCGACAACCGTAATCCCATACCCTCCACAACAATCCAAGGCTCCTTCCCTGCTGGACTGTTGTGGGCTGTACTGGCAGACATGCTTTAACTGAGCATAACAGCTTGCAGCTTTCTTTTCTAATTAAAATCTCGATTAACAACAAAGACAGATTCACAAATACACTGTACGTTTCATAACGCAGTTATCTATTTCAATTGCTAGAAAAAGCCTGTCCTCAAAAACAAAAATCCAGCTGAAGCATACTCATTCCCAGCTTACGTCCCACTTGGGTGCATCATCTGATGGCACTTGGTCTGGCTTACACACACACACTGTTCAATTTTCTAACTTTGTCAATATCACAAGGCTGAACTCCCACTTACAAAAACATGCTCGGTGAATCTGAACCCCAGACAAGGAGAAAAAAGGAGAACTATTAGAAAAACAACCTGTTAATATATCTTGGAGACCCTGGAAAAACCCAGTTCTCAAGTGTACATTTACAAATGGGGAGAGTAAACTGAACTGGAACAGTCAAACTTGCTCCTGGTGATTGTTTATGTGCTGAAGAGAGATGCTGCTCTTTAGGCTTGTTAATCACCATTACCCCAGATTCTGACCCAAGACAAAATTCCTGCATGTGGAACTTACAGTTTGGCTACCCCATTCCAGAATCAGGGATTTGTTGCTCCCTGCTACATTATGGATTGTCTGCGTCTGAAGGGAAAGAAACAAGCACTGACATTTGACTTACCAAATCCATTTCTTCGCCCCATTTCATCCTTCCTGAAGACGCTCCCACCACTTGGGACACATTTCTCTGCCCACTCATCCTTTAGCTTCAGCTCTTCGATCTGCTCATCTGTCAGTCCTTGCATGTTGTAAGGCAAGGAAATACCATGCTCTGCCAGCTCCTCCATCTCTGTAGAGTGTTTAGAGAACAAGATTAGAAGTCTCCGTTACTATAGTCCATTTACAAAAGCCTTTCACATGATGCACATGCAGGCAAAACTTGCCTCTAGCTTTTAGTTTCTAAACAGGTAAATTCAGGGAATAAAGAATAAGGGGTATAAACAGACATATATAGATAGGGATAGTGTAATTATGTTGAAATTTATACATTTTACATACCCATAAAACAAAGTAACAAATGACATGTGCAAGGATACAAACCCTTATGGTACTTAGGGGCCATAAACCTTTTGGTTTTAGTATTTCCCTGGTCAGATTTTTTAGATTTCAGAGCAGCATCAGTACAGCCTCAGACACCCCACAAACACCGTGGCTGTTGCACAGCAGGTGTGGGTGGGCAGCACCCCCAGGTCAGGCTTCCCTGACACCAATCTCTGCTCTCACAGCCCACGGCGGGGCGGAAAATGTTTTTTAAAGCTGCCTCGGAAGCTGCTGGTCAGGGAGGGAGCACTTCACAGTGCCCAGAAGGAGGACTCTGGACAGAGTAACAGGACAAGGCTTCAAACCGCCACAGGGCCGGGTTAAATGGGATATTGAGGAGAAATGCTTCCCTGCGAGGGCGCTGAGGCCCTGGCACAGGGTGCCCAGAGCAGCTGTGGCTGGTCCCAGGACCCTGGCAGTGCTCAAGGCCAGGCTGCACGGGGCATGGAGCACCTGGGACAGCGGGAGGTGTCCCTGCCATGGCAGGTGTGGCACTGCGAGAGCTTTGAGGTCCGTCCCAAACCAAACCATTCCGCGATTCCCTGAGTTAAGCAATCGCTGCTGGCACACGCAGCGGGAGAGTTTTCAGTTTTGCAGTGCCCTCACTGGACACCGAAGGCGGGAATTCGCACCGAGCCCGTCAGGAGCGGAGCCGCTCCCGCCCGCCGCGGCCCCGCGGTACCTGCGCACAGGCGCTGCACCTTCAGCCGCCCGTTGTGGATGCGGGCGACCAGCGGCGCCAGCTCGGCCAGGCGGGCGCTGCCCGGCGCCTCCAGCAGGAACTCGCTCTCGCCGCCGCGCTTGACGTGCAGCCGCACCATGGCTGGCCCGGGCGGCCCCTCAGCAACGGAGCCGAGTCCCTGGATACCGGCGGCAGGGAGGCAGCGCGGGGAGCGGCCGCGCCCGCCGCTCCAGGAGGCCCTGAGGGCGCGGGGGGGCCGCTGCCGCCCCCGACGGTAGCGCCGGGATCCTTCGGGATCCTTCGGGAGACTCCGGTCCCGCAGCAACGGCGCCGCCGCCGGTGCCGCCGCCGCTTCCTTTTCCGGCGTCCCCGTGAGGGCACGGGAGCCGCTTAAAGGGGCCGCGCGCCCCGTCCCGTGAGGGGAACGACCGAACGTCTCACTAACTGCAGGTAAGGAGTTTAATCACCTCTTAATTAATTAATTAATTGTTTTAATTCATCATCAGCTATAGGTATATCAATTGTAAGTAGTGGTACTACCGGCCTCCCCGTGAGGGCACGGGAGCCGCTAAAAGGGCCCGCGCGCCCCGTCCCGTGAGGGGAACGACAGAGCGTCTCACTAACTGCAGCTACGGAGTTTAATCACCTCTTAAATTAATTGTTCTAATTAATCATCAGCTATATGTATATCAATTACAAGTAGTGGACTACTCTTAAATTACTCTCAGGCAGTACTTAGCAATGTTGTTAAAAGCTACTTCTGTGGGACAGCCTGGGAAAAAGCCTGAAACGTTCAGTTTTGATAAAGTAACTGATATTTCCAATGAACAAAGCCCGGGAGAGAAAGAGGGACTGCAGAGGTTGGACATCTAGAATGCAGAATTTATGGATCACAAGGACACTATGCAGAAAATACCAGATAAAAACTCAGCATATGCACTGGAAATTCCCTACTAAAGGGAAAGATACAAAAAGACCAAAAAAATGTACTAATTAGCATAAGAAGTGAGAAATCAATCACCAATAAATGACAGAATACTAATTAATTAAAGACAATGATGTAATTTAGAACCCATGAACATTAATGCCTTTGCTTACTAAAAATGTATAAATAAGTGAAAATGTTCCATATCAGTGTCCGTGTGGAGGCCAGAATTCTGTCAGCCACACAGCCCCTGGCCAAGAAGAAAGGAATGCCTAACTTGCTGACACTAAAAAGACATTTGTAGAGGGTTTTATTTATCCTGACAACTTAGGAGGATCTGGTGGCACGGGGGCACAGAGAGAGAATGAGCACCCAGACTATAAGGGTAGGAATATTTCAGGCATACCTGGGTGTCCCGGGGGATACAGCCATGGAAACAGTCCAGGAACACGGGGGGTGTGGGCCTCACCTCCATCCTCCGTGTTTGCAGAGCATCTGCTGTTGCTCATTGCTCCCATCAACACACAGCAGGGCCTCACTGCAGCTCACGTACACACTCAGATATACACACATATATATAGAGCCTGAAATTCTGGAGCATTCCCTGTGGTGCCCGAGTCCTGTGAGGCGCAGAGGAGCCGCACGCCAGTACAGTTCAGACAGATAGTTTTTAATCACTGCCATTAAATATTCGACAACATATTTTACCACGTGACTCCCACTAGCAAAATTTCCCCCCTGAATTTGGTTTGCTAACGTAAGGATATACCAAAACATCAACCACACGGATGTCTGCAGCAACAGCGTGAAACAAGGAACTCACACACCGAAGCACAAGCAGTACCACTGCTGTTCCAAGTGTACAACTGGAATGACCTGAACAGAAAAAGCGCAATAAAAACTCACTACCACTCCTCTAGGCGGCTGCAGCTCGTGGCTAACCAGGGGCTGTCCGAAGGAATAGTGGATTAATTCATGGATTATTTCATGGATCATGTTGTGAGAGCGTCTGAGGATTCCAAAAGCGTTCTGCCCTGGGATATTTCACTGCTCTACATACAGTCTGTGTGTTGTTTCACCCCCTGGCTGGCAGACTACATGGAACTGACAAATACTGCTTTGTATCTCAAAAGCCAAGGGGGCTTTTTTCCAGAGGTTGAGGAAAAGCCTGCTGTATCAGCTGTTTCCAGTTTGTGGAAAAAAAAAAAGTATAGCTAAAATAGTAATGAATAAATGGATGATGTGAAACAATTATTCTGAATTAGTGCTAGTGAGCGTATGTCACAATAGGATCTAACAACTGAAATGTACTGACACAGGAGATTATTTGAATATATTAATATGCAAAGTTTTGTTTCTATTTTGAAAGTAAACTATTTTTGTTGTGCCTCAAATTCAAATATAAGCCTTACAAATACCCATAGCCTCTGTTATAAATTAAACAGCTTCTAAACAATACTTGTCAACATTCAAATCTCCATCAACTTTGGCAGCTCTTTGGTAAATACTTATAAATATCAACTAACAAAACAGTCAAAAGGGAGGGGGGAGGCTGCCAGCAGGGAGCCTCTTCTTGTGGAATTCCACAAAGGAGAACAGAAATGAAAGAGCTCCCTAAGCAAAATCTGTGTCCAGGATAGACAGGTTTTAGTGAGACAGTAGCTCACCCTTCTTCTCGTTTTGTCTATTCAATACTGTTACACTGAGATTCTCATAAACTTCTGACCATTTTTTGTGCTCTACCATATATACACATTCAAAATTTATACACAAGCTGAAGTGGCTGTTTACAAGCAGAGTTACATTTCAGTGCATTTAACAATTAATTATTGCACACAGAATAATCTCAAATGCCCAATTATTCTACTGGATAAAACGTAGGAACGGATATAACCTTCTGCATCTCTGACCACCTGTGTCTCTGTAAAACCATGAAACGACGACAACCTTCTGTGTCTCTACCACCTATCTCTCAGTAAAACCATGACTTGGTGACACCCTGGGTGCCAGGGAAGGATCTGCAGGGGACCTGTTGCTGGTTGCTCGGGATGGCACAGGGGGCGCAGGTGGTTTTCTGGCCGGCAGCGTACAGAAGCAGTCAGCAGCGCTTTGACTCCAGTCACCATCCAAGTGAAAGCCTGAAGCAAGGAAGGTCTTGTGCTCAGCTCCCAGCAGAGCCGGGCACCCGGCCGGCTTCCCAGAGCCGAGCCGTGTAAAATCTGGGACGCTGGCAGACGGCTTCAGCTTGGTGGTGAAGTTCTCGTCCTCGTCAAACGTCACCCACCCCCTGGGCTGCACGTTGTCCACCTTGAGAGACTGACTGCGCAGGCAAAACGTGTTTGCAGCTGCACCCACAGGAAACAGAGGCTCGCTCGTGCCACAGCTGGGCGGGGGCACAACAGGGAATGGGTGGGAAGCAGCAGCTCCTGCCAGTGCCTGTGAGGGGATCCTGGACTCCCGTGTCTCCATCCTAAATGGGTTCCCAGCATTTGGAGTTCTTTCAGTGAATGGGTTTGAGCAGTTCAGCCCAGTAATAAATGGATTTGGAGAGCTGTGCTGATGTTCCTGGGATGAGTGAAAGGCTGGAATAGGAGGTGTTGCTGACATGCAATTGACAGGATTCGAATTCTCCGCATTTCTTTGCCTTGCTGAAGGCACCTGTATCAACTCCCTGTGGTTGAAGGTTGGAGCGGGTGATGTTCGGACAGACGTCTGCATCTTGGACACGAGCAGCTGGAATGACAGGTCTTCAAAAGGGTCACTGCTGAGCTGGGGTTCAGGGTTAGTGCCGTGCGTCCCGCTGGGATTCAGCTGCAAAGGAAGCAACACGCTCAGGAATCGTGCAGCTGGCTCCAGGTTATTCCTACTGCCCCCTTCTCACTCCTCAGCTCCAATTTCAACCCAGTTTTGTTTCAGCTAGAACAGAAACAACAGCCCGAGCCCCCAGCTAAAGGAAAGCCTGTAAGCTGTTAACCACCACTCCCCCCTGCTCGGTGGGGAATGCAGCTGGAACCTACTCCCTGCAGGTCCCAATCCCAGCAAAAACACTAAGGGAACTTGGCATAGGAAAATGTTCAGGAAATGGATTCTGAGCAAGGGACAGCCCAGCACAGCTATGAAATGAAAAGCTCCAGGTTACATTGTTTGGGAGTTGACCACACTGATGTTACAAGCAGCTTTAAAGCACCACAATGAAAGCAAACATTAGTGCTATTAGTAAATGCAGTCAGACATGGCTATCTAGGCAGGCATCCGTAAGCATCTCTTTCTTCTTGGCATGAAAAGGGACAGTCACTAATTAAAACAACAAGTTACCCCTGGAGAAGACAGTTTTCTCCATCGAACTTCTCAGGTTTTAAAACCAAAATATTCCTGGTTTTACACACTGCTTCAAACAACAACGCAAGGTATTTTTCACCTTGTACAAGCCGTCCAAAAAGGTGGAGTATCTACTTTGTTCAGTATGCACACTGACAGAACAGAGCTTGGAGCTTATCAAATGAGTTAAGCTTAAGTAAAAATGGCTTCTAGGAGTTCAAATGTCACAACAAGATCTTACAATTTTAACAGATAAATTTAATATACCAAAACAACTGATTTGACTGTCTACAGTTGAAGTTTTTTTGCAGAATAATATTAAAACAAGGCTCTGAGTAACTTAGGGAAAAATGTGAAAAACTGAACTGTAGAAGGAACAGAAATCAAATGCAGCCTGGCACCAACTGGTTAAGTCCTGTGGCCATTTGAAAGTACAAGATCCCAAAGAAACTATGAATCCCAATTGCTCCTCATTCTAAGTAAAAACTTGCTTTGAGTAATTCTGGAACCAAGTGTGTTTAAAACTGTAACAGTTTGTTTTACTTTGGGTCACAGCAAGTTCTCTGTTCCTTGAGAAATGTGATACATGGAGTTTATTTTGAAATAGAATTTGGCAGTGCAGGAGCATCAGGATTTATTTGCACTAAAGAGAACATTTATTGCCAACACTGATCTTTTTTCCCCAAACAGACCGAGATCAGGAGGCTCAGCAGTGACTAAACAATGTAGGTGAGGGTCCAATTGTTTCATAAAAAGATGATGACACAAAATAGTTGCTCTGCCCCCCCCAAACAAAAGCAGTCTCATTTGTCAATGCACTATGAAGGAAAAAGCACACTATGTATGACAGCCAACCCATGGATGCAGACAGGTGGTGTTCAACGGGATGGGACTGCAGATGTATGAAAACACCATTCATACATCGCTCCTGCTCAATGGATGGAGCCACATACAAGACTGGTAAACAGTTAGATACCTGTTACCCTGACGGTTGCTCCTGCTTGTGAAAGAGAAACAGATATCAGAGCAAGGAAATTAGGAAGAAAATCCAAGTAACAAAGCAACCTCATGTTAAAAATAATATTTTCAGAAGTTTTCACAAAGCCGTTTGTTTGAGCTGTGAATACAAACCACAAGTATTTACTACACACTACACTAAATTTTCAATTTCTGTTGTCTTCTACCGTAAGCTGGACCATTAAGAGTCATAAAAAAACCAACTCAAGTCCATTCCAATGCTATTTCCATACAGACAGCCACTGTGCAGCTGATTGTGCTACTTTTTGGAAACAAATTATAACCATCTGAGCATGGATGGTCTAATTCTAGTCACCTATTACCATGAAAAGCCCCACAGCTCTCGTTCTGGGAACTATGTTGGTATCATCCCAGATCTACAGCAATAGTTTTGCAAGCTGAAAAAACCATAATAATGCCTTTCCTTCAGTGGAAATCCAGAATCTCCCTTCTTTGCAATAAAGAAGCTCTATTTACAATAACTAATTGTCTTTTTCAATGTATGGATTGTATAGAGTCCTGAATATTCACACTGCACCAGTGATTATTTTTATAAGAACAGATTTCATTTCTCCAATATCATAATCAAGATTTGCATAGAAGGATGGGCATGGAATTCACTACCTCTCAAAAGACCTTGCACTTCTTTAAAGACCTTTCCTCAGAAAATTGTACTTTTTGGTCTAAGTTTCCAAAGTGAAAGGCAGTTCACAGGCAAAGAAAGTTTCAGGAGAAAGAAAGGAAAAGCATTTAAAGATTTTTTCCAGTTTGAATTCAAAAATCAGCTCACTGAGGACTGAATTTGGCTGCCTCACTGTGGTACAAAACAAGCATTAATTACTGTAGCAAAAAAGGGCTTCAGACACAGGCATAAGAAAAAACCTGAGCAGCACTGAAAACCTGCTCCTGCATTTTTAAGCAGCAGTAAGAAACTATGGCTCTTCCTAGAAGAAGTTGATGGTTTTGTATCATAACAGCCTAAAGGATCCCAGAGAACAGAATGTTAATGTTACTGTATGAAATACCCACACCATGTGGACAGGTTTCTGTATTGTAACTGACACTGGGGAAGAGGGAGAATTCTATTTTCTCTCAAGTATTTGTTAATATATTGATTAGGTTTATTAACTTATTGATCAATATCATCTCCCTTCAATGAATGATCACCAACAGCAAGCACCACACCATGCAGTAACTATTTAAACCTGTGCTACCTTGCTGCACAGCTTGTCATGCACATGGCATTATCAAATCAGACTGCCTAGATCCAGTGCTTTTCTGTACACAGTTGCCAAATAACAACATCATTTTAACACTGAGCTGTCCACAAACTGTATGGCCATCATAAGAAATCCTGAATTCAAAGTTTAGTATTTAAGATGTTAGTTATTCATTCAACGACAATACACAAGCAATTATTACTCTCCTTGAGCCCCAGGACCACTGAATCCAATCTCTGGACCCTTGTTTTTGTTTCTGTGCCTGCTGTAAGCGTTCCTCAAGAGCCTGCAGCATCCAGCACAAGCTGTGTTCACTCACACAGTGAAATACGGTCCCTGCAGGGGTTTTTACTCACTTGCTGCTGGGAGGGAGCAGGCTCAGAAGGCAAACTGTGAGAGGAGCGGCTGCGCGGCGGCGGCTGCGGGGGCTCCAGGCTCTGCGGGGCCCCTGCCTGAGAGGGATGGGGTGCCACAGGGACCAGGGGCTCCTGCATCCTCAGCACAGCGGGGCTGGGCTGGGCAGGGCCGGCAGCCTGAGGCTTCAGTGGTTCAGGAAGCAGTGGCGAGCCTGGAAGGACATGGCAGTGATTTTCACGGTCAGGAACTGTAAGGAATACTGAGGATGGCAGGATGGGGAAGCACCAGAGGGAACTGCAGAGAAGACTTGGCTGTGAGAACAGCAGGTGTTCATGGCAATGGGGCTGGAATCCATCAAAAACTCCGCACATCTCCATTAAAAATTGCTACTTAAGCTGCCAGAGGGCAGGGTTAGATGGGATATCAGGAAGGAATTCTTTCCTGTGACGGTGGGCAGGCCCTGGCACAGGGTGCCCAGAACAGCTGTGGCTGCCCCTGGGTCCCTGGAATGCCCAAGGCCAGGTTGGATGGGGCTTGGTGGAAGGTGGTCTGCCCATAGGCAGGGGCTTGGAATTAAACCATCTCCAAGGTCCCTTCCAACACAAACCATGCTGTGATTTTACACAAAACACAACCGTGTCACTCCAAAATGTACTCCAGTTATACTGAACAGTATTTTGGAAGTCACCATTATAAAACATGTATTTTTATACCCACAAAGATAAAGGGGTTTTTTAAACTGTAAGTCTAGGAAGTTGCTTTGAGAGCCAGGCATAAATGCTATTCCAAATCTTATGATTACAGAACTACCAATTCATAGATCTCCTGATCAATACCCAGAATGTGACAGACCAGGGTGCTCAGACCAACCCCTGCAATCTTTGCAGTTTCTCTGATACCACAAAATCTGTGGGTCAAGATCTCACATGATCTTGAGATTAGCATCCAAAAATGCAATACTTGTGGGTGCCTAACACAAACTGCCCAATGCTATTACATCCAAGAACCTTCATTCCTAGTGAAAAGTGGAGACATTGTTGAGAACAAAGCATTCAAACCACAGACTGTAGTGCCTGACTGAATGTTGACATTTGAATGTAACTTGTAAGGGAAACTCACCCCGTGGTGGTTCAGCTGGCTTGGGCTGAGCCTCGGGTGCTGCTCGTGCCCCCGAGGGACGGACATGGCTTTGTGGGGCACTGATAACTCCAGCTCGAGGAGGAACAGTCTGACAGCAAAGGCGGTAAAAGAAAGTATTTTAGTTCTGCTTTGGATCTGCAGCCATCTGCTGCTAAATGATTCAGAATTATCAGGATTCTGTGAAAAACACATTCTTCGATAACAGCTGCTCAACTGAATTTTTGTGCACGTGTAAGAACAAAGAAGGTATTTTCAAAATGATGATGGTTCAATTCAAAGCAAAGAATTTTTACAATGCTTTTCAACTTTATATAAATGCTTACCTGTCAACAATGCTAGAAACAGTTATTATTTTGCTAGTCTTAATTAAGATAATTTACCTAAGCCCACAAATTGTAAGTAACAAAACCAACAAGAGCAACTACTTTATTTGGAGGCCTGTTTCTCATCAAACAATATTAATGAAACACATTCTGTGTCATCTGGAGGCTGAAGTCTTCCTGAGGCTGATGGAATAGAAGTTAATATGCTGGGAATGTAAATTTCAAAGTCTACATCAGTATTTGAAGAGACATAGGAAGCTATTCCAGATTACAACTGAAGCAGAGTAAATTACAAACAACACAGTGAGAGCTGAATAACTGGCCCTGGGATAAAAATGCCAGAGATCAAAGAAAAAAGGACCGTGAGGCAGGAAGGACCGTGAGGCAGTTTTGCAAGGCTTGTTTCCTGCAAAATGTTGTGTACCAGAGGACATTCTAGAAATGGCTTTCAGAGCAAACTCCATTGCACAACTGTACACAGAAATTAATTAGAAACAAGCAAAGAAACTTCACCACTACACAAATCAGTATCATTCTTGATCTTAGTTTTACTAGATAGGTCCCTGGCTTTGTGTATCATGTGATTCCTTATGCTTGGCTGGGTCCATTTACCAACGTTCTGAACTCTCAGTCACCTGACCTCAAATTCCTGTCTGAATTCCTGAATCTCCAATCTGATCTGAGATTGCCAAGATGCATTTTGTTTTTCTTTGAATATTCTGATAATAGGCAGGACGATGATTGGATTATACACCAAAATGTATTTTTAAAAAATAAAAATATATCAAACAGGAACAGAAAAGAACAAAAGTGTAAACCAGCTCTCAGGATGCCTCAGTGGGAAGCAGCACCCACTGTAGCTACTGTCCCTGGTCCTGAAATCCTTGAGATGAAATGCAAGAATTACCTGAGACAAAGGCAAGCACAGAGTCAAAAATGAACATATTCTTTCCTACATATACCAGTTTTTCTTTATCCAAATTTTAGAAAAGGCCATTTTACATTTCCAAAAAAAAAAAAAGACCCAACATAATGAATTTTTCACTGTGAGAATCAATCTCTGAGAAAAATGAATCTGTACAATTTACTTTAATGGAGACTTTCAATTTTCAGCAGTTCCAATACTGGAATATGCTGCCAAGTCACAGAATTATCAACAGACAGTCCCATCAGTAGTTCTTTAAGAAGACCTGTAGCTATTAAAACACTTCCCTCTTCCCTCCCATAAGGCTCCTACTTGCTACTGTTAGGAATAAACCAGGCAGATACATTTCATCTCTTGGTTTCCTGTGTGAAGTGAAATCTCTGAATGCCCATATACACCCTTTCATTCCCCCCTTCAGTTCAGTTCCACAAATAAAGGAATGAAACACAGTACTAGTATCTGCTGAAAGAGTTGAATGGTTCATTTTTACATGAAGACCCTTATGAAAATTAGTCTTTAAAACAAGGTACATAACACGATCTCAGTTGTACAGTAATCCATTAATGGCCCGTCAGCAATTAACTGCTGGCATGATTTATGTTCCAGTGCAGAAGATAATGCATTTTATCACACCAAATCAGTAAGGACATAGAAAATGTGTATTTGGGAGCCTATTGTGTGACTGCAGAGTGCAGAACAATAAAGTCCCCCGCAGTATTTTCAGTCAACAGACAAGAACTGTTGAGATTATTAACTCACAGAAACTGTAAACTGACCGGTCAACTGTGCAGATTTCTTACACGTGTTGCGGCTACCAGAAACCTGGGTGTAACAAAGAGCAGGCACTGAGCAGGAGAACGATCTGAAACAACACCTACCGGTCTGGTGGTACCCGCCGAGGGTGGAGGCTGACTCCGAACTGCAACAGAGAGCAGAGGTCACTGACTCAGCACCCATTGCAAAACTGGCTTGTCTGTATTATAGTTAGTACAAAGCATGTGTCTATTACCTAAGGTGTCTTTTCTTTGTGTTCCAGGGCTTTTTTGTGCTTTGCAGCATGGAAAACAAATAGATGATCTGTGTTAGATAAGCCACAAATGGGTATTAGAGGGTGATGTTACATTACTACTACTGAGAAGGGAAGCAAGGAGATAGCAGTGATTTTTTAAAAACTTATTGCATGTCCACCAGCTGTCACTAACACACTCCTATCCCCTGGCACACATGAATTAATTTAACCCTTTTTATTACAGATTATTTACATCACATCCTCCTTGTTGCAAGCTAAAGACACCACTTGCACAGGTCCCCTGTGTTCTCAAGCGTGTTGGATGGAAGCTGTTTTGTTTTGTGGTATATTCTGTAGATGTTCCACCAGCAGTGGTTAAACCAAAGAGAGCTGATGGACAGTTCCTGACCCCACTCTGTGTTTATGGGATAAATGTGTCAGAGCCCCAGCTTCACCACGGCCACGCTGATGGCAACCTTCAGATGCAACACTCAAACTGGGCAGGGCAAGAGGTGAAAAAAACACTTTTAGTTCAGGCAAGTCCACCATTCCTAACAGGCAGGGAGGTTTGGGATTCTGGCTTGAGTTTCTGCTGCTGATTTCCCAGGAAGGCAAAGTCACCATGTCAGTGACAGAACTGTGGCGCATCACAGGGTTTATCAAATCAGCTTCCAGCTATCAGCCTGCCCTGCAGCCAGTCAGAACGGGTTTCTGGGTGCTGTTCTCAGTGAAGCAGCTCCCACCCCGAGCAACCTGGTGCCAATTCACCCTCCTTGGAGCAGGAAGCTGGAGTGGACAACCACCAAGGGTGCCTTCCCACCTCAAATATTCTACACATAGACTGGTTTTGCCAATTCAGAAAAATGAACCAGCAATGCAGCCAAAATTAATTGTAGCATCCAGGAGGAAACCCTGCCAGTGACTATTAGGACTTGCATTGCTATTTGCTGTGAAGGACACATTCCTGAGAGACAAGAAAAAACCCAAGCCCACGACTCTGCTGGCATGGCTAAAGCAGGGCCCATCCACAGTAATCCCATGTACTCCAAGCAGAAAGGTGCAGGAGAAATGCTCCTCAGAGCCGTGTGTTACACACAGCTGGCTATCAGAATCAAAACAACTACATTGTGCTCTTTAAAAAGAGGCAAAATATTCAATTATGGACCAAATTGTTTAAATGGAAGTTTCTTGCCCCAGAACATACAAACATACATCATCCTTTAGGAAAAGTAAGGCTCCCTGGATTCCTGATTTAGTTACAGGTGCAATGGTCACTCTGATGACCAGCCAGCTACAGCTTCCTCTGAGGGTCAGCCTTAAAGCATTCTTCAGCAGAGCTCTCTAAGTTTTCACTGAGCTTTTCATAAATGCCTCTGTAACAATTCCCACCAGCACTGAAAAGCAGGAAGCAACCTGGCTGGGTAAAAGCTGTGCTAAATAAAAGAACAAAGATCCTACATGATAAATGCGTTAATGAAACCACCTTTAGTGTCACAAGAGCAATAATATTACTCAGATGTTAAATCAGAAATCCATTTCTAGAACACAAAAATTGTTATGTTACCTTCTACTTCTCTCCTAGCTACCCCAGGACTGGGAGGAGCTCCAAGACCTTTTCAGAGAAAGAAGAGAAGCTGTACATCGCATAAGAAAAGCAGTAGATTGAGAAAGAAAAAGCAGAAAGAACACTGCCACAAGACAGCTTTACACAATTTAACTGTGGTCTAGATAGATTACAGTAGGAAATAACTGCTTGTAGCAGCATGGGAACCAGACTGGTGTGAATTACAAACCATCAAGTACAACCATGTTTTGTAACATCTGTTATTTCAGTTTTACATGACAGTTGAAAGTGGATTTCATTCCTTCAGAATGTCGACTGTCCACAAACATTTGGCTACCCAGTGTGATCTGACATGCCAGTCTTGACCCTCTCATGAGCAGAGCACAGAGCTGTGCTCAGACACTGGGGAATAAATGAGCACAGCACTGTCACCCTGCAAAACCAAGCCTGACCTCTGTCATTCAGAACACTGAGCAGTCTGTTTCTGCCATGGTATATCTGAATAGGAAATGTGATACAGCAATACTTCCCACCTCATATAATGTATTGTATCCTGAAGAACTCTATCATTGGGTGGGCTCTACACAGCACTGTGCACTTGGGACAGCTGCACCAACTGGTTTAACAGCTCAGATTGAGAGAAAGTATTTTCAATCATGCATAACCATGCTGAATTACTGTATTTCTGCAACATCATCGAGCATGCACTGGGTTCCTAAAACTGTGTGGCAAAAACACAGCAGGGCATAGACATGATGGAAATACTGAAGGCATCCCCTAGCTGTGCCACAGCCTGCTGCTTTCTCACTACATGTGAGATGTGCCCAGGAGCTCTGTGTCACAGAGTGGGCACAGTGAAGGCTGCACATAGGGCTGAAACGGGACTGGCTCCAGAGATGTCAGATCTCTGCTTTGGCTGAACCTCTGTTTCAAAGATGCTAAACCCCAGCATGTGTTGCCTGCTCTGGCTGAGAGCCAGGCTCTGCCAACTCCCACCACAAGTTCTGACCATGAATAACCAAGAGGAGCAGCAGGGAGGCTGCACAGGAGCAGGGCACTGCCTGACAGCATTCCTCTGCTCTTGTTTTGTGCAGGGAGGACCAAAGCCAGCTCCTTCCAGCAGCAGGGACACGTGGGCACACGTTCCTGCCTCGGTGCACCAGACACAGGGAGCAAGATCTCTGGCATGAAGATTGGGCAAGGTAACCAACATTCAACACAAGGGACAGAAACGGCACAGAGGGTAAATACCTGACACTTCACTTACTCATAATGCTTTTTAATAGTGTGCTGTGATAATGCTATCACAAAGGGCAGCATGGGAATACTTCAGTCTTAGGGACAACGAAAAGCAGTTTAAACCAATGATAAATGCCTTGGCTGCAACAATCAGGAAAACTCTGACTACTAGTATTAAAGGGAAAAACTCCACAAATGTTATTTATTAACTTCAACTGACAATTAGCAGCCTTTATGGTTTTTAATGATCTCTGAAAATTTAATCTGTAATGTATTAAAAAAATACTGGGTAAACAGAGGGCAACATTTTAATTTTTAACTATAAACAACTGGAGCTTGTAGAATCCTCAGTGATTTTTTTTTTGGTATTAGCATACAAAAGGTCAACGCTTTGTAAAGCCCTGCAATGAGTGCAAAGCCCTATTCACCTGAATTCTGAGTTACTTCTGATATACAATACGACCAAACTAAAACACTTAGATGCCCAAATCCTTCTCTCATCTTCAAAGCATACTGAGCCATTAGAAAAAGTGCCACGGGCATTGAAGGGACTGAAGCACTCGGGGGGAAAAAGGTGAAAACGTGTGAGAAAAAAAGTAACATCTAAAAACCACAACATTTTAAAGACATGATCAATGTCTCTTTGCATGTGCTATGGAAGTCTAAACCCCAAGTCTGAGCCAGTTACACACTACACAGCGATATTTCCACAGAGCCTTCCTCCTAGGGAAGAGAAACAGGTGCCCTTTCCTCACTAAAGTCACCCATAAGGACATTTATTCTGGGTCCAGCCCTGGGCTAACTTGGTTGGAGCTGAGCTCAGACACCCATGAAAATCAGTCTTTGTGCTTACACATGTACTCCATCAGTGGGAAATGGAGAGCAGAAAAAGTGAAGAGCCTTTGGTTGGAATAATATATGAAAAAATATACTACAGTCTCAAATGAGTGCATAAAAAGCAAGTTTTATGCAAGTTGCAACTCCATGGAAAGCTGTGTTGGGAAAGATGATAAAAGAAGACAACTGACTAGTCTTTGCACAATTGAGACAAACCAGGCAAACAGGATTGTGTCAGTGCACAGAAAACCACACAGGACTGGAGAACAATGAATTCAATCTCACCCATGTTCAATGTGGTCTATCAACTGCTCCCTAAAGCTTCTGCATTTCAACTCCTCTGAAACATTACACATTGGGCATGAAAACTTGCTTGTCTCAGCAGTATCCAAGAGTCAAGTACATTTTTGCCTGACACCAAAGTTAGCTGATAGTTACAGACTATTTAAAGTAGTTTATGTATTTTCTGAGATTACTCAAAACTTTGAAAGCATTTTGTCAAAAATCCCTCTTTCATACCAATGGAGGGGCAGTGCCTGCAAGTGCCACTAGCAATTCTCACCCTCTCTCATGTATTGATGAGCTGATTTAAGTTCAAGCAGGACAGCAGAATGTGGGCCAGAGAAGGACAAAGCCTACTTTGAGAAGCACTTCGCAGCAAAGTCAGCTGGATGTAGTCACCCAGGACAAAGTAATAAAAATCTGGAACAACCTTCACCTCTGACTTTAAAATAACAACTTCTGGAGAAATACTACTTCACCAGAAAGTCAAACGTAGTTCAGAGGGGAAGAAAGAAATGACAGTGACATTCATGCATTATCCAGTTCTGGAACTTGGAGAATTGCCCATTTTTACACCTTTGGAAATCATCACGTTAACTACTGTCACCACAGATTCCCCACAGCAGTTCTGCTATGCAGCCATAGTCAAAAACAATTAAAATCATTACCTCCAAATTCTTTTCTAGCAGGTGCAGGACTTCTACCGCCTGACAGTATTTAAGAAATGAATGCAGCAATAATGAAAAATACCAGTGTAGTAGGAGGGAAGAAAAAGAATGAGAAAGTTAAAAATCACAAGGGTCAGTTTGTTATTAACTAAGTTGCCCAAATGCTTCTGAACATCCAGTTTCTCTTAGTGCTCAATTGTTCACATTGTCAGGTGATCCAAATGAACTCCACATTAAAAACTCGGACATGATACAACACATATGTACTGATGCCAAAATTAAAGGAATAGCAATGAACCAATGAATGCACAAGTCTATTTCTATTTCTTTTTAAAACAGATGCTATAAAAAATGAAAATGTTGAGTAAACACTGCTGTAAAGTGTCACATTTTTTAAATGGTGAAAATAAGTTTTTATAAACTTATTCACCAATAATATTTAAATGGTAAAAAAGCTATCATTTCCCACTGCTTTTAAATGTGCCAATCAAACATTTCAGTTAAAAACAGCGAGCCCAAGGTGCAATACACAGTCTGGGTGTTCACTGTCAAGTCCCTGTCACAGACTGAAAAGCAGATAAATATTCCAGAGCAGCTGGGAAGGTCCCAGTTACCTGAGGGGGAGGCGGGCGCTCCAGAGGAGCCGGACGGGCAATGGTCAGCACTGGGCACCCAGTGGTCAGCAATGGGCACCCAGTGGGCACCCAGTGGTCAGCAATGGGCACCCAGTGGTCACCCAGTGGGCACCCAGTGGTCAGCAAGATAAGGTCCCCATTACCTGAGGGCGGGGGCGGGCGCTGCGGAGGAGCTGGACGGGCAGGAGGTGCCACGGGCCGAGGGGGCGGAGGGCGCTTGGGCTCCAGGCTGTGCGGAGGAGCCTCCTTCTGCTGGGCACCAGCCTGCAACTCAGCTGGAGGACATGGCAGGAAACAATGCAAAAATTAATGTCTTGGACACTGCAAACACGGCAAAGCTCTCCTAAATAGCGAGGTCACAGACAGGACAGTCAGGCCAGTCAGGCCCCAGCCTGGGAAATAATGATACAGAAGTTTTTGAGAGAGGGAAGACGAGGAATGAACCAGTCATGAAAAGAAGCAGATTTCCTAAATCAAAACTTTTGCCTCGTATGTTTCAATAAATTTACATTTTTCATTAAACTCTGAACAATCTTACAAATTGCAGCACTGCAAATTTTGACTTTGACTCCTACTCCTACCTGTGAACCAAATTTTCTGGAAAAAATGCTACAAAGGGAATTCTCAAGGCATTTGAGCAGTTAAAATAAACTCACTAAGAAGTCATTCCAAGCACCATCACTGTATTGTCACTTCATATTGTTCATATTGTTATGTCATTCATAATTTAAAAACAGGCCATTTTTAAACAGTTCATACTGTGCTCCCAAATTACAAATGTGCTGATTACAGTTTCTATCTGGGTGCTGGCAGGAGTAGGGATTGCCAGGGGCTGTATTCCGAGAGATGACTGGGGTGAACCAGGATCCCACAGACCCCCTGCAGCAGGACTGGGGTGTGGCAGTGTGCAGTACCCACTGTGTGGGGACACAGGGGCCCAGGAGCCTCTCGGGGCACTGCAGTACCCACCGTGTGTGCACACAGGGGCCCAGGAGCCTCTCAGGGCACTGCAGTACCCACTGTGTGTGCACACAGGGGCCCAGGAGCTCTCGGGGCACTGCAGTACCCACTGTGTGTGCACACAGGGGCCCAGGAGCCTCTCGAGGCACTGCAGTACCCACTGTGTGGGGACACAGGGGCCCAGGAGCCTGTCAAGGCAGTGCAGTACCCACTGTGTGGGGACACAGGGGCCCAGGAGCCTCTCGGGGCACTGCAGTACCCACTGTGTGGGGCACTGCAGTACCCAGGCACTGTGTGTGCACACAGGGGCCCAGGAGCCTCTCGAGGCAGTGCAGTACCCACTGTGTGTGCACACAGGGGCCCAGGAGCCTCTCGAGGCAGTGCAGTACCCACCGTGTGTGCACACAGGGGGCCCAGGAGCCTCTCAGGGCACTGCAGTACCCACCGTGTGGGGACACAGGGGCCCAGGAGCCTCTCAGGGCACTGCAGTACCCACCGTGTGTGCACACACACAGGGCACTGCAGTACCCACTGGTGGCACACAGGGGCCCAGGGCACTGCAGTACCCACCGTGTGGGGACACAGGGGCCCAGGAGCCTCTCAAGGCACTGCAGTACCCACCGTGTGTGCACACAGGGGGCCCAGGAGCCTCTCAGGGCACTGCAGTACCCACCGTGTGGGGACACAGGGGCCAGGGCCTCTCAGGGGCACTGCAGTACCCACCGTGTGTGCACACAGGGGCCCAGGAGCCCTCGGGCACTGCAGTACCCACTGTGTCGGGCACTGGGGCAGTGCAGTACCCACCGTGTGTGCACACAGGGGCCCAGGAGCCTCTCGGGGCACTGCAGTACCCACCGTGTGTGCACACAGGGGCCCAGGAGCCTCTCGGGGCACTGCAGTACCCACCGTGTGTGCACACAGGGGCCCAGGAGCCTCTCGGGGCACTGCAGTATCCACCGTGTGGGGACACAGGGGGCCCAGGAGCCTCTCGGGGCACTGCAGTACCCACCGTGTGTGCACACAGGGGCCCAGGAGCCTCTCGAGGCACTGCAGTACCCACCGTGTGTGCACACAGGGGCCCAGGAGCCTCTCGAGGCACTGCAGTACCCACCGTGTGTGCACACAGGGGCCCAGGAGCCTCTCAGGGCACTGGGGCACTGCAGTACCCACCATGTGGGGACACAGGGGCCCAGGAGCCTCTCGGGGCACTGCAGTACCCACCGTGTGTGCACACAGGGGCCCAGGAGCCTCTCGGGGCACTGCAGTACCCACCGTGTGTGCACACAGGGGCCCAGGAGCCTCTCGAGGCACTGCAGTACCCACCGTGTGTGCACACAGGGGCCCAGGAGCCTCTCGGGGCACTGCAGTACCCACCGTGTGGGGACACAGGGGCCCAGGAGCCTCTCGGGGCAGTGCAGTACCCACCGTGTGTGCACACAGGGGCCCAGGAGCCTCTCGGGGCACTGGGGCAGTGCAGTACCCACCGTGTGTGCACACAGGGGCCCAGGGCCTCTCAAGGCAGGAGCCCCTCTGTGTGGCACTGGGGCAGGTGCAAGGTACTGCCACCGTGTGTGCACACAGGGGCCCAGGAGCCTCTCGAGGCACTGCAGTACCCACCGTGTGTGCACACAGGGGCCCAGGAGCCTCTCGAGGCACTGGGGCAGTGCAGTACCCACCGTGTGGGGACACAGGGGGCCCAGGAGCCTTTCCTGGGGCCAGTGCTGTACCCACCTGGGACACAGGGGGCCCAGGAGCCTTTCCTGGGGCCCGGCTGGGCCTGGCCGGCAGCGCGGGTCCCTCGGGCAGCGTCGGGGACTGGCAGGGGCTGGAGCGCGGGGAGGAGCTCGGGGACGTGCCCAGCCCGGAGCTCGACGTCGGCTGCAGGTGCTGGGGAAGGATTTCTTCCACTTCAGCGCTGTAGTCATCGATGTCTCCTGCAGAACACACCCCAGAGGAGAAAAGCACACAAAGCTGACTCTGGGCATGAGATTTTGTCTAGGAAAAGCCCCAAAGTTCCAAGGAATTAGCTCAGCAATCAAAGTGTGATTCTCACATCCCAAAATTACAAAGAACACAGATATACTCAAAATGACTAATCCAAATGTATTCAAACCAGTTGAAAATACTTCAAGTGCATAATATACATTACAGATATAAATTAAAGGTAATTACAACAGTGTGGCTACTGTGAAGTTGATTAATCTAAGCAACAATTATCTTTACAGGTTATTTCCTTGGTTTGCAATATGGCAAGCTTCACTGCTCTTCAGAAGGCTGGGCAGGGGATTTCGAGGTATGTTTTTTTTGTAACAACTTCTGCTCACAAAAGGTGGAATGGTATTTAAAAAAAGTTCAACATGGATGTGCTTTTGAAGAGTAAACTGTCAGTTTAGAATATATTTAAATGCAGACAAGAGTGAAAACAGATTGTCGAGATACTATTGGAAATAATGTGATTTCTAATCCGCTTTAGATGGGCATAGACATATTTATATACGCATTAAATTACCCACATTGTTTAGGACTGTCAGCATTTCAAAGCAAGGAATGCTTTATCTCAACAAACCTTCCATATCATAGTCTGCAGTAACCTCAGCATCTTCACAAAGCAAAGTGGAGCTTGTGGATGAAGGCAGCCCAATATTAATCTTCTCTAGATTCATTTCATCTTCCAAACTTCTGATCCAATCTGGATTTTTCAAGTTGATATTTATAATCCTTCCTTGTAGCTGAATTGCCAAAAAAAGTTATGCACAAAACAGAAGTTGTTAAGACTAAAAATGTTAAAGCTCAGCATTTTAGATTTAAAAAGAAAATAATAACTCGTGAAAGTATCACAAATAAGGTTATAGGAATTTCTGTGACTAAACAAAAATAATCTCATTGTCACTTCATTTTGGTAGGTAACTACATTTATGTAATTTAAACTCTTCATTACAAGCATTTAAATTTTTTTGGTAGAAAAACAACAAACTCATCTCCTACGGTTCTCCTTTTCAGTTAACCAGGAAGCTTCTGGGTTTTTTTACTCTGACACTATTATTTATAAAGAAAACCAGACTTGTTTATAAGTGACACAAATAAAATCATTTTTAGAGGCTGGCACAGAGCAGGTCCTCATTCTGTAAAGTGACATTCTGCCCAGAGCCCCTTTCCTGTCTGACCTGCCAGTGACATCTCAGCAGATCCGAGGATCCATCTGTAAACATCACACATTCCAAGGCTTAACAGCCACAGACTACTGACAATTTGAACGTCGGAAGTTGAATTTTCACAAGGATTAAATACTGACCCCATAGAGGTAAATGCAAGCTGAAATATTGATGTTTTTCAGAGTTGGTAGTACAGAAGTGTTAAATTTCTAATAACTGCAGGCTATAAAGATTTTTGACCAGTTAATTCAAGAAACTGAACTCTGCTTTTTAAATCATAACAGACCCCAAACCCCTCATTTGATGAAGATGCCTTTCAGTAGACCCTAATTTATTTTTAGGAGGAGTACTGTTAGAGAAATGAGGTTTGACACACTTCTTTTATGTGGCTTTTGAAACTCAGCATATGATATGTGGCTAGCAAAAGGAAAAAAAAAGAAGATCCAGAAGTCTAGTACAGAAGAGAAAAAACTTTTAAGAATCAAAGACAAACAATAAATCCAACCCAGTCAAGAAGACTTAAAGCTGGATTTTCTCTTGCTATACAAAGGTTCCGTCGTTTTTACATTACCTCAGTACCATTCAAATTCATAACATTCAGAGCAGAGCTTCCTTCCAAAAATGTTACCCACATCTTGTCTTCCACAAACCTGCAAAGTTCATTGGGAACAATAACCAGCAAAATACCACAACACTTCATGGTACAATTGCTAGCCTAGTGCAAATGCAACATCCTTCTTTTCACTTCATTTAAAACTACTAACCTAATTCTAGAATACATCATTTGTATAAAATTCTCAAAAACAAGAGTATCTGGAAAAATCATGTCTGAAAACTGACACACAGAAAAATGAATTTTAAAGACATTTAAGTATGCAAAATTAATTCTAAAGACACTTAAGTTGAAATTCAAATGCTAAAAATTAAACAGATCATAACTGAAAAGTTATTTCCTACCTAAGGAAATAACTTTATTCAGGATGATCCCTTTCAACCCAAACAATTCCATGATTCTGTAAGCAGAGATTAAAAGTTTTTTTTTAACCTTATAAGTATAACTTCACCATAGCTTGCAAATTTTTGAAGAAGATCATCAATCAAGTTATCATCAAAATAGTTTTCTTCAGCTGAAGAACTTCTGATGGAGACCATCACAGTGCCATCAGGGGGACCTTGCATTGCAATCACCTCCTTATACACTTTTTGTCTCTCTTCTGCTTCAATTTCAAATATGTCAATGTCAATCAGTGCAACCACAGGCCTTGGAAAAACAGACAAGAAAACCCTGTCAGCAGAGTATCTGAGCAACAAAACACACAGCATGAGTATTAAACATTAGGGAGTGATGTATGGAATTGAACTGGAACCTGTGGTCAGATGTTTTCAGCTCTGCTCTCCCGTAGTGCAGCAAAGTGCCAGGGTTCCATGTGTAAGGGACATTAGTGTCACTGTGAAAACTGGCATTCAGGAGATCCAGGTCTTCAGCTGCAACCAGCAATGAAAACCAAAGAGGAAAAACACAGTGATTGCAAGGATGTGCTATTTGTAAAAAGAAAACATATAGCAAGTAAATCCAAACTGAGTGTCTTACAGAAAGCCCCCCACTCCAAGTTCCATTTCCACTCCTCAAATGTCAGTAAGTGGGATCTGATTCATGGCCCTTTTTTCAGCCTCACTGTGTTCACTGGAGGTCTGTTACCAGTGTTCCTACCAAGCCAGGAACAGGAGCTCAGCATCACTGGCATTGTGAGCATCACTAAATGGATCCTCCAAGTCACTTCAAGAACATTTCAGACAGCTGAAGGAAAGCCTCAAACCTGATCGGTCAAAGGGCCATTTCCTCCTCCTCCAGAGGATGCGATCCGTCCACGCCGGCGTGCGACACTTCTCGCTGGTGTCATAGTCATCAGAGAACAGGTCATACTTGTACGTGGGGGCAAAATTGATCTTCCCTTCCAGAAATCCCCTGAAAATCTGTAAAAACAGAAGGGAAACAGCTGAAACTAACCAGAATTCTCTCTCCTAACACTGACAACCTGTATAAACACCTCAACACAAAATTTAAAAACCTGCTGTCTGTTAAAATGGATCCCTCTCCCCATTTTGTCTGCTGAAAACATTTGACACTACGACTAACCAGTGACCCAGACAATCATCACTGAACAGAGGTATGCCAGCAGTTATATCTTTTAAGCCCAGGCTTGGGAACGACCTACTGTTTCTTCAATGTCATGATCAACTGGAGGTCACCCAGAACACTGATGCGGTAACACAGCATTTTCATCTGGTGTTCATTTGTTCCTGGGTCAGCAAAAGTGAGGAATTCAGGTGTACATTTTATGGTTTATATCTATCTAAACATGCCAAATTTTCCCACAGATTCACAGACACGCACTGGTTTGGGTTGGAAGGGACCCTAAAGATCATCCAGTTCCAAGCCCTTGCAAAAGGCAAGGATGCCATTCACTAGACCAGGGTGCTCAGGGTACCATCCAAATTCTTCCAGGAAAAAATTGACAAAAATTGCCCCCTCAAATAAATAGGTTTTAAAAAAAAAAGAGTCCTCAATACATTCAATGTATTCAAAGTGAGCTCCTCACTCATTAAGTGTTTAAACTGGACACAAGATAAAAGCCTTCAGCTAATTCAGTCAGGTCCACTCTTGAGTTCAACCTTCCATGGGCACCTTTCCTTCACTTCAGAAATCTAACTTGGATCTTACAGTCAAATCTGCACCAAGGGACAGGCTGACCTGCTCTTCTTGCTGCAAATACAATTTGAAATCCAGTCAATTTAAAAGTCAATGTCAGAAGATCAATGTCAGAATGCTAGAAGTTCCACAACTTCTGAGACAATTCACTTGTTTGGCTTCAGTAATTATTTTCTAACCCACTTTAATGGAGCAAGTTGCTGTGTAAACACCTTTCCTGAGCAGCAGGTAGAGATGTGAACCTGCCCCAGCAGGGACACAGCTGGTACCCAGCCAGCAGCTTTGAAATGATTGGATATCACCCCAACAGTGAATGCTCCTGCTCCCCTGCCAGGAGTCCTTCCCATGTTCTGGTAGTTCCCAAACCATGGGATATCACCCCAACAGTGAATGCTGCTCCTGCTCCCCTGCCAGGAGTCCTTCCCATGTTCTGGCAGTTCCCAAACCATGGGATATCACCCCAACAGTGAATGCTGGATATGCCAGGAGTCCTTCCCATGCGCTGGCAGTTCCCAAACCATGGGATATCACCCCAACAGTGCATGCTGCTCCTGCTCCCCAGGAGTCCCCCATGTTCTGGCAGTTCCCTTCCCATGGGATATCACCCCAACAGTGAAGTTGCTCCCCAGCCAGGAGTCCTTCTCATGTTCTGGCAGTTCCCAAACCATGGGATATCACCCCAACAGTGAATGCTGCTCCTGCTCCCCAGCCAGGAGTCCTTCCATGTTCTGGCAGTTCCCAAACCATGGGATATCACCCCAACAGTGAATGCTGCTCCTGCTCCCCTGCCAGGAGTCCTTCCCATGTTCTGGCAGTTCCCAAACCATGGGATATCACCCCAACAGTGAATGCTGCTCCTGCTCCCCAGCCAGGAGTCCTTCTCATGTGCTGGCAGTTCCCATAGACTTCTCCAGCTCTGTAACTGCTGCAGGTGTCTCCAAATCCTCTACCTATCATGTTTTGATCCACTTAACAGACAGTCTGACAAACAGACAATGCTGTCTGCCCATGTGAACGTACACCTTGCTTTCTTTAGCAACACCTGTTTAAAAACTGGAGTAAAAATATCCAGTGTTTTGCCTCCTGTTCTGGCGCACAAGATCCCAGCACAAATGCAAGGGAACTCAGCAAACTCTAAACCAGCAAGAGCACTGCTTGTGATCAAAGGGCTGGCCAGCAGACAGAACCAACAATTAAGGATTGTCTCTCTTTTGACCATATCCGGCCTTCCCACACAGAGCTGCAAAGGGAGAACAAGAAACCCTACAAATGTAAAATATGTGGCTTTCTTCGCACTTTGTTATTCCGTGTTTTCTTTGCAAATAAAAAAGCTACCATTTGGACTAGTCCTTTTCCCATCAGTAACAGCATTAGGCCTATTACAATTTAACTAAGGAGTAACATTACCAAACATTATAAATATTCTTTTTAAATAGTTACATCTGACAAAAAGAAAAATATTATAATTAGAAACTCCATGCTGAGGATACAGATTCACAGGAGCATCATAGCAATTGCTAAAACCAGTTAAAAAAATGAAGTATTCTCAAATATGGTGACGTTTGAACACACCTGTCCAGAGTTTTTCTGGTTGATAAGCTGGTCTCCTGCTATGAGGGGATCCCAGTTCTGCTGGCGTATCAGGTCCTTCACCTCCTCATTGGGCAGATCTATTCGATAATTGAAGTCCCCACACCAAAAAATGTAGTCATGGGAAAAGAGCATCCTTCCCTGCAAAACAGCAGCACACACTGGAGTTAACAGCAACTGAGTGACACATTCACTGCTTCCAGGGTCAGAAATTCAGTTTTTTGCTGTGAAATACGTATCATTTCTGGGTGATGAAGACAACTGAAATACACCCTAGTATTTGGTGTCCCTATGATTAGAACAACACCATCAACAATGTGATGTATACATATGGAACACAAGAGAAGAGACATTTCCTATGGAGTTTCCATTTCTAAAGGAACACAAACCAAGTGAACTGGATTCTAACATGCTTCATCTTCCTCCTCCTGTTTTAGAAGTCTGCTCAAAGGTGACGGCTGCTGCCTGTGACAGAACAAAACACCCCCTGGGACTTGGTGTCAGAGTCTCCTGACAAACTGCAAATCCAGAGCTTTGCCATTCACATTTAATTGAAGACTTGTCAGTTACATCTGATTTTCATCACTAGAGAGAGACATAAGGGCTTTATTAGTTTAAGCAAAGCCCAGATTTTAGAGTGAGAACTTTTACTTTCCCCTTTGTTTTGATTTTTCCACTGCCCATAAGTAAAACCAAGCAGATACACTGGCAGAGTGAAACAACAGCATTCAGCAAACTGTTGGACATTTGCTAGGAAAACTGGAACATGACAGTTGGGACAAATTTGGAAAATAAACAACCCCTGAAAAATAAGATGTAAGACTCCTGCACAGTGCCACAGAAAGCTACAAATTACAGTTTGATGGCAAAATTTAAAACAGCTTTAAGTCTCAAGGGAGCATTTTGCTGCACTGATAAGATTTTCAACTTGGTGATTTGATAATGAGACCACAGTGTTTGTTCATGAGAACATGGCATGGAATCATTGCTGTGTACTGAGAACAGGGCTGTTTCACAGGGATTTTTCCTCATAGGTGATTGTCTCCTGTGCCCACTGAAGTTCTACGGCATGTCAGGGATCTGTGAGGTCTCTTTCCTAAGCCAAGTCCTTGATTCCAAATGCAAGTGAACTCATGCTTCACATGGCAAGGTCTATTCTTCCTGCAGTGTTCTGTTTTAATAAACATTGTGGGAACTCAGTTATCATCTCCGATATGTCTAACCCAAGGAAATCTGATTTCCACAGGAAACTGGGGAAGGGGAAAAATGCAAATGGAGCTTTGGGATGACACTGCTGGGGCTCCAAGGGTTTCCACTTTTCATTTGTTGTGCAACTTGAACACAGTGCTCACCATCGGAAAGCCAAGCTTGCGAGAAATCTCTACAAAGTCTTCATTTCTCTCCTTGACCTGGGACTGCCCTGCAGCGAAGTGACTGCACACAAAGCAGAGGCTGGAGGTGTGGAACAGCATCCGAATGGCCACTGCCCCTTTGTTCCCCGTGGCTCCTCCCATGCCAGTCTTGACAGTATCCACAGCAACATCCCTGAAACAGTGGAGCAGCTGTTAAACCTTCCAGGAGCCTGGCACAAATGGCTCTGAGGGACACACTGTTCTGGGGTTGGTTTTTAAAAAGGTCCAACAGTCACTGAGCATTGACAAGATAAAACCCCAGCTTTCCAAGCTCTCTGGGCGACCAATGCTCTCTGGGCATGTAAAAACTAAGAAAATAACCTGAAGAACTACTTCAGCAGAAGGGGGAACAGCTGTCTCAGAGCCCCACACAGCTCTGAGGAGGTTTGGGTGTTACCTCCCAACACGAGGCACGCTGCAGGTGACCCGGGCTGACTGACCTGATAAAGGGAGCGTGCTGAGGCCTGATGAACACGAAGAGGCAGACGCCCACCAGCTGCTCTGAGGCCAGCAGCACATACTTGTAATCCCTGGAGATGGTCTTCTGCAGCTCAGCAGCCCAGAGCTTTTGGTTCGTGGTGCTGGCAGGGAGATGGAAAACACCAGGTTGGGAACAAACCAAACTGAGCAGGTTTCTAGCTGGTGACTGAATTGGCTGAGCTACACCCAAGGACCTGAAGTAAACCCTGAAGCAGTGAACCAAAGCCAGGCTGGGAATGGTGCTCCAATGGCTCCCAGCAGAGACACGGGCTCTAGACTGTCATGGCATCATTGTTTCAAATTCAGCCTCTACACACGCTGCCTCACTTTTCCCATCACCACAGACAACGTTAGGAGCCATGGCTAGCTTTGCTGTATTTACAAGCCTAGATTAGAGGAGGAAAACCTAGAATTGTTTTAGAGAGTTACTTCCTAGCCTAGAGCTCAGTCCATACTGGAAAACAGGTGGCACAGTCTCAGATCAAGAAGAAACATCCTTAGAGACCTCACAGACTGGTTTTCAGAGCCAGCACTGGATGTGAATGAACAGTATCAGGCCTGGAAATAGCATGAACTACACAAAGGGTGAAACCAGGGGACGACAAGCTGACACTGGGTACCCAACAGACAAAACTCTGCACAAAGACTACAGTTTCAGAGGCTTTATGTGCTCTTCCCAATGAGTTAAACCTTCCCTAAGACCAGGAAACATGCAAAGCAGGCAGAGAAACCAATGGACACAGGGAATATGGCCCTAGGACTACACACACATTTATCTCTGCTATCACCCACCCCTGGGAAAAATGTATTTCTGAACCCAGTCTGCTAGGAGTGAAAAATGCCAACTCCACAGCAATATATCCATGCAATACATGGAATGGCAGTGCAGACTAACAGCATGGAAGGAAGCCTTCCTTGGTACAGATCACAGCCTGACACATAACAGCACACCAACAACATGCTGTTGGGAAGATGTTCACAGGATTTGCTGGTCCCAGCAATACCAGACACACAAACTGAAGAACACCGCAAGCCCTGGAGAAACCACAATTTTAAATAACTTATGACTTGAAAAAGGTGATTATCAGCCAAACAAGTAGTGTGTGGATTGGATGACCCACCTGGCGTTCACAATGTTTCCTGCATTTAACTCCACCATTTCTTCAAATCCAATGGCAAATATGTCCACAGGTTTGTTTTTGCGATCTTGAAGTAAACAGGGAAAAAGTCATTTCTTGTATCTAATTAACTTAAGAATCAAGACCTCATATATATATATTCATTCTAAGAAAAATAAATAACTCCTTCCTTGGAAAGAAATTCCTCCCTGTGAGGGAGGCCCAGGGTGCCCAGAGCAGCTGTGGCTGCCCCTGGATTCCTGGCAATGTCCAAGGCCAGGCTGGACAGGGCTTGGAGCAGCCTGGGACAGTGCAATGTATCCCTGCCCATGGCAGGGGGTGGAACTGGATGAACTTTAAGGTCCCTTCCAACACAAACCAGTATGGGATTCTGTAAAATTACAGTTGTCTCAAAGCAGCTTTGAAATAAATGCAGGTTTTGAAAGGTGTTTCTCTGGCAGGGGGTGGGACTGCATCTTTGGGGTCCCTTCCTATACAGCTCTACACTGCCGTGATACCCGTTTCAGTGTCTGTGACCTACTTAGAGACATCAGCGTAGTGACAGAACACAGATCCTACCTTGGAATTCATGGATCCCAGCTAGCTTGGGGGCATCCAGCAGCCAGTCAGTGAGGGTTTGATTTCTGAAGGCAATGCTTCGGAACTGCTTCCCCCCATTGACGTTCCATGTCCCAACGCACACTCGGATCTTCTTGGGTTTGGCATACTTATAGAAGTTCTCACACATGCTCTTCAGCACTTTTACAGATGCTGCAAAAACATTGGAAAAGGCATTACTGTTATAGAGAATGTTCCAGAAAGCCTGGCACTGAGATCTTCCCAATGCACGTGCACAAACAAAGCTAAACTGCAGAAGCACTAGGAATGCAGCTTTCCCAGGGAAAGTACTCTCAGAGACACACACTACTGACTGAAAAAACAGCAATTGGTTCAATTTGGTTCAGAAATGATACATGAAGGAAACAATCCACATGTTTTATAAATATCTGTTGTTCTGTCATCTCATCCATGATTTTCTAGGGAAACCATTTTTTGTACACATCTGCCTCATTTTCACAGATTAAGTTGATGAAATCCAATCTCTGCTGCACAACTAACGTGCAGATATATTAATTTCCAGAAGTGCAGAAGTTGCTGATACACTACAAGTACTAAAATAGAGAAGGTACATTATTTCATCATATCAGAGTATGTCTATTTAAGCCACAAATCTGAATTATTTCTCCATCAGTTGAATTCCTAAAGAGCTGCTTTAGTGAGGACAGTAGGCTGGGATCCAAACTAATTTAACTCGTTTCTCTGTCCCATCAGCCTTTGCCTGTGCCTTGTTTTTATCTGCCAAACGAAGAGAGAGCAATGACCCATATGTAAAGGACATTGTGAGAAACGCAGAAAGAAAAAAGCTGATTCAATGCTCAGGTACTCCACCTAAGTTATATTAATTTACCTATTTTGAATGTTCTCATGTTATCAGACTCCAAAAGAACAATATAGAAATATTAGATGGAATTCCTCCCTTCACTTGTTGCTGTCTTGAAAAATAGTTACTGGGAACAGTACTTCCATTTAAACTCCCCAAGTAAGATGATTAGTGAAGTGCTGCTGTCTTTTCAGTTACTCTGGGCCACCTGGTCAAAACAAAAATCAGGTATTCTCTATCCCTGTAGGGTTTGAAAAAAACTGGGAGCAAGAGAAGGAAACCTGTTGTGTTTGTTGGCTGGGAATGGTTTCCCTGCTGAACAAATCACACACCCATAACTGGGCCAACCACACAGAAAGAACAAGGAACTGGCTCGTGTCTCCCTGGGCTGCCCCAAGCAGATCATGGCTTCAGATAATGCATCTTCATCAAAACCCAAGGAAATGAAGTCTAGAAAACAGCAAGGAGCCAACAGGATAACTGTGCCCACCAGGCAAGAGGGTCTGAGACCCCAAATATGGGCTCTGCTTCTGAGCCACACTGCAGGTGACTCCAGCCAGGGAGTCCAGCCCGTGCCCAAAGGCCACAGAGGGAGGACAGGAGCCACCTCAGGGCCTGGCCACTGAAGGGAAACAATCCCAGGAATGCTGCAGCCACAGCACATCCACAAACCCAAATCATCCCGAAGGCTGGCTGGAAGCACACCGGGAACCCCAGGAAGCCACCCAGCCGTGCAGCCTCTGCAGCACTCTGAGCCAGTTTAACAGCACAGTCTGCACATTGCTCCTCTGCGGTTCCATCTTTTCATGTTGAAAATTTACCGGGTCTCAGCTTCATTTTAGTTACTCCAAATCATTCCGTTGCTACTGAGCAGCTTTTAAGAAAAGCTGCAAAATTTCATGATTGCCTATTTAACCCCTGATGTCGTTATGAGTCCCTAATGAAAGGACTTACCAGGTTAGACTCTAACTTTACAAGTGGACTGACAACAAGCTTATTACAAACAAAAAATTTATATCTTTAAGTTTAAAGATAAAGTTTAAACTTTAGCAGTCTTCCTAAATTGTAGAATGTCTTTTTTTATAAATTTGAGTAATTAAAAATAAAAATCTCTACTGCTTTCCAAAATACTGAGTGAACCAAGTGCTTTTCAGAGCACCCAAGACCATGATTTTGCTACATATTTCTAGTTATTTATCTTTTCAGCAAAATTGTGCCTCACTCTCCAACATCAGAAATCAAATCAGTGACATTTTCTGTTAGTGTCAGAAAAAATACTTTGACTGCTGCTCTTACTAGGCAACCAGAAATTTGGAAATCAGTTTTACAAAGGGAGTGTTAATTTAAAATTCTGTTTGGAATATTCTGTGCAACTGAATGGAACAGTTGGAACTTGATGGAACTGTTTTACTGCAACATCCAAATTCCTGTAGAAATACTTCAATACATGCAATTTGTACTAAGCTGAAACCCTGAAATGCTAAAAATTAGTTGATTTATAACTCTTACAAAAATATACATTCTAATAAATAATAAAAACTAGACATAAACAATGCCAACAGTAATTGATAAACATATAAAAAATAGTTGGCTTTTCTTCCAGAGTTCTCAGATAGAAGGCAGTACCATCAGTGAGTGTGAGCAGGCATTCCAGTAAGCATTGGTTACACTGACAAAATGCCAGTGAATCATTTAACATCAGGCAGACATGACTTGTGACTCACATTTCATTCTTTACATGCTCACTGAGAGGTAGGTAGGTAGGTGGAGTAAAACACATACAGGAAAAGCAGAACTGGCAAATGAAAAGGCCATTTAAATTTAATGCACAGTAAATTCTGAATATTTTAGAGCATTAGGAATATTTCATTTTAAATAATGGTTTCTGGGAACAAGAACAGGAAGTGCTGCACAGCTGACAAGTGTCCCGCATGAACACAAGCATGTAGAACCTTCTAGCAGAAAATAAGAAATTACAAATTGTACTAAAGAATTTCACCTCTTATCCTAAACAAAGCAAAAACACCGAAGACTCCAAATCAGATCAAAAGGAAAATTCCTTTGCAGCTGGAGCATGTGCAAAAAATAAACCCCTGCAAATTGGTTACCTAATTTCCTAGCTCACACCCAAGCTCAAATGCAACATTTTCACCTCTTATATTCTCACTTTTATTGGATTAAAGGATGTTAGGGCACCAGAACGCCAGATCCAAACCCCACCAGGAAAATGTGAGCCCATAGCCAAATATTACACAAACAGACACAAGAGAAGCCAGAGGACAGCAAGAGCCGCTCAAGGATTTACAGTTTATTTTACTGTGCTATACTATACCTGATTGCAATGATTGCTCTGAAACTACGGATGCAGGAAGAGGGAAACAAGAAAAGATTAGTCAAATAAGTTATTGCTTTTTAGGGTTTTCCAGCAATGTGTGAGAAAACATGCTGTTAACACAATTTATTACACATAACCATTTGCACCAGTTAAAGCATATGTTTTGTGCTGCAACATCTACCCGGTTTCACAACAGGATTAGCAAATCCTGCAAATCCTTTTTTCCTCCCCTATTAACAATGGAGTCACACATGTTGAGGTACCCCACTGATTAACTTCCCACCTAGCACAGAATGCACAGAGATCTCAGGGACGAGGGAGTAATGCTCCTCAGCTGGCAGGAGCTGCCAACATAGAAAGGACAGCTTGCATCCACAGAAAAATGAGAGGAAATGACAACAAATTTGAACTCATTTTGAGGTGAGGCCAATTGACCAGGTTTCAGATATAAGAAAAAAAACCACAATAACATGAAACCTTGTGCTAAACAAATGGGACAAAACCACTCCCTCGGCCTCCACATGGGATGATGATGTGGACCCTCAACATGAGACCACAGCTGGGCAACTACTTCCCTCTTGAGCCAGAGACTTGCACCAGAGCTTTGACATATTTTTCCTCATTCTAGGTTAAAATGTGTCCAGGAGAAGAAAAAAAAATGAAAAGGAAAACTTAGGAATGTTTCCCTAAAAACTGCAGCAAATCAGAGTATTATTACCTGGGATCTTGGAAAGAAAGCTCAAATTGAAGTTCCTTCTTTGCCCAGATATGAGCTCCTGTAGTTTTCAAGTCCCAGGAAAGGACTGAACACAGCCCTGTCACTGACCCACTGTTTCCTTGCCCACCACACCTGCAGAAGATGGGGACTGCAGTTCTGCAGCACAAAGGCTACACCTCTCTGGGGATGCACTGACACCCTGTTCTCATGAGGGGAACCCCCTTCCTGGTACAAAACCCCCAACCCTCACATGGCTGCCCCTGCACAAGCAGAGCTTCCTTATTGAAATCTCTCTGGTTTTGATGAAGAACTTCACCCCAAAACCATAAACAGGCAAAGCAATTTCTGCAGCACGTTAGTTTGGCACCATTAGTAAAGCAGAAGTAACTTGCATATTTTAATAAGCCAAGAGAACATAAAAGAGCATTTATACTTTCCAACAGTGCTTCGAAAACAAAACTGATATAGCTTTCTTACAGCAAATAGTTATGAGAGATGAAAATCCTGAAAGACACATACCGCGTAAACTGCTGGTGGTTAAGAGAGCCCGTGCTTTATCTGCTAAATCACTATTTAGGGTATTTCCCAATAACAAAACATCAATGGCCTCCTGCTTGGAGCTATCAAAAAAGTTATTTTGGATGGTTCTGGTCACAGAACGAGCACCATCCTTCAGCTTCCCAGCCTGTTAGGGAGGAACACGTATAGAATATTTTATGTCGGACACTGCTCACAACACATTGGCAATATTCAGCAGATACACGTAAACTGTGTTAATGATTTTAAGGGCTAAGGCAATTCCCTTCTTTAAGTGTTAAATCAAGTTGTCTGAGCCTACTGTGCTCCCTGTGATTTCCCCCCACCCCCAAATGCCAAAAAACACAGTAATACCTACAAGGTGTATCTAACAAGAGATTTAAATTAAATGAAATGAAATAAAACAAAATACTGCAGGGGGGGAAATTTTTTTTTTCCTAAACCCCAGCTCTTTAAAAAATATTTTGATATAGTGCCATGTTTAGACCATGACAGGGATTTTGGGCTTTTCCCCAAATAGTGAGAGATGAGCAAGCACTCGAATCCAAATGCCATGACACATGAATGTACATGTTTATGCACTCAGGAGTTCAGAACTCACATTCTGGAATATCCATGTTAAAAACAGAGAGAGCTTTGACTTAAGAGCACCCTTAACTTGTTGAATTAACATGCAAGTGTCATGCAGCATCCCAGAAGGAGCACAGGCACTGATCCATGGCTACAGACACAGGCAGACAGTCTCTGCTCACTGCGGCCTGACTGAGTGCAGCCCAGAGGAGCCGTGTCCAACACCTGGGCTGAACAAGGCCTGCAGGGACATGTGCTGCTGAGGCCGATGTACCTGGGGTCACACACACCTACAGGACAATGCATCTAACACATAATGCAGTCTGGTGCTCGATTCCAAACCTGGCAGTGCTGGCTGGGGCACACACCAACACCTGGTGCTGCATGGGCTTGGCCTGTGAGGTGTCTGTGAGCACACACTGCTGCAGGTACAGAAACACAGACTGAGATCCATCAGGGATGCTGCAAGGGATGGTGTTATTATAGAAAAATACTCCCAAGTTCACAGCTTGCATTGTCCGTGAAAGCCTCCTAAATGCATGTGCAAAGAAGGCAAAAGCTTAACAAAACTGCCCTGGGGTTTAGTTCTGAATTGGACTAGGCAGCGAGACAGAAGCTGCTCTTTTGGCAGGGCTAAGTGGCTTTGGCAGACACTGGGGACGGGCTGGGGGGAGCACACAGGGTCGGATAGGACGGGCTGGGGGGAGCACACAGGATTGGATAGGAGGGTCCCTCCCGCAGATAGGGGCTGGGGGACAGGAGGATGGGCAGGATGCCCCCCCTGGCAGACAGTGGGGACGGGCTGTGGGGAGCACACAGGATAGGATAGGATAGGATAGGATGCACTCCCTCCCTGGCAGACACTGGGGATGGGCTGTGGGGAGCACACAGGGTGGGACAGGATAGGATGCACTCCCTCCTTGGCAGACACTGGGGACGGGCTGGGGGGAGCACACAAGGTGGGACAGGATAGGATGCACTCCCTCCCTGGCAGACAGTGGGGACGGGCTGGGGGGAGCACACAGGATAGGATAGGATAGGATGCACTCCCTCCCTGGCAGACAGTGGGGATGGGCCGTGGGGCAGACAGGATGGACAGGGACTCCCTCCCTGGCAGACAGTGGGGGGGAGCACACAGGATCGGACAGGGAGGATGCACTCCCTCCCTGGCAGACTGGGGAGCACACAGGATCGGATAGGATGCACTCCCTCCCTGGCAGACAGTGGGGATGGGCTGTGGGGAGCACACAGGATAGGACAGGATGCACTCCCTCCCTGGCAGACACTGGGGACGGGCTGTGGGGAGCACACAGGATAGGATAGGATGCACTCCCTCCCTGGCAGACACTGGGGACGGGCTGGGGGGAGCACACAGGATGGGATAGGATGCACTCCCTCCCTGGCAGACAGTGGGGATGGGCTGGGGAGCACACAGGATCGGATAGGATGCACTCCCTCCCTGGCAGACACTGGGGAGAGGCTGGGGATGGGCAGGATCGGGGATGCACTCCCTCCCTGGCAGACACTGGGGGATAGGACACAGGATCGGACAGGATGCACTCCCTCCCTGGCAGACACTGGGGACAGGCTGGGGACGGGCTGGGATGCACTCCCTCCCTGGCAGACACTGGGGGATAGCACACAGGATGGGATAGGATGCACTCCCTCCCTGGCAGACAGTGGGGACGGGCTGGGGAGCACACAGGGACTCCCTCCCTGGCAGACAGTGGGGACGGGATAGGACAGGATGGGATAGGATGCACCCTCCCTGGCAGACAGTGGGGATGGGCTGTGGGAGCACACAGGGACAGCACACAGGATCGGACAGGGGATGCACTCCCTCCCTGGCAGACACTGGGGATGGGCTGTGGGGAGCACACAGGATCGGATAGGACAGGATGCACTCCCTCCATGGCAGACAGTGGGGACGGGCTGTGGGGAGCACACAGGATCGGATAGGATAGGATGCACTCCCTCCCTGGCAGACAGTGGGGATGGGCTGTGGGGAGCACACAGGATAGGATAGGATGCACTCCCTCCCTGGCAGACACTGGGGACGGGCTGTGGGGAGCACACAGGATCGGACAGGATGCACTCCCTCCCTGGCAGACAGTGGGGGGGACGGGATGATGGGATGGGCAGACACTGGGGATTGGGGAGCACACAGGATCGGATAGGATAGGATGCACTCCCTCCCTGGCAGGCAGTGGGGATGGGCTGTGGGGAGCACTATCTCTGCTGCAATAAAATTTTGATAGGATGCACTCCCTCCCTGGCACACAACGTACAACTGGTGATCCAAAAATCCACACTCACCATTCACATACCAGGCAATTAATTGAAAGGAACCCCAAGAAAGCAAAAGAAAGAGCAGGTAAGGAGTTAGATGGAACAAGAATTACAATGCTTTAAAAAGAATTGGTTTGCAGTATAGAAAGGTATATTCACACGCTTAAGGTTAACATAGTTTCTCTTATGTGAAATTTCTATATTTTTACTTCTAAGTATTCCTGGGCTTTGAAGAATCAAACTGACAAGTAGGAAATGGAACAATTTAAGGCATCAAACTTTTCATTTGAGAATGAGAATGCAACTTAAAAAGCACATTTTAAAATACATACTCAGAGTACTCAAAACATACCGAGTCAGTACTCAAAAACATACTGGATCAGGTTTAGTTGGAACAAGAGCAAGTATTGTATGGTTTTGCAAGCATTAAAGAGTCTCTTAATGGACTGACATGGACTCATGTCAGATGTTTGATTTGATTTATGAGATGTGGTACTAATTAAGAGCTGTCCCAGGGCAGGGATCCAGAATTATTCCAAAGACAGCAGAGTAAATGTACTGTGGTGGTTTAACAAACTGAAACCAGGACATCTACTCTGTGTTTTAAACATTAAAAATGGAAATGTATACATTAAATGCATTTTTAAGTAAAAATGTATATATATAGCCAAATGAACTAGACTAAATAGATCTTTATTAATTTAGGAAAAGGAATGAAGAAGGTTGAATGGCAAAGCCAAGACAAGGGGAGACACTCCATAAAATACTTACTGCAGTTTTCTGGGCAGTCTAGGTGACATTTTGGTAAGAAAATAAAGCTAAATATCTTGAACCAAATTCCATTCTACAGTAAAATACAAGCAATTCCCAAATGAAGAAGTCTTGAATGCACCAGTCAAGGGGCAGAATTAGCAACAAGTTGATTTGATAATTTTTTTAATGTATTTTGCTGTGACACCTCCTACATGAGCAGAGAAGGCACCTGGCAGAGTGAGAATGAATAAATGATGGAAAACCCAGAACAGCTGGCTGTGGGTGCATGGGCTGTCACATGGAATGAAAGCAGCACATTCTTTAGCAGAAAGAAAATTAAGAGTGGGAAAAGACATTTTGAAGGAACTAAGGGCAAAAACTGCTACAGGCCAGCATGGATCTTGACAGGTATCACCTGGCAAGGGACAGGAGTAGGGAAACAAAAATGCGACATTGGGAGAAAAAACAAAAGGCAGCACTAGAAAATGGGAACAACTCGGGCATCAACCCAGACAGAACAAGTTGAAGAGAAACATGACACTGTCATGGAGCATGGAACTGTTCTCACAGCATTAAAAAGCAGGGTGGAAACAAAATTTGGGGTTTTTTCAGTGACTGCAAAACTAAGAAGAAAAAGCTGGACAAACATGCAAACAAAACCCACCAGGTTACAACTGGATTAGTGTTAACACTATTAAACATTAAAAACACGAACAACATCCCATCAAACACACTTGAAAAGAAGATACAGTGAATAGAACGGAAATAATAGCAGGAGAGGGACAGAGAGAAAAGTAAAAATATTCAAAGAAACTAAAGCTGATTCGAATATACATTTTCCTGAGCTATGTTCTAAAGAAATGGAAGATTTCAGAACTATCCAACAGAACAGGGTTATGTGGGAGGCAGGAGCATGGCCGGAAGGGATGTACAGGAACATGACCTGGTTATCAACAGAACCAACCATTTCAAGTTAATTTTTCTGGTTGGTTGGGTTTTGTTTGGGATTGTTTTAGGATTACAAAGAGCACGTTTTTAAAGGTAAAATCTCTATTACTAAATTAATGGCAAAACTTATTCAAACCCATACTGAACACTGCTGAAGCATTTGAGAAGATGGACTTTACCTTTGCTTTTCCTTCAAGGGCTCCAGTCCCAGCATAGATTTTACTGACAGAATCCCCATTGACAGACCACATGGATCGGAAAACCTCCTGAAAGCGAGTCACTAACTGGGGCTTCTCAGCCAGCCCCAACACCTCCAGCTGCTTGGTCAGCATCTGTAACAGGGGAAGGCAGCATTAGCAAAAACACCCCAGCAAACAAAAAATAACCCCACTTCAAATACATGTCTTAAAAGGCGCGTCATTTTTCAGCGTATATGCACAAAACCCCACAAACCCTGGGTTTGTATGTCTCATCCTGAGCAAACTGTCAGCATAAGATGCCTGAAAGGCTGCATCATGCATGTAATTCAGCACCAACACTGCCTTTTCCTTTGAAGACGGGTGGTAATACAGGAAAAGAAATATGTAGCTGATTTGTAAATCTTTTCATCTTGAAGTTCACCAAACTAAACTCAAAAGCTACATTCAACAGCTTTTTAAATTCTTTAAAACCTTAGGGTGTCCAACAGAAGGAGAAGGAGCCTCAAATAACAGACACAGAATGGCAAAGGCAAAATTCTGAAGGTTGGGCAGGAATCAACAAAAGGTACAAAAGCAAACTTGCAAAACAGAATTAAGAAGAAATAGACAAGAAGTTTTAAAAATTGGGTGCTTGCTGTGATAATTTCAGGGGGTCATCTAGAGTTCAGTACCTGTTATTTTAAGTATCTACTGTCTTACATAAAGTAAGAATTTGTATATCCCATTTAATAGAATTTTAAATTTAAGTAAGCAGTTCTTCAGGATTAACCATTTCCCTTCTTATTAATTAGTTATATACTTTCAGCTCTCATACTTTAGCTGAAATAATTTAATTCTCATTGCTGATAAATCTGGCACACCCAGTTAAAAAAAGTTGTATTTATGCAGTTCTTGAAAGGATGTGACAGGAAAACACAGAGCTAGATAGCCACATTTGACACGTAAGTACTCTACACACCAAGAATGTAAAAAGAGAGTCCTCTGCCACAGCAAACTTGTGTAAATGCAGCAGCCAAGCACGACATAGTCCAGAATCAGGTCTGTTCTAAAACCAACACCCTGAAATTCTTCTTAAGAGGGGAATTTTAACTCAGTAAAACTCAGAAAACAAAGATAATGTCTTCCCTCGGTTTGACCTTGCAACATCCATAGTTTTCCATTTTCAAACACGCTGAAGGTCTTGTCTCTGAAGTCCGACCAAGGAACAGCTCCCACTGCAGAAATGCACCTGTGAAAGCTCATTGCCGCTTCCCAGGGAAGGCGACCCTGCTTTTGCAGCCCAGGAGCCCCAGCTGGATGCGGTTCCTACCTCCAAGCCCAAGAAGGCCTGCACGCTGTTGGTCCTGTCCAGGCAGTCCAGGCAGTTGGTCCTGACAGTGCCGCTCTGGGACCTGCGCCAGGGACAACGGGACAGGGAGAACAGCTGAAATAACTCATCTGGCACACAGCTCCTCAACACAGGCAGGGCAGTCAATCAGGGCATTGTCATCGCCCCACAAGGACACTGATAAACGTGGCAGCAGCACAGGGTGAGCTCCCAGTGCTCACTGAGCACAGCTCAGGCTTCTTCTGCAAATAACATCAGTGCTTCTGCTTTGGTTTCTCCCAGTCCTCCTTGCTTGCTTGGTTAAGTGCCATGCAAGATTAAGGTTTCTTTTCAAGCAGTTCAACTAACACACTTCCAAAAAACCTCAGAGAGAAATAACTCCTAGTTACAACAAAAATGGAAAAACAAAAAGTACTGAGTCAGTTCTTTAATTTTATTTAACTAAAAGTACCAGGAATTTATGATATAACTAAAGCCAATTCCAATGCCTCACTACTTGCTGATAAAAATGAAAAACAAGCCTCTCCCCTTTAGCTCAAGGGATGCTTGAGGCCTGTAAGCACTCGGAACTGCTGCACTTCCTTTGGGAAAAGCCCAGTAACAAGCTCCTGCTAGGAAGCTCTCCAAAGGTTCATGTTGAGCAGCATCCATGGGCTGCTTGCTCAGCTGGGAGTACAAAATTCTAATGGCTCTCCCAGGACACACACTGACCCCTCACTTCTGTCACTGCCACTGCACACCCTGCCCACCAAAGGCAGGATGGCTTCAGCACCTTTACCTAGAGACCTAACCACAAACTGCAGCAAGTTCTGAAGAACTTGCTTCAAGATTTTTTTTTGCATTAGTGTCTCTGCATTTGATTTGAAATCAAAGCAAAAAGCCTGACATTTCCCAAAGGAGACAGTCCATGAACTCACAAGCATTATAGCCACCTTCTATTGACACAAGTCTTTGAGCTGTCACAAGCCACATCTTCTTTTGCTTTCAGTCTGTTGAATTTTGATCTGTGATGGCATTATTTGAATCCCCCAATTAAAAAAAGACATATAGGCCACTTTCAAAGCTTTTTGGGGCTCATCCCCTCATCATTCAGCAACTCTTTGTCAGGGAGAGCCTCACTCAGCACCTTACTCTGCATTAGTCAAAAGGAGTAAGGGTGTGGAAGGGAGAAGAGAAGCAATGTTGCCTACTTCCATCTCTGCTTCTCTTTTCCTGCTGAAATCAGCACAGCCTTTGCTCCAGGAATCAGGAATAAGTACAGAGCAGAGCAGGATACAGGCATCTCAATCCTGCTTGAGAGAATGGAGTCTCTCAAAGGGGGACCCAGGCACAGCCAAAATCACTGTCCTGAACACGAACACTGCTCCAGGAATCGGGAATAAGTACAGAGCAGGATACAGACATCTCAATCCTGCTTGAGAGAATGGAGTCTCTCAAAGGGGGACCCAGGCACAGCCAAAATCACTGTCCTGAACACGAACACTGCTCCAGGAATCGGGAATAAGTACAGAGCAGGATACAGGCATCTCAATCCTGCTTGAGAGAATGGAGTCTCTCAAAGGGGGACCCAGGCACAGCCAAAATCACTGTCCTGAACACGAACACTGCTCCAGGAATCGGGAATAAGTACAGAGCAGAGCAGGATACAGGCATCTCAATCCTGCTTGAGAGAATGGAGTCTCTCAAAGGGGGATCCAGGCACAATCAAACCCGCTGTCCTGAACATGAACATTTCCAACACACAAAAACGGCGCTGTGGGTCCACCACTGAGGGAAGTACTCAGTCTGTTGTACAGGAAGATGGAAAAACAGACATTAATTCCATGTGGCTGCCTGCTACAAAAAGGACTATCAACTCTTTTCACAAAATCCTGAGGTGAAAGGCCTGAAATTAATTCCTACCCCTTGAATGTCGCAGAGAGATCATCTTTAGAGGTTTTTAGAGCATACACAGGCTGGGACAAGATCTCAGCAGAGTAAAATAGGTGACTCATATCTCAGCTGTTAAGGATCACCCAAATACACTAAAACCACAAGAACAGAGGCAATGTCCTTTCTCTTATCTTCCTGCTGAGGGGTGAAACACATCCCAGCACCACAGTTTAATCTGAGGAAAGCTGTACACACAAACCTTTTCACTTCCTTCCCATCAAAATAAAAAAATCCACACTCCAAGAATTTCTGGACTTGAGGTTTAAGCACGCTGTGTAGTTTTTCTGCCTTTCCACCTTTAACCATCTGATGATAGTCGAAGTTCACCATTTTGATATCAGCTGAATGTTCAGATGCTTTCAAATGGCTCTGGCATTGTAAACAGAAAAGAAAAAGTATCAATATAGCAGTACCTGAACATACAGAAGTAGGAGTTAAACAAGAGATTACCAATATTTTAAAAGTCATTTTATTAGCTTTCTTTAGGGTAAAATGAAACCACTTTTATCACCATTGAAATGAATCACTCAGAACTGATTGATATTTCACATGTGCATTTTTGTTTTCCTTGTCACAAAGTCAGGTCTTTCCCTTACTCCCCCAGGGGTCATGTAAGAGCTTCAAGGCAAACAAGCAAACTCCAAGGATATGCACAGGGAAAGAACTGCCACACTCACCTGGAAGGCCTTGCTGAGCATGTGCTCCCCTTCTTTTGCCCCAAGTAAATTTACAATAATTTGCTTGCCATATAAATTTTTAAGAGTTTGGAAATGCCTGTTAACAGAAGAAAAAATCCCCAGTCATTTCTGGCGCACCAAAAATTAACAGCAACACCTGCAACACTGAAAAGTTGCAAAGTATCAAACATCAATTTTATTCACACTTTCCAACAAAGCGCTGAAAGGCATAAGCAATCCCCAGGAAGTTCCCAGCTTTTCTGAATTCCACATTTGTGGAAGGCAGACAAAGCCTCCCATTTGGAATATGATATCCCATCTCTGGGATGGAGCAGAACTTATCAGAGGTCTTTAGTGCATTAGCAAAAACTTGAGATGATTTTACCTGTCAAAAGCTGGTGCATTCGCCTCGAAACCCCTCGACATCCTGACACGATGGGATCCCACCTGCAACACGAAGACTACATGAAATTGTCTTGTTGTGAGTAAAATGCTGGTGCATCTAAAGAAACAGAGTCCCTGAAAGGACAAACTTTTCTTAACCTTTCCTGTGAGAAATGTGTCACACCAGTAGCAGCTGAATCAGTCCCTCTTTCAAGAAAATTGTGATGAAATGCTATTGCAGTAACTCTTGATCCTTACTGACTTCTTGAGAAGGCTTCTCCTCAAGAGCAATTCAGAAGAAAACAGCCTCTTTGGATGCCCTTAGATAACCCATTTAAAAGAGGAAAAAGAACTTCCAAGAGGAGACATGGAAAAAAGAAGGGACAAAAGAAACTTTTAGACTTGAGAGAAGCAGGGTTGGTGAGACACAACACTAACATGCTCCAAAGGATCACCTCATCCTCACGGGCAACTGAAGCAGAGCCCAAAGGCCAGTAGATGCTGCTTAAAAGGAATAACAATTACCTGTATCCTTAAACCTATCTCCTGCTTACCTGCAGTCCTGGCTGCTCCCAAAACAATGGAACAGATCCTCGAATCTGTATGAAAGATGACACCGAGTCATCCAAATAGATCACCTGGTAAGGAAAGTAAAGCACAGTATGAATAATTACCACACTGTAAGATGCAGCAACAGCATTAAACATGGAGCAAAAAAAATATATTTATGTATTACATATTCCACACTACAACCTAAAATATTGTTTCCAAGACTCTGAACAACTCCCACAAAAAGTTCCATCACTCTCATGCTCCCCTGCAGAATCACAATTCACAACGTGTAAGGAAACACTGATTTTATTATTTGGCCTGGAGTAAGTTCTGCACTAGGAGTAAGATGTTTGAAATAACTTGGTAAGACCCTCCTGCAGGAACAGTTAAAACGAACACCAGTGCACAGAAAATCATCCTGCAGCCCCCTCAGAGCCCTTGCACAGATTTTCTGCATCACAAACCAACATCTCACAGTCCACAAAGTGGCCCAGGAAAGGAAAACTGCAGTGGAACAACACAGGAAAAACTGCAGTGGAACAACACACCACAGCCATCAGCGACACTGGCACACCAGGAAACTCGGGCAGAGAAAGTGGAACAAGAGTGCTCTGACTGAACTCCTGACACTGGAGGTGTACAGGCAGAGCCCTTCCTGCATGGAATCCTCCTTCAGTCACCCGGGCTCTGGAAGGAGTCTGAGTCAGCCAAAGAAACCTGGGAGCTGCAGGAACAAGCCCTCGGGACCAGGATACAAAGGAAAGCCAGCAAAGGAGGGTTTAGCAGGGTCTCACATCTGTGTGATGAGGGCAGACCCATGACAGCCCGAGGCAGCAGAAGGACAGTGGCTCTACGTGCTGCCTTCCAGAGGGGCTGGGCTAAGCGCAATGCCGTTACCTTTCCTGAGCCACAAGGTACCAGAGTTTTGGTATTTGCCAAAAATCCCTTCTGCCTGCTTCTCTTGCTTCAGGTGAACTCAGGCCAGAAGTGGCACATGCAGCTCCAAGGGCTCAGGGGAAGCACGGCCACCCACAAGAGTTCAGCACCTTCTTAAGCCGCTGCAACTCAGACCCAGGCATGCCCTGCCATAAGCCACACTAAAAACCAAGATCATCAAATTACATAACCTACTTAGCTTCCTCATTTAGCATCACAGAAACTATTCCAATATCTGCTGGTGGCAGACCTGACCTGGGATTCGTTGATTTAGAGCAAAAAACCTCATCCTTGACATGACTGGGGGCTTACACAGGCTTGCCAGCCCAGCTGTGGGCACCGGAGCACGACATACCTGCTCCGTTTCCACGAAATTGGCCACGTGCCCGTCATCGTTGGTGCCGCGCACGTTGAAGCGGGTGCCAGCCCGCTCGCAGCTCAGCCGCGAGATCAGACAGGCCTTGGCCTGCTTGTGAGCTGCGTAGATGGTCCTGATCTCCACCCCTCCACACATGAGCCGCAGCAGCCACTCGTCACAGCTCACCCCGTAGTGCTTCAGGTGCAGGTGCAGGGACTGGTTCCTGCAGGGAGAACACAGCCAGCACACAGCCAGAGGGAATTACAAATCAGCTCAAACTCTTCAGCCAACCAACTCCTGGCATTTCACACCCACTAACACAATGGAACCAGGAAAACAGGCATGCTACAGTTTTGTGATATAACTCTCATTTAAATCTTCCTGAAATTGCAAATAGCACAATAAGAGGATGGGGTGAAGCTATGCATTTCCATGACCTTCAAATAATAACCCTTATAGCCCTTGCTTGTCACCCACCAAAAAAAAACCCAAACCACTCCAAGTTGTTTATACTTCTCTGCTCAGCCTTGTTTGGACAAGCCAGAGATTACAGACTCCAGGAAAGCATGACAGGATTCCAATGACAGGGTTACTTCTTTTGTAGTGTGTAAAGCCCCACTCAATCTCTCACCACCACAAAATAAAGCTAGAATAGAAATCCTTATCAATATACTCCCATTATAACCCTAACCCTAAGCTGGTCACCAGACAGGCTCCCAGGAACACATTCCTAGCCAAATGGCTCTCAAATATCCTTAAACACAATTTTCAAGGCTGAGTGCTGGTGCTCTGTGTACTGCACACATGATTCTCTAACAGCAGTTACTGCTCACATGAAAGGAAGATCCACAGTTGGAATGCACCTGTGCACTTAGCAGCACTAATCAATGCTGGACTAAGTAAGAAAGACTAAAGTTCGGGTTTTGTGGAACTTTTTGTTTGCCTCACACTAGTGGGGCTTGGCTTTTGATCCTCTTTGGAAACATTCACTTGTGTAAAAAGGGAGCAAGCAGAGTTTTCTGCACAGCAAAGAAAAGCCAACTGCAGGAAGGTGTCTGGTTGTGTCTCTGCCCAGAAAACTCCACTGGATTTGCAAACAGCACGTTCATTGGAACAGTGGAAGCTCTTTAATTGTAGCCTTTTCATCCTAAAGCTAAGTACACAGGTGCATTATAACAGGACACAAAGCAAACAATATTCTTTCCCTGGGCACGCTGAGCAGGAAAATCCCCAGGAAGCTCACTGAAGCGCATATGCAGAACACCTCCTGTCCTTAACTTTCAGTGCATATGCAGAATACTTCCTGCTCTTGACTTTCAGTGGTTACATTTCTAGGCCTTGGAATCTGGACATTCCACCCACCTCCTGGCAGGACCAGTCCCTGCTAAAAACCCACAGAACGGGGTCACAGCCAGAGTTTTACAGCGGGGTCAGAACCAGCCCAGCTCACTTGGACAGGGTCACCAGGCATCGTTTCTCAAGCCCTAAGGCACTGACTGATCCATGGAGAGCCAACTCCTTTTCCAGATGCACACACAAACAGCAAGGTTTCTACAAGCCCTGTAAACCTGCATCAAGCAAATCATGTTTCTGAGGACCTGAGCTTATTTCCCATCTTAACAACTTTCTTGTATTTCACTCTGATCAGATTCCTGTACCTGACCGAAACAGCAGCTGAGACCAGAGAAGCATTGGCTCCTATGCTGGAGCCGGTCGGGTGCATTTTGGCCAGAAGAGGGGCATGGATGTAGCTTTTCACCTGTTCTTACAGTGTAACGCCAAACCTTCAGCACCCTACCAAGACCCCTGGACACACAGAGCATTTTTACCAAAGGCTGAAGGGAACAGAATTTCTGACACATCAATGTGCATTACTGGCATTATTTAGGCCGCTGGATTGACAGAAAGAGCAGTATTCCTCTCACCAAAAATTCTGTGTGAAAACCATACTCTATTCAAAAATACCCAGTAAAATGATGGTGAGTGCAGCAGCCAAGCAAAGTGCACTTGGCAGCAGAGCCTACCTGCTGTCTCAACAAAACCCACAACATCACTTTTTTGAGTAACAAAACTTTTCAAGTGCTTTCAGATGTTGGAAACCCCCTTGGAATCTACCCATAAACACCACAGCATTTTAGAATCCAGAACGTTTTACATAACAGTAATTTCTTCCTTTGAAGTTTCCTAACCACACCCATTGAAAAAACTGACACAATTGATGAAGATTAGGAGGCACCAAAACTGAAACACAACACCACAGGAGATGTTCAGATGAAAATACAATATAAGCAGTCAAAAATCTGTGCTGTCCCATTAAGAAACTTCCAAGTGGTCACAGAAACATCGTGTCATTAGTAATACACTTCTGCCCTTAGAGTTTGCGTACTGCTTTTCCATCTCAAGGTTTGTGGGAGAAAGGGGCACGCATAAGAGCCGGAAAAGACAAGGATACAAACTTGCCAGGCACTATTTTGCAGCAGAACTCATTGTGTAATTCACTGCTGCCGAAGCACTCTGCACTCACCAGAAGAACCTGTTGTCAGTGGTGTGCTCCTGCATGCTGCGGTGGGCGCTGAGGCTCAGGTCCAAGCTGACCCCGGTTGCAGACCAGGCGAAATAGAAGCTGCCCGAGTTGAGCACCTTGCGCACCTCGGAGACGCGATCCTCGTCCGTGGGGTCGGCGCGCAGCGACACGAACTCCGTGCAGGTCACCCGGAACACCTCCGAGTCCTGGATCTTGCCCACGGACATGCACCCTGTCACCAGCACCAGGTAGTGCAGCAGCGTGTCCCCTGCAACACGGGAAAGGGCACGGGGAGAGAACGGCTCTCAGCAGATGCCGATCCACTCCTGTGCTAAAGGCTCACCAGCCACCCCAGTGTGCCTGAAAAGCGCACAAAGACAGCCAATGCCAAGAACACGCTCCCAAGCTCTACAGAAGAAAAGGAGAAACTACTCTGCAAAGAGCAGGGATTGCAAAAACAGAAGCTATTTTTGTCCACTCCCTCATTTCTGGGAGTGCTCCAAATTTGTAAGTCAGTCTGCAAAGAAAAACAATCAAACCAAACAAGCAGAAAAAAACAAGCCCTGTTCCTGTTGCAAAGATCCAGTCTTACAGGAGCAGCACAGCGTTCTGCCCCAAACGAAAAACACAACTTCCACATCTTGGACTCACCAAGGTTTAATCTCAGCACGCCCAAGAGCCCGTACGCATCCATGACTTTGGAGTAGGTATTCTTGATTGTGTCTTTTTCTGCAGAGGCTGAGGAGAGAAAATGAAAGATCTGCTGAGGTAAAAGCCCCAACACTATGGCAGCAAGAACGAGCCACTCCAAACTGAAAAACCTGAGGGATCACAAAGCAGCTGCTTACGTGATGCTTCTGGAAAGAAATCAAAATGTATGAGCATATGGCACTTCATAATGGAAAATGAGGGTTTGATTCTGTGACAAAGTATGATCCTGCCATGTTTTTCAGCAATAAAAAAGCAAAACTCCGAGTGACATTAAAGAACACTGGCATTTTTAACAACATCATCTTTTATCGCAAAAAGCATGTACAGCACAGACAAATAAGACTACTGAGAATGCTCTCCTGCAATTAAAATTAGAGCTTAATGTTGCTTTTTTCATGGAAAAAAATTATCCTTTTCCTCCAAGAATAAAACCATCATGTGGCAGTATTATCTCTGAACAAGACTATCACAAGTCCATTTTAACTATCTTAGATATATTCCAAGCAGATCAAACCTCCTGCAGGTTCACAAAAACTGGTATTTAAAAGCCATGTCTTAGATGAATGAGGAAGACACCATTTTCACCGGCAGTTTTGAAACCAAAACCACCAAACATCCCTGTCATATTTTAGAAGAAATTCCAGTGTATTTGCCATTGCTCTCCTGGGAGTTCAGTGTATATTTTAGCCCTTTCACCAGCACTGTAAGTCAGTCCCACCAGCCTGGCTGCAGAGCAGCAGGATCCCACCTGTCCTGAGCTCCTGCTCACCACCAACACTGCACCAGAAGGGAACACCAACAGTTCCAGCCTGGCCACTGGATCTGCAGGGATCAGGATTCCATGGTTACCAACATTCTGCTTTGCCACTAAAAACCCTGGGACACGACATGAAGAGGAGTAAATCAAAATGGCCATCTGCCCCAGCATTCTGCTGTGCTCTCTCTCGCATGAGCTACAGCATTTAGAATAAAATCTCTATTGTATTTAGAATAAAACCCCTCTATTTTACCTAGAACTGCTCTTCCTCACAAGCATCCCCTAAGATTAGTATAGCCCTGCCTGTGCACAGGCACTACACCTCTGTTCAAATATCCAGCTCTAGCATTAAAGTGGATCAGACAATTTAAAATAGATTAAACAATTATTTAACCACAGCCTGAAATCCAACCCCATTCAATGTTTTATTCAGTGGAGCTTTAATAAGTTTCTTTACCTTATTGCACTAATATTCTTGTAATACAGATGTAATAAAATTCGTTTTATAGCAGCACGAAGATGTATTTCTGAAGTCCTCACCCAGGGTGAGTGCTAAGAACCTGCAGCTGATCTAAAAACATTTTGTCAGCATCACCAAACTGTGTTTTTCTTAACCAGAAAACCACTGGGCTGGAAAGACCTTCTAAACCTCAGACCCTGGTTCCTTCAATCTGTTTCTGAGAAAGGGTTTCATGGTACCAACGCACTCTTCTAAACTCACTTTCCCACAACCAGAAAGCTGCCGTGTCTCCCTCCACATCTGAAATCATTATGGAAAGATCAGGTTTCCTTTCAAACTTCGTGCAGGACTTTTCTTAAAGGTGCCTCCTGGGATTTAGTGACATGTCAGAACAATGCCTTTTCTGTCCCACATGGATTTGGTCTCTTTTTCCACTGCAGAGAATGCTGGATATCCTTGTTAAGCCTTAATAAGTAAATTAAGTAACATGGGCTGTGCCAATTCAGACCAACAACAAAGGCCAACAGAGCAGCAAAGGGTTGCAAAACCAACCAACTAACCAAATAAAAATAGAGCAGCTTACTGTGGCTAGTCAATTACTGTTTTCTTAAAGTGCCCAAGAACCAACGAAAAGCATTTCATGCCATGGTTTTCATTTACATTGGCCCCAATTCAGTGGGAACTCAAAGCTTTTCCACAGCGACCACCTGAGTGTTTCTCTCTCACACTGCCTGCACTTTTCCCACCTCAATCTGTTTTTCAAGGCCAAAGATCACACGGGAGAATGTCAAATACAGCATCATTTCCTCCATCCTGCCCTGGTCCATGCCCACCAGGCTTCTGCTTTCCAGGCAGTGCCCAGTAAGGAACTCGCTGTGGTCGGGAGTGTTACAACACCAAGGAAAAGCACTGCAGCTTGTGCAAGCCAAGATGGAACCAGGAAGACACAGCTTCACCACACTCCTTCCCTTTCTCCTCCCAAGGGACTCTTACCCATCTCCTGAACAGGCCAAATCTGCCCTCCAAGACTCACCCCTATCTTCAGCCCTCCAAAAACAAAGATTTTATCCTTTCATGATCACTGTGAAGCAATATTAAGCTTCACAAGCCAAACTAACAAAAAACTCCACAAAATCACAGCACTTGCAAAGTGATTTTCTAATGAATTGGTCATGTACCTCTGGAGAAAGCCAGAAAGCCCCATCTGCAGTGTCAAGAGAAAAACAACAACATTTCAAGTCACTATTTATCAAGGATTAACAGCCAAGAGCATTTTAAAATGCCACCTGTAAAAAGCACACCTCCTCAATCACAGACGCTCACAAGAAAGGTGAGCAATTAATTATTTTGAAAGGAACACATCAGTTTTACAGAAATGGAACCCCAAAGGTGATGAACAATTGAATGATTTTGAAGGGAATACATCAGTTTTACAGAAATGGAACCCCAAAGGTGAACAATTCAATGATTTTGAAGGGAATACATCATTCCTACGAGTTTTATGGAAACGGAACCCCATCAACAACGCTGTTTTCAGGATAATCTGGCTCAACATGTATTCCCCTTCACCCCAGATCCAGAGATGAGTTTTCCAGTTTTTACACCTGAAAGGCTCAGATGACACTGAAAGTCACCACATAGGCTTCCTCTGGCTGGGCTCTGTTCTTGGTGAGCTCACAGGGGCCATGAGACAGCACATTTCAGTCAGTGGCTACAGTTCCCAGGTGGAATGTGGGACTCTGGGCTGGGAACAAAACCACAGTCCTGGCATTACGTGCTTTTCCTTCAGACCCAGTAATTCTAACTTACACTAGACGAGACAAAGTCCACACAGCTGTCATTTTAAACAGTTTAGAGTCTAAAAAATCTGGGGAAAAAAAAGTGAAACACTTAGGAACACTATTTGGTTTTGATCTTTTAAGACTAAGGTTTTCAAGGGTTTTGTCAAATTAGGATTGTTAGATTTTTGGTATTTAAATTAAAGCTAACACCCGAATATCACCACAGAGGTGACATTAAAATCAGAACAGAGTCACCGCTTTCACCTACTAAATGAACCAACCAAAGAAATATTTCATTACTTTTGATACCTCTTTTTTTGACACTCTTTTTGGCTCAGCTCAGGATGCTGGGGATGAGAAAACCCTGCCAGATTGCTTTTCAAGGCCTGCTGAGACCACCTTGGCTGAACTGCGTGGAAGGATTTCCTCACTAAGGAGTGGTCTGAGTAGCACCACTACTCACGGCAGTGAACAGCTACCAGGGTGCACAGAGGTTACTGCAGCTCCAGGGAGCCCAGGTGTGCTCCCCCTGCTCAGCCCTGCTGTGACACTGAGCCCAGGTGTGCTCCCCTGCCCCTGCTCAGCCCTGCTGTGACACTGAGCCCAGGTGTGCTCCCCCTGCCCTCTGCTCAGCCCTGCTGTGACACTGAGCCCAGGTGTGCTCCCCCTGCTCAGCCCTGCTGTGACACTGAGCCCAGGTGTGCTCCCCCTGCCCTCTGCTCAGCCCTGCAGTGACACTGAGCCCAGGTGTGCTCCCCCTGCCCTCTGCTCAGCCCTGCAGTGACACTGAGCCCAGGTGTGCTCCCCCTGCTCAGCCCTGCTGTGACACTGAGCCCAGGTGTGCTCCCTGCTCAGCCCTGCTGTGACACTGAGCCCAGGTGTGCTCCCCCTGCTCAGCCCTGCTGTGACACTGAGCCCAGGTGTGCTCCCCCTGCTCAGCCCTGCAGTGACACTGAGCCCAGGTGTGCTCCCACTGCTCAGCCCTGCTGTGACACTGAGCCCAGGTGTGCTCCCACTGCCCTCTGCTCAGCCCTGCAGTGACACTGAGCCCAGGTGTGCTCCCTGCTCAGCCCTGCTGTGACACTGAGCCCAGGTGTGCTCCCCCTGCTCAGCCCTGCAGTGACACTGAGCCCAGGTGTGCTCCCACTGCCCCCTGCTCAGCCCTGCTGTGACACTGAGCCCAGGTGTGCTCCCCCTGCTCAGCCCTGCAGTGACACTGAGCCCAGGTGTGCTCCCACTGCTCAGCCCTGCTGTGACACTGAGCCCAGGTGTGCTCCCCTGCCCCCTGCTCAGCCCTGCAGTGACACTGAGCCCAGGTGTGCTCCCCCTGCTCAGCCCTGCTGTGACACTGAGCCCAGGTGTGCTCCCACTGCCCCCTGCTCAGCCCTGCAGTGACACTGAGCCCAGGTGTGCTCCCACTGCTCAGCCCTGCTGTGACACTGAGCCCAGGTGTGCTCCCCTGCTCAGCCCTGCAGTGACACTGAGCCCAGGTGTGCTCCCCTCCCACTGCTCAGCCCTGCTGTGACACTGAGCCCAGGTGTGCTCCCCCTGCCCTCTGCTCAGCCCTGCAGTGACACTGAGCCCAGGTGTGCTCCCCCTGCTCAGCCCTGCAGTGACACTGAGCCCAGGTGTGCTCCCTGCTCAGCCCTGCAGTGACACTGAGCCCAGGTGTGCTCCCCCTGCTCAGCCCTGCAGTGACACTGAGCCCAGGTGTGCTCCCCCTGCTCAGCCCTGCTGTGACACTGAGCCCAGGTGTGCTCCCCCTGCTCAGCCCTGCTGTGACACCGAGGTGCAGGGACGTGTGTGACGCTCACGGCTCCGTGTTTTCCCAGACAGAATGTTCTCCGTGGCAGGAGCACAGACAGCTTAGCACTCATGTGGGATGAGTCACCAGCGGGAGAGGGAGAGAACACATTCCTGCCCATCCAGGGAAACCTTGCCAGCTGAGACATCTCAGAGAGCCCTATTTCAAAGGATAAATACACTGCCCATATCAGAAAAATACATCTATGACACCCTCCCACTAAATTCCAAACAAATAATTTAAACCCAGGTGCTCTCACCAGGCTTTGAGAAGGATCCCCCACACTCCAATAACCCACTGCCAGGACTGTGCCAATGAAAGAGGTGCTAAATGCACAAAGGAAAGCCAGGCACGGCTCAGGTGTGGCAGTCACAGCAACATCAGTTAATCCACACAGAACAGCTCCAGGAGAAGCATGGCCTGGGCTGCTCCCACGTTCAGACTGAGGGTTACACAACCACCACCTCTGAACCATCCCTTCCACCCTCTGACCTGGCTGACTGGAGCAGCACAGGGCACACACACACAAAATCAGGCGCTGCACCACCTGAGCCGTGCGGCATTTCCTACCCAGGCTGAACTGGATCCTCTGAATCATCCTGCAGAGCCTCACCGAGGGCAGGGGAGGAAGGTTAAAGCAGTTGTCCTTCCCTCAGCACAAGGACACACGTGCTTCCTTTAAGATGATGTCTAAAGGATCAGTAAGCCTCCATTCCATTCTCACAGCCCATCTCAAAGCTTCCATTCCGTTCCTCAGCCATTTCAAAGCCAAATTTCTGTACATGGGTATTCCAGGAGGTGCAGCTCACTAAGACTCTCAGAACTGAGCCACATGAATCAGTTTTTATGCTAAAATGTATTTCACTAGGCTGTGCGTGTATTATCTACTCTGCTGTGCATGTATTATGCACTCTGCACACAGGTAAGAACTATGATCAGGTGTAAGGCTAAACATGTTACTTGATCTCCAGTATTTATTAAAATATTTGCGAAAGTGTCTAACAGTTTTGAGGTCAGTCTTGTGAATTTTTATGGTCTAAAAAGTGGTAGCACCATCATCAAAACCCTGAAATTTTTGACAGTTTAAAGTGATGCTGTTCTGGATTTAAATTTATATACATTTGATCTGACCATTCTTCTATTTATTCACACAGATTTTGCAAACATGGGAAACCTTGCCCAAGGGACAGCAGTATTGCATTAACTTGGTCTATTATTTGTACAAATACCTCTAAGTCTGTACAGCTACAGACTGGAATCTTCTGGCTGGATTCTGTGACATGACCAGCAAGATAAAGCAACACTTCACAAATCTTCCCAAGTAGTAATAATTGCACTCCTTTAAATCCGCACTAAAAAGAACAGGTACCAGATGGGAACAGCAAGCAGAAAAAGAGAAGAAAGAAACCTGAGCTAGGGGACTCCTGGGCCTTTTCTGCTGTTTCAGTTTATGATCTTCCAACCATTAAGTAAAGTATCAGCACCTAAAAAATTTAGGGAATTACATGGAAACAAAACCGAGGGAATTAAAGAAAAATGCCACTGTAAACATTCAGTGGAAATCTATGCCCGTGCAGCAGTCAGAAAAGGAGTAACCAGTTTCCTGGCTGAGCTCACTGCAAACAACGCTCACTCACTACTTGCAGCTGAGTATGAACATTTGTGTGACCTAACCTGCCAATCAGAATGCCAAGGACACTGCTCTGCAGATTAACAACGAGCTATCCCTGAGCACAGAACACGAGAGGAGAGAGGCTTCCAAACCCCTTCGGGTCTGCCTTCCTCTGCTAGGTAACAACAAGGTGGGGAAGTGGGCAAGAACTTGGAAATGGGTTTTAATTCTTGGGAAAGGCCATTTATCCAGGTGCCTGCAGTGTATGTATCCTGGCACAAGAAGTGACTCCCTGCCCTTTGTGAGCATAACCTTCAGGAATCAATAATTTCTCATCTGTTAGCCCTTAAGCAGCTCAAGTGTGTTCCATAATTACTAAACACGGGATAAAACAACCTGTTCCACAAATCTTCAAAACGTTTATGGCTTGCACTAAACCTGTTTGCTACCTTCATGACTGGACACTTATTCCCAATGCACACCACAGTGCCTTGTGGATACTGCTACCAAAGTCAAGATGACTTAAATACATGGTAAGCATAAGCAGGAACTGTACCAGAAAAAGAAACAGCAGAATTTTAAAAACAGGAGAAAAGCACCCACTGTTCACCTGGACCATCACACAGCTGCGGCAACCACGTCAGTCACTGCCTGGCCTCTAAAAGGTGCGTGCTAAGGAGAAAACTGCTGCCATGGAATGAAAGCTTTCTACAGAGGAGCCAAAATCCAGCTCAGGAAAGCTGTGCAACCAGGTGCTTTGACTTCCCAAAAAACACAAACATATTTTATCATTTTACATACTTTAAAAGTCTATGTATAGGCCTTAAGGTTCTCTTCTGCACTTCCCATTTTAGTGCACTCCAACAAAAAAAAAAAAAAAAGGGAGGGGGCAAAAATTTAGGAAACTATCTCATGCATTTTTCACTTAACACATGTAAAAATAGCTTTGCAATGCAAGACATCTTACTCCAAATATTACTCATTTTATTACAAGACAGAGCAATACTGAGTCTAGAGGGAGGTTAAAAACACAGGGACAAAATAAAGCTAAAAATCAAAAAGCCATCAAAACTCACACAAAATGAGATAAAACCAAATTATGATATAACATTTAAGAATGTAGAAGTCATTGCTATGAAGTGCAACATCAGAATTACCTTGTCAATGAGTTATCACGTGTTCAAAATAGGGTTGCTCAGACCCCAAGAAACAAGGTGATGTTGGAGGCAATTATAAGAAAATTTAGTGGACATGAAAACATAGATGTATAAAGAAATGTAATGAAATGTGCAAAATTCTCTCTCAACAAATGAGAACAAGAAAATGGCTCTTGTCTCATTTAAACCAGAAGCCTCTCCATTAGCAAACAGAAAAGCAGAACAGTTGCTTCTCTCCATTCCCCAAATAACAAGGCTCACACAGAGCCAGGTGTGCCACATCTCTAACACGGTAGTTCTCAAAGCAGATGCACTCACAGAGGACAGCCACGGCTCCGGACTCGAACATGAGGCACTCCTCTCTGCTCCTGGTCTCCACCATCACGCTGAAGGGAGGCGGGTCCAGCTTGTGATACACTCGGAATCCTTTGCTGAAAGCCATCGTGCCTCAGCACGGGCAGCCCTGGCCAACACAGGACGATGTTAGTGAGCCCTGCTTGTGCCCCAGACACTCCTGCAACGCTGCTCTGACCCACGGCCTTTCCCAGGGGTTCAACGTGTTCAGCAAACACCAACAACAAAACCCCTGCTCCCTCTCTCTACCTCATGGGACTTCCTAAAAAATACAGGGATTACCTAAAGATGGCATAAGAGTGTTTCAAAACCAGAACTACCCAGAGAAACACCCTTCAAAATCTGGATTTATTTAAAAGCTTGCTCAAGACAACAGGAATTTTACAGAATCCCACACTGGTTTGTGTTGGAAGGAACCTTAAATTCCATCCAGTTCCACCCCCGTGCCATGGGCAGGGACACATTCCAGTATCCCAGGTTAATCCGAGCCCTGTTCAGCCTGGCCTTGGATACTTCCAGGGATGGAGCAGCCACAGCTTTTCTGGGCACCATGTGCCAGGGCCTGTCCACCGTCTCAGGGAACATATCTAAATCTAAAACTACTCTATTTTAGTTTAAATTTCTTCCCCAAAACTTGATAAACAGGATTTCTCCTAAAGGAAATTTAAAAAATAAAACGTTTTCCAGCTACCAGCAATATGGAAGAGTAGCAGCCACCTTAATGGCAAACCAGTGCCAAAAGCAGAGGGAGCAGCTTTCAATTTTTAGATCTATTTTACCAATCCTGCCCTTGTACAAAAGGACGGGATATTTTAAACACTGAAGCCGCCAAGCCATTTCAAAGAACTGTACAAAAATGTCAACCTATTTTTGGCTTTCCCCCCCCCCCCGATTTTCTTCACGAAAGCAGCGTTTGATTTGGATTCAAACCCTGCCCTGCGGCGGCCGAACCATCGCAGTGCCGTGCTGGTGACGCTGCCCGCCAGTGAGATCCTAAAAAACCCCCACAGAACTCCCTGCCTGCAGCAAACCCCCAACAAACGCGAGAGCAGCCCAACCTCCGCGCTGAGGCTCGGCAGAGCGCACAGAGCGAGGATTTCTCATTGCGGAGCGGGGCCTCCCTTGCCGGCAGCTCCGGAGCAGCGCGCACCGCCCGCCCCGGCCTCTCCCCGACCCCGCCGCATTCCCGCACGGCGCGGGGCCCGGCCCGGCAGGGACCGGCCCGACCCATCCCGCAGGAGCCCCCCGAGCCCCGGGCCGGCCCGCGGAGCCGCCGCGCTCACCGTGCGCCCGCCCGGCCGCCCCGCCCGGTGCCGCGGAGCCGGCGGGATCCGCTTCCTCCCGGCCGCGTCCTTCCTTCCTTCCTTCCGCACTGCGCCGCCCGCCCCGGAGGGAGGCGCCGGGGGCGGGCACTGGGCCGAGCGGGGACGGAGCTGCGGCTCAACCGGACCGAGCACGGCCAGCACCGAGCCCCGCTGCGGGAGTACCGCG